>OY997272.1:249699529-250899529 GCA_963921465.1 Triticum timopheevii
CACCAAGAGAACATCCCCGGGGCCGTCCGAAGGCTGGATGGTGATGGCGGCGCCGGAAGCAGAGCTCGAGGACGGGGCGGCAGGACGTCAGCACACTGTCGAGGGCGCCACGCCCCCGTACTCTGACGTGACGGCCTTGCCGCCAGTCCTCTTCCTCTTCTGCCGCCTCCCTACGCCAGCCGCCCAAGGAGACGACCCCGGGGAGTTCAAGGAGCCGGCGACGCGGATGATGGGGTCGCCGGTGACGCGCGGAGCGGCGCCCGACACCTAGTCGGACCCGCCACTCCGCCACCCGCTACCCTCGTTGTCACTGCCGCCCCCCTCCTCGTCACTCTCGCTCGAAGGGGAGTCTTCGCTATTGGAGGAGCTGTCCATGCAGCACCTCGACCGGATGCCGGAGTCCCCGAAGAATTTGACGGAGAGGAGGTCGCCCTCCATTAACTTAAAATGGAGGGTAAACCCCGCCGTCAGGCTGTGGATGCGGGCGAATGACTTCCACCCTCGGTCGAGATACATCACGCTGGGGGCTGGGAATGCGACGCGGACTCGCGTGCCGCTGATCCCACAGCCCCTCATCTGCAGTCTGAGCGTCTCAGGCGGGTCCGGTTCCATCGCGCACGCGAACGGAGCTGGAAGCCGGAGGCGACGACGAGGCGCCCGGTGCAGCCTGACGAAGAACTCGCAAGGGTCGTCCCCTATGTGGACCGCCGTGGGGGGAGGAACCGCCGGCGGAGGCGAAGCTGGCGCGCCACCTCGTCCGCCTCTTCCCCAAGCGCCTTGACCTCGTCCTCGGCCTCGTCCGCGACCTCCCCCCTCCCTCTTCCCCTTGTGGCCGGCTCTCCCGCCAAGGGCGCGAGAGAGGGAGAGGCGCGCTGTCTGGCGGCGACCCTCGCCGCCACTGATGAAGGGCCAGGATTCCCTTTCTCCATGGCGAAAGGGAGAAAGGGGAGAAGAAGCTGGAGAAAGGAGGAGATGGGAGAGTGTGGGCTTCTGTGCTCCCCTCCCGCTCTTTATAAAGGAGAAAGGGTGGGGGCTCGGCCGCCCCGCTCAGCGAATCAAGGTACGGGAAAAGCAGGGGGTCAGGGCCGAACCACTACCTCTACTCGTGGCGGCCCAGATTCCCACTTCCACCGTCCGTGACCCCGAGCGCATGGAAGCCACGTGGCGGGGATGCAGAGCCGAAGCGACGGGTGAGGCGGCCTCGCCCCACCCCGTGATCACGGGAGTGGACGCCTCGAAGACCGCGCGCTGGCCCCGTCCAGTAAATGCACCACGCCCCCACGCCTACCTCCATTTAGGCAGGAGGGCGTGAGCCATCCCCTTCATCATGGCTTGACGCATGCTCACGGGGCTCAGCCCCGCACACGCCGCCCACGTCACCCACGATGCCGCGTTTGACGCGTGCCATTCCGGGCGTGCGCGGTGGAAGCGGAGAAATATGCGGTGTGACATAGGCCGCGCGTGCCCGTGCCCTGTTTTGGGCCTGGCCCAACAGCGCTCGGCACCGTGTATGGCCCAGGCCCGGGGGCTCCTGTCGGTGTACTAAAGTAGGGGGTACCTTAGTACCCCGAACTTGTGCACGGGCACTCGCAGCGACCCGCATCAGGCCTTGCCGGGCACCCGCCAAGATCCTCGACGACTGCTTAGATGCCATTCAAGAGCAGAATACTCAAGCTAAAGCCCCAGCAAGAGGAGCTTGCCGGAAAGGACAAAGGCCCCGGCAAGAGGAGCTTGCCGGGAAGAAGACAAGACCCCGGCAAGAGGAGCTTGCCGGGAAGGCCACTCAAGGCATTCCAAGTAAACTTGCCGCGACGCCCCGCGTGTCCCGGCAAGGCCCGGCGAGCGGCAAGCTTGCTGGCGCGACAAGATAAGGGCCGCGGCGAGGCGCTTGCCGCGGCAAGGCCGCCATGCACCCGAGCTCCAGCGCATCCAACGACGTGTCACCCCAGAACTATCCCAGGAGCACGTGGCAAGGCGCTGTGCAGCCATGCAGTGCAAGGTGGCAAAAGGAGCTAACAAGGAGGCCATCGTGGCGATCGGTGGCGCCTCTAACGGTCGTTTCCTTGCACTATTGGGGCGACCGGACGGGCATTAAATGCCCTTGTCCCCTGCTGTCAGAGTTAGGTAGGGGACACTGTTGGTAGTAGTTGTACCAACCCGCATTTTTACCTTTCTACCCCTCTTTCTACGCTGCCACCTGTCGGTGACCCCTTTAGCCTATACAAAGGAGGCCCATGCGCACGTAGAAGGGGTTCGGATTTTCGGTTCCACAGCCACGCGACGCCCGCTCTCTCGAGCAAGAACAAATACAACACACAAAGCAGCAGTAGGAGTTTTATCTCTCCGGAGAGCTCCGAAGCTGGGTAAAAACCCCCCGCGCGCTCCCTCGCCTCGATCCGCTCTGCGCGCGCCCTCCGCTCCCCTGCCGAACGAGAAAGGGGCCCTCCTGCCCCATAGGTGCTTGTGGCCTCCCAGTCCGCCGCGACAGGCGGCCATTTAGATTATGTACTCTCTCTGAAGCTAGCGGGAAATATTTGTTCTAAGAATGGATAAATTGTATGTATCTATAACTAAAATAAGTCTAGATAAATCCATTTCTAGGACAAGTATTTTCGGACGGAGGGAGTATTAATTATACAAGAGAGCCGGATTGGCACCGCTTAGTTCATGTAAATGTAATGAAATCCATCATGTTTATATGAAGATCCGGTTTTTTTATACGAAATCCTTCATGCTTATATGAAATCAGTCTGTGTTTGCACGAATTTTATCTGGTTGGTTAGAGTTGTAAAAATGTATGCCGTTGGCGTTTGATGTCGTCCTCCGCGGAAGGAAGCGGGAGGAAATTTGCCGACTGCCGTTGGAGATGCTCATTATGCTGGAAATAATAGAGTGACATCCAATCCATTTGAATTAATTTCCTGTATGATTGTCCCTCTATAAAAGGTTAATTGCATGTACAGTGTACACGTGACTTGCAGGTTGGCTACAGCTTCGTACAGAAAGTTAAAAAGAAACAAGCCCATCCTTAATCTTGTATTCTAGGTACTCTGTGGGTTCCACTATCAGTATAGTAGAGAAACAAGTATGTATTAAATAAGTAATATATAATATAAAAATCTAAAGTTAAAAGACAGAATTCGAACTCATGTCGTCGCGTTGCGAGCATCCGGCGCTAACCAGCCCAACACATT
Organism: Triticum timopheevii; assembly: GCA_963921465.1. Classification (NCBI taxonomy): domain Eukaryota; kingdom Viridiplantae; phylum Streptophyta; class Magnoliopsida; order Poales; family Poaceae; genus Triticum; species Triticum timopheevii. Next base: position 249,702,724 of record OY997272.1, read on the forward strand.
TTTGGTGTAGACCATGTTGGAGATATATCTCCATGTCTACTCATATGCTCCATTCGTTCCTAAATATTTGTCTTTTTCAGATTTCAAATGGACTACCACATACGGATGTGTATGTAGACATATTTTAGAGTGTAGATTCACTCATTTTGCTCTGTATGTCTTTTTAGGAAGGGGTCAGATTTGTCCTTGATTTATTTATGAGGTATCCAGATGGTACTGCACCGCCAAGAAAAGAGGGTAACATCAAAATTATGGACTACTTTTTTGAGTATGTTGGTAAGGTCCGGTCATAGTCACTTGTTGAAATCTCTAAAAACACAAATACTCCATCCGTCCGGAAATACTTGTCATCAAAATGGATAAAAGGAAATGTATCTAGACGTATTTTAGTTTTAGATACATCTCTTTTTATCCATATTGATGACAAGTATTTTCGGACGGAGGGAGTATTTAGGAACGGAGGGGGTAGAAAACAGAGTTGGTGATGATGGTGTGCGTGCCATTCTGCAATATAGGCCGTCGGATTTATATCTAACGGATAGGAAAGAAACTATGGCAATTTTGCAAGAATATACCCACACGTCTCTCCACGTTCGCAAATAAGGCCTTCCCTCGTTCAGCCTTTTCTCTCACAAGATAAACTACTCATACAAATGCATCTTGATGTTCCGTGTAACGCACGAGCAGCTGGCTAATTTCTTTTAAAATAGTTGCTGCGATAATTGGGTTGAAGTGATATATTTTATGTCTGCCCCGAATGATTTCAGAAAAGGTTGCCTTGTTAATTAACAGAAAACAGGGTGAAAACTATCACATGAGGCCGGTAAAAACAAGGCACACTGGGTTCAGCATCATCGTCACTACAGCTGTGCGCGCGCGAGAAGTCTACATATCGAGGGGGCTACCGAGCGAGGCACCGAGACACATCGTTTGAGAGAGAAACCAATTGACAGATTATGATCAGATCGAGTTGTCACCCTTCTGCTGTCATTGTTGGGGGGGAGGGGGAGAGAAAGACATATCGAGAGTGTGCGCGGTAGGCACAGAGGCACAACTAGCGAGTGTGTGTGTGTGTGTGTGTGTGTGTGTGTTTCAAAGAGGAGTAGATAGATTATTATCAAAATCGATGTGCCTCCCAACTCCTTAGGTGTCGGGTAGTGTGTGTGTGTGTATGTTTGAGAGAGAAGCCGGTCAATAGATTAGTATCATGATCGAGGTGTCACCCTACTCCTTCGGTGTTGGGAAGTGTGGGTGTGTTGGTGTGTGTGTGGGAGGGGGGCAGTGACACTCACATATCTCTACTCTTATAAAAAAACAGAGTTGGTGATGATGGTGTTCCTACCATCCTGCAATATAGGCCATCCGATTTATATCCGACGGATAGGAAGGAAACTATGGCAATTTTGCAAAAAGATACCCACACCCCTCTCCACATTTGCAAATAAGGCATTCCCTCGTTCATCCTTTTCTCCCACAAGATAAACTTCTCATACAAATGCATCTTGATGTTCCATGCAACACATGGGCATTTGGCTAGTAGGGAGAAGGAGTTTGTGTAACACATATCTAGCTATATTAAGGGATAGGTAGATAGCATTTGTGCGAGGCATACGTAAAGCCTCACGAAGATAAACAAACGGTGTGTGTGCATGCAAGTGCCGGGAAAACTGAAGTGAGAAACAATGCGCGTGCGCGCGCGCGCGCGTGTGTGTGTGAGAGAGAGAGAGAGAAATCTCAAAACAAAAGGTGCTCTGTTGGAATCCCATTGTATGTATTCATATGGTTCCGGAACTCGAGTTAACCTTAGGCATATGTGTGAGAGACATTATTATACTTTGAGGCATTAGTGGCTGTGGGTGTGCGGAATTAAAGGGGTGGGCGTGCTAGACAGAGAGAGCGTGTGTGTTTCTGTGTGAGAGACTTGTAGGATGGGGTAGAAAGACGAATTTCACACTGACGGAGGGAGAGAAATACACGAAGTGCGCGTGTGTGATTCCGATGCCCAGAAGGAAATGAGATATGTATGTGTGTGAGAGAGATTGCACAATTCATTCACGTATCACTATCTAGCGATCGTGGACGTGCATCGCTTGAACATAAGTCAATATCTACTTCGTATTGTGGCCAAAGGTACAATATCGATTCAACGCTATAAAGATTGGACACTCACATATCACATGTTTTTCTATTTAAATAAACCTTTTAAGTTGTGCATGCCAAAGTTACAGTGATGTTTCTTCAAACAACCAATGTAGCTATCATGTACATGCACCTTTGTTACTCTTGCATTCAAATTCATTAGTCTTGGATGATTTAAGTTTCTATTTTGAAGTAATATATGTAATATTCATATATGAATTCAACGGATATGCAATTTATGAAATGGAGGCTATATAATCATATGAGGTAACACTTTTAAGTAGCGGACTACAATATCCATTTCTTTTTGTGCGCCTCTACACTAACACGTCAATGCATTATGTTTAAAGTAAATAACCAATGGCACTAAATTATCTATTTACATGAGAAATACATAGGCTGAGCGTTTGATCCCTTTTTTTGTGAATGCGCCACTATACCCGTACGACTGGCCGTGCCCGTGTGAACATCCAAGTTATCGGCGCATCATCCCAAGTTATTGTCTTTTTTTCTGGGGTGGACTTCACACCAGTTATTAACTGCTGACGCGTGCCCCGTGTACACAGTCTAGCATGACCTTCACGCTAGCACGGTCCAAAATTAGTTGAAACTGGATACGAACGATCCCGCGGGCAGCAAAATCTCCTGCCTCCTTCTAAAATTTCCGCCACCTTAGTCTTTAGCATGCGAAATTCCCCTTTTGTCCTTGGTGCACGGAGACCAACAGTTACAATACAGCCCTCATCTACATGTTAGGTCGGGCTGCTTTGGTAACTTCCGGTTCCCTCGAATCCCCCCACTACACGGCACCCCCATTTCCTCTCCCTCTCCCGCAAGAACGACTAACTCCAAAGCACCAGAGCAACTTACATCATGCCATCCGTACTTCATCGCCCATTCTCCCCTCCCCTCTCGAAACCCTAGACTGCTCATCCACCGGTGTACCATAGCCCATTCACTGCCAGCGGCGTCCACCTCATCGGATCTGCTTCTGAGGCCGCATCTACCCCTCCCACCTCCCCTAGAAACAACTAGACTGCTCATCCACCGCTGTACCACAGCCCATTCAGTGTCGACCTTGTCCATGGCGTCGTTCTGCTTCGCCGGTACTCTCGTCAACCGCCGCACATCTGCAGCGGCTCATTCGTACTCCCCATCGGAGACGCTTTGTCCACACCCCCCTGAGCCGCCCCACCAAGGCCCCCGTCGACGGCCTCTGATCCTCTTCGCCGACACCTTCCTCAACCCTACCGGAGCCGCTTCGTCGACACCTTCCTCAACCCTGTCGGAGCCGCTTCGCCGACACCATCGTCAACCCTACCGGAGTAGCTTCGCCTATACCATTCTCAACCCTGCCGGGCCCGCTTTGCCAAATCACAAGTCCACGGCCTCAGATCCACTTCCTCGCACCATCATCCAACCTACCGGAGCAGCTTCTGATGCCCCGTCCACGGCCGCAGATCCACATCGTCGACACCATTCTTAACCCAACCACCGGAGTAGCTTCTGACGCCCCGTCCATGGCCGCAGATCCGCGTTGTCGACACCATCCTTAACCCAACCACCGGAGCAGCTTCACCTACGCCATCGTCCACGACCATAGATCCGCTTCGCCCACACCGTAGTCCACCCTACCGGAGCCGCTCCACAAACACCCTACTCGACGGTTCTAGATCTCCTTACCGGACCCTGATAGCCAGCACAGCGTCATCACCCTTGATGTTTCTAACCTGATTCCCACCGTCTGGAGAGATGCCAAGCACCCACCACGGCCTAGGTACTTGTCACCTTTAAACCCGTCCAGCATCACCTGCCCGATGTACTTCAAATATACTATCCGGTCACTGTTACCTATTATGCAGCTGGCAAAAACTACAAGGACGATGTTTCTTCTGGATAACAGCTGGGCCAACCAAGATCCGGGACTGAGGCATTGCTATGATCTTGTAAGTGTGTCTCTCTCTCTCTCTTGTATTGTTCTGTGCCTGCCAGCTTGCTTTGCTAGGATTTTCGACCAGTAATCCCTTTGTGCAGACAATGATTTCTACTACCGGCTGCTAAATCAGATATGTAGATGTCATACATGATACTACCTCATACCTCCGTTCCTAAATATAAGTCTTTCTAGAGATTCCACTATAGGCTACATACGGAGCAAAATGAGTGAATCTACACTCGAAAATGCATCTATATACATCTTTATGTGGTCCATACTGGAATCTCTACAAAGACATATATTTAGGAACAGGGGCAGTACATTACACAAAATCATAGGTGGCATGTTGGAATTCCAGTGCACTACATTAGGCTCCCTTAGAGTGCCTGCTAGTCCAGCATACAGAGTCATGGCTAGTTTATGGTACGCACACAATTGTTAATTGGTGGTTTAAATATGCGCAAGGGATATGCAGTGTAGTATCATGTAGAGATGTCTGAAATTAGCTGTCTCAACTTGCAGATAGGGTTACACAATGAAAAAGTACAAGATGTATGTGGCAATTTCATGGAACATCGCAAAAAAAGGAGAGGCAGCGGTGAGCCTATACAGTGTGCTCTGGTACGTCACTCCTCCAATGCAATCATCGTGACATGTTATTTCTATGTCAGTTCTATTAGCCAAGTTTCTTAGGGACAGTTATTACGAGTTATCCTAAGAAAATAAGCACCTTGAATATAAGCTCCATGTAATAAGCCAACTAGTTCTTTTCATTGCGTTTTCAGCTTATATTTGGTATGATCCATGGAAAGTCTAGATTGCATTATATTTTTTAATTTATCTACCCATATGAAAATTAATTTGACTTGCAAACATCACAAATTGAACCCAGTGCAGTAATTAATATGATAGGAAAACATACCATCACTATTTGCTCAAAATGCAAATACAAAGATACCATCTACTTGGCACAATCTACTTTGGTCAATGTTTTCCATAGAGATCCCATTGCCTAATTTAAACGAGGAACGCATGACCCACATTTAAATGAAGAACAATTATTAATTGAAATTCGATGGTACAAGTGGTTGGTTATTGTCATATAGCACCACCACCTGAAAGCATCATATAGCAGCAACAGCAGCTCATAGCAACTCATCATACAGCAGCAGCAGTCTGCAATTCATCATATACCAGCAGCAGCTCATAGCAATTCATCATATAGCAGCAGCAGGAGCATCTCATAGCAATTCATCATATAGCAGCAGCAGGAGCAGCTCATAGCAATTCATCATATAGTAGGAGCAGGAGCAGCTCATAGCAATTCATCATATAGCAATAGCAGGAGCAGCTTATAGCAACTCATCATATAGCAGCAGCAGCAGCTCATAGCAATTCATCATATAGCACCAGCAGCTCATAGCAATTCATCATATAGCAGCAGCAGCTCATAGCAATTCATCATATAGCAGCAGCAGGAGCAGCTCATGGCAATGCATCATGTAGCAGCAGCAGAAGCAGCTCATAGCAATTCATCGTATAGTGGATTAGAATGAAAATTTGGCAAAAAATCAGAGGAAATCCTCACCTTGTTGGATGAGCTCATCCTTCAATAGCACATCAAGGCCATGGCCTGGGAGGAGGGGAGGGGGAATAAGGTGCCTTCTGCCGCAGTGTGGCATCAGCCGTATTTGTGCAGCGCCCGCCGGAGTAGTGCGTTGGACGAACCACAGTGGAGCAGCTGCTGGAGACCATGAGAATGAGGGGTGGTGCCAGAGGGAGGTGCAGCCAGGGAGATTTGCCCCTACCCGCCGGCCATGTAGCCTAGCTGGACATACCATCGTCGAGGACCAGGCCAGATGGGACCAGTGGCGACGGCTCACCGGAGGAACCCTAGTGCTGCAGGCAGGGGATCGAGGTAGAGGGAAAGGGGAGAGGAGATGCAAGCGGGCAGGCAATGAACGCTTGCGTGTTTGTTATTACTTGAGAGTCAGGTGTGACACAGGCATAATCAGTTGCATTTTGAGTGTAATATAGGCAGACAATAGAGTCATTTCACTATTCCCCTTCCCTTCAATTTTTAGTCAGGTTCTACTCACCCCCTCCAAAGCGAAATTAGTTAAGCCCAAGCCCATAACTCAAAAATGACTTCTTTACATCTTTTATGGCTTATTTTGACAATAAGCCCTGAAAAGGCGGAATCGAACTGGCCCTTAACCCTCAATTCAATTGTGCGTGCAATGATGAATCAATCCCACCTGCTATCTGTACATTTTGGCATCATCATACATGGCATAACCTAATACATGTGCATTCTATTGTAGAATCTGGAATATGCAATGTTTATGTTAGTTCATACGTTGCACATGATGTTTAAATGCCCCTTAAATCTGGTCAGTCAAGTGATGGTCCTTAAGCCTCCTTCTTTGCTTCTTTTCTTGATATGTAAGATTTTCTCACACATCTATTGAATTGCTTGTTTGCATCAGCCAACCATGCTAGGACTGTTTGCTTTGATTACTTGTTGTTCTTGACCTAACACTCTAACAGAGCTTATCAACGATATAAACACTAAGGGATGCTATAGTGGGGCCTTGTCTAACTCATAGGTGACATAATGGTTTGGCTGTACACTAAAGTAGGCTCTGCAAGAGTACCTGAAGATCCAGTTCGAAGGTATGCCTAGTTTTTACATAGTGCAGACATAGTAAATGCTCATTTCATTGTGTGCAAGTGCAAGAGATGTGGAATGTTTCATTGTGTGGTGTTGTTTTGTTATAATCTCATCCTTTTTTGTCCACAGACTGGAAACTATGAATATTTATCTTCCAAGGAGACGAGTAACTAGTTTGTGTCACCTTGCGGAGGGGGTGCAATGAAGTTAAGATTGATGATTTCCAAGTACAAGATGTTAGGAAGGAGCCTTGCAAGAGAAGTAGGAGCTGCGCTGAGCCTCTTCAACCTGCTAAGGTAGGTCACTTTATATCACACCCAAGATGCGACCCTATCCTAAAGGAACTCGAAGGTCCCACCGAGGATAGAAGTGCATCTTGAAGACGCATTTGCAAGGTGGATATCATTACACCAACATCACATAATAGATGGGGATACATACATAAGGCATACAATGCCACGCGAATACAACCTCATCTTACATAAGAGCACCATCCGACTACGGATGAAACACAAACAGAAACTCAAACGACATCCACCCTGCTAGCCCAGGCTGCCAACCTGGAACCTATCCCCTGATCGAAGAAGAAGCAGAAGAAGAACTCCAAACAAGCAAACATCGCTCTCGCGTCATGATCATCGCATAACCTGTACCTGCAACTGTTGTTGTAGTAATCTGTGAGCCACGAGGACTCAGCAATCCCATTACCACGGGTGTCAAGACTAGCAAAGCTTAATGGGAAAGGAAGGGGTAAGGTGGTGAAGTTGCAGCAGCGGCTAAGCAATTATGGTGGCTAACATACGCAAATAAGAGCGAGAAGAGAAGCAAAGGAACGGTCGTCAACTAGCAATGATCAAGAAGTGATCCTGAACTCCTACTTACGTCAAACATAACCCAAAAACCGTGTTCACTTCCCGGACTCCGCCGAAAAGAGACCATCACGGCTACACACACGGTTGATGCATTTTAATTCGGATCAGGTGTCAAGTTATCTACAACCGGACATTAACAAATTCCCATCTGCCACATAACCGCGGGCACGGCTCTCGAAAGTTTATACCCTGCAGGGGTGTCCCAACTTAGCCCATGATAAGCTCTCGCGATCAACGAAGGATATACCTTCCCCCAGGAAGACCCGATTAGTCTCGGAATCCCGGCTTACAAGACACTTCGACAATGGTAAAACAAGTCCAGCAAGACCGCCCGATGCGACGACAATCCCGATAGGAGCTGCACATATCTCGTTCTCAGGGCAACACCGGATGAACACTACGTACAACTAAAACCAGACCTCGAGTTTCCCCGAGGTGGCGCTGCAAGTGGCTCTGGTTCGGACCAACACTTAGACAAGCGTTGGCCCGGGGGGGGGGGGGCTATAATAAAGATGACCCTTGGGTTAATTACTCCCAAGGGAAATGTAGGTGGTGGTGAGGCAAATGGTAAAACCAATGTTGGGCCTTGCTGGAGGAGTTTTATTCAAAGCGAACTATCAAGGGGGTCCCAGAAATCACCCGACCGCGTAAGGAACGCAAAATCCGGGAACATAACACCGGCATGACAGAAACTAGGGCAGCAAGAGTGGAACAAAACACCAGGCAGAAGGCCGAGCCTTCCACCCTTTACCAAGTATATAGATGCATTAATTAAGTAAGAGATATTGTGATATCCCAACATAATCATGTCCACCATGGAGCAATCTTCAACTTCATCTGCAAATAACATCTGCAACTAACAATGCTATAAGTGGTAACATAGCCAAGCAACGGTTTGCTAGGAAGGGTGACAAAGGTTAGAGGTTCATGGCAACTTGGGAGGCTTGAAGAGCAAAAGATAGGTAGCGCAGCAAAGCGATAGAATGAATCAACTAGCATAGCAATGATAGTAGTGAGATCCAAGGTGACGGTCATCTTGTCTGAAATCCCGCTAGGAAGAAGAACGAGTCCATGAAGAAGATGAAGCCACGAAGACGAACCACACGTAGACGAACGAATCCTCACGATCGCAACGAAACGGGAACTATCGAGAAGAAGCACACAACATAGTAAACACACCACACATAGACAAGACATGATGCACAAACAAACATGATGCATGAGAAAGCTAGATGAGGCTACTCATGGCAAGAGATGATGCAAACAAGAACAACACATCAAGGCAAGTTTAAATGAGGCTGGAAACAACATATAACAATTCCGGTAAGTCCTCATATGCAAGTTTCAAAGTTGGTCCAGATCTGAATAAACCTTATGTTCAAGTTGTTAAACAGCAAGTTAAGATGCACCAAGATGATCTACACGAGATTCTAGTCAAGTTACATATGAAGTTCATTACATTCGGAGCTACGCCCAAGAAGATATGAGCAAAACAAGTTAAGCATGGCATTGATGCAAAATGCATACAAACATCAAGAAAACACTCCCAAACATGGATGCAACATGATAATATGAAACTACATGCAAAATCAAGCAAGTTTCATATAGAGCACACTCAAAACGGAGCAACGGTTCAACACACACTCTATACAAGTTATAGCAACAATCTGTCCATAACAGCAACTAGGCATCATACAAGCATCAAAACAACAAGCTACATCACCCCAACATAAGAAAAAAGGCATTAGCATGAAGTACAGGTAAAGCATGACAAGACATGAACACTGAGCTATCTCCAGAAACAAATAGAACATGCTCAAAAGGACATGGTAAGATTGCAAATAATAACAGTTTCAGACTTCGCTGAAATAACATCAGGTTGCAATGTTTAGAGCTATCAAACGACATGTTACAGGAACTTAACATGGCAAACAAAGGCATGGCATGATACTAATAAATGCATAGAACAAAAGTCCCTTACTGACCATGATCCAAAAAGGATCAGAAGATATGATGGCACCCATGTAAACATAGCAAGTTATATGACAGATTCAAACATGGCAGGAACAACAATAAGTACGCATGTTGGTGAGCTTAAACCACTCACCACAGAGCAATACATGGCATGGCAAGGCAACCAACGATAAGAAGACATATTTGAGAAGCTAAGCATGGCAAGAACAAGTTCATATGGTGCATGGATCACTAGCAACAATCATGGAAACATTGAACTTAATGTTAACAGGCTTACAACAACATTATTTAGCAAGATTGAAAGCAAGATTACAACATGTTACAGAAGGCATGAATGGATAGAGCAAGACATGTATAACAAAACGTCCTTAGTGAACATCTCCAGATTATGCATAGAATGACTAGTAGCAGCAGGCTTACATAGCAACAAAATATAACAGAATCTGTCAGGAAAACAGCAACAGCAAGTACCCTACTTCACGAGCTCGATGCACTCAGTACAAGACTCACAAAAATACATGAATGGAACCAATGTAAAGATGGCATGACATAGATCAAAACACATGTAGACATCAACCTCATAGGATGCACACATCAAACATGGCAAAAATGGCAAATGAGCATGTTATAACAGTTTCAGCAGATTAACATCATATAGCACTCTTGCAATGATGATTCAGGCACCAAGATGAACTCAAATGAACATGATGCAATATAGTGAAATGAAGTACTCGTTGAGACGAACAATTTGACATATTACACGCACGAAACGGAGCTACATGCACAGTGTTATGATGCGATGAACATGGCATGATTATGCAAAAATTCGGGGACTTAGCAGTTTTCCAGAAAAAAACAGATGAGCACAATATAGCTATAAGTCGCACGGGCGCGGGATAGGGGCTGCTCACCTAGCGGGCCTGGCCCAGGTCAGAGGAGGAGCGAGCCGGGGAGGCTGCCGGGCCAACGGGGCCGGGGCAGGAGGCCAACCCGGGCGGCGGGGCTGGAGGTGCGTCGTCCTCCTCCCGATCCAGCCTGGATCGGGGAAGGAGAGGCGGCGGCGACCGAGCCATGGCGGGGCGGCGACCTGCGGGCGAGGGAGGGCCGGAGGAGGACGGTCGGCCGGAGGGCGGCGGATCCAAGGCGCGCCTGCCCGGATCTGGCCGGGGGGGGGGGGGGGGGCGGCACCGGGGCGCGGAGGCGAGGAACCATGGCGGTGGCGGGCGAGCTCCGGTGGCAGGGACGCATGGCGGTGGACGGCGGCGACGAGCAGGCGACAGGCGCGCGCGGCGGCGACCGGCCGGCGCGGGGAGATGGGCGGGGAGGGCCCGATCCGGGCTCTCCGGTCCGCGCCGGCGGGGACGACGCAGGACGCCACGTGGCGGCGCACCATAGGCTGCGGGCGGCGGCGGAGATGCGTCCGGCCGGGTTGGACATGTCCGGCGGCGCGTAGGGAGGTTTTTAGGGTTTCGGGGGGGGGGGGGGGGGATTTGACCGCGAATTTGGAAGGGGGAGGCACATTTATTGGTAGAGGGAGCTAGGAGAGTCCAAATGAGGTGCGGTTTTCGCCCACACGATCGTGATCGAACGACCGAGAGCATGGAGGGGAGTTTGCTGGGTTATTGGGCCACTTTGAAGGGGTGTTAGGCTGCAAAGAGAAAGGGGCTTTTGCGGTTACCCGGTTAACCGTTGGAGTATCAAACGGCCTCCAAATGGCACGAAACTTGACAGGCGGTCTAGCGGTGCTATACCAAGGCCGCTTGGCAAACCTCGGGCCATTTGGAGAAAGTTTAACACCCGCTCACAACAAGAGACAAAAGGGGGACGCCGGAGGACATAGAAGTGCCGGATCGCAAAACGGACAACGGGGAAAATGCTCGGATGCATGAGATGAACGCGTATGCAAAATGAAATGCACATGATGACATGGCAATATGCAACACGCAAGCAAATGACATGGCAAAGATGGCGAATAACTGGCGGACACGTGGCGCAACGAATCCGGGGCGTTACAACACTCCTCCACTAACAAGAGATCTCGTCCCGAGATCTTAGGACCGAGACGGAAGGGAAAAGGGATGAGGTGAAACAAGAACTCAAGAGAAGAAGCAAAGAATCGAGAGCACTCGAGAATAAGAGCGGAACGACGAGCATGACGAGAATCGAAAGCTCATGGACTCAAATAGACTATGAAACCACTCCGGTTAGAACGAGACAAGAAAAGAATAAGACGGAAAGATTTAGGCAGCACTCCGGCTGAAAATGGAAGGAATAGAGCACGAGCTTAAGAGGATGGAATGATACTTGATGAAGACATGATACAAAACCTCCGAAAAGAATTGAATGAGATGAATGAAAAGAACGGAGAAGAAAACGACACCTTTTACCATGAATAAAATAGAAAGCAACCTTATAAGAAAAGATTGAATGGAGTTGTTGAGAAAATTAACAACGAAAGAATAAGCTTGTTGTGGACTTATCCAAAAACAACTCAAAACTTGAGGTGAAATTACGCTACAACCAAATGCTTGGATATTTGGGAATAACGAAGAAATGCAAAACTCCACTTCAAAAGAATACGGAGAATTAATTACACTTCGAGACGTGAGAAGAAAAGATACTTGAACTTCACCAACAAGAACCTTGATGAACACTTGAAGAATGAATTAAATCATGAAGAACCACCATGAAGAACTCCGGTAACAAAAGGATGATGAGATAGAAAGAAGGATGAAAAATTAAGATGAGCCTTGCGGTGATTTAGATGGAGGTTCCGACGAAACGACCGAGAAAATTTGAACTCCGGAAAAGATGAAAACACTTGGAACTAGAATATATTCATCAAGAACAAACTCCAAAGGATGGGATTACTCACTTGGATGAAATAACAATAAGATTTATTGTATGCTTATCCTTCATCAAATTAAATTGATGACAAGCAATGGATTTAGCATACTACTTATTCTTATTGAAAAGGATTGAGAAGTGACATATCGCAAACTTGAGAAGGTCTTCATGAACCACCGGTAGGATTGAAAAGAACGAATGGATTAATATGATAAACAAGGAAAATTATATTGAGCGAACCACCGTAAGAATTCGAAAATGACTAATGAAAGAGAATGAATCACTGGGAAGAATTAGAAGAACAAATATGCTTGAGGGGATTTAGATGCAAAAGAACAGGAAGAACTCGAGCTGATTAAAGAACATTTGATCGAAGCGCCGGGATAAATAGAGAACGATAACTAGAATGATGGCCTCCGCTGAAATGAAAAGAAATCAACTCCTGAAATACTCCGGATGGGTAAGAAAAGAATATCTGGCGAATGGAATAATTCGAGAGGATAACATGAAGCTAGAACCACGAAACTTCGAGAGAACAGACAAGATTTAGAGGAAAAACTCTTCTCCGGTCTTCAGATGACGACGGGAAACACCACCAAAGTTACTGAGGTACTCCGGTAGAATGAAATGCGAAAAGGTTAATCCAACAATGAAATGATTTGAAATCGATCTTGGAAAAGGCATGTGACTAATGGAATCCATTCTTACGTCACACTTTGAAATGAATTTGAGAATAACTCCGGGGGAATTAGAAGAGTCAGGTAAGATCCTGGGAAAAGACCTGTGGGTTAGGGCCCACTAAAGAGAAAAAACACCGTTGAAAAGGATTGTTGAACAGGTAGATGATGCACCAGAATGATTGAAATATTTGAATGAGGTGACAACCTCGAATTAATTGGAACACAGACGAATCTCCTGTGATGTCTTGAACACTCCGGAAGGATAAACTGGCGAGAGGCGAGCGAGCAGGGAAAACACTTGACCGAGGGAAAGAATATGATCTACCGAAAACTTGAATTGAATCCATCGGAAAAGAGATGAAGAATGTCAAACAAAAGAGAATTCACCGGTTGAAATAATTGCCGAAATACTGAAGAGGCTCGACACGAATGACATTGATGCTCGAAAGAGACTCAGACTCCGGGAAGAAGAGGGTGGGAGGTCGGGGAGACAAAAGCAAACTTGGAAGGGAGAACCGACGAATATCTTGAAGAGAAAACACCAGTTGAACTCATTGAGGAAAGAAAGCAACGACTTTGCATGAGTAGGATGGATACTCGATTACGGACTCCGGCTCCGAGAAGAAAAGGGTGGGTGGGTGGGAAAAGAAAAACAACTGAGGATTGAACTTGCAAAAATGAAGAGGGTCGAATCACCTTGACGAGAAATGCACCGGATGCAAAGAGCTGAGGAACAATGATCGAAAAACCAACTGCGTGAACCTAAAGAAAAATTTGAATGGGAAGAGGAGTAATTCGAAACACCTATGTCAAGATTCCTCACTAGAGCGACGAAGGGGCTGAGGAGTAAAAAGAATTCCTACTCTCCGATATAACTAAACTCCAAAAATAGTTTTCTTCTAGACTCAACAACGACCAAACTACACGATCAATCAAGGGGGCTCCTAAGGTCGGTCGAGGCTCTGATACCAACTTATCACGCCCAAGATGCGACCCTATCCTAAAGGAACTCGAAGGTCCCACCAAGGATAGAAGCGCATCTTGAAGACGCTTTTGCAAGGTGGATATCATTACATCAACATTACATAATAGATGGGGATACATACATAAGGCATACAATGCCACACGAATACAACCTCATCTTACATAAGAGCACCATCCGACTACGTATGAAACGCAAACAGAAACTCAAACGACATCCACCCTGCTAGCCCAGGCTGCCGACCTGGAACCTATCCCCTGATCGAAGAAGAAGCAGAAGAAGAACTCCAAACAAGCAAACATCGCTCTCGCGTCATGATCATCGCATAACCTGTACCTGCAACTGTTGTTGTAGTAATCTGTGAGCCATGAGGACTCAGCAATCCCATTACCATGGGTATCAAGACTAGCAAAGCTTAATGGGAAAGGAAGGGGTAAGGTGGTGAGGTTGCAGCAGCGGCTAAGCAAGTATGGTGGCTAACATACGCAAATAAGAGTGAGAAGACAAGCAAAGGAACGGTCGTCTACTAGCAATGATCAAGTGATCCTGAAATCCTACTTACGTCAAACATAACCCAAAAACCGTGTTCACTTCCCGGACTCCGCCGAAAAGAGACCATCACGGCTACACAGATGGTTGATGCGTTTCAATTCGGATCAGGTGTCAAGTTATCTACAACCGGACGTTAACAAATTCCCATCTGCCACATAACCGCGTGCACGGCTCTCGAAAGTTTATACCCTGCAGGGGAGTCCAAACTTAGCCCATGATAAGCTCTCGCGATCAACGAAGGATATACCTTCTCCCAGGAAGACCCGATCAGTCTCGGAATTCCGGTTTACAAGACATTTCGACAATGGTAAAACAAGTCCAGCAAGACCGCCCGATGCGCCGACAATCCCGATAGGAGCTGCACATATCTCGTTCTCAGGGCAACACCGGATGAACAATACGTACAACTAAAACCAGACTTCGAGTTTCCCCGAGGTGGCGCTGCAAGTGGCTCTGGTTCGAACCAACACTTAGACAAGCATTGGCCCGGGGGGGGGGCTATAATAAAGATGACCCTTGGGTTAATTACTCCCAAGGGAAATGTAGGTGGTGGTGAGGCAAATGGTAAAACCAATGTTGGGCCTTGCTGGAGGAGTTTTATTCAAAGCGAACTGTCAAGGGGATCCCGTAAATCACCCGACCGCATAAGGAACGCAAAATCCGGGAACATAACACCGGTATGACGGAAATTAGGGTGGCAAGAGTGGAACAAAACACCAGGCATAAGGCCGAGCCTTCCACCCTGTACCAAGTATATAGATATTGTGATATCCCAACATAATCATGTCCACCATGGAGCAATCTTCAACTTCACCTGCAACTAACAACGCTATAAGAGGGCTGAGCAAAGCGGTAACATAGCCAATCAACGGTTTGCTAGGAAGGGTGACAAAGGTTAGAGGTTCATGGCAATTTGGGAGGCTTGAAGAGCAAAAGATAGGTAGCACAGCAAAGCGATAGAACGAAGCAACTAGCATAGCAATGATAGTAGTGAGATCCAAGAAGACGGTCATCTTGCCTGAAATCCCACTAGGAAGAAGAACGAGTCCATGAAGAAGATGAAGCCACGAAGACGAACCACACGTAGACGAACGAATCCTCACGATCGCAACGAAACGGGAACTATCGAGAAGAAGCACACAACATAGTAAACACACCACACATAGACAAGACATGATGCACAAACAAACATGATGCATGAGAAAGCTAGATGAGGCTACTCATGGCAAGAGATGATGCAAACAAGAACAACACATCAAGGCAAGTTTAAATGAGGCTGGAAACAACATATAACAATTCCGGTAAGTCCTCATATGCAAGTTTCAAAGTTGGTCCAGATCTGAATAAACCTTATGTTCAAGTTGTTAAACAGCAAGTTAAGATGCACCAAGATGATCTACACGAGATCTACGCCCTAGAAGATATGAGCAAAAAAAGTTAAGCATGGCATTGATGCAAAGTGCATACAAACATCAAGAAAACACTCCCAAACATGGATGCAACATGATAATATGAAACTGCATGCAAAATCAAGCAAGTATCATATACAACACACTCAAAACGGAGCAACGGTTCAACACATACACTATACGAGTTATAGCAACAATCTGTCCATAACAGCAACTAGGCATCTTACAAGCATCAAAACAAAAAGCTACAGCACCCCAACATAAGAACAAAAGGCATGAGCATGAAGTACAGGTAAAGCATGACAAGACATGAACACTGAGCTATCTCCAGAAACAAATAGAACATGCTCAAAAGGACATGGTAAGATTGCAAATAATAACAGTTTCAGATTTGCAGAAATAACATCAGGTTGCAATGTTTAGAGCTATCAAACGACATGTTACAGGAACTTAATATGGCAAACAAAGGCATGGCATGATACTACTAAATGCATAGAACAAAAGTCCCTTACTGACCATGAGCCAAAAAGGATCAGAAGATATGATGGCACCCATGTAAACATAGCAAGTTATATGACAGATTCAAACATGGCAGGAACAACAATAAGTAGGCATGTTGGTGAGCATGAAACACTCACCACAGAGCAATACATGGCATGTAAAGGCAACCAACAGTAAGAAGACATGTTTGAGAAGCTAAGCATGGCAAGAACAAGTTCATATGGTGCATGGATCACTAGCAACAATCATGGAAACATTGAACTTAATGTTAACAGGCTGACAGCAACATTATTTAGCAAGTTTGAGAGCAAGATTACAACATGTTACAGCAGGCTATAAATGCAACCAGGGGCATGAATGGATAGAGCAAGACATGTGTAACAAAACGTCCTTAGTGAACATCTCCAGATTATGCATAGAATTACTAGTAGCAGGAGGTTTACATAGCAACAAAATATAACAGAATCTGTCAGGAAAACAGCAACAGCAAATACCCTACTTCACGAGCTCGATGCACTTAGTACAAGAGTCAGAAAAATACATGAAATGCACCACTGTAAATATGGCATGACATAGATCAAAACCATGTAGACATCAACCTCATAGGATGCACACATCAAACATGGCAAAAATGACAAATGAGCATGTTATAATAGTTTCAGCAGATTAACATCATATAGCACTCTTGCAACGATGATTCAGGCACCAAGATGAACTCAAATGAACATGATGCAATGGAATGAAATGAAGTACTCGTTGAGGCGAACAATTTGACATATTACACGCACGAAACGGAGCTACATGCACAGAGTTATGATGCGATGAACATGGCATGATTATGCAAAAAATTCGGGGACTGCAGTTTTCCGAAAAAAATTGATGAGCACAATATAGCTATAAGTCGCACGGGCGCGGGGTAGGGGCTGCTCACCTAGCGGGCCTGGCCCAGGTTAGACGAGGAGCGAGCCGGGGAGGCTGCCGGGCCTACGGGGCCGGGGCAGGAGGCCCACCCGGGCGGCGGCGCTGGAGGCGCGTCGTCCTCCTCCCGATCCCGCCTGGATCGGGGAAGGAGAGGCGACGGCGACCGAGCCACAGTGGGGCGGCAGCCTGTGGGCGAGGGAGGGCCGGAGGAGGATGGGCGGCCGGAGGGCGGCGGATCCGGGGCGCACCTGCCCGGATCTGGCCGGGGGGGGGGGGGGGCTATGGGGCGCGGAGGCGAGGAACCATGGCGGCGGCGGGCGAGCTCCGGTGGCGGGGACGCACGGCAGCGGACGGCGGCGACAAGCAGGCAACGGGCGCGCGCGGCGGCGACCGGCTGGCGGCGCGCGGGCGGGGCGGCGCGGGGAGATGGGCGGGAAGGCCCGATCCGGGCTCTCCGGGCCGCGGCGGCGGGGACGGCGCGGGACGACAATTGGCGGCGCGCCATAGGCTGCGGGTGGCGGCAGAGATGTGTCCGGCCGGGTTGGACATGTCCGGCGGCGCGGAGGGAGGTTTTTAGGGTTTCGGGGGGGATTTGACCACGAATTTGGAAGGGGGAGGCACATTTATAGGTAGAGGGAGCTAGGAGAGTCCAAATGAGGTGTGGTTTTCGCCCACACGATCGTGATCGAACGACCGAGAGCATGGAGGGGAGTTTGCTGGGTTATTGGGCCACTTTGAAGGGGTGTTGGGCTGCAAAGAGAAAGGGGCTTTTGCGGTTATCCCGTTAACCGTTGGAGTATCAAACGAACTCCAAATGGCACGAAACTTGACAGGCGGTCTACCGGTGCTATACCAAGGCCGCTTGGCAAACCTCGGGCCATTCCGAGAAAGTTTAACACCCACTCACAAAGAGAGACAAAAGGGGGACGCCAGAGGACATAGAAGTGCCGGATCGCAAAACAGACAATGGGGAAAATGTTCGGATGCATGAGATGAACGCGTATGCAAAATGAAATGCACATGATGACATGGAAATATGCAACACTCAAGCAAATGACATGGCAAAGATGGCGAATAACTGGTGGACACCTGGCGCAACGAATCCGGGGCGTTACACTTTATGCAACTCAACAGTTCAATTCATTGTTTGTTTCAGGCATAGTTAATTTGCTCTTTTCAATTGCTTTATTTGTCCTCAGTTAATGAGATGCCCAAAGAATCATGACTGATGTTGGGTACTTGTATAACTATTAGTTGACATAATTAAGGGCCTTACCATTTAATTACTCTGCCAAAGTGTGCCTGAAGCTTTGAAGTCTATTAACCAACTATTATTGCATGAGGCTCACAATCTAGTTTATACTACGCTAATGATTGCATAGTTTTGCCTGCTGTAGTATGTTTGTATGAAACCCTCTACTGTTCATTATGCTCCCTAAGACTTTAATTGAGCTACAGAATGGCCAATTGCTTGCTTACTTATACGCAACGTGTTGTCTAAATTTGTAACTTGTCTGTGTTTTCGATTGGGCCCCACCATCATGCGCCTCTGGTGAGCTAAGAGAGATTTCTGTATGCAGGCTGCACAGACTATCTTTTTTATAATTTTTAAAATATCGCCCGCTTATGCTTCATGACATGTAAGATTATTGTTAGTCCTGTTTTGCCATGTAGTACAAAATAGTGTCTTGCTCGCTTCACTGTTGTAACTATATTTTTGCCCTAGTCATGTGTACTTACAGAAACATTTTAGGATGAAGTGTCATCAACACAAAGATCTGCGAGCAGTGTGGCATGGCCGTTACTGAATGATTATGGATTGGAACTGGAATGTGCTGATGTTCTCGAGCAACAACTAGAGGTGGCAAGACAACGTGTACACGATTGTCAACATATAATCAACAATTGAGACTGGACATGCAGGTATTAGATGCAGGAGTCAAAAAAATGAAACAAGACACTGAGGTAACCACGAAGGAATTAGAGATTTTGCAGACTGAAATTTGTGTTATCTGAATCCGGCCAATCCTATTTTCTGAAGAGATTATAGTTCAAATGAAGTTAAGTTGATGCGCGTCCATGATGTATGATATGTATTTGCCCAGTGTATGTAATTTGTTGTTTGTGTATGCTTTATTAACACCTGTGCCGAACCTTAATGCCCAGTGGGTATAATCGGCTGTAATTTCTTTATTGTATAGTGTAGGATTATCCTACGTTTCTATGCTTTGGTCTCTCTGTTGTATAGTGTATGTTTTTTAGAGGTGATAGTATTGAGTAGGATAATTCTTTGAATATGCTATATCGTTCAAACGGGGGCCAACTCGCCCAAACGTTGTAGTGACCATGGCCGTCAACGGGCCATACGATCCATGGGCCATGTACGGGCCGTCGGATCCATGGGCCTTCAATGGGCCGTCTGATCCATGGGCCTTAGTGGGCCGTCGGATCCATGGGCCTTTAGTGGGCCGTCGGATCCATGGGCCTTCTATGTCTCGTAGGATCCATGGGCCTTGTATGGGCCGACTCATTTATGGGTCTTGTACGGGCCTTTAATGGGACGTAGATGGGCTAGAGTGGAAATCGTACATTTCATGGGTTGACCATAACGGGCCGTTAATAGGCCGTATTTGGTGATGCTATGAAAATGGCCCAACAGATTAATGGTCCACAAACGGGCCCACTGTAACGACGGGCTGAATTTGGCCCACAAGCAGAAAATGACAGTAACGGGCCGTAAGTAACCGAATGCTGGAAATGAGCCAATGGGCCCTCAGAAGGCCGAAAGATAACTTGGGCTGGAAACGGCCCAACGAAATAACGAGCCGTTAATGGGTATAAAGTGATACACTGTTCATTACGGGCCAGTTTCACCACGGGCCGTTAATGCGTGTAAAGGATACACTGTTCATTACGGGCCAGTTTCACCACAGGCCGTTAATGGGCCAAGAGTTACAAAGGGCCTCATATGGGACGAAAGACGTCATGGGCCAGAAGTGAAAACGGGCTGGAATCATATTGGATGGCCCAGATGACACTACTGGGACTAATTCGGATAGGGCGTAACGGGCCTTGGGTTAGTTGGCTGTAAATGGGCTATATGCGAACAGGCCGTTAACAGGCTTTCCATGGGCCGGCTCGCCACCTTCTGACCAAGTCAAATGGGCCGGCCTTTTCACAGGAATGGTCCGCTATTGGGCCGTGCCATGTGTCGATGTATCATAGGCGCCTTCTGTCCAATGAGTGGATGACATCTGTCCCAACGATGAGCCGACACGTGTTTCGTCCAGCCAATGATGATTTTACACGTGGAAAATCCCCATTGGCCGGGGTTGTTAACAGGTTATCGGATCCAAAACCCGACCCGATAGCTTAACGGCGTTTCATTATGGTGGATGCCACGTGTCGGTAACCCTTGACGAAAGCACTTCTGTGACGCGCGATTTATCGTCATGGAAGTGAACACTTCCGTGATGATAATTTTGGTAATGTCATGGAACACTTCTACGACAGCACAGGTATCACTATCTTGATTCTGTCATAAAATCGTCATGGATGTACATGCATGACAAAAAACATGACCTACTGTGACAAACACGTATCATCACGGAAGTGTATTTTTTTTGTAGTGTAATGCCTAACTTGTCGGTCGAATAGAAGGCGTTGACTTAAGGGGCGACATGGGTTGAAACGGCCTATAACGGCACTTGGTAGAGTAGTCGTTTCTTTGTAGGGCTAGTTGGTAAGGGAATGTACCATGGTTGATAAGGTAGTCTTATCGTAAGTCTGCCATGTATGCAAGTGGTAGTAGTTTCTTGGCATTATTAGTGGTTTCTTGGCATTATTGGTGATTTCTTGTAAGGAACAATGTACTACTAGCGACAAAAGGCGATTCTAGGTTGCGTTGTACTCCAACGAGTACTACTAGTGGTCACGGGAGTGTATACCTCATTTTGTGGGTTCGATCCTGGCCGAACGCACGGCAGCCTTTTTTTAAATAGTAACTTCGCTGCGATCCAATATTGTACACGGGTAGTTTGAGTTTTGAAGTCGAACGGACATGCGGCACCACAATCTGGGTGCACTAGATAGCCTAGCCACGTGAACTGGTTTTCCTTGCCAGCATCTCGTGGCTCGCGTGCTCGCCCTAGCCGCACCTCGCTTGCAGCTTCCTCATTAGCTAGTAGCATATTTAAACTAGCGCCTCCCAATTAAGCCCGAGGAGCCGGAAAAGCCTGGCGCGTCATTGGGAACTATGTAATATGGCTCTGTACGTAAAGTGCTACTAGTACTCTACTACTTTGTAGTTTGTGGCGTTGCATGCATGGACTTCACTCCATTATCGGCTCTATACAAGAAATTCCTCTTGACGTGATTTTTTTTAAACGGAGGCAAAAGCTTTGCCTCATCTCATTCATAAAGAAGGAACTACTAACAAAGTTCGACGAGATCCATTACACCTTCACAAATGGAAGCGAAAAGCCTAGTCTCGCTGTATCAAATAACTCAAATGTTCTAGCCCCGCAGTAATCGTAGCTGATAAACGGGCTGCTAGTGTGTGTATGAGAGAGGAGCGGCTGAGTAGGCCAGCTACGCGCTTGAATAGAGCACCAAGAGTACCCACTACGCAGGCGTACTTTCCCTGCATTGATAGTACATCGATGGTTCTAGAGAATAGTAGTACCCTCCACTTCCAACTGTAGCTCCTTGGCCCTAAGATTCAAGAGTTCAAAACTGGTGCACTATACTAGAAGTACAGTACATCGCACTACTAGTTGAGAAAGGAGTACTAGTACTACTATAGTACGAGTACATAGTGAATAATAGCCTCACCCCTTCGCTAAGGAACGATCGAGGAGCTACAGTTGGAAGGGACAAGGCCCTGCGGTTACTACACTCTTATCTCCTCCTCGCAAGTTCCCGTCCCCCCGAAGAGAACCAACTGGGTGATGCACCAGTACTACCTCGAGGACCTGGAGCAAGAGAAGGAGCAGGAGCTGGTCCTCTGCAAGATTTTCTACCAGACGAACACTAGGGCCAGGAGTAAAAAGATTATAAGTTAGTTTGGTATTGGTACTTGTACTACCTTGTCGTCCGCAAGTTGGTATTGTTGTTAACAATCTTTCGCTATGAACTTTGCATTTGCTTCCAACCATCTTGACGAGGGTCGACGTGGATATAAAGCTGAATCATTTGTTTCGAAACAAATTTTCAGGTACCTAATTTTTATTTGATGGGTAGCATAAGCACCTGCCGTTCGAATTCCCAGTTCTCCAATTTTTTTTGAAACAAGTGCATGCACTTATTATCATCATGAAAAAACAATATACCTGTTGCATCCCAGTTATCAGTCTGTACTTGCAGAATTCTCTCGTTTATTGAGCAGGTATACTGTTTTTTCACATCAAGCAACTTTCAACTGGGCTGTAGACTGCCCAGGCTTGGTTTTGTTTTTAACAGGCCCAGCCCATGACGACAACAGGGCACAAATATCCAGTAGGTATGTACTGGCCTCTGGCCCGCCAGTGTTAGTTATATTTTGTCTTACAACAATTGCACGTAGTTTTTTTACTGAATCAAACACACAACCCATTTCTATTTTCCTCTTGAAACGCCATGTCCTCCATCCGTTTTTAATCTCTACCTATAGTTTTACTAGTTCATATACACGCATCATTATATTGAAAATACATAAAGTTCCCTTTTCATATTTACATCCTTATTTTTGTTGTTGTTTTCCCTCCCAGCACTGATTTTTTTACCACTGGTTTCCCCTTAAACCAATTCAATTGTCCCACATCTTATTTGCTTACAACAACAAAACGATTTTTTTGACAAATCAATAAGTTCTTAATAAAACGTTTATCATTTCAGGATTACAACAGTTCGGACTCCACCGAAAAATGCAAAATAAGGTTGAACTTTTTGACCGTGGTCCTGGCAGAAAATGGGTTGTAATAAATTACTTAAGCAAATGGGCTGCAAATTATTATAAAAATAGCAAATGGTCTCTATATTGTCTGCCATAGATTTGGAGGCTGACTTGTGGGCCTACTAAGTTCATGCGTACACAAGGTTTCTCAAAAAAAGAAACTTAGTCAACAATCGACTCTACCAGCGTCAGACCGTTAGATGTAAATCTAACGACAATCGTGCTTCTTCAGTCTCTGATCTTCCTGCTACAGCCGCCCAAACCAGCGCCGGCGGAACCGCCTGCTCCCGCCTCCCGCGGCCGGCTGTGCTGCCGTGCAGGCCTCACGGCCCCACCATACTTGCATCCCTGGCCCGTCTATCCCTCTACTCACCCACGCCTCCTGTTATTTTACGACGATGGCAGCCGAACCAGTCAACCCTCGTACTCCCCACTACGTGGGTAGCCACTGTCGTGTCTTCCCCGGCTCCGTGTCATTCCCTTCCTAGGCCTCGCAGTCGTCCATTGCCCTGGTGCTCTTGGCGCGGCGTGGTCAACGTGATCAACGAACGACCTCCATCAGAAGTGGAATGTACATGGAGAGGCTGACAGCTGGGCCATGACCGCACACAAGGAAATGCCTCCTTATTACGCGCAAAATAATGAATCCTCCACCTAACATCTGGGACCCAACGGAAGGGCCTCTGTATTTCGCGAAAAAATGTTCCCCCCACTGACAGGTTGGATCCACCAGCTATATCTTCGCATGCAAGGAAGTTCCTCTTTATTGCACATAAAAAAATGAATACCCCCTGCCAGCTGGGACCCACCATAGTGGGAGGCTGACTTGTGGGCCCACTAAGTTGACGGGGACGGAGGGCTTTGTCAACTTAGTCAATATGAACGATTCTAGCTCTAGTGACCGTACGATGTCCATCTAACGGCCGTAGTGCTTCTTCAACCACTGGTCTTCTTGCTCCAGCCGCCCAAACCAGCATCGGTTGTGCCACGTGCTCCTGCCACACGTGGACGGCTGGGATGCCGCGGAGGCCTCACCGCCCCCTACTACTCCCATCGCTGGCCAGGCCATCCCTCTACTCACCCACGCTCCCTGTTATTCTGCGGCGATGGCAGCTTCGCACCGTAGTCGAACCAGTGTACCCTTGTACTCCTCTCCACATGGGCTTCCACTGTCGTGTCTTCACCGGCTCCGCGTCGTCCCCTTCCTAGGCCTTTCCGTGGTCCACCGCGCTGGTGATCTCGGCACGGCGTGGTCAACGTGGTCAAGGAACGACTTCCATTAGAAGAGTACTGTATGTGGAGAGGCTGAAAGCTAGGTCCACGGCAGCCGCAAGGAAGTGCCTCCTTATTATGCACAAAAATAATTATTCCTCCACCTGACAGTAGGGACCCACCGGATAGGCCACCGTATTTCGCAAAAAAATGTTTCCCCCCTAACTACTGGGAACCACCAGCTACATCCTCACACGCAAGGAAGTGCGTCCATATTACGGAAAAAAACGATTCGCCCCCTGACTGCTGGGACCCACCAGCTACATCTTCGCATGCAAGGAAGTGCCTACAGTCAGACCCACCTGGTCGAAGCTTACGTAGAGTTGTCATTCTGGTCGCAAACATGTACGTACATACTGGTCGATGTAGAGGCACGCACATATCATAGTAGAGGCGCGCACGTGTCGTAGTAGAGGCGCGCACGTAGCATGTACACGTACGTACAGTAGCCAGGGTGCAAGAAAGTAAATACGACCATCTACGTACATACGGGCGGGGTATCGAACGCCTACTCACGCATACGTACGGCCATGGCTCGTGTACATGGCTAGGTAGGAATGGAGAAACTGCATCGTCGTGTTCATGGGGAGGCAACGAAATGCATCGTGTTCATGGGGAGGCAATGGAATACGTCGTGTTCATCGGGAGCCAACCGGCTTGGACAAAACAACCAATGGAAACGAGGCCTGGCGTATCGCAGAACGAAGGAAACAGCCTTGTGTTCGACCGGCCACGATCGAAACGGGATCCTGTTTCGGGAGGGATCTGGCATACAACAAAACGGAGGAAACGGACTTCTGTTGGACCTCCTACGATCGAAACAGGGTCTTGTTGATCGGGAGGGGTGTGGCGTACCACAAAACAGAGGAAATAGACTTGTGTTTGAGCGCTACGGTTGAAACGGGGGTCCTGTTTATTGAGAGGGGTGTGGCGTACCGCAAAACAGGACTCCACGGGATACTGTTCATCTCCACCGTCGACCTCCTCAAGCCTCCACGGGTTACTGTTCATCCACCATCGACCTCCTCTAGCCTCCACTTGCGACTGTTCATCCATGGGCTCCTGTTCATCCAGCCTCCACTGCTTCTCCATCGGCTACTATTCAACCAGCCCTCTCCACGGGGTCCTGTTCAACCACCCCTCCACGGGCTACTGTTCATCCAGCCCTCCACCGGCTACTGTTCAACCAGCCCTCCACCGGCTACTGTTCAACCTTCCCTCGACGGGGTCCTGTTCATCCAGCCCTCCACGGGGTCCTGTTCATCCACGCCCAACCGGCTCGATCAATCGGGGTCCTGCTCATCCAGCGGCAACACCATGGGGTCCTGTTCATCCAACCCCCCACCGGAAACTGTTCATCCAAACCCCGCAACAACGCTCACTGTTCATCAAGGGAAGGAGGCAACAGGTTCGATCGGCTTCAGTTAGCAGAAGTAGTGAATGAAGGAATTGCTCGATCGGGCTCAGTTAACAGCCATCGATCGATCGCTCGGGTTCAGTAACGCATAGCCTATAGTGCAATCGCTTTGGTTAAGTTAGGCGAACGCCTCGCTTGGGTTCAGTTAGAGCCCAATGCCTCGCACCCACGCACGTACGTGTACGAGAGAAACGCGCATCGCTCGGCCCCCGACAACCCACCGTAACCGGGAACTCCCCGATATATTCCTCGCCCTCGCTTCTACCACGGTTTGTTCCGTCATGGACGTCGCAAAGAATTTCATGCAGTTGCATCACCAGCCCGCCCAGGACGAAAAGCCCATTTTCTGTCATGATTTTTGTCATAGAAGTAGGAGCCCACCACATATATGTTGATACTGGGTTTTGTCACAATTATCGTCATAGAAGTGTGATAAGTATGACAGAAAAAAAATTCGTTCGTCCCAAAATGTCACGGATGTGTATTTTTTTGGTAGTGAATACTGTACATGAGTCCAAGCATGGGAGAAAGAGGAGAGAGGTTGCATTTTTCTATTCTTTCAGTCAATCAATTAGGGATCTTCGGTTCCATCTTTTTGGCTTTGGCAGCACCATCCACAATGGTTCCCATCGATGACAAAAGCTATTTTCACATTTGGCTACACATTGTGGATGCCCTTAACCGTACCACTTGGTTTTGCTCTTGTGTGCTATCTATACAAATCTTGATTATATTGATCTAAAAAATTATAGTATCAAGATTAGTAAAAAGGAGGTGATTTTGCTGCGCGGATGGTGGGGGAGGTTTCTTATTTTTAGAGGACTTGGCCTGGCAGTTTGCTAACATGCGGTCCCACATGTTAGTGCCTTACCAAGCCGATCCACGTCCCACATGAGGCAGAAGCAACACGTGGTTAACTTGAAGAATATGAGGGAGAAGCGGATTCAGCAATGAGTGAAATGATGGTTGCTTTGTCCCTCCAACTTAATTTTTTAGCATTACTAGCAAGATGCCCGTACGTTGCACGAAGTTGATGGAAAAGGTAACCACAACATATAAATTGACGAATGGAGTACTAGTTACAGTGGTGCATATAATTGCCTCCAAATGTGAGCAAAGGGATCGCACATGTCTGTATTGACTAGAACGAGAATGCAATAGCACAATAAGAATTAAGGCCACGATGATGAGATCACAATGGTGGTTACAGGAGGCAAGAAGAAAGATGCATCCATCAACGTACGACCTCCTCCTCCTCGACACAGTGTGCCGTCCACCAACCGATGGCTTAGCAGCCGCAGCTTTTGTAGCGAGGTTAAGGTGCTTCTTAGCAAAGGCGTCCAAGGCTTCTAGCCAGTTGAGGAAGGCCAACGTTGTAGCATCTTCACCGACCTTGTAGATACCTATGTACATGACTTCCTCGTACACGTGGATGTCTAGGTTGACGAATTCTTGCAGGGCGAGGCGCCTTGCAGCGAACGCGACCTCCAGGTGGACATTCTTCATTGCATCGGCGGGTAGTAGCAGGGCCACCAGTGCTTGAAAGAGGTTCTCGCCATGGAGGTCGATTAGGGTGACATGCAATGAAGAGCCCGGGCGCGCGGGCTGGAGGAGTATGGCGATGTCGTCTGCGAGCTTCTTGACGATGATGAACTTGTTGATGGTGGCAACGATCATCTGGTCCAACTTAGAGTCGTAGCTGGCGTCGATGATGGTCATGAACCAGCCGGTCGCCAACACCTTCTGGAGATGATCCTCGGTGCCATGCCGCAGGCCAGCATTGTGGACCATCTGGCACAGCCGCTGGCCGCTCGCGTGCATCGCTGCCATGGGTCTGGAGTAAGCACTTTTGCACTTAGTGTAGGTGCTTAGGTGCGTACGATGTTCTAGATGCATTGGACTGGAGGGGCGCCTTTATATGTGTGCAAACTGTGTTGCATTCACATCGTGCTGCCTCTTTTTCCCGTCCTCCTACCATTACTTCTCTCATGCATTCAGCATGCTAATTGAATTGACCGTTCAACATTTCAGGAACCGTTACCCTCTCCCTCGTCTGCATTAAAGCCGTATCGGGAACTGTCATGATTTATTAGTAGCTGTCAAATCGAATAGTACTGCAACGCCCGCTGCATGCCCGGCTGAACACGCCTCCTCGCCTCCATCAAACGCCCCCATTAAACCCGCATGCAAACCAAGAAATCTTGTATTTCAAGTACTCTATGGGTTCCACTGTCAGTACAGTGTGTACATGACTTGCAGGCTGGCTACAGATTCATACAGAAAGTTAAAAAGAAACAAATCCATCCTTAATCTTGTATTCTAAGTACTCTGTGGGTTCCATTGTCAGTACAGCAGGGAAAGAAGTATATATTAGAAAATATAAAAAACTAAACTTTAGGACAGAATTCAACTTCAGTTCATCGCGGTGCGAGCATCCGACCCGGACAAGTAAAACAGATGTTCTTTGTGATGATGCAAGAGATATATCACTATAACACTGAGCTCGTCCGTTGCAACAGATCCAACATAGAATAATACATATTCACAAATTTGAAAAGAAACAATTTAGCTTAGATATACATATCACTAAAAATATCTTATGTTTCACTACAAATATATTCTTTGGGCTATTTTGAAGAGGTAAGGGAGGAATGTGGTTGGTTTCAAGATACTAAGGGGTTTTGTCTACACTGGAGCAGAGAAGTGGGAATTGTTGCGAAAAGGCCACAACTTACATCACAGCCGTTGATAGAGGCTAAGGTGTCCCATCTTTCCATGAGATGATGGATATCGCTTTGGTGGAAGCCGACTTTGATGATCCGACTACGAACGTGCGAGGACGTCGCGCCATAGCAATCACTACACCAACTCCGAGAGGTTATTGACCACGCCGGAGCACGATCAACCTGACCACAAGGGTCTGTTTCCTGCGAGCAAACGAAGAACAAGCAAGAAAATGAGATTGCAATCTGGATATTGCGAATATAAGATGAAAGCTTTATTCATCAAGGTGGGGTTCTGTGACGCCTTTGTCTGGTCGTTGAACACAAACGAAGTACGCGAAGTTGCAGCTATGGAGAACTTTTAATCTAAACAAAACCCAATGTCTAAACGACGCCCTAAGGGCTGTATATATGGAGGAAGAGGGGGGGATTTCGTGTCCCTTGGGGAAGGGGTCCGAAACCAACCATATCTCTTGTTTCCCCACACATACGGACTCTAAAAACAGCCTATACTCAAGTATTTTGAAAATACATGGGCCTGGCCCAATAATAAGGTGACGCAGCACCTAGAATAGCCTCTGGACGACAGTTATGAAGTAGCATCTTGTATATTTCGTCCAAGGCTTCATGCACTCATTATGGTGGCTTCAACGTCCTGAAATCATCACTTGTAACTCCGTTCTTGTTCCCCTTGCGCATGCCATCATCTCCATGCTCGTTCTTGCTGCAATGTTCATCCTTCTCCAAGCTAGGCCCTTCATTTGTAAGCAAAACAAATGTCTCCAATTTATGCAGCATCATATTCTCATGAACATTAGAACCATTACCAAGAAACAAAAGTACCTGGTAATTTAATTGGCGTGCGCGAGCTCTAGTAATTGGTCCAGTATGTATAGTTGTAGGGGTTGTGGGTGTAACAATGGTATTGATGTCCTCATCATCCTCCCTTTCTTGAAATGAAGTCGTCCTCGACGGAAGCTCATCTTCCTCACCCAAATAAGGCTTCAAATATGCAATGTTAAAAGTGGGACTAACCCCAAAATCTGCAGGAAGCTCAAGTTTATATGCATTATCATTTATTTTCTCTAACACCTTAAAAGGACCATCAGCACGTGGCATTAGCTTTGATTTGCACAAATCAGGAAATCTATCCGTACGCAAATGTAACCAAACAAGATCTCCAGGTGCAAACACAACATGTTTTCTACCTTTATCTCCAGCAAGTTTATATTTAGCATTCATACGCTCAATGTTTTCCTTAGTTAACTCATGCATTTTTAAAATCAATTCAGCACGTTGTTTAGCATCAAAATTAACCTTCTTCGAAGATGGAAGAGGCAACAAATCAATAGGTGCACGAGGTAGGAAACCATACACAATTTCAAAAGGGCACATCTTAGTAGTAGAATGCAATGAACGATTATAAGCAAATTCAATATGAGGCAAGCATTCTTCCCACATTTTCTTATTATTCTTCAAAACAGCCCTAAGCATAGTAGACAATGTTCTATTGACTACTTCAGTTTGTCCGTCAGTTTGGGGGTGACAAGTAGTACTAAAAAGCAGTTTAGTCCCCAACTTAGCCCATAAACATCTCCAAAAGTGGCTAAGAAATTTAGTATCATGATCTGAAACAATAGTATTTGGCACACCATGCAAGCGAATAATTTCACGGAAGAACAAATCAGCAACATTAACAGCATCATCACTTTTATGACATGGTATAAAGTGTGCCATTTTCGAGAATCTATCCACGACAACAAATATGCTATCCCTCCCCTTATTTTTTCGAGGTAAACCTAAAACAAAGTCCATAGATATATCCTCCCAAGGAACACTAGGTACAGGAAAAGGCATATATCTATGGATTGGTACGGTATGGCACACAGTTTGGCAGTGAAGCACTGGGAATTAAGTCAATCTGATGCTCAATCCCTCGAATAGGCGGTAATCCCGGTGGCACGTCTTGCGGAAAGACATCAGCAAACTCCTACAAAATGTTAGTGACAGCAGGAGGCAAAGAGGAAGGCACGTCCTCGAATGAAAATAATGCCTGTTTGCACACAAAAGCATAGCAAACAGATTTGCTGAAATCTAGCTCATCAATATCAGATTTAGTGGCAAGTAAACATGCACTTTTCAATTTAATTTCAGAAGCAATACTAGATGGTTTACTATTAGGCTTCATTTGTTGCTCAAATTCTTTTGCAACAATCTGATTTTCACTCTTATTTTTCTCCTGTTGTGCTTTATTAGCTCTATTAATATCATCTTTCAAAATGGAATCAGGAGTCATAGGAAGCAAAGTAATATTTTTATCCTTATGTACAAGAGTATACTGATTTTTTTCTACCATGGTGTAAAGAATTTTTATCAAATTGCCATGATCGACCAAGTAATAAGGAACATGCTTGCATAGGTACCACATCACAATCAACATAATCAGCATATGTAGAGATACTAAAATGCACATGAACAGTACGTGTTACCTTAACCTTGCCACTGTTGTTGAATCATTGGATGTAGTAAGGATGTGGATGTGGTCTTGTGGTGAGAGATAACTTCTCCACAATCTCCATGCTAGCCAAGTTGTTGCAGCTCCCTCCATCTATGATGACGCACACAGAACGTTCCTTCACAACTCCCTTTGTATGGAACAAAGTGTGCCTATGATTTTGCTCAGCTTGTGTGACCTGCACACTCAAAACATGTTGAGCAACTAAACATTCATACCTGTCAGCGTCTTCAGGAGCCATGTATTGCGTCTCATGATCAGAATCATCTCCACTATGTTCTTCACGTGTAATAAGGGCCAAAGTATCCTCATCATAGTCACTAGCGGACTCATACCCACCATCCTCAGTAGCAATCATCACATGTTGAGATTTGCATTCTCTCGCATAATGACCTCTTCCCTTACAATGACGATAAATAATATCACTTGTCTGCCCAGTTGATGCCATGGAAGAAGAAGAGCTTTGTGTAGGTCCGGCAGGTGTGCTCTTGGCAGATAGTGGTGGTTGTGCCTGCTTTCTTGTATCACGGCTGGAGGTGGCACCTAATGGAGGTGCTGGTGCAGTGGAAGTAGAAGATGCACGCGGTGTCCATGATGAAGGTCGACCTGCAGAAAAGTTAGTTCGCGCCAATGCTTGTCGATCCTGCACTTCACGTTCAGCTTTACAAGCAAGATGGAATAAATGAGTGATATTAGTATACTCCTTATACTCTAGGATATCTGAATCTCTCTATTTAATCCACCCATAAAACATGCAAGCATAGGTTCATTCTCCTCAACAATACCACATCTAATCATGCCAGTTTGTAATTCCTGATAATATTCTTCTACAGAATTTTTTCCTTGTCTCAAACGCTGCAATTTTTGAAGCAATTCACGTTGATAATATGGTGGAGCCCAATGAGTACGCATAGCAGTTTTCAAAGCATCCCAAGTAGCTGGAATAGGATATATTCTACAATGTTCAGACCACCAAACACATGCAAAGCTAGTGAAAGCACAAATAGCAGCAGGAACACGTCTCTCCTCAAGATATTGTAAACATGTAAATCGTTGTTCAGTTTCTAACTCCCAAGTAAGATATATATCAGGAACATATCTACCCTCAAATGGTAGAATATTCAATTTCAGTTTAGGAAGATGTTCATGATCTCGTACCTGCGGGAGAGCCCTACCATTGTGATTATTTGCATGTGGACGATCTGGTGGTTGTGGTGCTGGTGGTTGCAAGTAGTTTTAATTTTGATCAACCTCATCCTCGTAATCTCCCGCATAATCATCCTCCGCATCAGCAACAGGAGACACAGAAGTATCAACAGCAGCACCAACAGTTTGGCCAGGTTGAAGAAGGACACGGCTCGCTCGGCGGAGGGCTGTTTCGCGACGTGGAGGTTGTTGTTGTTGTTGTTGTTGCAGAGGTGCGGCAGGTGCAGCCGGTGGAAGAAGAGCAAGCAGTTCATTAAATCTGTTATCTAGCTTTGTTTCGAACGTCTTCTCAAGGCCAGTGATCTTCTCCATGGCCTCTTCAAAATTGTTCAGCACATCTTGCACCTGTTCAGTCATCATTTGCTGAAACTTGTCATGAAGCTCCTTGTTCGTTAAGTTCTCCCAGTCAATCTCGTCGGCTTGTGATCCTGGCATGGTTAGCAGCAATAGAAACACACAAGAATATGATCCTACAGACTACTAACAAGTGGTGGTGGTGGGTGTCAGAAATCCGTCAAGCAAAACTCAAATTCTTACCAGTTCTTACCCAGCAGCAGGCGTGATCGGCAACCGTTGTAGTCAAAACTCTCAAAGCTTGGATAGAGCGATTACTAGAGAGAGTCAAACACACGACGTAGATGTATGTGGACCTAGGAAGGCTTATAATATGGTAGCAAAAAGGATCAGCAATAATCAATTCAGAGATGCAAAGTTGAAGAAACGCTCAACGACGGTACTGTGCTGGTCCTAGGCTAGACAGTGCTAGAGACGCGAACCGAGAACACTAAAAATCACGGCGCTGCATGTAAACAAGGGAGAAGCACACTCTGATTTTTTTTCTCTTTTTTTTGCACTTTTTTTCCTCTTTTTTTGCTCCGTAACAAAAAAAATTCGAAAAAGTCTACAAATGGTCCAGAAACTGCCTAGCCAGAATTTTCCAGACTTGTTTTTTTTCTTTTTTGAAATAGGAATTATTTTTCTTGTACGGGTGGCACTGATGTTGGGAAGTCCGACTTGGTCACAAGTCGGAGTATGGCATGATCTGGAAATCAAAAACAAACCAACAAATACTGGACTCGGACTAGGACTGGTGGCAGAGATGAATCTGGTGGAAACTCGGACTTGTGGCGGATATATGTAGGGCAGTGGAACATAGACTGGTGGCGAATCTGTGATGGAGGTGCACTCGGATTATCGTGATGGCGGTGGATATTGGTATATGGCTGCGGTGATGACGATGGTGGTAGATGGCAGCGGTGATGGCGATGGTGGCATATGGCAGCGGTGATGACGATGGTGGTATATGGCAGCGGTGATGATGATGATGCGGCGGCGGCATGACAACTTGTGAACAGAACTCGAAACTCTAAAGGACTAGACACTAGGACCAGCAAGTAAACACGACGATGCAACCGCAAATTCAACAATGCAAACATAGAAAAGATTATGCAATGGCTCAGACTGGTTCGGATATGATGAACTAACAATAAAAAAAATTTGTGGCTTTTTCGTGCACTATAGGTATGAAGAACAGACTCGATCTAAACTACGAAAAACTGTAAAATCTCACCGAGCAACCTGGAAATCTGATACCACTTGATAGAGGCTAAGGTGTCCCGTCTTTCCATGAGATGATGGATATCGCTTTGGTGGAATTCGACTTTGACGATTCGACTACAAACATGCGAGGACGTCGCGCCTTAGCAATCGCTAAACCAACTCCGAGAGGTTATTGACCACGCCGGAGCACGATCAACCTGACCACGAGGGTCTGTTTCCTGCGAGCAAACGAAGAACAAGCAAGGAATTGAGATTGCAATCTGGATATTGCGAATATAAGATGAAAGCTTTATTGATCGAGGTGGGGTTCTGTGACGCCTTTGTCTCGTCGTTGAACACAAACGAAGTACACGAAGTTGCAGCTATGGCGAACTTTTAATCTAAACAAAACCCAATGTCTAAACGACGCCATCATGGCTGTATATATGGAGGAAGAGGGGGGAATTTCGTGGCCCTTGGGGAAGGGGTCCGAAACCAACCCTATCTCTTGTTTCCCCACACATACGGACTCTAAAAACAGCCTATACTCAAGTATTTCGAAAATACATGGGCCTGGCCCAATAATAAGGTGACACAGCACCTAGAATAACCCCTGGACGACAGTTATGAAGTAGCATCTTGTATATTTCATCCAAGGCTTCATGTACTCATTATGGTGGCTTGCTTCCTGAAACCATCACTTGTAACTCCGTTCTTGTTCCCCTTGCGCATGCCATCATCTCCATGCTTGTTCTTGCTCCAATGTTCATCCTTCTCCAAGCTAGGCCCTTCATTTGTAAGCAAAACAAATGTATCCAATTTAGGCAGCATCTAATTCTCATGAACATTAGAATCATTACTAAGAAATGAAAGTACCTGGTAATTTAATTGGCGTGCGCGTGCTCTAGTAATTGGTCCAGTATGTATAGCAGTAGGGGTTGTGGGTGTAACAATGGTATTGATGTCCTCATCAGCCGTTAGATGCAGATCTAATGGTCAGAAATGGCGGATGGCAGACACACCATCATCACCAACTGAGTCTTTTATAGGAGTAGAGATTACTTCGTCCCTCAAAGTTAACTGCGAGAAAGGTGTGACTTTGTGATTTGGCGCCTCATTGCTCATTACTATGCCGGCGCCATGACTAGGCTGCTTCACCCCTGCTGCTCTGCACTGTTATATCGGTATGGCACATGGACCCGGTTGCTTGATGTCCCACATGTCGGCGAAAGGGACTAGAACATTTATGAAAGCGAGCACTCCACTCTTACGACGGAGGAGTACACTACACGGCGGCCCAGTGAATTGTTAATTGTACTATAGTACTACTATAGTTTTGGTGTTTTGCACGATCCATTGATACAAACCCGATTAAACAGGCAAGGGCAGGATTTTTCCCGCGCGGTAGATGAGTATGCAAACAGAATAATTAAGTAACAATATGAGATCTGGGGGAGTACCTGCATTTCCCAGCCACCCATGTGCTCATATATTACAAAATCATACGGAGTAGAATCTAATTTTGTTTGCCATGCAATGCTGTAGAGCTATCATATGTCTGCTATCATTTATTTTCGGCCACCTGCTATATCCTACTTTTACAGCGCACTAGTTCTGCACACACTTCATCCATACTCTCACTATTGTGTTTTTATGCAAGGGTATTTCAGACTCTGCCTTGACAAAAGCAGAAAAGAAAAGAGAGAAGTCGATCCTGCTTGCTTCGGGCTTAGGCAAGACACGTTTCAGCGATATAAAGGGTGCAGTGTCAACAGATGGAGATAGTAAATGTAGCTCTGGAGTTGATGATCTCTCTCGCCCTGAACCACCATCCCAGGTGCTTGCTTTAACTTCGTGGTGTCGTATGTGGTTTCATGTTGCATATGGTGTCTAGCCTGCATTCAAAAGGCCGAAGTCGGTCTTTATAAAGATAAGGAAAGATATTTTTTACATGAACCACCATCCTGGGAGCACCAGAAGACATGTAGCTAGTTAGGGCACTGGCCGAGCCAGTGACAAACCTAGCACAGACAAACATCACCTGGAAGCCAACTAAAAAGCCATGATGGTGGCGAACTAGCCCAACTCCCACCAGGCTCTCAGGTCCTAGATGATCATGCTCACCACTCTAGCCAGATGTCTAGCTTGTATTGCTTCCAATTTGGTTAAATTGCATCTGCTTAGCTTACATTATACCTTTGAATATCACATACTAGTACATCTTTCTATTAACCATGTCCTTACATTATACCTAGCTGGATGTCTAGCACATTATACCTTCCTTTTGTTGGTACATACTAGTACATTTGTCTATTAACCATGTTCTTACATCAAACTATTGTTCTTTTGTATCCCTCATCAATCACTTATGATGAGGCAGTCAGGCTAGTGGACTACTGTGAGAATCGATCCTCATTTAAAGAATGCAGCGTCAGCCTCCCCACATGATTCTCAAGAAACAGCATGGCTAGATGAAGAGAGTGAACGTAGCTTTGTAGTTGATTACCACATTTCCCCTACACTAGCGTCGTAGGTGCTTGCTCTAACTTGGCAGCGTGATATATGGTTGCATGTTGCATATGGTGTCTAGATTGTAATTGTTCCAATCTGGTTAAATTGCATGTGCTATTCTGCTTAGCTTATACATTATACCTGTTAATGTGACATGCCTTCCTGTTTTTAGTACATAGTACATCTGTCTATTAAGCATGTCCTTACATAAAACTATTGTTTTTTGTAGCCCTCACCAATCAATATGACGATACACCTTTAGTATAAGCAGTGCGATATTAGTTGCATCTTTGATATGATTTATAGCATGCGCTGCTTCTAATTTGTTGAAATGCCATTTGTGATGGGACACTTTTAACTTGGTAGAGTCATATTGGTTGCATCTTTCATGTGGTGTCTAGCTTGCATTGCTTCTTACTTAATGAAGTGCTTCTACTTAGTTTACACAAATAGTTGTGAATATGCCATGCCGTCATGTTTTTCTTACATATTCTATCCTAGTATCATCTGTTTGCCTTACATGAAAGTAGTGATTGTCAGTATCATGCATGAATGAGTTTTGAAGAGTGAATTTTATTGCTTTTTCTTGTCAGTTTTACTTGACAATTCAAAATCAATAATGCGAAAGGAAATTAACTAGGCAGTGGATAAAGGTGCTCCTTCCGAACAGAGGGCCTCTACGGATTCTACTCCGCCACCCCCCCCCCCCCCCAAGAAGATTTGGAAGACAACACATGCATAGACACACAACGTAGCTATGTTGATGGTGAGCACATCTCTCCTGGTGCTCCCTCTAACTTGGCACTGTTATATATGGTGTCTAGCCTATATTGCTTCTAATTTTGTTGAATTCTATCTGCTTACTTTACGCATTATGCTAGTGAATCAGACATGCATTCCTGTTAACATGCAATATCTGTCTATCACACCATGTTCTTACATCAAAGCACTACTGTTGTGTAACCCGCAACAATCACATATCATAAGACACGTTTGACTTGGGAGTGTGATATAGGTTACATCTCGCGTTCTTTTCTAGCTTATACTACTTCTAATTTGTTGAAATGGCACTTACGACGAGACATTTTTAACTTGGTAGAGTGATATTTGTTGCATCTTTCATATGGTGTCTAGCGTTCATTGCTTCCAATTTGTTGAAATGCCTTCTGCTTAGTTTACACATCATAGTTGTGAATATGCAATGTTGTCCTTTTTTCTTACACATTCAATGGTCCTATCATGCAGTCGCCTTACATTAAAATAGTGCTCGTCAGCATCCTGCATCAATGAGTTCTGAAAAGTGAATTTTTATTCATTTTTCTTGTGTGTTTGACTTTACAAGGCAATACAATTAAGAAAAAGGAAGGGAAAAAATAAGGCAGGGACTGATGGCGGTCTTCCGACGAAACCAGCATCCCAGGTGCATTCTCTAGCTTGGCAGCGTGATATTGTCTTGCATGTTGCATATGGTGTCTCACTTGTATTGCTTGTAATTTTATTAAATTACTTCTGCTTAGTTTACACAAATAGTTGTGAATATTCCATGTCGTCCTATTTTTCGTACATATTTGATGTAGTGTAGAACCCTAGATGCCCGATCTTTCACGATTGGAGGGGATCCTATGAAGAACATGAGGGGGAAAATGAGGGGAACACAAGGGGAAACACAAGAGAAATCACTCAACTAACAAGAGATGGTCACACGTATGCTAGATCCTCGTACACAAAGAGATACATGATGGCGGTAGTTCTTCTTCGAGAGGAGGTCTTGAAGGTCTTCTTGTGATGGGGTCTTGATTCCGCTTGGGGGATCTTCTCTGAAGAGGTCGTGAGCTCCGAGGAGAAGTAATCAAGCGTATGAGCAAAGCTATATCTCAAATATGAGCTATCACAATGCTAACCCTAGAAAGAGGGAGGAGGTGGTCTATTTATAGTCTTAGTGGATGAAAGGGTAAGTGGCTTCGGCCCAGCACGTGGGCAGTCACACAGGCGTCGGACGTCCGATGGTCACCGGTCGTCCGAAGGCTCGCGAGGGTCCGGACGTCTGGTGCCGGTCGGGTGTCTGATGTTTTGGCTCTGGTCAAGACTTGTCGGTCGTCTGGTTGGGGTCGGTCATCCGGTTGGGGTCGGTCGTCCGAGCCCTCGGTCGTCCGGAGGTCTCCATTCATCCGATGTTTTGGCTCAGGTGTGGTGGTGTCGGTCGTCCGGTGTCGCTCGGTCATCCGGACGCTGGGAGGTGTTGGTCATCCGGTGTTGCTCGGACGTCCGGGCGCTGGAGCGTGCGCTGGCTGGGACTTGGCTGGCCTGTAGGAGCCTCCAGGTGTCGGACGCCCGAGAGACATCGGTCGTCCGATGACTGGGAGTTACGAGTAGCCCTTCTACTTGTCCATTTAACTTGGGGTCCTCGCCGTCTTGTCCGTTCGGTGTAGCTGATCCGTGGCTTCCCTCCAAATACCTGATCACACATAGGGTCTCCGCACGAGGTAGTAGCCATGTCTCATAGGTAGAAAGTGGAAGTTCAGAGAGGAGCGAGTCCACCTTATCTTCGATAGCCTTTGCTCGAGCTCTTGTCATTGGTCCAAGTGGTGTCGTGGGAGATGTAGGTACGTCCATGAGGATGATCGTGGGATGCTCCGCATCATCTCCCCCCCTTGTGAAAGATCCGACCTCGGATCGAAAGCTTCATCACCATGGTATGGCAAGAGGTCTTTGACATTAAAGATGTTGCTCACATTGTGGTTGTTGCTTGGGAGGTCGATCTTGTAAGCGTTGTTGTTGTAGCGTGCTAGCACCTTGAAGGGTCCATCGACTCGGGGTAGAACTTTGGACTTGCGTTGGTTGGGGAAGCGGTCCTTGCGAAGGTGTAGCCACACAAGGTCTCTGATGTTGAATATCATGGGTTGCTTGTTGATGTTGAGCTTGGTCGCGAGTCGTTGTACTTGGCACTCGATGGTGAGCCTTGTATCTTCATGCATCTTCTTGAGGTAGCTTGATCGTGCACTCACGTCCATGTTGGTGCGGTCTTGTAGTGGAAGAGGGAGAATGTCCGATGGGGACAATGGGTTGAAGCCGTAGACGACCTCAAAGGGGGACTTGCCCGTTGTGGAGTGTCTTGCACGGTTGTAGGTGTACTCGGCGATAGGTAGGCACTCCTCCCACTCCTTGATGTTCCTCTTGATCAACACACGTAGTAGAGTGGAGAGTGTTTGGTTCGTCACCTCTGTTTGGGCGTCGGTCTGAGGATGGTATTTCGAAGAGAACAAAAGCTTGATTCCGAGCTTGGCGCATAGACTCTTCCAAAATTAACTCAAGAACTTCACGTCGCGGTCCGAGATAATCGTCTTTGGCACTCTATGGAGGCGCAAGATTTCCCTACAAAAAAGATTTCAATATGTGATGCATCATCTATCTTGTTGCATGTGATAAAATGAGCCATCTTAGAGAATCGGTCCACAACAACAAACACGGAATCCTTTCCATTTTGAGTTCTAGGCAAACCAAGTACAAAGTCCATGCTAATGTCTTAAGGTTGATAAGGAATACAAAGAGGCATGTAAATACTATGGAATTGAGCTTTTGACTTAGCTTTGCGACATGTAGAGCATCGGTTGGTGAAGCATGAGACGTCACGGAACATCTTGGGCCAAAAATAGTTCTTTGAGAGCGTAGTGAATGTCTTGTCGCATCCAAAGTGTCCCAATAGTCTGCCTCCATGAGCCTCTTGCAAAAGGAGCAAACGAAGAGAAGACTCGGGGATGCAAAGTTTGTTAGCTCTCATAAGATAATCATCCTTGATGTAATAGCATTCCCAAGATGTATGCGTCAAACACTTAGCATAAGGAATAGAAAAGGTAGGATCATGCGCATACAAATCTTTGATGTGCCCAAGGCCAATGACATTCAGTTGAAGTTTTGTGACTAGCATGCATATGCGAGAAAGAGCATCTGCCACTACATTTTCCTTACCTTTAATGTACTTGATGACATAAGGAAAAGACTCAATAAATTCACTCCATTTAGCATGACGCTTGTTCAACTTAGTTTGACCATTTAAGTATTTAAGCGTTTCATGATCGGTATGAATAATAAATTCATGAGGGCGAAGATAATGTTCCCATTCACGCAAAACTCGCACTAAAGCATATAGCTCTTTGTCATAGACGGGATAATTGAGTTGCGCTCCGGAAAGTTTCTCACTAAAGTATGCTATGGGGCGCTTTTCTTGCATTAACACACCTCCTATGCTATTACAACTAGCATCACAATGAATTTTAAAAGGTTTGTCAAAGTTGGGTAATGCAAGCATGGGAGCATGAGTAAGCAAATTCTTAAGCTCATTAAATGCGGTATCATGGGATGGTTCCCAAACAAATGGCGCATTTTTCTTACTCCAAGAATTCAAAGGCGAAGCAATTGTGCTAAAATCGTTCACAAATCGACGATAGAAACCGGCTAAACCAAGAAAACTATGCACTTGTTTTAAGTTGGTTGGTTGGGCCAAGTTTTAATAGCACTGATCTTAGATTCATCTACGTGAACACCCTTAGAAGACACAACAAAACCAAAGAAAATAAGCTTGTCAACACCAAAAAGGCATTTGTCCATATTAGCATAAAGTCGCTCTTTCCTAAGGGTTTGCAACACGGTTCTAAGATGGGTGACATGATCTTTGAGAAATTTGATAAATACAAGAATATCATCAAAATAGGCCATAACAAATACACCAGTATACGGACGAAGAACAAAGTGAATGACTCGCATGAAAGTACCGGGTGCTTCGGATAAACCCATTGGCATAACTAGCCATTCATATAAGACAAATTTGGTCTTAAATGCGGTTTTCCATTCATCACCTTCTTGGATGCGTATTTGATAGTAGTCACTCTTAATATCAATCTTAGAGAAAATGGTGGCTCCGCTAAGCTCATCAAGCATATCATCTAAGCGTGGAATAGGGTAACGATATCTAACGGTGATAGCATTGATGGGACAGCAATCAGAAACCAGGTGATAAGTACCATCTTTCTTTGGAACAAGAATGACCAGAACGGCACAAGGGCTCAAGCTTTCACGTACTTGACCATTGTCGATGAGTTGTTGTACTTGCCATTGGATCTCCTTAGTTTCCTCAGGGTTGACACGGTAGGGAGCCTTGTTAGGTAGAGGTGCTCCGGGGATGAGGTCGATTCGGTGTTCAATGCCTCGTAGTGGAGGTAGACCCAGAGGTAGCTCGTGGGGGAAACATCTTGGAATTCCTCCAAAAGAGAAGACAATACTAAAGGTAGATTGTGAGAGGTGTTAGTTTTGGGTGCCTCGTCCTTGCACACAAGGACATAGTGCATAACACTTGATGGGTTCTCACACACTTCTCTCATCTCACTTTTGGTGTCAAATAGGACTAAGTTTTTCTTGTCGCTCATCGTGGAGGCACTCAATTTTGGCTTGTGGCGCTCACTCTCGTTTGGGTGGGTCACTCTCTCACTCTTTTGTCCACGATGAGTGGGTTGCTTGTCGGTGATCACTTGACTTGGAGACATAGGTCGTAGCACGTACTCCTTTCCTTTCATCTTGAAGCTATAGTGATTGGTATGCCCGTTGTGGATGACGCCGCAGTTAAATTGCCATGCTCGACCAAGAAGGAGGTGGAAAACGGACATCGAACGACATCACACTCCAAAGTGTCTTCATGTGCTCCGATTTTGAAGGAGACATTGATCGTATGCTCAATTCTGACAGTGCTGGAATCGCTTGGCCATTGAACCTTGTAGGGGTGCTGGTGCTTCATCTTGACCAATTGGAGCTTGGAGCATAGTTCTTGACTTGCCAATAGCGCCCTCCATTGATGA
Organism: Triticum timopheevii; assembly: GCA_963921465.1. Classification (NCBI taxonomy): domain Eukaryota; kingdom Viridiplantae; phylum Streptophyta; class Magnoliopsida; order Poales; family Poaceae; genus Triticum; species Triticum timopheevii. The sequence goes on from OY997272.1 coordinate 249,745,172, forward strand.
TGACCTTTACGGACCTTCCATTGATGCCGGCCTTGGTGTGAAAGATGTGGCATCTTTGGTCTTTGTCTTGTTGATCTTGAAGAGCTAAGACTTTGGGGACAACGAGAGCGGGGCTTGAATGCTCAACACAAAAGACTTGATCATCTTCATATTTGTTCAGGCGCCAGTGCATGGCCACTTGATCAAGGGCTTCCATTTCCTCTTCGCTCATGGAGTCATAGGTTCCATCGTCGTTGAGGATCATAGTGCGCTTGTTGGTACATTCAAAGGACTTGTGGCCACGGCCGCCGCATGTGAAACACTTGATGGAACTTGTCTTGAAGGTCTCATTAGTTGGAGTAGATGATGAAGCGCGCCGCTTGAAGTTACTTGTTGTAGGAGGATGACTTGAGGTTGTCAAAGTTTTCTTATAACTCAACTTGTCTCTGTTGTTTGTAGATAGTTTGGTTGAGGTAGGAGTTGTTGGAATTGTTGAAGCTTGGGTGTTGGAGAAGCCATAGCTCTTCGAAGAGTACTTGGCGTACTTTAAGTCATCTTGCACATGGCGTTCCGCTTTGGTAGCTTGATGCACGAGCTCAATGAGGTAGGAGTAGGGTTGGAAGTCTGCAATCTTCTTGATGGGATGATTGAGGCCATTTAAGAAACGGGCCATAGTTTGCTCATCATCTTCCGTGACATTTACTCTTATCATGGCAATCTCCATTTCCTTGTAGTATTCTTCAATGCTCTTTGTTCCTTGCTTGAGGAGTTGGAGTTTCTTGAAGAGATCGTGGTTGTAGTAGGTTGGCACAAAGCGTATGCGCATGCCATCTTTCATTTCCTCCCATGTGGTGATTGGTGGTTCACCTCTTGCTTCTTGGCGTTCAAGGACTTGTTCCCACCATATGAGCACATAGTCTTGGAACTTAAGGGATGCCATAGCGATCTTCTTCTCTTCCTCATAGTTGTGCAAACAAAAGATCATGTCGACCTTCAATGCCATGAAAGGTACTCTTCGGGATCATTGCTTCCATGGAACTTGGGCATGGTGAACTTGAGCTTGTCGTAGCGTTGCTCTTCATTGTGATTGGGTCGAGGGTGATGATGGTGCCCTTGATGTGGAGGATTGTCAACCTCATATGGCTGTTGGCGTGGAGGATTTCCAATGTCATCTTGCTCTTGATGAACTTGAGGTTGTGCAGGAACTTGTCGAGCTTGTGGAGGAGCTTGAGGGACTTGACGATGCACTCTTGCTTGGTAGTGTCTCTCTTGAATTTCTTCGCGAAGTGCTTCCTCTTGATTGCGCCTATCTCGGTTGCGGTTGGCAATGGCTCGACTTGATTCTTGAAGGGCACGTTGCGCCTCAAGTGCTTGTGCTTCACGTTGTTGTTGTTGAAGACATTGAGCCTCAGCGTCTTGTTCGTCTTGATGTTGTCGCGCTCGCTCTTCCTCTTGGTGGCGTTGACGTTACCTTTCTTGTGCTTGTGTAAGAGGAGCTTGGTTTTGGTGATGACGATGTGCTTGCTCGTCAAATTGCTCTTGTGGATGATTGTCGTGTAGAGGATTGTGAGTTGCTTGATGGTGTTGGCGTGCGGCTCGACGTAGAGTGTTCGATGTCGGTGTACTTGAGCCGGAGAAGGTGTCTTCGGTGTGTCGACTCGAACGGCTCCGTCTTGAGTAGGACGAAGTGGAAGCATGGCGGTTCAGCAACAAGGCATGAATCTCGTCCATTCTTGCATCGTTCTCTTGTTTGTGAGCGTCGAGCTTGTTGTCGAAGTAGTCTCTTCTTTGTTTCTCGGAGAGTTGCAAGTCAGTGGCGAGATTGTCAATGCAGTCGCTCATTGCTTGTTGTTCTTGATGCAAATCTCATTGTGCACCGAAGAGGTGGTTCTTGGTGACATAGGATGAGATGTCGTCGTCTTGCTCGATGAAGAGTGGGTTGGTAGAGGAACTTGGCCTATCCTTCATCCCGAGCAAAATATGTAGGCGGGATAAAGAAAAGAACTTATACCAAATGTACCTTGACCTATGTTGAATATGGACCAATGATCACTCAAATGTGCAATAAGGAAATAACACAATTGGTACCAATTCTTGTCAGTTCTCACACCTACAGAAGTAAAGGCTTATGGTGGAGCTTGGTTAGGATGGTGGCACAAAATTTGATGCAATTGTTAGTGAGCCTCAATAATGTTGGAAAAGATTCACAAATTTGCAAATGCAACAAGTGGACCAATAGCAAGATATGGTACACGGAAACACACACGCAAATAGATAAGTCGGGTCATGCAACCAAGGAATGAGCCAAAATGTGGAATCCACAAAAATGCTCTTGTTGTACAACACTAGAGAGACGCTAGCACGATTGCACAATAGGTAGATAAGAAACGTGTGCACAACCTACTAGGCAAAAATGCAACGACTTATATCCCAAGTATGCTATATGTATGGTATTCCGGTGATATGATCCAAGATGATAGGATATGACAATCTTAATGTAGTATGATGCTATGGTGCTTGCTTATAAGCTCTTTGCTTATATTTCCTTTTTGCTTAAAAGCTTGTTTGGCTCTTTCTCTTTTGAGCTCTTTTCTCATGCAAAACTTCACGAACTAAGATAGCAATTGTGTATATGCGGTGACAACTTTGTGACACAAAAGATGATACCAAGATATGCACCACTATGATATGGTATGTATGATCACTAATGTGCACAAGTCACGTTGCCGGCAATACTCAAATGCTAGGATCAATGGGAAAGGAACGCAAAATTGGGCTATGGTGGTTATCAATGCAATGGCAAGGAATGTATCTTGAAAGGATACCACGATACCAAAATGATATCGAGGTTACCGTTCTTGCTTACGGACGAGGTGTCAAAATTATGTAGCGGTCGATGTCGATGATGAATATGAGTGGCGGTGTTGTCGTTGTCGAACCGTCCCTAAGTAGCCGAAACACGTTAGGAAACGGAAACCGCAACTCAAAACTCAAAGACCAAAATGTGTCAAAATTTGTCGGAGTGCGAAATGGGTGAGCGATGGTGGTTGTGGAAAGCGGTGGAGGCATGCAAGTGCAAATGTGGAAATGGCGGTGGAACGGAGGGGGAAACCGAACTTAAAATATTCAGTTTCATCAGGGATGGTCGGACGACCGATGGTGGTCGGATGACCGATGCTGGTCGGATGTCCGGTGCCTGGGCGATTTCGGGCACGAGATGAACTCAGGATTTCAACATGGACGTGGCAAAATTGGTCAAATCCAAGCGATTTTGTGGATGGAAATGGTGGAAATTATGGTGGAAAGCTAGATCCACTCGTGGCAAAGAGAATCCATAGATCAAATCCAAAAAATTCATCACACCAACAAATCACAAAAAAATTAGGGGCTATATTTTGTGGGGATTTTCGGAGTTGGGGAAGAACACAACAAAACCAAGGTAGAAAAAGAGGGGTAGGGGCTCCAAATATGTGATCAACGTGGCTCATGATACCAAGATGATGTAGGGTGAACCCTAGATGCCCGATCTTTCACGATTGGAGGGGATCCTACGAAGATGTTGGATTTCGGGTTCCGGCAGACCCTTGAGGTTCGAACACTGGGGTGCGCGCGGAGATTTAACCCTCTGCCTACTTGCTCTTCCGAATCGCTAGGACCTAAACTACCAATCAGAACAACACAAGAGACACAAGGTTTATACTGGTTCAGGCCACCATTGTGGTGTAATACCCTACTCCAGTGTGTGGTGTGGTGGATTGCCTCTCGGGCTGATGATGAACAATACAAGGAAGAACAGCCTCGCGAGGGTCTGTTCTTCGCTGGTGCTACTTGGTTCCGGCCCTTGGATTCTCGATCCGGTCTCTCAATGTCTCTACCCCGGGGGTGGCTAGTCCTATTTATAGGCAAAGGCCCTGGGCCTCTTCCCAAATATTGAGCGGGAAGGACGCCAACAATTGGCCATTTTGAAGGGGAACAATGGGTACACTTATCCTGACTAAAGTTGGTCCTCGCCTGTCAAAGGCTCTGGTGGTGACGCCTGTTTGGGCTCCACAATGACTTCCTTGTGGCCGTTGGGCTGGTCTTGGTCTTGTTGCACCGAAACGGATGCCTTTGCTTGATGCTCTCGCCTGCGCTTGCTCCCTTTGCACCAAAGAGGAAATGAGGACACTGCGTGGGCTGGCGCCCGACTGGCGCCCTTGGTCGTCATGGCTTGCATCATGGGCACCTCGCGAGGTACCCCGCCCTGAACTCTCTGCCTCCTCATGAGCTAGCCCGACGAGGCCGTGCCTGAGGAAGCTCCTTGTCATCCGCCCCGCGAGGCTTGGCCCCTCGCGAGGGCCTTGAGCTTGTGTTGATGAAGATGGGCTGTGCTGGGCCTCCTTTGAGCCACGCCGCAGGCCACAGGCAGGCAAGTCTGGGGACCCCCGTTCCCAGAACGCCGACAGTAGCCCCCGGGCCCACGGCGCGCCCGGACTTGGCTGAGCAGAGAGGCGAAAGGTGAAGTGCGAAGTGTCGCGGGCCCTAATAGCCTGCGGCCTTGGGCGCCGCATGGCGGTTGATTGGACATGGGCGCCTCTGCAACTGTGCGAGTTGGTAAAGGAGTGGCACCTGCCCCTTGCCTCCCTTGCTTTCTCTAGTTGCTGCTCAGATCCCCTTTCTTGCGCCTCTCCTCCCCGCCTCCGAAATCTTCAGATCTACTCCGCCTGCGTGCCCTAGGCAGACATGGCGCCTTGCCAAGCCCCGGTCGGAGCTTGGTACTCGTCTGCCTTGGACTCGCCGAACGTGTCGGAGGCGAGCCTTGCTCGGTTGCACCAGATGGCGGCGGCGCAGGGCATCGATGGGGCGAAGGTGTTCAAGGCCGGCTCTGCCATCCCTGAAGGCCAAGGGAGCACCTTTTATCCGCTCTTCGTGAGCGCCATTATCGCCGGTCTGGTGCCTCCCTTTTCTGAGTTCTTCTTCTCTGTCCTCCGCCACTATAATATTCAAGCTCTGCACCTCCATCCCAACTCCGTCCTTCTTCTGGCGATCTTCGCCTACTATTGTGAGGCTCACTTAGGGGTGAAACCCTCAGTGGCCTTGCTACGCCACTACTTCTCCCTCCGGACCTCCCGTGGTTCCGCCTTCGCGTGCGCGAGCTTCGTCGCGTACGGCGGCTCCATCACCATTTCGAACCCTGGGAAAAGGATTGAGGGCTTCAGGAGCAAGTGGGTCATGGTGGATGCCGGGCGCATCCACCCTCGGCTGATCCTGCCCACGAAGCACCCCGCGAGCTCCGACGACTGGTCCCGAGTGGAGCTTCTGGATCCCCGCGCGAAGCCGGTGTTGGAGAATATGGACACAGATCTCAGGCCGGCCAGCGTGGCTGCGGCGAAGCTGACCGATGCATCGCTGCTGAGGGAATTCCTGGAGCACCAGCTGGCTTTGCTTCGTCAGTACTCACTTCCGATGTGGAGGCCTCACCCGAGCCCCGCGGTCTTGGCCGATGAGGATCTGGCTGCGGTCCTCCAGTCCTTGGTTGGGGGCGACATGGCAAGGCTAGAAGGCGCTCCTACGCCCCTGTTCCTCCGCGAGGACTGGGAGCAGGTAGTGGGGTCCATGCCCGTCTTCAACGGGGACGGTCCCGTGCCCATGGAGGCTCCAGAGGACCTGGTGGACGTGTCCTCCGGTGACTCCAGCGAAGAGGAAGAAGAAGGGGAGCGGGAAGAGGGGGCTGATTCTGAGGCGGAGTCAAGGGCTCCCCCCTTCGGCGCAGGTCTCGCGCTCTCCGCCTTGCTCTGAGTGATGATGACGAGGATGATGATGAGCATGGCGGCGGGAGCCTGCCTCTGATCCCGAAGAAGGACCAGACCGGGCTGTTCCCCCGCGGGTCTGCCCCAGCCCCGAGGCGATCCACAGGCGCACCTCCTGCTCCCGCGCTCCTTGAAGCTGATCCTAGCAGCCGGCTCTTGGGCTTTAAGTATGGCCAGAGGCTGCTCGAGCCCGCAAGCGACTACCTGTAAGTGCTTGATTCCTGTCTTGGTTATTGTTTTGTTGCTGAGGCCTGACGCTCGTGTCTCCCTGCTAGGCTGGCGCCCGCGGCAAAGAACTCGAAGGGAGCTCCTGAGGCCCCATCCGCGGCAGAACCTCTACCCGAGAAGGGAGGTGACTGTGACGCACTGGCCTCCCCTGCCCGGGCGTCCTCGCGAGGCCAGGCTGAGCCTGCTGGGGCGAGCTCAGCCCCCATGGCCCAGGCGACTCCCGAGGTGCCCTTACCTGAAGCTGCCTCCACAACCGTCGTGGCGCAGCTGGTTCCGCCTCAGGATACCGTGGTCACGCTGCCGTCTTCTCCTCCTACTCCACCAACTGCTGCTTCTCCGACTACTGTTCTGGATCGCGCCGTTGCTAGACTGGACCGTCTGCGGCAGGATCTTCTGGGCGCCGACCCTTGAATAGTGGCCGGGCGCTTGGAGCTGGCTTCTGGCTGGATTCGCTCCGACGCTTCTATGCGGGCGGCGCTGGTCCAGGCCTCGACGGCTTGCGACGAGGAGAAGCAGGCCGTCCTTGGGGCGAAGGTTGCCCGTGATGCTGCCCTAGGGGAGGCAGCTAGTGTCCGAGGTCACTGTGAGACGCTGGAGAGCGAGCTGAAGGGCCTGCAGAACCAGCTTGCCGAGGAGGCCCGCCTTCGCCAAGAGCAGGAGGAAAGCATGTAGGCTCGTGAGGCGGCTGTCAAGGACCTGGAGGCCAAGCTCAAGAGGTGCTGTGGCCGCCTAGGCGTGCTGGAGCAAGAGCTGGAGGCGAGGAAGGTTGAGCTAGACGGCAAGGCCCGGGTTCTCGCCGAGGATCGCGGGCCTTCGCGGTTATGGAGGAGAAGGCGCGTACTTCATTGAAGACGCTTTATGATAGCGGCCTTGAGAGCCTGCTGGCCGGCGAGGAGGATGCCCCGCCAAGCTGCTTCCCTTCCTGGTTCGCGCCCTTGAAGACGTCACCCTTGGCCTTGGCCCTATGGCTGAGGCCGAGGCACGCGTCTTGTCTTCTGCAGCACTGACGCGGGTCTTCACCCACATCTATCTTCGTGACCCCAACATCGACCTCGACAGCCTGCTGGAGCCAGCAAGCGGCGAGCGTGCCGCTGCCGCTACTGAGGCCGTGAAGGGTCGTGCGGAGGCTCTGCTGGGGAAGTTCCGGGCCTTCAGCACCAAGCCGAAGCGGAGCGCTGCTAGCCCTGCTGCTCCACAAGGCGAGCCTGCTCTGCGCAGCTCCGCCACCGGCAAGTGACTCCGTCGTGGCTCCCCTCCTGCTTTTAATTCCTGCGCATGTACCATGCCTTGGGGAGGTGTTAAAACTTGTGTTTGATGCTGTGATAACAGTATGAACTGTAATATTTGCTTTTGAATTCCCTGAAATTTGCACTATTCCTTCCTACTTGCTTATGTTCTATGTCGGCAGAGCCCGGCCCCGCGCATACCTCAGCCGCCATTGGCCCCGACCGGAAACCAGGACGGGACCAAGGAGTGAGGGGCTATGTGACAAGTTAGGCTCCTGAGTCGCGATGCTCAGGAGTCCCCCTTGGCGCTCGAATAGCAAGTAGGGAGGTGAGATGTGGGGGTGACTCCTTAGGGAGGTGAGATGCGGGTGGATCTGTCGTTCTACGTCTGCAGAGCCTGGCCCCGCGCATACCTCAATCGTCGTTAGCCTTTCGGAACTAAGGAGTGAGGGGATACGTAGGCTCCTGAGTCGCGATGCTCAGGAGTCCCCCTTGACGCTCAAATGGCCTTCGTACCTTGGCTCCGCTCGGGGAGGGACGTGCGACGAACCAGGCCCGGGGGGCCTGGCCAGGTGGCGTGCGTTTGGGCGTGACCCAGGCGCAGCCCCCGTGCCCAGCCCCCTCGCGCAGCACTCCCGAGGGGAGGTGTTGCGATGAGGCCAGACACTGAGCTCCGAGCTCCCTGAGGTTGATGCGGCCCGGTGGGCACCCTCAGTTGTTTATCACCAGCGCGGAGCATAGCGCTTCCGTATGCGTACGGGCATAGCCGCTCCTCGGCAGTGTCGTCAGCCAGCGCGGAGCATGGTGCTTCCACTGGTGCGTGGGAGGGGGCTCCCCTCCGGGAGGAGCCCCCGGGGCGTATATAGCCCCACCCTGACATGTGGCTGGCACGGTAGGGCTTGACGAGGTGTATCTGGGCACCCGTGGGCCAGCGCGGGACTCACGGGGCCCTACCTCAAGGCGGGTTGCGCCTGGCTCTGGGCCTTATCTTGGAGTGTGTTCCTGCAAATTTGGCCAGATGCCGGTGCTCTATGTCTTCGGGTCCCGGCTCTCGAGCTGGTCTCAGCCGTCGCTGGCATGCCAGGTCGCGATGCCATGGACAAAACCAGAGGGTGAGGGCCGGAGAGCCGGTAGGAGCCCTAAGTCGCGATGCTCAGGCACCCCCCCTTTAACGCGCAAGCTGGGTTAGATGTCGAAACTCTACGTCCTCGGGTCCCAGCTCTCGAGCTGCTCTCAGCCGTCGCTGGCATGCCAGGTCACGATGCCATGGACAAGACCAGAGGGTGAGGACCGGAGAGCCGGTAGGAGCCCTGAGTCGCGATGCTCAGGCACCCCCCTTTAATGCACAAGCTGGGTTAGATGTCGAAACTCTACGTCCTCGGGTCCCGGCTCTCGAGCTGGTCTCAGCCGTCGCTGGCATGCTAGGTCGCGATGCCATGGACAAGACCAGAGGGTGAGGGCCGGAGAGCCGGTAGGAGCCCTGAGTCGCGATGCTCAGGCACCCCCCCTTTAATGCCCAAGATTCCGACACCCAAGAGGAAAAGGCACCAAATGACAAGCATGATGGGTCGAAAGCATAGCCCTAAGGTAAACGCAAGAAGGGTACACGCCGCTGGGTCAGGCCCGAGCGACTTGGGGATGATGCAGCCCGAGGGGCGCCCCTAATAAGGTAAGCTAAGGACATGAAATAAAAGGGATACACGCCGCAGGGACGAACCCACGCGGCCTAGGAATAATGCGGCCCTGAGGGCGCTCCCAGCTAGAAATGAAATTTGAAAGATGTCACCAGCTCAGGGGCCTCGGGAGGCTCCGGAGGCGCTGGTGGCTCCTCGCGGGCCATCTCCATCTCCACCAGGGCTGCGAAACTCCTGACTTCTTGAGCCTCCGGGATGGCCCTCATGAGGCGCTGGTGCCCAGCAGCCGCGTTGGGCAAGCCATAAGGCATGCGCACGTAGCTGTGGGGCGGACCCTCGTAGCGTCCCACTCGCGAGGGCCAGAGGCACTCCTGAGACGCGGCTCGGTTGAGCCCCGGTATGTTGATGCAGACGCGAAGCCCACCATCCTCGCCAGGATGGGGGGCCACAGCGGGTAGGCGGCGGCTGCCTCCCATGACCCTTGACTCCTGTAGCTCCTGAATGGCCTTGCTGACGAACTCCTGAGGGTTGGGCCCTCCTAGCCTTGCTCCTTCTTGAGGGAAACGTGCTTCGAAACACGCCTCCATGTGGTGCCCAAGCGCCTCCCTCGTGACCTTGGCAAGGTCGGCGGCCCTCCAGGGGAGAGCCCCCGAGCCCTGCCTGAGGAGGGCGCCGGGCGCGCTTCCCTATGCGATGGAAGGAGGTTCACCCTGAGCAGGCGCGGGCCCTGAGGGGCCTGCCTCCTGAGGGGCCGGGCTGGATGATGTCTTCTTCTTGGGGGCGGCCTCGGGAGGCCTCCTGCTTCCGCGGTCCGGGTCTTCTAGTGACGCGGCCTGAAAGGCTCACTCCAGGGAGCACACTGCGTCCCTCTCTTCGCAGGGCACGATGATGACCCCGCCACTTCCTGGCATCTTGAGGACGTTGTAGCCATGGTGGGTCACGGCCATGAACTTGGCCAGCACCGGGTACCCGAGGATGGCATTGTACGGCAGGTGAATGTGGGCGACGTCGAAGTCGATGAGCTCGATGCGGTAGTTGTCGCGTGCCCCGAAGGAGATAGGAAGGCAGACCTGCCCAATCGGGACCGTGGAGCCATCGGTGACTCTGGAGAAGGGCTTGGTTGGCTGAAGCTGACTATAGGGCACTTGGACGTTTCCACGGACAGGACGTTGAGCCCTGCTCCGCCGTTGATGAGGGTCCTGGTGACTAGCATGTTGCTGATGATTGGGGAACAAAACATCGGGAGGACTCCGGCTGTGGCCGCGCTCTTGAGCTGATCTGCTGAACTGAACGTGATGGCGCATGCCGACCACCTGAGAGGGCATGTGGCCTCGAGCTTGGGAGGACTGCATTCACTTCGCGGGTGAACTGCTTGAAGATGCATTGAGAGGCTGGGGCTTGAGATCGACCCACGATGCAGGCGATTGCACGCGGTTCCTGGAAGCCCCCAGCCCCCTCGTCCTGATGACGATCTTCATTTCTCCTTGGCTGCGGCGGCAGCGGAGGGAGGCCTGCATTCCCTTGCGGGCGATCCTCGTGAGGCTGATCCCTCCAGCCTCCCTCGCGAGGCGGGTCCTGCCAGCGATCCTCGCGAGGTTGGTCGCGCCACCCTTGGCACGGGCCGCGGTCTTCCCAACGTCCTGCGTTCCTTCCTCCTCCTCGGCCGTAGCCCCGGTCGCTGCGGTCGGGACGCCTGCCGACCCTTCCTTCACGCATGGCCCAGAGCTCTTGGCATTCATTGGTGTTGTGGGTGTGGAGATCATGGTACACGCAGTACCGACTGCCCTTGGAGGATTCGGGCTGGTCTCTGCCCCGCTTGGTGTCTGGCTCTGCCGTGAGTACGGCAGCTCCCTTGCACTTCACGTCCTTGGCCTTGGGCTTCTTCTCTTCTGGGTCCACGGTAGGCAGCTCGAGGAGGGAGAGGCGTCCCTCCTCAGCCCTGGCGCACTTGGTCGCCAAGTTGAACAGCTCCAAGGAGGTGCATAGGTCTTCATGCATCGCCAGCTCCTCCTTCATCTTGACGTCGCGCACACCGTCGGAGAAGGCTGAGATGATGGCCTCCTCCGTCACCCTGGGGATCTTGAGGCGCGCGTTGTTGAAGCGCTGGATGTACTTCTGTAGGGTTTCCCCTGGTTGCTGCTTGATACGACGCATGTCGCTCACGGCGGGTGGCCGGTCGCGGGTACCCTGGAAGTTGGCGATGAAGCAGGTGCGCATCTCGTCCCACGAGGAGATCGTGCCTGGAGCCAGGTTCAGGAGCCAGGTGCGGGCCCCGTCCTTGAGCGCCATGGGAAACCAGTTAGCCATGACCTTCTCGTCCCCGTTGGCAGCCTCGATGCCCAACTCTTAGAGCTGGAGGAACTCCGCAGGGTCAGCCGTGCCGTCGTAGTGAGGAGGCAGGTCCGGCTTGAACTTGTCGGGCCATGCGACACTGCGTAGCTCGGAGGTGAAGGCGTGGCAGCCCGTTGTGGCCACAGGGGGCCTTGGGCGACGAAGAGCTTGGTCCTGCGGGTCCCCATGCGCCGCGGCTGGGGGCAGCACAGGGTCTTGACGTGCTGGAGCAGGGAGCGCTCGGGCAGCTTCTCGGGGGTGAGGGATTTCTTCGCAGCTCTACTCTCTCCGCGCTGGTGCCTGACGGAGCGGGTTCTGTCCAGGGGCCGCGCGCCTTGGGGCTAGGGCGCCTTCTTGAGGAAGAGGCGGCTGAGGCGCCCCAGGAGCTTCATTGCCCGCGCAGGGCGGGGCGCGGTGCAGCGAGAAGGACGGCGCGGGGGAGCCCCCGGCGGCGCGGACAAGCTCGGCGACTCGATCGAGCCACTCTTCGTAGACGTCATCGATGGGGCGGTAGCGCAGGAGCTCGTTTGCCATGATGAGTGCGGCTCGGGCCTCCTTGGCCGCGCGGGGCGCGCGTGACGAAGAACCAGCGGGGGTGAGCGAGGGTGTGGCAGTGCGGCCGTCCCTCCTCATGGATGGTTGCTGAGACGATGCTTGCTGTTCGTTCCCCGCCGGGCCGGTGGCGGCGTCGACGGCAGGTGACGGGGAACGACGAGGGCGCCCGCCGACGGGAGCCGTCTGGGCGACATGGGAAGCGAGGGCGGCTCGGCGCTCGGCGCGAGCCCGACGAGCGTCAGACATGGATGCGATGGTCGGAGAAGAACGAGACGACAAAAGGCAAATTCCGGCGCACCCCTACCTGGCGCGCCAAATGTTGGATTTTGGGTTCTGGCAGACCCTTGAGGTTCGAACACTGGGGTGCGCGCGGAGATTTAACCCTCTGCCTACTTGCTCTTCGCCGAATCGCTAGGACCTAAACTACCAATCGGAACAACACAAGAGACACAAGGTTTATACTGGTTCAGGCCACCATTGTGGTGTAATACCCTACTCCAGTGTGTGGTGTGGTGGATTGCCTCTCGGGCTGATGATGACCGATACAAGGAAGAACAGCCTCGCGAGGGTCTATTCTTTGCTGGGGCTACTTGGTTCCAGCCCTTGGATTCTCGATCCGGTCTCTCGATGTCTCTACCCCGGGGGTGGCTAGTCCTATTTATAGGCAAAGGCCCTGGGCCTCTTCCCAAATATTGAGCGGGAAGGGCGCCAACAATTGTCCATTTTGAAGGGGAACAGCGGACACACTTATCTTGACTAAAGTTGGTCCTCACCTGTCAAAGGCTCTGGTGGTGACGCCTATTTGGGCTCCACAATGACTTCCTTCTGGCCGTTGGGCTGGTCTTGGTCTTGTTGGACCGAAACGGATGCCTTTGCTTGATGCTCTCGCCTGCGCTTGCTCCCTTTGCACCAAAGAGGAAAGGAGGACACTGCGCGGGCTGGCGCCCGACTAGCTCCCTTGGTCGTCATGGCTTGCGTCATGGGCACCTCGCGAGGTACCCCGCCTTGAACTCTCCGCCTCCTCGTGAGACAGCCCGACGAGGCCGTGCCTGAGGAAGCTCCTTGTCGTCCGCCCCGCGAGGTTTGGCCCCTCGCGAGGGCCTTGAGCTTGTGTTGATGAAGATGGGCTGCGCTGGGCCTCCTTTGAGCCACGCCGCAGGCCGCAGGCAGGCAAGTCTGGGGACCCCCGTTCCCAGAACGCCGACAGAAGAACATGGGGGAAAACGGGGGAAACACGAGGGGAAACACGAGAGAAATCACACAACCAACAAGAGATGGTCACACATATGCTACATCCTCGAAACACAAAGAGATACACGATCCGAATCCTACAAGGGACGATACAAGTGGCGGTAGTTCTTCTCCGAGAGGAAGACTTGAAGGTCTTCCCGTGATGTGGTCTTGAATCCGCTTGGGGGATCTTCTCCGAAGAGGTCGTAAGCTCCAAGGATAAGTAACCAACTGGATGAGCAAATCTCTATCTAAAATATGAGCTATGACAATGCTAACCCTAGAAAGAGGGACACGGAGGTCTATTTATAGTCTTAGTGGACGAAAGGGTAAGTGGCTTCAGCCCAACACGCGGGTAGTCACACAGGCGTCGGACGTCCGACGGTCACTGGTCCTCCGAAGGCCCGCGAGGCTCCGAACGTCCAGTGCCGGTCGGGCGTCCGATGTTTTGGCTCTAGTCATGACTTGTCGGTCGTCCGGTCGGGGTCGGTCGTCTAGGCCGTCGGTTGTCCGAAGGTCTCCATTCTTCCGATGTTTTGGCTCGAATGTGTTGTGCCAGTCATCCGGTGTCGCTCGGTGATCCGGACGCTGGGAGCTGTCGATTGTCTGATGTTGCTCGGACGTCCGAGCGCTGGAGCGTACGCTGGCTGGGACTTGGCTGGCCTGTAGGAGCCTCCAGGTGTCGGGCGTCCGAGAGACGTCGGTCGTTCGATGACTGGGAGTTACGAGCAGTCCTTCTTCTTGTCCATTGAACTTGGTGTCCCCGCCGTCTTGTTCGTTGGGTGTAGCTGATCCGTGGCTTCCCTCCAAATACCTGATCACACATAGGGTGTCCGCATGAGGTAGTAGCCATGTCTCATAGTTAGAAAGTGGAAGTTCGGAGAGGAGCGAGTTCACCTTATCTTCGATAGCCTTTGCTTGAGCTCTTGTCATTGGTCCAAGTGGTGTCGTGGGAGATGTAAGTACGTCCATGGGGATGATTGTGAGATGCTCCACATCAATATTCCATCCTCATATCATACATGTTAATGTTTCTAGAAAATACAGTATCTGTCTATCACACCATGTTCTTACATCAAAGTACTACTGTTGTGTAACCCACAACAACCACTTTTCACAAGACACGTTTAACTTGGGAGTCTGATATAATTTACATCTCGCATTATTTTCTAGCTTGTACTACTAATTTGCTGAAATGGCACTAATGACGAGATGGTCTTAACTTCATAGAGTGATATTCGTTGCGTCTTACATATGGTGTCTAGCTTTCATTGCTTCTAATTTGTTGAAATGCCTTCTACTTAGTTTACACATCATAAGCTGTGAATATGCAATGCTGTGAATATGCAATGGCACTAATGATGAGAGACCCTTAACTTGGTAGTGTGATGTTGTTTGCATCTTGCATATGATTTATTTCTTGTACCGCTTCACATTTCTTGTACCGCTTCACATTTCTTTAAACGCCAGTTGTGACGAGACACTATTAACTTGGCAGAGCGATATTTCTAGAATCTTTCATATGATGTCTACCTTCCATTGCATTGCTTCTAATTTATTGAAATGCCTTCTGCTTAGTTTACTCATCATAGTTCTGATTATCTCATGACGTCATGTTTTTCGTACATATTACATCGTCCTATCATGTGGTTTTCTCACATCAAAGTTCAGTTCGTCTATATCATGCATCAATTTGTTCTGAGGTACTAAATTTTTATTACTTTTTCTTGTTAGCTTGACTTAACATGGCAGATAGAAAGAGGAAGGAAGACAGAATGACAGGGGATGGTGTTAGTACTAAGGATACACGGAAATGGAACCGACCGAATAATGCAGATTCTGCTGGTACTGATGGGGCAATAGAAGGTTAAAATCTAGCGGAAAATTGTACAAATGCGGTATCTAGTGCTATATGAGCTGCAAAACAAGCCAAACAAAAACAAATTACTACCACCCAACAACCAGAGACAACCCTAGTTGTTGCAATACCTTCCATAGTACCACCAGCTGCACGAGTTACTCGTTTGTCAACTCAGCTAGCAGCACATTTCCAAGCTCCCTTGCCACCTAACACTACTTCCGAAGCACTCTTGACACAATATCAGTTGGCAAGATCAGATGAACCTTGTGTGCTTCAACAGCTAGAAGGTAGTTGCTGGAGTCAAGTTACAGTTGCATGCTTCTTTATATGTAGTCTCACAGTTTGATGTACACTAACACTTCCTATGTTCGCTGTCGGACTAGCACCTAGGCGCAAGAGGAAACAAACATTAGGGATAATGCTCGATAGGTTAACTAAATCTAGAGGAGGAATAATGGAGATCCATTTTGAGGCAGGTTGTAACGACCCGACCCGAAATTGGTCAAGTCTCTGTGTAGATGTACCATCTCAAGGTCCTGCTGGCACACACATAACATTGATGCAAAGATTCATAGTTCAATCACACCTGAATTTATTACACAATTCTCATATCGAGTCTTTATTACATCATAATAAATTTGGCCGAAGGGCCAACTCATGAGAAATAACTAAATAAAGCTGCGGAAGCGTAGACGAAATAGTGAGTCCATCCAACTCCATAGGGCAATCGCCAAGCATGGATCGTAGCCTCACTCCTGGTCGTAAAACTCCTCTGCAACATAAGACATTGCAGCCGTGTAGGTCAACATTTTTGAATATGCCGGCAAGTCAAGAAGAGAGAACAACAATGAAATTACTAATACTATATGCAATTTGGCTATGGGGCTCTAAGTTTTCTGTTTTTGCAAAAAAGCCAATTTTTCCCTACAATAAAGGACTTGATTGCAATTACTACAAAATGTTGGTTGTTATTGAGATGGTTCCGCCAACCAATGTCTCATTCCCAATTATTAAATAACCCCTCAATTAATTTATTATGTTCGTGTTGAGATTTTCAAAATACTCCAATTCCAGAGGCTCAAATTGTCCATAACAGGGGACACGGCTAATCGATTAGGTCTTCACTCTGTAGAGTCTTGCGCACTTTACCCGCAAGAATCGTTACCTCCTTTTAAGTCCTCGCACTGCCTGGTGTTTGAAGACGAGACATATGAAACAGGGTCTTCCGAAGAGTTTCTCTGGGCCACTATCGGTGCCCTTCCAATCCAACCGTTCTTCTACATCTCGTAGCACCGTCCGGCCAAAGTCACGCCTAGGGTCGACCAAGCTAGAGCCCATAATGGCTTGCGGCTGCACAGGTAAGCTTCCAGTTAATGGGGTATCCATCCATCTCTTCATGGCTGGGTGAAGCTTTCCGCAAGATGTCATAGCGCTTCTCCATGCATCCCGGCCATCCGCTGGTTTCGCCAGGGTGCCCGTCAACCGTCCTCCACCTAGTACTGAATTTTGAAGTCCATCTTGAGCTTGAAGTCATGGGGTTGTCATCATCTTGACTCTCACATCTCCCTTATGAATCACTAAACCAACCCCGTCTATGAAAGCATAGCAATCAACTACATCGTCCCGGGCATTGATAACAAGGGGAAAGGGTTCATCCTAGCTCATGATACTACTCAAGAACATAACTTAAAATTCTCCTACTACATTCATGGTGGGGAGGAATAATTCTAATGCAACAAAATCATAGGTATTGTAAAACATGATCAAATGACTTGCTTGGTTGACGGTCTTCGAATGCTAGCGACTCGTAATAGCAGGCCTCGCACTCCAGAAATTCCATTGAGTCAAACAATAGCACAAATAAGTATACTACAATATAACATAGCAGAAAGTTAAAGTAAATCACCCAAGCACTCAAACCAAAACCAAGGAAAACTCGAAGAAAAACAAATCAAGGTTTTCATCACTTCAAGCAACAACTAAGAAATAGTTTTATCCCACTAAAACTATTCTTAACAGAACCTAAACAAGGGCTTTGCTAACTAATAGAGAGGAAGACATCATACAACCTAGGTGCAAAAAGAATCACATCAAAAGCTATTATAGAACTCCTATTATGCCTAAAACAAAACTAGCAATAAAATAAAATAAAACTTTTTATTCCACTGTAAATAAAAGATCACCCTCTATAAGTACAGAAACTAATCTAAAATAAATTATAACATAGAAAAAATAAATTCTATAGTAACTAGAACAGTAGGAAACAGTAGCAAACTAAAAAAACTAGAAAAGCTTGATTTTGACTAAAACTAATTTTAATACAATCTAAAAATACCCAAACAAGTTCCTACTGCTAGGCAAGGTCAAAACTAAGCAGTAGCAAAAAGAATCACTAAAAACAAATAATCCTAACTCAATTTATTCCAGAAAAGCTAATCTGACTAAAACTAATATAAGACTATTTTTATAAACTAAAACATGGCTAAACCTATTTTCTGCAGAAACTACAGGAAATTTGTAAACCAACAAAAAAGAATCAACTAAAAACAATAAACAAAAAAGATACAGCTAAAAAAAACAGAAGAAGATCTCCACCGAGACAACCCGCACCAATTTGCTAGCCAACCCGAATCTCGAGGGAGAGATTCATCTTAAGGTGGGTAGGTTTGTAACATCCCAAATTTTCAATTTGGAATGTTTTGCAATTATTAGCTAAGCATCTGTGCATGTTGTTTGAAATTTGAGTTTTATTTGAATTTGAATTTGATTTGGCAAATTGAAATGTAATTCAATAATACCTGGCAAATACTTGTGCAGAAGTATGAGAGGAGCAAACATGACACTCCAAAAATGTCAAAAGAAAATATTGCCAAAAAGTTTGAATTCAAATTTGAATTTTATTTGGTTTTTGCAAAAAATGGTTTTTTAGTTTCTGTTTTGCCTCTGAAAAAATGTCCACGTTGTAGGATTAATTCTTCTGAGTTTATTAATACATATATGTCCTATAAAAATATTTTTCTTTATTAAGTTTTACCCTCTGTCGTAATTCAAAAAAATAGGAAAAAGCCTTCCCCGAGCTAGCCAGGCCGACGACCCAGCCAGCGGCCTACCCCGCAGCCCACCAGCGCCGAGGCCGCCAGCCCAGCACGCCACACGCTCGAAAGCCCCTCGCACCGGTCACATAATCTCCTCCCCCTCCCTCACTCCCTCTGACCCGCCAGCCCCACCCTTCTCTTTCCCCTTCTCCACGCTATGTCAATCCGAAGCACGACCGGAGCCGCCCGTCGTCGCGATCTTCTCGGGATCTCAATCCCATGTCGCCCCCTTGCCCAAGTCCATGCCCTATATAAACCCCTCGGCCTCCTCTCCCGATCCCCCCAAAAACCCTAGCCTAAACCCCACAATAGACCACACCCTCACAAAAAGCATCTCGCCGCCACTGCTTCGGTTCGCCGCCACTCCCGACGTCGGTGAGATACCCCCTACCCTCTAAGCACCACCACCCGAACCGCCTCTGCCTCTCGCACTGCCTTGACATCCTCTCTTCGCCCAGGAATCGCTGGAGTTGCCTCCTTGAGCATCAAAGCCCGCCGCTGGAGTTGGAGTTCACCAGGAGCTCTGCCGAGCTCGTACCACTCGTCACCGTCGCCCTCGATCGCCCCTGAGACCACCCCGACTCCGCCTCACTCCGCCGACCACGCCCGACGTCTCCGCCGCCTTCCCCGACCGCCGAAGCGATGCCACCGACCACGCCCCAGCCGACATCGTCCATCGTCGCCGTCGCCACCACTGTAAGCCGCTGGCTCCATTCCCCACCGTTGGATCCTTAGCCTACGGCCTAGATTAGAACAATGAAGGGATTGTTTTTTTTAGATTAAGTTGGTTTTAGTTTCAAGTTTTTATTCCGGTTTAGTTCCTGGTTTATTTAGATCGGCCCGATCGGTTTTTATGTTAGCCCGTATTAGTTTATTAAGCGCTTAGGCGCTGTTCAGTTTTAGAGCGCACATTATTTTGTCCCGTTAGCGCGTTAGTTTCTTTTTTGTTTCATTTTAGTTTCTGTTTTTAGCAGAAATAGTTCTATTTTTGTGAAGGCTATAACTATTAGGATATTTATTATTTTCAGTTTATTCTTTTTTTTGTTAGTTTACAAATTTCCTGTAGTTTCCTGTAGAAAATAGATTCGGCCATGTTTAAGTTTATAAAAAATTGTTTTACATTAGTTTTAGTCAGATTAGTTTTTCTGCCATAAATTGAGTTAGGGTTGTTCTATTTTAGTGATTCTTTTTTTGTACTACTTAGTTTTGACCTTGCCTAGAAGTAGGAACTTGTTGGGGTATTTTTCGATTGTATTAAAATTAGTTTTACTCAAAATCAAACTTTTCTAGTTTTATTTAGCTTGCTATTGTTTCCTGCTGCTCTAGTTATTATAGAATTTTATTTTACCTTTGTTATAATTCATTTTAGATTAGTTTCTGTAGTTACAGAGGGTGAACTTTTATTTACAGTAGAATAAAAAGTTTTGTTTCCTGCTGCTCTAGTTATTATAGATTCTTTTTGCACCTAGTTTGTATGATGTTTTCCTTTCTGTTAGTTAGCTCAACCCTTGTTTAGGTTCTGTTAAGAATAGTTTTAGTAGGATAAAACTATTTCCTAGTTGTTTGCTTGAAGCGATGAAAACCTTGATTTGATTTCTTCGAGATTCTTTCGTTTTGGTTTGAGTGATTGGGTGATTTACATTAACTTGTTGTTATGTTATATAGTGGTATACTATTTGTACTATTGTTTGACTTGATAGAATTCCCAGAGTGCGAGGCCTGCTATTACGACTTGCTAGCTTTCGAAGACCATCAACCAGGCAAGTCATTTTATCATGTTTTACAATGCCTATGATTTTGTTGCATTAGAATTATTCCTCCTCACCATGAATGCAGTAGGAGAATTTTAAGTCATGTTCTTCAGTAGTATCATGAGGTAGGATGAACCCATTTCCCTTGTTACCAATGCCCGGGACGATGTAGTTGATTGCTATGCTTTCGTAGACGGGGCTGGTTGAGTGATTCATAAGGGAGATGTGAGAGTCAAGATGATGACAACCCCATGACTTCAAGCTCAAGCTGGACTTCAAAATTCACTACTAGGAGGAGGACGGTTGATGGGCACCCTGGAGGAACCAGCGGATGGCAGGGATGCATGGAGAAGCGCCATGACATCTTGCGGAAAGCTTCACCCAACCACAAAGAGACAGATGGATACCCCATTATATTGACCGGAAGCTTACCTGTGCAGCCGCAAGCCATTATGGGCTCTGGCTTGGTCGACCCTAGGCGTGACTCTGGCCGGATGGTGCTACGAGATGTAGAATAACGGTAGGATTGGATGGGCACCGACAGTGGCCCAGAGAAACTCTTCAGAAGACCTTGTTTCGTTCATCCCACATTCAAACACCAGGCAGTGCGAGGACTAAAAAGGAGGGAATGATTCTTGCGAGTAAAGTGCGCAAGACTCTGCAGAGTGAAGACCTAATCGATTAGCCGGGTCCCGATTATGGACAATTTGAGCCTCTGGAAATTGGAGTATTTCGGAAATCTGAACACCAAACTTAATAAATTAATTGAGGGGTTATTTAATAATTGGGAATGAGACATTGGTTAGCGGAACCATCTCAAAAACAACCAACATTTTGTATTAATTGCAAACAAGTCCTTTGTTATACGGGAAAATTGGCTTTTTTGCAAAAACCTAAAACTTAGATCCCCACAGCCAAATTGCATATAGTATTAGTAATTTTATTATTGTTCTCTCTTCATGACTTGCCAGCATATTCAAAAATGCTGACCTACACGGCTGGAATGTCTTATGTTGTAGAGGAGTTTTCCGACCAGGAGTGAGGCTACAATCCACACTTGGGGATTGCCCTATGGACTCGGATAGACTCGCTATTCGTCTATGCTTCCGCAGCTTTGTTTAGTCTATTTCTCATGAGTTGGCCTTCGTCCGGATTTAGTAAGATGTAACAACGACTCGATATGAGAATCGTGTAATAAATTCAGGTGTGATTGAACTTTGAATCTTTTCATCAATGTACTGTGTGTGCCAGCATGATCTTGGGATGGTACAGCTACACAAAGACTTAACCAATTTCGGGTTGGGTCGCTACAGATACCCACAAGCTACTCGTCTGGTGTCAGTGAGTTTCATGATCTCATGGTCATAGGAACAGATACTTGACATGCAGAAAGCGATAGCAATAAACTTGATATGATCATATGCTACATTTATAGTTTGAGTCTTGTCTATCAAATCATTCTCCTAATGATGTGATCCCGTTATCAAAGGACAACTCATGTCTATGGCCAGGAAATCATAGCCTATTTGATCAATGAGCTAGTCTGGTAGAGGCTCACTAAGGACATGTTGTTGTCTATGTATCCACAGATGTAATTGAGTTTGCAATCAATACAATTATAGCATGGATAATAAACGATTATCATGAATAAGGAAATATAATAATAACCACTTTATTATTGCCTCTAGGCATATTTGCAACAGTCTCCCACTTGCACTAGAGTCAATAATCTAGTATTACATGGTAATGAATCTAACACCCATATAGTTCTGGTGTTGATCATGTTTTTCCCGTGGAAGAGGTTTAGTCAACGGATCTGCAACATTCAGATCCGTATGTACTTTGAAAATGTTTGTCCTCCTCCTTGATCGCATCGCGGATGGAATTAAAGCGTCGCTTTATGTGTCTTGTCCTCTTGTGAAACCTTGGTTCCTTGGCTAGAGCAATGGCACCGGTGTTGTCAGAAAACTAAGTCATTGGGTCTAGTGCACTAGGAAAAACTCCAAGATCTGTCATGAACTGCTTCATCCAGACACCTTCCTTTGCTGCCTCCGAGGCAGCTATGTACTCCGCTTCGCATGTAGAATCACCTACCACGCTGTGCTTGGAACTGCACCAGCCTACCGCTCCCCCATTTAGAATATATACGTATCCGGTTTGAGACTTAGAGTCATTCGGATCAGCGTCAAAGCTTGCATCGACGTAACCCTTTACAATGAGCTCTTGACCACCTCCATAAATGAGAAACATTTCCTTAGTCATTTTCAGCTACTTAAGGATATTCTTAACCGCTGTCCAGTGTTCCACTCCTGGATCACTTTGAAACCTTCCGGTCATACTTATGGCAAGGCTAACATCTGGTCTCGTGCACAACATCACATACATGATAGAGCCTATGGCTGAAGCATAGGGGGTGACACTCATCTTTTCCCTATTCTCTGTAGTCGCTCGGCATTGAGTCTTACTCAACTTCACACCTTGCAAAACAGGCAAGAACCCTTCTTGGACTGATCCATTTTGAACTTCTTCAAAATCTTATCAAGGTATGTGATTTGTGGAAGTCCTATTAAGTGGCTCGATCTATCTCTATAGATCTTGATGCCAAATATGAAAGCAGCTTCTCCTAGGTCCTTCATTTAAAAACTCTTGTTCAAATATGCCTTCACATTTTCCAAAATTTCTATATTGTTTCCAATCAGCAATATGTCATCCACATATAATATTAGAAACACTACAGAGATCCCACTCACTTTATTGTAAATACAAGCTTCTCCATAGACTTGTATAAACCCAAACGCTTTGATCACCTCATCAAAGTGAAGATTCCAACTCCAAGATGCGTGCACCAGTCCATAAATGGATCGCTAGAGCTTGCACACATTGTCAGCATTCTCTGGATCGACAAAACCTTCCAGTTGCATCATATACATCTCTTCCTTAAGGAAACCGTTAAGAAACCTTGTTTTGACATCCATCTGCCAGATTTCATAAACGGAAAATGTAGGTATTGCCAACATGATTCTGACGGACTTAAGCATCGCTACGGGTGAGAAAGTCTGATCGTAGTCAACTCCTTGAACTAGTGAAAACCCCTTTGCCACAAGTTGAGCTTTATAGACGGTGACATTACCGTCCGCATCCATCTTCTTCTTGAAGATCAATTTATTATGAATGGCCTTTCACCCTTCAGCTAATACTTCCAAAGTCGACACTTTGTTTTCATACATGGATCCCATCTTGGATTCCATGGCCTCTAACCATTTGTCACAATTCAGGCCCACCATCGCTTCTCCATAGCTCGTAGGTTCATCGTTGTCCAACAACATGACAACTAAGAAAGGGTTACCATACCACTCAGGAGTAGTACGTATCCTTGTCGACCTACAAGGTTCGATAGTAACTTGATCTAAAGATTCATGATCACCATCATTAGCTTCCTCTTCAACTGACGTAGATGCCACAAAAACATCTTTCTGTGCTGCGCTACTCTATGGTTGAAGTAAAGGTTCAACAACCTCATCAAGTTCTATCTTCCTCCCACTCAATTCTTTCAAGAGAAACTCTTTCTCAAGAAAGGACCCGTTCTTAGCGACAAATACTTTGCCTTCGGATCAAAGATAGAAGGTATACCAACCGTCTATTTTGGGTATCCTATGATGACGCATTTGTCCACTTTGGGTTCGAGCTTTTCTGGCTGAAGCCTTTTGACATAAGCATCGCAGCCCCAAACCTTAAGAAACGACAACTTAGGTTTCTTGTCAAACCATAGTTCACACGGTGTCGTCTCCATGGACTTAGATGGTGCCCTATTTAAAGTGAATGTAGTTGTCTCTAATGTATCACTCCAAAACAATAGTGGCAGGTCGGCAAGTGTCGGTGTACAAAAGTAGGGGTTCTTCTGTACCCCTTAATCGTGCACAGGCAGTTGTAGCCACGCCTGTGGCCGGGCCCGGTAGGACAGTAGAAGACAGAATGCAAGACTACCAAGACAGATACTTAACATAGTGAACAAAAAACAAAGGACAGGCAGAACCCCCCCCCCCCCCCCCGGCAGCATCCTTGCCGAAGCGGCGTGCATAGCCCCGGCAAGCTCCTTGCTGGGGGAACATACACATCACCAGCAAGGCTATCACCCTTGAGGCTGAGTGATGCGGAGCATCCCACGATCATCCCCATGGACGCATCTACATCCCCAACAACACCACTTGGACCTATGACTCGAGCACGTGCAAGAGTTCTTGAAACCGGGGTGACATCACTCCTCTCACAACTCCCTTTTGATTCACATGAGACATGGTTACTACCTCAAACGGAAACGCTATGCATACTCAGGTACTAAGGAGCTAACCATGGAGAAGCTAAGAAGCTAGGAGGACCGGAAGCGGAAGACATACTTGAAGACGGAGAGGAAAAATGCCAAGTCCCAGACTAGCCGGACGATCCGGACGGTGGCCCGGACGATCCAGACCCCGTTCCGGACGATCCGGCTAACTCGCCCCGAAGACACACGAAGCTCCCACCTGAAGCAGGATCATCCGGACCGCGTCCCGGATCATCCGGACCCTACCCGGACCAACGGACTGCCAGCCGGACATCCGGACCTGCACCACCGCCAGCCACGTCTCCAGCTCATCCGGGCCTCCACCCGGATCATCCGGACCAGCCCGGATCATCCGGCTCCACCCCGGATCATCTGGCCAGCGCCTGCGTGTGCGTGTTGGGCTGAGCCCATGTACCCCTTCACCCCCTAGCCTATATATAGGACTCCTCCTCCTCGCTTTGAGACATAGCATTGGTTTAGCTCATATTTTGTGTGAGAGCCTTGCTCGTCCACTTGATTACTTCTCGGAGCTCACGACCTCTTCGGAGAAGATCCCCCAAGCGGATTCAAGACCCCTTCAAGGGAAGACCATCAAGACCTCCTCAAGGAGAAGAACGGCTACTCGTGTATCTTTCCTTTGCTGATTTTGAATCTTGTGCTACCTTATGTGTTCGGCGATCTAGCCCTTGTGTGATCGATACTTGTCGGTTGAGTCATTCTCTTGTTTCTCCCCATGATTTCCTCGTGTTCTTCTGCTCGTTCGTCGTGTTTTCCCGTAGGATCCACTCCAAACATGAAAGATCGGCCCATAGGGTTCCGCCCTACATCATCTTGGTATCATGAGCCACGTTGATTACGTTTTTGGAGCCCCTACCCTTCGTTTTCTAGCTTGATTTCGTTGATTTCGTCCTAAATCCGAAAATCCCCACCAAAAATAGCCCCCAAATTTTTTTGTGATTTGTTGGTTTTGATGATGATTTGTTGATTTTGATTCGTGGATTCGGTGTGTAACTCGTGGATCTTGCTTTTCCCCACCTTCTCCCCTCGAAATCCGTCCAAAATCAGCGGAATCATTGAAATTCTTACCGTTTTCGAGTTCATCCCGAGCAGTTCCCGACCGCGATTAACCTGCCCGGTTCATGCGAACCCTGCCCCGGATCATCTGGACGCGCCCGGATCATCCTGCTCCTGGCCCGGATCATCTGGCTTCCTGTGCCGAAACTGCATTTTTGCAGTTCTCCACCACCACCACCTATGCCAATGCACTTCCCCACTTCAACCGCCACCACTTCCACCTGCCAAAACCCCACGACACAACCTCCGTACCACCTTTCGACTTTGGGTTTGAGTATTTGAGTTGTGATTTACCGTGTCCTATTGTGTTTCGGCTATCTAGGTACGGTGCGACATCAACATCACCAACGCTCATCTTCGTCGACTACTCATCTTCGCTATGGACGGTAACTTCGACGACATCTTCGTCATACCTTGCAATTGCATTGATAACCATCATACCCCATCTTTTGCGTAGGTTACCCATCGAGACTAGCCTTTGAGTATTGCCAGCAACGTGACTTGTGCACATTAGTGATCATACTCCATAGCATACATACCATACCATCATGGTGCATATCTTGGAATCAACTTGTGTGTCACAAAGTTGTCATAGCATACAAAATTGCTATCTTTGTTTGTGAAGTTTTGCATGAGAAAAGAGCTCAAAAGTCAAAGAGCCACCCAAGCTTTTAAGAAAAGAGGAAAGATAAGCAAAGAGCTTATAAGCAAGAACCATAGCGTCATACTACATTAAGATTATCATATAAGATCATCTTGGATCATAGCACCGAAATACCATACATATAGCATACTTGGGATAGAGATCGTTGCATTTTTGCCTAGTAGGTTGTGCACAAGCTCCGTATCCGCCTATTGTGCAATCGTGCTAGCGTCTCTCTAGTATTGTGCAACAAGAGCATTTTCGTGGATTCCACATTTTGGCTCACTTTTGGTTTGCACAATCCCATTTATCTATTTGCGTGTGTGTTTTCGTGTACCCCTACTTGCTTGGTCTACTTGTTGCATTTGCGAATTTGTGAATCTTTTTCAACATCTTTGAGTCAAACTAACGATTGCTATCAATTTTGTGCCACCATCCTAACCAAGCTCCACCATAAGCTTTTACTTGTGTAGGTGTGAGAACCGACAAGAATTGGTACCAATAGTGCTATTTCATTGTCCGCATTTGAGTGAACTTGATTCACCATCAACATCGGTCAAAGGTACATTGGTATAAGTTCTTCTCCTTCTACCACTCACATTTTTGCTTGGAATGATGGATAGGCCAAGTACTTCTACCAACCCACTCTTCATCGAGCAAGACGACGACATGTCATCATACGTCACCAAGATCCACCTCTTTAGTGCACAACGAGCGTTACATCAAGAGCAACAAGCAATGAACAACCGCATCGACAACCTCACCACCGACTTGCGACTCTCCGAGCAACGTACACGAGACTACTTCAACAACAAGCTCGATGCACACAAGCAAGAGAATGATGCAAGAATGGACAAGATCCGCGCTTTGTTGGTGCACCGTCCTCCTTCTACATCGTCATACTCAAGACGGAGCCACTCAAGTCGACACTCCGACGACTCCTCCTCCGGCTCAAGTACACCGTCATCGAACACTCTTCGACAAGCCGCGCGTCAAGACCGTCATGCATCTTGCAACCCGCTACACGTCAAGCATTCACAAGAGCAAGCCGATGAGCAAGTCCCTCGTCCTCAATCAAATCAAGTCGCTTTTGCCCAAGCTCAAGAACGACAATGTCTTCGTCGCCAAGAAGAAGAAGAACGAGCGCGTCTACACCAAGAGCAACAAGACACCGAGGCTCAACGTCTTCAACAACAACTACGTGAAGCGCAAGCTCTTGAGGCGCAACGTGCCCTCAAGAGGAAGCCCTTCGAGAAGAAATCCAAGAGAGGAACTACCAACCATGCGTGCCACGCCAAGCTCCACAAGCTCGTCAAGCTCCACCTCAACCTCAAGTTCAACAAGAGCAAGTTGATCATGGACTTCCTCCATGCCAAGAGCAACATGAGGATGATTACCCTCCACGTCAAGGGCGTCATCATCACCATCGCCAACAACACAATGAAGAGCAACGCTATGGCAAGCTCAAATTCACAATGCCCAAGTTCAACGGAAGCAATGATCCCGAAGAATACCTTTCATGGGCATTGAAGGTCGACAAAATCTTTCGTTTGCACAACTATGAGGAAGAGAAGAAGATCTCTATGGCATCACTTGAGTTCCAAGATTATGTGCTCATATGGTGGGAACATGTCCTTGAGCGCCGACAAGCAAGAGGTGAACCTGCAATCACCACTTGGGCTCAAATGAAGGAAGTCATGCGAGCACGTTTTGTGCCAACTTACTACAACCGCGATCTCTTCAAGAAGCTACAACTCCTCAAGCAAGGAACAAAGAGTGTTGAAGAATACTACAAGGAAATGGAGATTGCCATGATTCGAGCCAATGTCACGGAGGATGATGAGCAAACTATGGCACGATTATTGAATGGACTCAATCATCCCATCAAGAAGATCGTCGACTTCCAACCCTACTCCAACCTCATTGAGGTCGTACATCAAGCTACAAAGGCGGAACATCAAGTGCGAGATGACTTCAAGTACGCCAAGTACTCATCCAAGACCTACAGCTTCTCCAACAACCAAGCTTCAACAACTCCTCCAACATCTACATCAACCAAACCTTTTCCAAGCAACGATGACAAGCCGAGTTACAAGAAAACTTTGTCAAGTTCAAGTCGTCTTCCTCCTACTACAAGCAACTTCAAGCCGCGTGCTTCTTCATCCACTCCGGCCGATGAGACCGTCAAGACAAGCTCCTTCAAGTGTTTCACTTCCGGCGGCCGAGGCCACAAGTCCTATGAATGTACAAACAAGCGAACCATGATCCTCAACGATGATGGCACCTACGACTCCATGAGTGATGAGGAGATGGAAGCTCTTGAGCAAGTGGCCATGCACCAGCGCGTGAACGAGGATGAAGATGATCAAGTCTTTTGTGATGAAGATACGAGCCCCGCTCTTGTTGTCTCCAAGGTCTTGACTCTTCAACATCAACAAGAAGAAGACCAACGATGCCATATCTTCCACACCAAGGCCGGCATCAATGGAAGGTCCGTCAAGGTCATCATCGACGAAGGTAGTTGTCACAACTTGGCAAGCGAAGAACTATGCTCCAAGCTTCAATTGGTCAAGAGGAAGCACCCGCACCCCTATAAGGTTCAATGGCTAAGTGACTCCGGCACTATCCGAGTTGAGCATATGGTCCAAGTCTCCTTCAAAATTGGTGCATATGAAGACACTTTGGAGTGTGATGTGGTCCCAATGACCGTTTGCCACCTCCTTCTTGGTCGACCATGGCAATTCGACCGTGGTGTCATCCACAATGGGCGTACCAATCACTATAGCTTCAAGATGAAAGGGAAGGAATATGTGCTACGACCTATGTCTCCTAGTCAAGTGATAGCCGACAAACAAGCCACATATCAAGGAGAGAAGAGTGCAAAGGTGACCCACCCAAAAATGAGTGAGAGCCACAAGCCAAACTTGAGCGCCTCTTCGCCTAGAGAGAAAAACCTCATACTATTTGCAACAAAAAGTGGGATGAGAGAAGTGTGTGAGAACCCATCGAGTGTGATGCACTTTGTCCTTGTGTGCAAGGATGGAGAACCAAAAACTAACACCTCTCACGAGCTACCTTTAGTGTTTCAATCTCTTTCGCAGGAATTCCAAGATGTTTTCCCTGATGAGCTACCTCCGGGTCTACCTCCTCTACGAGGCATTGAGCATCAAATCGACCTCATCCCCAGAGCGCCACTTCCAAACAAAGCTCCATGCCGTGTCAATCCCGAAGAAACCAAGGAGATTCAATGGCAAGTACAACAACTAATCGACAACGGTCATGTACGTGAAAGCTTAAGCCCTTGTGCCGTTTCGGTTATACTTGTGCCTAAGCCCGATGGAAGTTTCCGATTGTGTTTCGATTGTAGACCTATAAATGCTATTACCGTTCGCTATCGGCACCTCATTCCTCACTTAGATGATATGCTTGATGAACTTAGTGGAGCCAACTTTTTCTCAAAAATTGATCTTAAAAGTGGCTATTACCAAATACGCATTCAAGAGGGTGATGAATGGAAAACTGCTTTCAAAACCAAATTTGGCCTATATGAGTGGTTAGTTATGCCTATGGGTTTATCGGAGGCTCCCGGTACTTTCGTGCGCCTCATGCATTATGTGCTTCGCCCTTATATTGGAGTCTTTGTTGTGGTTTACTTCAATGATATTCTTGTATTTAGCAAAACCATGAAAGAGCATCTTAATCATGTTAGGGCTGTTTTACAAACCCTTCGCAAGGAAATTCTTTATGGAAACATGAAAAAGTGCACATTTGGTGTTGACAAAGTGGTTTTCCTGGGTTTTGTTGTATCTTCCAAGGGTGTCCATGTTAATGAATCTAAAATTGAAGCAATTAAAACTTGGACCCAACCCACCAATTTGCAACAAGTGCGTAGCTTTCTTGGTCTAGCAGGTTTTTATCGTCGCTTTGTGAAAGATTTTAGCACTATCGCAGCTCCTTTGCATGCCTTGAGTAAGAACAATGCTCATTTTGTTTGGGGATCTTTCCAATCCACCGCTTTTGATGAGCTCAAGTCTTTGCTTACTCATGCTCCGATTCTTGCTTTGCCCAATTTTGACAAAACTTTTGAGGTTCATTGTGATGCAAGTGGTACAGGAATTGGCGGAGTTTTGATGCAAGAAAAATGAGCCATTGCATATTTTAGTGAAAAACTCTCTGGTGCTCAACTTAACTATCCCATATATGACAAAGAATTATATGCTTTAGAGCGTGTGCTACATGTTTGGGAACATTATCTTAGACCTCATGAGTTTGTCATCCATACCGATCATGAAACGCTTAAGTACTTAAAAGGTCAAACTAAGTTGAACAAGTGTCATGCCAAATTGAGTGAATTTATTGAATCTTTTCCCTATGTAATCAAGTACATTAAGGGTAAGGAAAATGTAGTTGCCGATGCACTTTCACGCATATGCACTCTTGTCACTAAACTTGAGTTGAATGTTATTGGCTTTGAGCACATCAAAGACTTATATGCTAATGATCCATCTTTTGCTATTCCTTATGCTAAGTGTTTGACGCATACTTATTGGGAACAATATTATATCAAGGATGCCTATATTTATGAAAGCTAACAAACTAGGCATTCCCGAGTCTTCTCTTCGTTTGCTAATTTTGCAAGAAGATGATGGAGGCGGACTCATGGGACACTTTGGACGAGATAAGACATTCGCCACGTTCTCCAAGAACTACTTTTGGCCCAAGATGTTCCGCGACGTCTCACGCTTCACCACTCGATGCTCTACATGTCGCAAAGCTAATTCTAAAGCTCAATCCCATGGTCTTTACATGCCTCTTCATATTCCCTATCAACCTTGGGAAGACATTAGCATGGATTTTGTACTTGGTTTGCCTAGAACTCAAAATGGAAAGGATTCCGTGTTTGTTGTGTTGGACAGATTTTCTAAGATGGCACATTTCATTCCTTGCAACAAGATAGACGATGCTTCACACATTGCAAATCTCTTTTGTAGGGAAATCTTGCGCCTCCATGGAGTACCAAAGACAATCGTCTCCGACCGCGACGTCAAGTTCTTGAGTTACTTTTGGAAAACCCTACGCGCCAAGCTCAGAATCAAACTCTTGTTCTCATCCGCATACCATCCTCAAACCGACGGCCAAACGGAGGTGATGAACCGGCGCTATCTACTCTACTTCGCGTGTTGATCAAGAAGAACATCAACTACCGGCAAGACACTCGACTACCGGCAAGTCCCCTTTCGAGGTCGTCTACGGTTTCAACCCGTTGTCACCATTGGACATTCTACCTCTTCCTCTACAAGAGCACACCAACATGGATGCGAGTGCACGAGCAAGCTACATCAAGAAGATGCATGAGGATACAAGGAACACCATCGAGCGCCAAGTACAACGACTAGCGACCAAGCTCAACGTCAACAAGAAACCAATCACCTTCAACATAGGCGATCTCGTGTGGATACACCTTCGCAAGGACCGCTTCCCCAATGAACGCAACTCCAAATTTCTCCCTCGAGCCGGTGGACCCTTCAAGGTGCTAGCACGCTACAACAACAATTCTTACAAGATCAACCTACCAAGCAACAAGTACAAAGTGAGTGACATCTTCAATGTCAAAGACCTCTCACCCTTACCATGGTGATGAAGATTTCGATTATAGGTCGGATCTTTCCCAAGGGGGGGGGAGATGATGCGGAGCATCCCACGATCATCCCCATGGACGCATCTACATCCCCTACAACACCACTTGGACCTATGATTCGAGCACGTGCAAGAGCTCTTGAAACCGAGGTGACATCACTCCTCTCACAACTCCCTTTCGATTCACATGAGACATGGTTACTACCTCAAACGGAAATGCTATACATACTCAGGTACCAAGGAGCTAACCATGGAGAAGCTAGGAAGCTAGGAGGACCGGAAGCGGAAGACATGCGTGAAGACGGAGAGGAAAAATGCCAAGTCCCAGACTAGCCGGACGATCCGGACGGCGGCCCGGACGATACGGACAGAGGCCAGTCCGGACGATCCGGCTAACTCGCCCCAAAGACACCCGAAGATCCCACCTGAAGCCGGATCATCCGGACCCCGTCCCGGATCATCCGGACCCTACCCGGACATCCGGAACCCCAGCCGGACATCCGGACCTGCACCACCGCCAGCCGCGTCTCTAGCTCATTCGGGCCTCCACCCGGATCATCCGGATCCACCCCCGGATCATCCGGCCAGCACCTGCGCGTGCGTGTTGGGCTGAGCCCATGTACCCCTTCGCCCCCTAGCCTATATATAGGACTCCTCCTCGTCGCTTTGAGACTTAGCATTGGTTTACCTCATATTTTGTGTGAGAGCCTTGCTCATCCACTTGGTTACTTCTCCTCGGAGCTCACGACCTCTTCGGAGAAGATCCCCCAAGCGGATTCAAGACCCCTTCAAGGGAAGACCATCAAGACCTCCTCACAGAGAAGAACGGCTACTCGTGTATCTTTCCTTTCTTGATTTTGAATCTTGTGCTACCTTATGTGTTCGGTGATCTAGCCCTTGTGTGATCGATACTTGTCGGTTGAGTGATTCTCTTGTTTCTCCCAGTGATTTCCTCGTGTTCTTCCGCTCGTTCGTCGTGTTTTCCTGTAGGATCCACTCCAAACGTGAAAGATCATCACCTAGGGTTCCGCCCTACATCACTGAGAGTTCTGACACCATCGACAATGTTAAAGCCAAGATTTGGGAATGCATGCATAGTAGCATGCATATCTTCATGAAGATTTATGGACGCAGGTCCGTGCGGGACCAAAAGACGAAGGCCCCCGGCAAGACCCTTGCCGAGGACGATTGCGAGGCCCCCGACAAGCCTTGCTGGGGAAGATTGCTAGGCAGCGTCCAGGCCCGCGCCCAGCAAGGACTTGCCACCTCACCACCACTCCAGTGCGACGACCAGTGTGCCAACTAAGCAGGCGCTTGCCTGGCGGCATGCAGATCTTCGTGGAGGCTCTACCACCGCGCCAATGCAGCAACTAGCTAGCCAGCGTGGCACTGCATGCCTCGTCATCCTGGACGTGTGTCAACGCAAGGAGGGGCGGCAACGAACGAGATGGCTTCTATTGCCATCCCCGATAAAGTAAGAGTGCACGTAGGCAACACATTAAATGCATTTGTCCTACGGTGCCGAGCGATAAGCTCACACATTGTAGCTTGCTTTCCACCTCCCGTGTGCCACTATGGCAACCCCTTTTACGTATAAAAGGAGGCCCAAGGCATTCTGAGAGAGGATTCAGACTTTTGGAACTAGGCATGCATCGCAGCTAGTTCAAGAGCTCAAGAACACATATATCCAGACAAGCAGGACTAGGGTGTTACGCATCTTTGCGGCCCGAACCTGGGTAAAAATCCCCTTGTACTGACTGCTAGACCTGCTCTTCGTGCAGCTCCTCTTCCCGTCGAACATAGAAGGGATCGCCCTTGATCCCATAGGTGTTCATTTCCCCGACAGCAAGAGACATCATAGAACGTACCATATCCAATAAGGTATGATTACGACATTCGAACACACCATTACGCTATGGTGTTCCAGTTGGCATTAGTTGTGAAACAATTCCACATTGTCATAAGTGATTGCCAAACTCATAACTCAGATACTCTCCCCCTGATCAGATCATAGGAATTTGATCTTCTTGTTATTATGATTCTCAACTTCACTCTAAAATTGCTTGAACTCTTCAAACGTTTCAGACTTATGCTTCATTAAGTAAATATACCCATATCTACTCAAATCATCGGTGAAGGTGAGAAAGTAACAATATCCAATGCACGTCAATGCTCATTGGACCGCACTGATAACCCACAAGTATAGGGGATCGCAATAGTTTTCCAAGGTAGAGTATTCAACCCAAATTTATGGATTCGACACAAGGTGAGCCAAGGAATATTTGAAGGTATTAGCAGCTGAGTTGTCAATTCAACCACACCTAGAGATTAATTATCTACAGCAAGGTGAATAGTAGCATAGTAATATGATAGTTTTGATGATAGTAGCAGCATCAACAGTAACGGTAACAGTGGTAGCAGTGATATTGTGGCAGTAATGATAGCAGTAGCAACAGTAGTAACTTAGCAAGAACAATATAAGGTAAATTCGTAGGCATTGGATCAGTGACTTGTTGGATGATATTCATCATGAGATAGTCATAACCTAGGGCGATATGACACTAGCTCCAGTTCATAAATAAAATGTAGGCATGTATTCCATAAATAGTCATACGTGCTTATGGAAAGAACTTGCATCACATCTTTTGTCCTACCCTCCCGTGGCAGTGGGGTCCTATTGGAAAATAAGGGATATTAAGGCCTCCTTTTAATAGAGAACCGGAACAAAGCATTAACACACAATGAATACATGAACTCCTCAAACTATGGTCATCACCGGGAGTGGTCCCGACTGTTGTCACTCCCGGGTTGCCGGATCATAACATGTAGTAGGTGACAATAACTTGCAACATCGTATCTAGAACATGAATATAATGGCGATAACATAAATGGTTCAGATCTGAAATCATGGCACCCAGGCCCAAAGTGACAAGCATTAAGCATGGCAAAGTCATAGAAACATCAATCTCAGAACATAGTGGATACTGGGGATCAGACCCTAACAAAACTAACTCGATTACATGATAAATCTCATCCAATTCCTCACTGACCAGCGAGCCTTCGAAGGAATTACTCACTCCCAGTGGGGAGCATCATGGAATTGGCGATGGAGATGTGTTGGTGATGACGAAGATCGAAGATCCCCTCCTCCGGAGCCCCAAACGGACTCCAGATCTGGCCTCCCGATGAAGAACAGAGACAGCAGTGGCTCCGTCTCGGAAATGCGACAATTCTTTCTCGTTGGTTTTTTCTCTGGAATAATGTGATTTTATACCGTTGTTTTAGGGTCACAGGGCCACCTGGTGGGCAGCACCCACCGGGGCGTGCCTAGGGGGGGGGGGCGACGCGCCCTGGTGGTTTGTGCCCACCCAGGTGGCTCTTGGCTCCAGAAGTTATCTTTATTGGTATAAGAAATCCTCGCAAAGTTTCGTTCCATTTCAAGAACTTTTGTTTCTGCACAAAACCAACACCATGGTAGTTCTGCTGAAAACAACGTTAGTTCGGGGTTAGTTTCATTCAGATCATGCAAATTAGAGTCCAAAACAAGAGGAAAAGCGTTAGGAAATGTAGATACGTTGGAGACATATCAACTCCCCCAAGCTTAAACCTTTGCTTGTCCTCAAGCAATTCAGTTTATAAATTGAAAGTGAAAAAGAAAAACTTTTACGAACTCTTTTGCTCTTATTTCATAAATAAGCTTAAACAGCACCCAGGTTTTCAGCAAAGATTATAACTAACCACGTCAACAATAACTCTTAAAAATTATATTAACTCATATTAATGACATAATCAACTAGAGAGCAATAATAAGATATCTCAAACAGCAACACGTTGTCAAAACAACCATGATACAATATGACAATAGTGGTATCTCGCTAGCCCTTTCTGAGACCGCAAAACATAAATGCGGAGCACCCCCAAAGTTCAAGCAGCGACTAAACCTAACATTAGCTACACACAATGCATCCAGTCATGATGCACCCAACATTAGCTACACACAATGCATCATCATGACAACAGTGCTCTCGGGTTCTGGCGCTTATTTGAGAAGGTGATGACACAACATAAAAGTAAATAGATAGTCCCTTCGCAGAGGGAAGCAGTGATTTGCAGAGGTGCCAGAGCTCAAGTTTTTAAAACAGAGGTCAATGATATTTTGAGACATGCACCCTTCTCATTTACTTCACGACCATCGGTTATCAACATCTTCCATGCTAAACACGCTAGTGGCAGTTCCCAAGCGGAAATGTAAAGGTTATGACTCCATTGGGAGTTTTTGTTTGATTATTTGTAAGATCTCTTCTTTTTGCAGTTTGGGACTAGGCATCCTTTTTACCGCCCTTTTTCTCGTATGATGGTGAGTGAATAAACACTCAACCTAACAATAACCCGCTTAGCATGGAAGATACCGAGTACCTCGAACGATCCAGGCAAAAAACATGATATGAAGTTTTTAGAGTTAGCACATGCAAATTTACTTAGGATGGCAGGGTAATGCCGCATATAGGTAGATGTGGTGGACTCATCTGGAATGACTTGGGTTTCAGGTTTTTGATGTACAAGCAGAGTTCCCACTTAGTATAGGCGAAGGCTAGCAAATAGGTTGAGAAGCAGCCAGCTAGAGAGCAACAACAGTCATGAACATGCATTATGCATAAGTAACATTGGATACTAGCATGATTAGGATATGAACACCATGAACATAAATATCATAGAGGCTATGTTGGTTTTGATTCAACTACATGTATGAACATGTGCCAAGTCAAGCCACTCAAACATTCAGGGGAGGATACTATATCATCATACGTCATCACAATCATTTTAACGCAATGTTGATATCCAAGATAAGTCATTATTCACTCCTAGCTACTTATGCATAGCACGAGCAACTATAATCTCTAATTGTAATTGCAAACATTCTTGATCATAATAGGATGAATCATGGATACTTGGTTAAACATATGTACAAAAACAGAACAAGTCGAGTTCATACCCGTTTCTCTCTGCCACGGCCAGTTCATCTAATAT
Source organism: Triticum timopheevii (assembly GCA_963921465.1). Taxonomy (NCBI): domain Eukaryota; kingdom Viridiplantae; phylum Streptophyta; class Magnoliopsida; order Poales; family Poaceae; genus Triticum; species Triticum timopheevii. The sequence goes on from OY997272.1 coordinate 249,781,554, forward strand.
CGTCATTATTGCCTTTCACTTGCACGACCGAACGATTTGAAAATAATAATAGTGCAAGAGTGTCGGGGACTAAGCTGGAATCTGCAAACATTTTATTCAAGGAGAAGACAAGGTCATATATGCTCTTTATTAGATCAATAATGCAAATGAGAGCCACCCAACATTTTCATCGTGGTCTTCTCCTCGATATGACTCAACAAAAAGAAAAGAAATGCAGAGAAACACACTGAAATATTTTTGAATTTTTTGGTTTTTCGAAAGCAAGCAAATGAAAAGAGAAAAGCAAAAACGAGAAAAACTATTTACACAGGAAAGCTCCCAACAAGTAAAAGAAGACCAAGGAAATCTTTTGGGGTTTTCTTTTAGTGCTACAATAATTTAAACTAGGAAGAAATTAAAAAGAAGCAAGAAACATATGTTTGGATTTTCTCAAAGTTTTTCGAACACACAAGAAGAAAGCGAGAAGATAAATTAAACATGGATGATACAATGAAAAAGTGTGGACACCAACAACTGGAATGAAATGTGTGTACATGGATGTAATGTCGGTGGGAATACGTACTCCCTCAAGCTTAGGCTTTTGGCCTAACTTGGTAATAACCAGTCGTAGAATCCATGAGGCCCGATGTTGAAGTGCTGAGGAGCAGGCACCATAGGGTCCCACTTCTAAGGCGCCTCCGGTGTTGCAGCCTGGTTGTTCCGGTAAGCGACAATGTCCTTAGGTATAATCCAGTATCCACCCCTGGCAACATGATCAAACAAAGCAAGTGCAAGCATGGGAATAATATCACGAGTTTTCTCACTGAAAACTAAGTTGTAAGTCAAATCAATATCAGGGTAGTCAGCAGCAATAAACTGGTGGTCCTTCATAGCTTCTCTATCTAGGAAAACCTTGGTCAAAGGGTGATCATGCTGGCGTATCTGCACATTGAAGTGAGTCGCCAAGCAAGTAGCGTAAATGCCCCCATGTATTTTGTGCTTGAATCTGTTAAGGTGAAGGCGATGTGCCACAATAGCTCCCAAGATATAATTGTTGTCGCCATAAAGTGCGCGATGCAAAACAGAAAAATCCGGGGCGCTAAGTGAACCCACGTTCTCTCTCGCTAGCAAGCACTTTGCAATTAATAAAGCAAAATAATGCACAGCGGGAAACTGCAAGCCAATGGCAGTGGTGCCCGATACTCGTCTCTCATCCCCCACTGTTAGAGTACGGTAAAAACCATCAAACTCTAAGGGCTACCAAATCCCCATCAGAAGGAAGCATGCATATGTCACAAAATTCAGTAAGTGGGCTACGATGAGTTTCAGCATATAAATTAAACTGCACCTTAGGGGGATTATTCCTAGAATGAAAATGAAAGTTTTGCACAAAGGAGTTTGTGAGGAGATGATACTATTCACATTCAGTAGCGATGAAGTCGGTGAGGCCGGCGTTAGCAGCATATTGGTTGAACTCTTGAAGGATTCCAGCCACTACCATGAATGCATTATGCGGCCACTCGCACGGCCGTAGCTCCGCCAACCTCAGGGTATGGAGGTCATTGTCAGATGATTCCCCCATAGCCCCCTTGGAGTTCTTCTTGGAAGCAAACTTCCTAAAGAAACTTATCCTTCTACTATGAAGAAAATTCTGAAATTTTTAGTCCACAAATTTTTTCTCAACGAAACTTCACAAAAATGATAGCAACTACTCATATGGATGTATAGAGGCCATAGCAAGCATTCAAACTACTTAGAACTCTAAGAATTAAACATACAAGCTCATCTATAGCAGCACCAAGAGTAGCTAATTATTCTAAATATTAACCACTAAAACAAAAACCAATTGGATACATGGAGGAGTAACATACCAAGAAACAAATCCCCAAAACAGTTTCGGAAATGGAGCTTCGAGCAAAGAGATCGAAATCTGCGGTTTTGGGAGCAAGAACATGAGAGAGAGAGAGAGAGTGGTAGTGATTTTTTTCTGGGTGAATGGAGTGATGTGGGAAGAAGAAGTAAGTGAGGGGGCCTACGAGGGGACCACAACCCACCAGGGCACGCCTGGGGGTCCTATCGCGCCCAGGTGGGTTGTGCCCACCTGGTGCACCTCCCTCTGATATTATTTGCACCAGAAATTCAGAAATATTCAAAAAAATCATCAATTTTTCAGAGCATTCTGAGAACTTATATTTTTGGGTCATTTTTTTATTGCACGAAAAACTCAGAAAACAGATAACGCATGGCATTTTATATTATTTAACTCAGAAAAATAGAAAACAAAAGGTAGGGACAGAAGGTAGTGCTTACTAAAGTCATCAACTTCATACCTCTAAAAATGATCCATTAATAAGGTTGATCAAGTCTTATTAACAACAAATTTCAATTAGCATGAAACCGAAGAACTTTCGTAAATCACTAAATTACCTCAATGGGGATATGAATGTCCTCAGCAATAAGCATTTCATATTTCTTTGTAACAGTAGGTAGAGGTAGTTGAAAACTTCCAATAGTGATTGTCGGAGATTTTTCAATAACATTAATACCATTCACTTGGAATTGTTTCGTCGGAAAGTGCACCGTATGCTTATTACCATTGATATGAAAAAGTGACCTTGCTTTTATTGCAATCAATAACAGCCCCTAAAGTATTCAAGAAGGGTCTACCAAGGATAACCGACATGTTGTCGTCCTCGGGCATCTCAAGTATAACAAAGTCAGTCAAAATAGTAACATTAGCAACAACAACGGGCACATCCTCACAAATACCGATAGGTATGGCAGTTGATTTATCAGCCATTTGCAAAGATATTTCAGTAGGTGTGAGTTTATTCAAATCAAGTCTTTTATATAAAAGGAAAGGCGTAACACTAACACCAGCTCCCAAATCACATAAAGCAGTTTTCACATAATTTCTTTTAATGGAGCAAGGTATAGTTGGTATTCCCGGATCTCCAAGTTTTTTAGGTACTCCATCTTTAAAAGTATAATTAGCAAGCATAGCGGGATTTCAGCTTTCGGTATTTTTCTCTTATTAGTGATGATGACTTTCATATACTTTGCATAAGGAGGCATTTTCAAGATATCAGTTAAGTGAGTTTGCAGAAAAACTAGCCTCAACATTTCAGCAAAGCGTTCAAATTCTTCATCATCTTTCTTTCTTTTTAGTTAACTTAGGTGGAAAGGCCATAGGCTTTTGAAACCATGGTTTTCTTTCCTTTCCATGCTTTCTAGCAACAAAGTCTCTTTTATCACAACTTTTATTCTTAGGTTGTGGGTTCTCAAGATCCACAACTGGTTCTATCTCAACATCATTATATGGTTCTATATCATTTGGTTGGGTGTCTTCATGAACCTCATTATTATCTTTTTCATTATCAGAAGGTGAATGTTCATTACCAGATTGAGTTTCAGCATCAGAGATATATACCTCATTATCATTATCAGGAGGTTTTTCTATTTCAGGTTCACTAGAAGCAGGCAAAGTCCTATTATTTTTCTTCTTCTTTTTCTTTTTAGAAGGACTAGGTGCATTGGTGTTAATTCTTTGAGAGTCTTGTTCAATTCTCTTTGGGTGTCCCTCGGGATAAAGTGGTTCCTGTGTCATTTTACCTCCTCTAGTTTCTACTCTAACAGCAAAGTCACTTATATTATTGTTCATTTCATCAAGTAACTCTCCTTGAGATTTAGCAACTTGTTCTAATTGAGTTTGAACCATAGAGGCATGCTTTCCTACACCTCTAACATCATTTGATATTCTAAATAACAAGTCACTTAAGCGAGCAATCATATCAGAGTTGTATTTGAATTGTTTCATAACATTTGCTTTGAAGTGATCTTGCTTTCTAATGTAATTATCCAACTCATAAAGGCATTGACTAGGATGTTTATTATGAGGATCATCACTATCATTGAATTTCATTGAAGATTTTACCTCTACCACCTTGGGTGGTGGTGGTGTTTCAAGTCCATGTATTTCTTTGATAGGTGGTAAATTTTTAACATCCTCGGCTTTAATACCTTTTACCTTCATTGATTTCTTTGCCTCTTGCATATCTTCAGGACTGAGATATAAGATACCCCTCTTCTTCGGAGTGGGTTTAATAGGTGTTTCAGGAGGAGTCCAATCATCATGTGTTCGGTAATTCGTCACTTGCCCAATAGTTCGTTCCCTGAAAACACAACTAGCACAACTATCTAGGAAATCCCTAGAAGCATCGGTTAGTCCATTATAGAAGATATCAAGTATTTATTTTTCTTAAGAGGACGATCAGGCAAAGCATTAAGCAATTGGAGAAGTCCCCCAAGCTTGTGGGATACTCTCTTCTTCAATTTGCACAAAGTTAAATATCCTGCAAGGCAACTTGTTTCTTATGAGCAGGGAAATATTTTTTAGGGAAGTAATAGATCATATCCTGGGGACAGTGAACACAACCAGGAGCAAGAGTATTGTACCAACCTTTAGCATCACCCTTTAATGAGAACATAAATAACTTGAGAATATAGTAATCGCGAATCTTCTCATCATGAGCAAAAAGGGTAGCTATATCATTCAACTTAGTAAGATGTGCCACAGCAGTTTCAGTTTCATAACCATGGAAAGGATCAGGTTCAACCAAAGTGATTAACTCTGGGTAGACAGAGAATTCATAATCCTTATCATCAATAGAAATAGGTCAAGTAGCAAACTCAGGATCACATTTCATTTTAGCATTCAGAGATCTTTCTTTATACTTGCATAATAATTTCTCTAGATCATCTCTATCCTTACAAGCAAGAATATCTCTAGCTGCCTCCTCACTCATAGTATAACCTTACGGTACCTTTGGCAATTCATATCTAGGAGGACTAGTTCTAGTAGGTGTTTCAATATTTCCTGTTTCAAGTTCATCATCAGATTCAACAATATCATGTTGTCTTACTCTAACAATTTGTTCATCAAGAAATTCACCTAGTGGCACATCACCATCAAGCAAGGTACTAGCATCATCATGAGTAGCATTCATAGCAGAAGTAGCATCATCAATAACTTGCGACATATCAGAATTAATAGCATGTTGTGGTGTTGCAAGTTTACATATAACAGAAGGTGAATCTAAAGCGGAGCTGGATGGCAGTTCCTTACCTCCCCTCATCTTTGAGGGAAAAATCTTAGTCTTAGCATCCTTCAGATTCTTCATAGTGATAATATTATAATAATCCCAAGTGACTCAACAAATATAGCTAGGCTCCCCGACAACGGCCCAGAAAAAGGTATTGATAACCCACAAGTATAGGGGATCGCAACAGTTTTCGAGGGTAGAGTATTCAAGCCAAATTTATAGATTCGACACAAGGGGAGCAAAAGAATATTTGAAGGTATTAGCAGCTGAGTTGTCAATTCAACCACACCTCGAGATTAATTATCTATAGCAAGGTGATTAGCAGCACGGTAATATGATAGTTTTGATGATAGTAGCAGCAGCAACAGTAATGGTAACAGTGGTAGCAGTGATATTGTAGCAGTAATGATAGTAGTAGCAACATTAGTAACTTAGCAAGAACAATATAAGGTAAATTCGAAGGCATTGGATCGGTGACTTGTTGGATGATATTCATCATGAGACAGTCATAACCTAGGGTGATACGGCACTAGCTCCAGTTCATAAATATAATGTAGGCATGTATTCTATAAATAGTCATACATGCTTATGGAAAGAACTTGCATGACATCTTTTGTCCTACCCTCGTGGCAGCGGGGTCCTACTGGAAACTAAGGGATATTAAGGCCTCCTTTTAATAGAGAACCGGAACAAAGCATTAACACACGGTGAATACATGAACTCCTCAAACTATGGTCATCACGGGAGTGGTCCTGACTGTTGTGACTCCGGGGTTGCCGGATCATAACATGTAGTATGTGACTATAACGTGCAAGATCGGATCTAGAACATGGATATAATGGTGATAACATGAACGGTTCAAATTTGAAATCATGGCACCCAGGCCCAAAGTGACAAGCATTAAGCATGGCATAGTCATAGCAACATCAATCTCAGAATATAGTGGATACTAGGGATCAGGCCCTAACAAAACTAACTCGATTACAAGATGAATCTCATCCAAATCCTCACCGACTAGCGAACCTACGAAGGAATTACTCACTCTTGGTGGGGGCATCATGGAATTGGCGATGGAGATGTGTTGGTGATGACGAAGATCGAGGACTCCAGATCTGGCCTCCCGATGAAGAACAAGATACGACGGTGGCTCCGTCTCATTAAATGCAATAATTCTTTCTCCTTAATTTTTTTCTGGAATAATGTGATTTTGTAGCGTCGGTTTCAGGGTCAGTGGGGCCACCTGGTGGGCAGCACCCACCCGGGCACGCCTGGGGGGCCAGGCGCGCCCTGGTGGGTTGTGCCCACCAAGGTTCCCCCCTCAGGTAGTTGTTGCCTCTAGAAATTCTCTTTATTGATATAAAAATCCTCGCATACTTTCATTCCATTCCAAGAACATTTATTTTTGCACAAAAACAACATCACTGTAGTTCTGCTGAAAACAGCGTCAGTCCGGGGTTAGTTTCATTCAAATCATGCAAATTAGAGTGCAAAACAAGAGGAAACACATTAGGAAAAGTAGATACGTTCGAGATGTATCACGCACACATCAGTATGTACGATTTCCAACAAGTCACTTGCCCGTTCCATTGTTCCGGAAAACGGCGTTTTAGTCATCTTGCCCATGAGGCATGGTTCACATGTGTCAAGTGATTCAAAATCAACTGACTCCAAAAGTCCATCAGCATGGAGTTTCTTCATGCGCTTTACACCAATATGACCTAAGCGGCAGTGCCACAAGAATGTGGTACTATCATTATCAACTCTACATCTTTTGGCATCAATGTTACGAACATGTGTATCATCAGTATCGAGATTCAATAAGAATAAACCCCTCACAATGGGTGCATGACCATAAAATATATTACCCATATAAATGGAACAACCATCATTCTCCGATTTAAATGAGTAATTGTCTTGCATTAAAAAATATTCAGATATAATGTTCATGCTCAACACATGCACTAAATAACAATTATTCAGGTTTATCACTAATCCCGATGGTAATTGAAGAATGAGTGTGCCGATGGCGATCACATCAACCTTGGAACCATTTCCCACGCGCATCGTTACATCGTCCTTCGCCATCCTTCGTCTATTCAGTAGTTCCTGTTTAGAGTTGCAAATGTGACCAACCGCACCAGTATCAAAGACTCACACACTACAACGAGAACTGGTAAGGTACACATCAATAACATTTATATCATATATACCTTTGTTTCCATTGGCCCCTTTCTTGTTAGAAAAATACTTGGGGCAATTCCACTTCCAGTGGCCAGTTCCCTTGCAATAGAAGCACTCAATTTCAGGCTTGGGTCCAGCCTTGGGTTTCTTCACGGGAGGAGCAACTGCTTTGCCACTCTTCTTGAAGTTTCCCTTCTTTCCCTTGCTCTTCTTGAAACTAGTGGTTTTATTGACCATCAACTGTTGATGCTCCTTCTGGATGTCTGACTCAGTGACTTTCAGCATTGCGAACAGCTCAGAGACTGGCTTGTTCATCCCTTGCATTTTATAGTTCAACACAAAGCTCTTGTAGCTAAGTGGTAGCGATTGAAGAACTCTGCCAGTGACCACCTCAGGCGGGAGCTCAACTCCCAACTTAGCCAAACGGTTGTAATACCCAGACATTCTGAGTATGTGCTCACTTACAGAGCTGTTCTCCTCCATTTTGCAGGCACAGAACTTATCGGAGGTCTCATACCACTCGATCTGGGCATTCTTCTCAAAAATAAACTTCAACTCCTGGAAAATCTCATATGCTCCATGACGTTCAAAATGCCTTTGAAGTCCCGGTTCTAAACCATACAACATGGCACACTGAACTATTGAGTAGTCATCATCACGCGACTGCCAGGCGTTCACAATGTTCATAGTCACTAGAGGGGATGGTGCACCAAGCAATGCATCAAGGACATAAGAATTTTGGGCAGCTGTGAGGATAATCCTTAGATTACGGGCCCAGTCCAGAAAGTTGCTTCCATCATGAAAGTGCAACTAATCCTCGGGTGGTTTTGGTAATTCATAACAACATATAGCTCATTGAACTAATACCCATTCAAGATTGAATATTTCAGAAAGTTCAATGATTAGCATGGCACGAACTAGAGATGTGGACACCTCAAAATGCTAAGGACACATATTGGCAAAAGCTCAAGACTCTTCATTTGTATTTTAGTAATCCAGGATCACATTGAGTCCATAGGAAAGCCAATACTATTAAAAAGGGATGAGGTGTTGCTTAATGGTCTACTTGCTCAAAGTGCTTAGCGATTTTTTTGACTAGTAACTGTAGGGTGAAGCCCCCACAACATTCAAAATTTATTCATAAAAATAGTGTTACAATGTACAAGTATTACAAGAGGTAATCAAGAAAGTAAGAAGGAAAATAAAACACTAAGGAGGCAAATAAGAAATCCATCTCAGAAGCTCGTCTTTAAATATATGCTTGACTCTATGGTGCATGAGAGAGATATAAGGATGAAAGCACTTCTCCATTTATTAAAACTCTGCCTTTCATGCCTAAACACCCTTGCTTTTCTGATTATCCAAATGTTCCAGCAAGCAATAAAAACCACCTCAGTAAAGAAAGGTTTAGCAAAGTCTTGCTTAGCCTGCATGACAATGGTGGTCATATCATCCCCAGGTGGCCAGGAGATTTGAAGGTAATTCTAGATTCTCACACTAAAATTGCATTGGAAGAATAGATGATCCTTGGTCTCACGAGTCAGCAAAGGGCACAAAGCACAGTTGACTCCATCATCCAAATGCCAGTGCCTTCTTTCAACCATATTCTTAATGTTAAGCCTATCCATAATTGCATCCAGGCAAACACCTTAATTTTCATTGTGCAGGAAGATCACCAAATCCATAACAGGAGAGGGTTGAAAGACACGGTGGAGTGCATGAAAGAATAGAACAACTTGGGATTGAAAGCATTACAAGTCCCCTGCCAGCACCAAATATCCTTTGCACCCACATCTCTATTGCAATTTACCATCATGTTCTGAATTGCCAAATACTCCTAATATGCCTGCGTAGAAAGAGGAAGATGAAACATCTGGGCTATATCCTGAGACTGAAAAGCTTCAGACACTATTATCCAAGGATCTTTCACATAAGAAAAGATCCTGGGAAACCTTGACTGCAAGGGAGTGACAGAGTCTCCAATCTTCCACTTGTTAGACCAAAACAAAGCACAATTCCCAGAATTAACTTGAACCCATGTTGTGCTCCTGAAGTGATCAAGCAGCTTACAAATATCCTTCCACCAGAAAACCACAAGTGGTTGTCCCTTGGGGTACACCAACATGATAATATGTATCCCAAATAAGAGAGACCCATGGTAAGTCTACCTTATTTAAGAATTTATGCATATGTTTAAGCAGAAGGGCTATGTTCTGTACACCCAGATTAAGAATGCCTAGCCTCCCTTTGTTTTTCGGCCTACATATTAGATCTCAGGCTGCCAAGGAAGGAGAAGGCTCATCTTTATGTTTCCTCCATAAGCATTGTCTTTGTATTCTCTCTAGCTGCTTTAAGATCCCAGAAGGAGCAAGCTAACTTCCAAGGTAGAAGATGGGCATGGATGATAAAGCAGAGTTCAAAAACTGTAACCTTTCTCCCTGGTTGAGGAAAGAAGAGCTAGTTGTCATTCTCCTTTCCATGCAGTCAACAAGTGGCATAAAATCCACCATCTTTGGCGTACTGGTGCCTACAGGCAGACCTAAATATGAGAAGGGCATCTTGCCCACCTGGCATCCAAATGCAGCAGCCAAACTAGAAGTTGTACCCTCATCAACATTAACTGGCACCATAGAAGATTTGTGGTAATTTGCCACTAAACCAGTTGATGTGGAAAAATCTTGAAGCATATCCTTTAGGGCTAGTAACCAAGTTTTATCTACTGGTAGTATTATAAGAGTATCTTCATCATACTTCACTATCGGATAATCTTGATCATGACATGGTATTGGCAGCTGTAGTATTCCCCTTCTGAACACATCATTAACAACAGATTGCAATAAGTCAGCAGCAATAACAAAGAGTAGAGGTGAGAGGCAATCTCCTTGTCTAACACCTTTTTTACACAGGAACTGCCTTCCTGGTACTCCATTCAAGAGAACTGAAGATGTTCCAGTAGACAGCAACTACGTGACCCAAGAAAGCCACTTTCCATTAAAATCTTTATACTTCAAGATCTGCAAAATAGCTTCATGCTCAATGGAATAAAAGGCCTTCTCAAAATCTAATTTAAGAATCACAATAGGTCTCTTTGACTGGTGACATTGATGCAAATACTCCAGTGACCAGCCAATACAATCTTGGATTGTTCTGCTCTTGATGAAACAATATTGATTCTTATGGATGCACTTCATAATTATCTTTTGGAATCTATTTGCAGCCATCTTTGACAGGAACTTGAGGCCCATCCCAATCAAAGAAATTGGCATGTAGTTTCCAACTTCCTCAGGGGCCTGCTTCTTTGGGATGAGTGTGATATATGAGCCATTGATGTTTTCCAGTTATGAAGTGCCATTGTGGAAACCTTCAGCCAGAAAATAGAAATCCTTAAATATTATGGGCCAACACTTTTTGACATATTATATGCCAAAGAAAGTGCTTAGTGATATTGCTGCAAAACCCTAAACCACTTTCTCATTTCCAAATATGTCCAAAACTCAAGGTCAAACTCGGCCCCACCAAAATATTCTATCCGGCACCAACGAATTCCATTGACCTAGCCACTGCCAAAAAACCCTAACTCCTCGGTCACACTGACATGGATCTAGGTCTCACTGAGATGGCCGTGCAAACTATCTTTTGCCTGTTGCAATTATTTCGGTCTCACCAAAATGTGCAATCGGTCCCACCGAGTTTGGTTGACCAACTCTCTGTTTGCTCTTTGCTGAAATCGGTCTCATCGAGTTCAAGCAATCGGCTTCACCGAGATGAGGTTTTTCCCTAACCCTAGAACATTGGTCCCACCGAGTTTTTCTATTCGTTCCCAGCGAGAAACCTAATGTTCACATTTTGAACTAAATCAGTCTCACCGAGTTCTTATATTTGGTCTGACCGAGTTTGGTCAAATGTGTGCAACTATTGTATTTTGTGTGGAGGCCATATATACCCCTCCACCCCCTTCTCCATATGTGAGAGAGCCATCAGAACGTGCCTACACTTCCAGCCAACATTTTCTGAGAGAGAACCACCCACTCATGTGTTGAGATCAAGACATTCCAATCCAACCACAAGAATCTTCATTCTAGCCTTCCCAAGTTGCTTTCCACTCAAATCATCTTTCCACCATATCCAAACCTGTGTGAGAGAGTTGAGTGTTGGGGAGACTATCATTTGAAGCACAAGAGCAAGGAGTTCATCATCAACACAACATCTATTAACTTTTGGAGAGTGGTGTCTCCTAGATTGGTTAGGTGTCGCTTGGGAGCCTCCGACAAGATTGTGGAGTTGAACCAAGAAGTTTGTAAGGGCAAGGAGATCGCCTACTTCGTGAAGATCTACCCGAGTGAGGCAAGTCCTTCATGGGCGATGGCCATGGTGGGATAGACAAGGTTGTTTCTTCATGGACTCTTCCTGGGTGGAGCCCTCCGTGGACTCACGCAACCGTTACCCTTCGTGGGTTGAAGTCTCCATCAACGTGGATGTACGATAGCACCACCTATCGGAACCATGCCAAAAATCTCCATGTCATCATTGCATTTGCACTCTCCAAACCCTTCGCTTTACCATCATATGCAATGTTTTACTTTCCATTGTTACACTCTTAGAATTGCATGTGTAGGTTGATTGCTTGACTTGTGCTAAATTGCGAAAATCTGCCCGCAACTAAAATTGGGAAAAGGTTAGGTTTTCATTAGGTCAAGTAGTCTAATCACCCCCCTCCTGACCTACTTTCGATCCTACAAGTGGTATCGTAGCTTTGGTCTCCATTTGCCTTGATTTCCATTGCTTTGGTGATCGTAGCCTTGGTTTCACAACCTAGGAGAGTATGGCGTCTAGCGATGGAAATTATCACCGTAGGGGTCCTTACTCTGATCGTACAAATTTTGCTAGTTGGTAGCATAAGATGAAAATGCATGTTCTTGGTCATAACCTTGCTGTTTGCGCTATTGTGCGCATTGGCTTGCGATGTGATTTCTTCGAGGGTGGAACAGAACTAGATCGTGAAGTGTCCATGGAAGAAATGAAGATGTTGCAATACAATGCTCAAGCTTGCGATATTCTCTTCAATGGATTGTGCCCCGAAGAATTCAACAAAATCGGTCGCCTTGAGAATGCAAAGGAAATGTGGGATACTTTGATTGATATGCATAAAGGTACCGAGTCCATCAAGGAATCCAAATTGGATGTGCTTCAGAGTCAACTTGACAAGTTCAAGATGAAGGATGCTAAAGGAGTTGTTGAGATGTACTCTAGGCTTGCTCTCATCACAAATGAGATTGCCGGCTTAGGAAGCGAAGAGATGACCGACAAATTCATCATCAAGAAGATCCTAAGAGCCTTGGATGGAAAATACGATACCGTGTGCACCTTGATCCAAATGATGCCCAATTATAAAGATCTCAAGCCCACGGAAGTCATTGGTAGAATTGTTGCTCATGAGATGTCACTCAAGGATAAGGAAGATCTCCACAACAAGTCTAGTGGTGCTTACAAAGCTTCAAGTGATGCTCCTACAACATCAAGTGAGAAACAAGTCTTTGATGAAGAATTGAGCTTAATGGTGAAGAACTTCAACAAATTCTACAAGAACAGAAGCAAAGACGGAAGTTTCAAGTCAAGATCCTACAATGACAAAAGATCTTCTAGTCGTGATTGTAATTGCTACAATTTTGGAATACCCGGAAACTACTCCAATGAGTGTATAGCTCCCTACAAGAAAAGAGAAGATTCACCTAAGAGGAGAAGTAAAAGAGATGAATCACCACCAAGAGAGAGAAGGAGTAGATATGATCATTATGAACGAAGACCCTCTCGCAGAAGAAAGGATTCCAAAAGGAAGGACAAGTCATCAAAGAGCTACACAAGACAAAGACATCAAGCTCACCTTGGTGAATGGGTATCCGATTCCGACTCTGACAACTACTCCGACAGAAGCTATCACTTCGAATCCGAATATACTCAAGAGGAAGGTGTTGCCGGACTTGCACTTGTGGCATCCAACTCCTATGACATATTTGACTCACCAAATGAAGGAATTGAAAGATGCTTCATGGATAAAGGCCCCAAGGTATCACACCCCGAGTATGTTGATTTCAATAGTGATGAAGATGATTTGCTAAGTGATGATGATTTACTTGTTGACAACACTAGTGATGGAAACTATAATGAAATTGCTAGTATTCATGTTAATCAAGATGAAACGAATGACAATGATAAGAAGGAGATTGAGTGTCTAACTAAAGAACTAAACACTCTTAAGTTAGCTCATGAAACAATTCTAGAGGATCATAGAGAGCTTCTAAAGACTCATGAGAAGCTACGCTTTGAGAAGCTAAATTTAGAACTAGAGCATGAGTTCTTAAAAGCTATCAATGACGATCTTCAAAAGAAGAGTTCTTCTTATCCAAGCGTCTCCTTTTGTCTACTTATATGCCACAAGTAAAATCTAGCAACAAGAACAAGAAGGATTCTTCCTCTAGTAGTAACAATAATCATGTTCAATCCAATATTGTTGCTTCTAGTAGTTTTGTTGATTGCACTAATGATTCTCTTAGCCAAGTTACACTTGAGCAAGAAAATAGCTTATTGAAGGGAATTATATAGAGAGGTGTTTACAAGAGCCTTGCTGGAAGTAAGCAATTTGAGGAAATTATACGCAAGCAAGGAAGGCACCGGAAGAATCAAGGTGTTGGTTTTGAACAAAAGTTCATTGCCAATGGAGTTTAGTGGGCAGAAGATCAACACCCCAAGATGAAGCTTGTTCCTCAACAAGAGAAGTATGACCCCACATCTTTCAAGGGAACACAAGCTCAAGATGATCTTCCACCACAAAACCACAATCTAAAAGGCAAGGACAAGCTTCAAGAAGAGATTGATTCATTTGAAGAAGCTCCTAAGGCCATGGTCAAGTGGGTTCCCAAGATTACATCGAGTTCTACTTCATCAAGTACGACTACAACTCCAAGGCTTCCCATCAAGTTGATGTTGATCCCAAAGAAGAAGAACTAGAGAGTTCTTGAGGGTGACTCCGCCAACATACTTCACTCATATTCATTTTGGCAAGGACAAGTGCAATCAATTTCCATATATTACACTAGTTCATGGAGTCACAAACCCTCTTGTTGGTAAGACAAGGGACAAGGTAACCTAATGCTTTCATGAACATCTTCACATGTGTGTTTCACTCTATGTCTATGGATATCCTTGTATGTTCCTTGTGGGACTAACCCGTGTAGATATTGAAAGTGCAACACTCCAATGGATTGCTCCAAACAATCTACATCAACATTGAGCATCCACATCTTCAACACCTACATGAAGTCATCGTCGACAAAACCCAAGGTTAGTTCATCCCTCTTAGGTGGGATATCACATCTAGGGGGAGCTTTTCTCTAAAAATTGAGCTAAAGTAACTCTAATGATGTGAACACAACAATGCTTTATGTAAAAGTGGTAACCCCACTTGTGCTTAAATGATGAGTATGACCTACGATCAAATTTTCTCATTTGACTCATAAGTCAATATACTCATATATAGATGACCTAGTCGTCACCAATTGCTTGATAAATGCTAGAGTGTATGTGCAGGCATTGGCACAGGTTTTATTTGCCATCTTATTGTGTGAGCATGTTGGTTGCATATTTGTCTTCATTCGAGGACATCCATTTGTTGCTTTGATTGTTTGGTTTTTCCTTTTGCCAAAGGGATGGACAAGAATGCCTAAGCACTCCCTCTAGCTATCTATACTTTTTCTCGTCTCAAACTCTTTTCATGCTACATCACAAAGTTTGAACAAGTCACTTTTGGACCATCTGGGTGAGGAGCACTCGGAGCCACCGTTCTGTCAAGGGCTTAACTTCCAAAACCTCTTAATGATTTTTGGTCAGACTGACTTATCCAATTCGGTCTCATCGAGATTAGTAAGTTGATATTGGTTTTCATCTCAGTGCCATGGATTAGAACTATTTGGTCACACCGAGTTGCAGCAACTGCTAGCAGTTTTGCATATCGGTGCCACCGAGTCATTCCACTCGGCGCCACCGACAGCGCCTGGGTATATATTCCTCGCGTACCAATATGGTTGAAAATCACTTCAAACCGCACGAGCTCGCGCCCCAGTACTGCTGCCCTTGGTCTCCGGATTGTCGCCGTCGTCACCAGTGACCCTCCGCTGCTGGTTTCCGCCGCCGTCAATGGAATATTCACCTCCATTGCCGCCATGGAAAATCCGTCGCCAAGTTAGGGTACGATTTGACCCTCTGCTTTCCATTGCTCCAATTCTTGCACAAAGTATAATGTCTTTGTTCTTCCCATGTATGAGATCAATATATCCACCAAACAAATTTCATAGAATAGATTTGATGCAAAAACTTAGGGTTCGGTGTCCGCCGAACCCATCTCAGACCGACCAATCTGAGGATTTCGGTCACACCGATTGGCCCTGGCCATTGCCCAAGTACAACTCAGTCTGACCGAAGTGTACTGATTGGTGAGACCGAAATCACTTTCTCTGTGAAACCCTAGCATCTCGGAGTCACCAAACTGCATTTTGGTCTAAATGAAACAGTATGTTTAGACTCTGTTAGTGCTTCGGTGTAATCAAGTTCATGAAATCGGTAGCTCTGAAATGCTTTTTGTAGAAAACTAAAGTTAAGTTTTTGTCTCAATATTGTGCAAAACAAGCTATACTTTGTGATGCTCTTCTACTCTATCTACACCCAACTATTCACAGGGTCAGTTGCAGCTATGTCAGAGGGGAGTGACAGTCATAATAGGTCTGAAGAGTAGCTCAACCTCAGTGAGGGTAGTAGTCCCTCTAGTAGCTATGATGATGGGAGTAGGAGCACTCCCAGCAATTTGCCTAAGGCAGCTACTAGGCAAAGGAAGAAAACGACATCTGAATCTGAGGATGAAGATTTTGTGATTGAGGAGGAGGTGACCTCCAAGAAGAAAGTACTCAAGAAAGAGTATGCTGTTGCTGCCACAAAGTTAGGCTTGTCCAAGAAGGCTCCTGCTAAGAGGACTCCAATGTCCAAGGCCAGAGCCTCAACTCAAGAAACCATGGAGTTTACACTTGAGCCAAGAGAGGAAGAAGCTGCTGGTGGAAAGAAGAGGAAAGAAAGAGTCAGGAAGACCATTGCCAGATTGATTGGCAGACCATCCATGATGATGGATGAGGAAGAAGAAGAGGAGGAAGAAGAGCCTGCTGCACCTCGTGCCAAGACACAAAAGCTGGTGGGAGATGCCATCAGGACTAGGGCTGCTCCTTCTAAGCCCAAGTCTGCCCCCAAGCCTTCAGCTCAAGCTCAAGCCCCCAAGCCAACTGCACCAAAGAGATCAACAAGGAACATCTCATCCGCTGAAAAGAACAAGGCCCTAGTGCCTAAACTTTAAGAAGAAGAGCCACTAGTGCTCAGGAAGCTCAAGCCCAAGATTCCAAACCGCAATGATGATCATCCCGTGGCAGAGAACATGAAGTTAAGGAAGGACGCGAGTCTGAGACTATGGTGGAAGACTGAACCTTATGCCACCAGGAGAAGGACTGTTGTGGACTACCGCTTTCACACCAAGGAATAGCAGGACTTCTATGAGACTATTCTTTTGGACAAGAAACACATTGAGTGTGAGATGAAATGGGTGGACTGTAAGTACATTGACTCCAACGAAGACTACTTTCCTCATGTGCATGAGACCTTCAGAATGAATGGTGTTGATACATTTGTGGTATAGAAGTTGACAAAGTGGAATGATGAGATGATAATGCAGATCTACTCCACAACTCACTTCTACCTTGATGGAAAGATAGTATGGATGACTAAGGGTACCAAATATCAGTCAACAATCTTAGAATGGGACAAGGTGATCGATGCCCTAGAGGAAGCTGAAGATGATCTTGATGTGTACAGTAAGCCTAGGAAGGACCACAACTCCATGGTTAACATGTACAAGTCAATCCCGATGCAGCATTGGACACACACAACTTGGGCTCTATATACTACTACTTGCTGGTTTGACCACCATGAATACCATCTTGAGGCACACCCTATTGCCCAAGTTAGGAGATCATAGGATGATATGTGGTCACTCCACCAACTTTCTTCACTTGTTTGATGTTCCGTAGAAATTCAAGGTGATGATTTTGATAGTAGAGACTGTGAAGAGAATAGCTGCAGACCATAAGAGGTCTTGTGGATATGCCCCTTACATTCAAATATTGATCAACTCCAAGATGGGAACTGGGACATATCTACTGGACGGAGAGCACCTTCCCCTGAGGCAAAACTTTGAGGACAACAAGATTGACATGGATGCTTCACATCCTACTTGTGTAGATGCCCTCCTCTCCATGCATCCTACGCACATCAGAGCAACAAGCTAGAAGACCCGTTCAGGACCTCCCGGAAATCGTGCCTAGAGTGACGTATAACACTATACGTTTTCAAACTTTTTGGTAACTTGTTGCCAAGGGGGGAGAAAGTGTATAGATCATAGGCTTCGAGGGGGAGAGAGAGTGCTTCTTGCTTTTTAATTGGTTGGTTTCATTTGCTATTCTTGCTACTTTGGTCCTTTGGTTGTTTGATTCCTATGCTACAATTTGTTCTTCGCTCATGCGATACTTATGTGATCATGTGTTTGATCATATTATGCTTAATGTGTGCTTGCATGATTATATCCACGAACATTTGTGTGTGATCAATTACTTGTATCCTTGGTGATGAGTGCATGTTATTTAACTCTTACCATTTTGAGCGCTCCACCAAGATGTATATGACATGGAAGAGTAACCCATGATCCTAATCGATTGTGCTTTTGCATTCAAAAGCAAATTCTAAATAATGCAAAATTTTAGGGGGAGCTTTTACTTATCACATACTTCTCAAAGTGATGCTATATTACATTCATATTATCATTTGTCGAAACTTTGATCTATATGTCATCATCAGTTACAGAAAAGGGGAGATTGAGAGTGCAACTAATCCTCGGGTGGTTTTGGTAATTCATAACAACATATAGCTCATTGAACTAATATTCATTCAAGATTGAATATTTTAGAAAGTTCAAAGATTGGCATGGCATAGAGTAGAGATGTCGACCCCTCAAAATGCTAAGGACACCTATTGGCAAAAGCTCAAGACTCTTCATTTATATTTTAGTGGTCCAAGATCACATCGACTCCATAGGAAAGCCAATACTATTAAACTGGGATGAGGTGTTGCTTAATAGTCTACTTGCTCAAAGTGCTTAGTGATATTGCTCCAAAACCCTCAACCACTTACTCATTTCCAAATATGTCCAAAACTCAAAGCCAAACTCGGCCCCACCAAAACATTCTATCCGGCGCCACCGAGTTCAATTAACCTAGCCACTACCAAAAACCCTAACTCCTCGGTCACACGATATGGATCTCGGTCTCACCAAAAGGGCCCTGCAAACTCTCTGTTGCTTGTTGCAATTATTTTGGTCTCACTGAAATGTGCAATCGGTCCCACCGAGTTGTTTCAGTCGGTCCCACCAAGATTCCAGACGTTCACATTTTGAACTAAATCGGTCTCATCGAGTTCTTCTAGTTGGTCTCACCGAGTTGGGTCAAATGTGTGTAACGGTTGGATTTTGTGTGGAGGCTATATATACCCCTCCACCCCCTTCTCCATATGTGAGAGAGCCATCAGAACGTGCCTACACTTCCAGCCTACATTTTATGAGAGAGAACCACCTACTCATTTGTTGAGATCAATACATTCCAATCCAACCACAAGAATCTTGATTTCTATCCTTCCCAAGTTGCTTTCCACTCAAATCATCTTTCCACCATATCCAAATCTGTGTGAGAGAGTTGAGTGTTGGGGAGACTATCATTTGAAGCAGAAGAGTAAGGAGTTCATCATCAACACAACATATATTACCTTTTGGAGAGTGGTGTCTCCTAGATTAGTTAGGTGTTGCTTGGGAGCCTCCGACAAGATTGTGGAGTTGAACCAAGAAGTTTGTAAGGGCATGGGCCGAGTGAGGGAAGTTCTTTGTGGGCGATGGCCATGGTGGGATAGACAAGGTTGCTTCTTCGTGGAACCTTCGTGGGTGGAGACCTCCGTGGACTCACACAACCATTACCCTTCCTGGGTTGAAGTCTCCATCAACGTGGATGTATGATAGCACCACCTATTGGAACCACGCCAAAAATCTCCATGTCATCATTGCGTTTGCACTCTCCAAACCCTTCCCTTTACCTTAATATGCAATGTTTTACTTTCCGCTTCTACACTCTTAGAATTGCGTGTGTAGATTGATTGCTTGACTTGTTCTAAATTGCTAAAATCTGCCCACAACTAAAATTGGGAAAAGGTTAGATTTTTATTTGGTTAAGTAGTCTAATCATCCCCCCTCTAGACCTACTTTCTATCCTACACATCATCTTTCAGCTTAGCTTTCTCTAGGAGTGCATTGAAATTCGGGGGAGCTACCACGCATGCCATTGATCTACAACATAATTTGCAAAGACAACTTATCCTATTGTTCAAGATAATGAGTTCAATTAATCATATTTCCTAAGAACTCCCACTCAAATTAGCATCCCTCTAGTTATCCGAGTATAACATAATCCAAATTCACCAACCCAAGTCCGATCATCACGTGAGATGAGGTGGTTTCAATGGTGAACATCTCCATGTTGATCATATCTAGTATATGACTCATGTTCGACCTTTCGATCTCTTGTGTTCCGGGGCCATGTTTGTACATGCTAGGCTCGCCAAGTTTAACACAAGTGTTCTGCATGTGCAAAGCTGGCATGCACCCATTGCATGCGAACATAGAGTCTATCACACCCGATCATCACGTGGTGCTTCAAAACGACGAACTTTCACAACGGTGCACACTTGGGGAGAGTCTTATCTTGAAATTTTAGTGAGGGATCACCTTATAATGCTACCGTCGTCCTAAGCAAAATAAGATACATAAAAGGATTAACATCACATGCAAATCGTAAGTGACATGATATGGCCATCATCTTGTGCTTTTGATCTCCATCTTCAAAGCACCAACATGATCTCCATCATCACTGGCATGACACCACGATCTCCATCATCAAGATCTCCATCATCGTGTCGCCATCGGGGTTGTCACGCCAACCATGCTTCTATAACTGCTGCGACTGCTTAGCGATAAAGTAAAGCATTACATAGCGCTTAATGATTGACACGCAAGGCATACAATAATCAAAGACAACCCTATGGCTCCTGGCGGTTGCCGTATTCATCGACATGCAAGTCATGATAAACTATACAAAACATGATCATCTCATACATCAAATATATCTCATCATGTATTTGGCCATATCATATCACCACATACCCTGCGAAAACAAGTTAGACATCCTCTAATTTGTTGTTGCATGTTTTATGTGGCTGCTATGGGTAACTAGTAAGAACCGTTCTTACCTACACAAAGCCACAAGGTGATATACAAGTTGCTATTTAATCTTCTACAAGGACCGCATTGTAGATCACTAAGCAGAAGCATTAAGAAACGTGATTGATGTAGTCAAACGTCTTCGTGATTCAATCACGTTCCGTCCACGAACTCCCGATCAAGTGCCGAATTGACGACACCTCCGAGTTTAGCACACGTGCTGCTCGGCGGCATCCTCTCCTTGATCTAGCAAGTGAGATAGAGGGGGGTAGATGAGATCGGGACCAAGACGAGGGTATGGTGGTCGTGGTGGCAGCGGAATTCCAGCAGGGCTTCGCCAAGCGCGTACCGGTGAAACGTGGGAGGAGTTGGGATAGGTAACGGGCAAGGGCCGAAAGGTGGCTGCCTAATGCCTCCACACCTTTATATAGGCGTGGAGGTGGCTGGTGGGTTTCCCTCCAAGGCCCTAGGGTCGTTGGCCAAAGGGGGAGGAAGGAAATCCCACCTTTCCTTCCCCACCGATCGCTATCCCCCCTTTTTAGGGATCCCGATCTTGTCCCCTTGGGATATGATACTATTCCTTTTAAGGGAGGATCTTGGTGTGGCTAGAACAGGGTTGTGGGGACTTTCCCCACTCCCCACGTTCATGTGGGTCTCCCATGCAGGTGGGCCCCACCCTGGAACCTTCTAGGACTTTCGCTGTACAAGACCTAAAAAACTCGAACCTTTTCTGGAACCCCAATAACAACTTTCCATATATGAATCTTTACCTCCGGACTATTCCGAAGCTCCTCGTGATGTCCCGGATCCCATCTGGGACTCCGAACAACCTGTAGAATTTCCACTGTTAATATCTCCATACTACTCTAGCACTACTGAACGTTAAGCATGCGACCCCACGGGTTCGAGAATCATGTAGACATGACCAAGACTCCTCTCCGGTCAATAACCAATAGCGGGACTTGGATGCCCATATTGATTCCTACATATTCGACGAAGATCTTTATCGGCTGAACCACGATGTCAAGGATTCAGTTAACCCCGTATACAACTCCCTTTGTCCGGCGATATGTTACTTGACCAAGATTCGATCGTGGGTATCTCCATACCTAGTTCAATCTCGTTACCGGCAAGTCTCTTTGCTCGTTTCGTAATACAATATCCTGTGACTAACTCCTTAGTCACATTTCTTGCAAGCTCATTGTGATGTTGTATTACCAAGTGGTCCCCGAGATACCTCTGCATCATACGGAGTGACAAATCCCAGTCTTGATCCATGCCAACTCAAGGACACCCTCAGAGATACCTGTGTTCACACAAGAACATGTCATTGTGTACCCTCAATGCCGGGGGTGATGCATCGTAGCTCACGTCTAAGGTGACCCGCTGGAAGCGCGGCACGCAGGCAATCTAGCGGGCGCTTTTGAGGACCCAAAATCCCACACGCCTGGGAGGGACCCCGTCAGGGCGCGCGGAGGTTATAGGCTGCCCTAGGTCGACTTGATTGCCCCCAGGGCCTCGAGGTTCGCCGCCCTGCAACAAGAAGAAGGAATGAAAAACAAGGAAGAAGAAGAACTAGGGTTAACGAGAAAAGATAAAAGATAAAAAGTGATAGATGATTTGATCGATTGTGTGTTTTTCAATCGACCGTCACTCCTTAGGTATATAAGAGGCAGTTGGACTTCCCATGCAAGGAAAAGGCTTGGACTCATGTCCAAAACCCTAGTCAAATTCGGATTGGTTTTGTACAAACTTTCTAAAACTGATCGGTTTAAACTGGCTGCACCTTGCGGGTCTTTTTTATGGTGGTAAACAACCTCGGATGGAAACGAGTCCAAACGCAATCTTGACCGTTTCGGTGAGATGAACAACTTTCATGTTGGACATTTTTTGATCACAGGTCATCTTGAGGGTCTAATAGCTCGCGCAAAACATCTGTTTGCTCGCACTACCCATCACACATGGCGTCCGGTGGGGCGCGCCATATTTTGCCTCCTGACAGGGCTGCATTCCGATAGCTCTAATTGTTGCATAAGAATTCGGATTGGGATGATTTTTATATCAAAATCGATCATTTGGATGAGACGAAGACAACTCGCGTAGATAATTTTTCCATACGAGGTAGTCTTTAGGGCGTAATCAGCCGAATAGTGTTCTGTATACAAAAACTCAGTACTTTGAACATAACTTCAACCTTAGAGATGAGACCGGATGGCTATGGCCCAAATATCAAAGTTTGTCATTTTGACAATACGGAACTTTATCACATTGAGAACTTTTTTATTTGAGGTCTTCATAATTATGATTTTGACCATGCCAAAATCTAGTGTCAACACATGCCCCCCTGTTTTTCGGCAATGCTTGTGTGCCAAAAAATAACTCGCATATAGCTTGTTCTAAGGACGATGTCAACACTCCATCGACCATTTTGCATGTTCTTAGGACGATAAGTATATATCGTCCATTGCTTGTTTGGACCTCTTGATGCATACTTGGGTGAAAATTTCTTAGCTTCTATAACAATCCGGTGATAAGGTTCCATAGATCAAAACCATCCTCTGAACCATATTGTTCACCCTTTCACTAGGATTTTGCAGATAATCGAGAATGAACTTCCTCCAATCCTTACTTCGCCTGCATAAAAGTTTCATTAGTGGCCGAAGCAGTGGGCTTCAGTTCGGCCTTACCTATGTTGACAAGACCTAGCATCGGTTATTGATAGAAATACAATACACCATGGTTAACATAGTAGCCGGATGCTTACTGTGCCAACTTTTTCAAATTTTCATGTCTAGATATATGAACAATTTTAAAGCAACCCAAGGTAAATCTTGCATCTAGTCATACTAAAAGATAAACTATAAGGGATTCGTCAAAACATTGATAACCGTTGGATATTTGTTGCACTACTAGTAACGAATCACCGGAAGCCTCAATATGTATAGCACCTATAGCAAGGCAAAGCTCCAGTCCGAATAACAATGCATATTCGGCTTTGATCATTGTGCAAAAATATTTTAAGCGATATGAGGCTTCACAAAATAGCTCCATATGGAGATAAAGAAACAACACCAACACCTTGGCCATTGCCACAAATTTAACCGTCGAAAATAATCTCCATAGTACTAGGAAGACAAGGGCAATATCAATGAACATGTACCTCGTTTTGGCCTCCAATTGAACTAAGGATGATGTTAGGATACTACATCAACCATGCTTTGAAATATTCTTAGGGCGATAGATAAATATCGGCCATTAACATAAGGTCCATGTAGAATTCATTCACCGAATCACGTATAGCCGAAATAAACAAATGAAATAGCAATCAAATATTTTGTGTCTTTGGATTAGCAAGAAAAAATGTAGCTAATAAAATGTATAGAGATTTGGTAATACCCTCTCATGATGCAGAAAATTATGTCGCTTCCATGGATCAAAATAAATCCAGGGAGGGTAATTGATCATACCTGATGATGAATTCCATGGCAAAGGCATCAATGGTATGGTTGAAGAATATGGATGATGTGCTAACCGAAGATTTAATGTTGTGATGCGCACCTTCGGCTTAGTTGTTTGTTGCTTTCATTCTTTTCCTTCTTCACTTTTATTGTACTTGTTGCAATAGAAACATGCACATCACTTTTGTTTTGATTGATCTTCTTGGGAACCATGCCATGTTCTTCTTTTAGCTCTTGTGCACTAAGATTTTGTAATTCGTTCTTTTGCCAATATGATAAGCCGAGTGGGCATCTCGGCTGCGATTCTGTTTTGACCAATGGCAATTATTTTTTGGCCTTGTGCACTCTCAACTTCTTTTCTTCGGATTTGGCACTTTGACTCTCAACAATTGATCGCTTCATTTCATTGCCTTTAGCCAAATGTCAACATTTTAGTTGGCTCTTTTTCATTTGAGATCAATTGTGAAGTAGAACTCTTACGACCATCTCTTTTAACACGGTACACTTGTTTGACCACCTCTTTCTTCTTCTTTGAGCTCCGGACCGATTCCTTATGATTGAAACGGTCTTTAACATATGATTGTTCAAATGTTGATGTTCTCGGAGATGCATAATATTAGTGAGATGGTCTAAAATAAGATGGAGAGTGTGCCCTTGTATCATACCTGTCCCATGATGGATATGGATCTACATGAGCATAGGGATGCATCCACGGCATTGACACTGGTAGCCCAAAATAAGGATATGATTATGTTGCATTAAAATGCTCACTTTGCCAATACCGATCCTCATATTTGCGCCTTGGGGGTGATCTTGGTTTCTTTGCATGATTTGGCCGATAAGCATTATTCTCTTCACTCTTCTTTTGATTTTTGATCTCTTACACTTGCGCTTATTTCGGCCTTTGCTTTCTTTTGGTTTGCTTTCATTGATCACTGGATTTGCTTGCTACCCCCAGTTCTTGGCGTCTCCATTATAACTTTGATGGAATTCTCACCCTCAAGATTATGTTCATTATGCTCTTCAACAACATCTTTAATTGAAAGCTTGATTCCATCACCTACAGTCTTTACCTTGTCTTTAAATGGATCGGCTGGAAGTAGCCGATGCAAAAACTTTTTGCCATCAAGACCAATCGGAATAGACTGGTCATCTCTTGGTGTTTCAACAAACTTCAATCGTCCTTTTTCAATGGACGATTTAACTTTTTGACGAAACATGTTGCAATTCTCAAAATTATGCTTGAACAAATCATGCAACTTACAATACATTCGTCCTTGGATTGATGGCTTGACGTGGTGATCAAGAATTCTAATGTAATTATTTTTAAGCAATAACTCAAAGATTTGATCACACATGTTTGAATCGACGGTATAGTTTTTATTGTTTAGCCGGTCTTGCTGTGGGAACGGCTTTGGAGGTAAGCAAACGAATGGTTCGGATTTTGAATCTCCCCATTCGGCCATGCAATGTGTTTTGCACTCTATATATGATGTCTTTCGATAAGATATCATAATAGCATCAGTTTTCTCAAAAGAATTTAACCTTGGATTTAAATTTCTGAAACGAAAATATTTAGAGCATACATGTCTCAGTGGAGACCAAATGCAAGCCAATAGATATGAAATTTAGAGAAAACAATAGGGAGCCTTGGCTGCAACAATAAGTCACTATCGGTCTTTATAAATGGCGCAATGGATTGACCGATATGCTCAGTAACAACTTTAGTGCTAACAAGTAAATTACCCTTCATTGGGCTTGCAAAATTACTTATGAGGATTTTTCTAATAGATGCATCAACTATGAAGTTGCGACCAAATCTGAAAATAGGAAAATTACTTGCTAGGCATACCTCTTCAAATATGTCGGGAGAGCGTGATGGTGGTGTGACTTGAACAATATCTTTTTCCATCTTTGGATAGCTCCACAAAGCCTTATCATCATCTTTTTATTGATTCCGAGCATCATTATTTTCTTGATTCCGTGCATCATTACTTTGAAGATCCTTGCTAGGCGAATTTTGTTCGGCTACTTGCTCTTGTCCTTGAGGCTTGTCAATTTCTACGGCAGGGAACTCATAGGGCAGGAAGTAGGTTCCATTAAGTTCAGAAAAATCAAACATGGTTGTTTTCCTATGCTTTCCAGGCCCTTTCTCAATGATGCTTGCCGCTTTGGGTTTGATGGACTCATAATATAAACTACTTGATTCGGCCTTTTCAATCGAAGCACCTTCATGTTCCGAATCATCCTTCTTTTCATTGATTCTACCAATTGGGAATGCTTCTTTTATTTGAGCCAATTCTTTCTCTCTTTGTTTCTGGCGGCAAGCGGAAAAATTGGCTTTAAGTTTTTCCTCAATTTCAGCCCACTTCGGATATGATTGCCCCCCAATACTTTTAGATTCTTTCGGCAATGACACATGAGTGTTGCTGAAATTTTGCAATTGTGTAGGGGGTGTATAATATGATGTAGTACTAGGTGAAGGCATATGCTTTCTTGTAAAACCATATTTTTGCTCGCCAATTTTATCAATTGGCAAAGATTCATCTTCTTGCGGAACTCTAGCTTTTATTGCCACATAATCAAGAAATATTCCTTTTTCATGTTGTTCAAGGCAAAGAGCACTACTCCTCTTATTCTGGGCTAAACTCTTCAATGCAGCCACCACTACCTCATCTTCTACAATATTTGGCACAACCGCTCACTACAAAAAAAGACATATCTGTGACATTTTGGGCCAAAGGAAATTTTTTCTGTCATACTTATGACACTTCTATGACGATAATTGTGACAAAACTCGGTATCTTCATAGATGTGGTGGGCTCCTACTTCTGTGACATAATATTATGACAGAAAATAGGCTTTTCATCCTGGGCGGGCCGGAGACGCAGTTGCATGATGTTCTTTGGGCCGTCCATGATGGAAAAAACCGTGGTAGAAGCGAGGGCGAGGAAAATTTCGGCGAATTCCTGGTTACGGTGGGTGGTCGGGGGCCGAGCGATGCGCGTTTCTCTTGTACACGTACGCGCGTGTGTGTGAGGCGTTGGCTCTAACTGAACCCGAGCGATTCCACTGCAGGCTACGCGTTACTGAACCCGCGCGATCGGTCGATGGCTATTAACTGAACCCGATCGAGCGATTCCTTCGCTACTGCTGCTAATTGAAGCCGATCGATGCTGCCTCTGGATGAACAGTTAGTGTTCCGGGGGGGTTTGGATGAACAGTGAGCGGTGGGGGTGGATGAACAGGACCCCATAGCGTTGCCTCTGGATGAACAGGCCCCCAATCGATCGAGCCGGTTGGGGCTAGATGAACAGGACCCTGTGGATGGCTGGATTAACAGGACGACCACGTGGAGGCCTGGATGAACAGTAGATGATGGATGGGTGGATGAACAGTACCCCGTGGAGGGGTGGTTTAACAGGAGCCCGTGGAGAGGGGTGGTTGAACAGTAGCTGGTGGAGTAGCGCGCGGTGGAGGCTGGATGAACAGGAGCCAATGGATGAACAGTCACAGGTGGAGGGTGGAGGAGGTCGACGGTGGATGAACAGTAGCATGTGGAGGCTGGAGGAGGTCGACGGTGGAGATGAATAGTATCCCGTGGAGTCCCGTTTTGCGGTACGCCACACCCCTCCTGATGAACAGGACCCCCGTTTCGACCATAGAGCTCCAACACAAGTCCGTTTTGTCCGTTTTGCGGTACGCCACACCCCTCCCGATCAATAGGACCCCATTTCGACCGTAGGAGGCCCAACACAAGTTCGTTTCCTCCATTTTGCGGTAGCCAGACCCCTCCCGATGAACAGGATCCCGTTTCGAACGTGGCTGGTCAAACACAAGGCCGTTTCCACCGTTCTGCGGTACGTCAGGCCTCGTTTCCATCGCCTGTTCTGTCCAAGCCGGTTGGCTCCCACGCGTTCTGTTGCCTCCCGATGAACACGAGGCATTCCATTGCCTCCCCATGAACACGATGAATTTCGTTTCCTCCCAATGAACACGACAACGACGCAGTTTCTCCGTTCCGACCCAGCCATGTACACGAGCCTTGGTCGTGCGTATGCGCGAGTAGGCATTGGAGACCCCACCCGTATGTATGTACGTGGCCGCATTTTCTTTCTTGCACACTGGCCACTGTACGTACGTGTACATGCTACGTACGCGCCTCTACTACGACACGTGCGCGCCTCTACATCGACCAGTATGTACGTACACATTCGCGAACAGAATGACAACGCTACGTACGCTCCGACTAGGTGGGTCCTGACTGTCAGGCACTTCCTTGAGTGCGAAGATGTAGCTGGTGGGTCCCCGCAGTCAAGGGGGAATCTTTTTTTTTGCCCGGACGCACTTCCTTGCGTGCGAAGACGTAGCTGGTGGGTCCCAGCAGTCTGAGGGGAAACATTTTTTCACGAAATACGGTGGCCCGTCCGGTGGGTCCGAGCTGTCGGGTGGAGGAATACTTATTTTGCGCGTAATAAGGAGGCACTTCCTTGCGGCCGCCGTGGACCCAGCCATCAGCCTGTCCATGTATAGTACTCTTCGGATGGAAGTCGTTCCTTGACCATGTTGACCATGCCACACGGAGAGCACTAGGGCGGTGGACAATGGCGAGGCCTAGGAAGGGGACAACGCGGAGCCGGGGAAGACGCTGCAGTGGATACCCGCGCAGAGAGGAGTGCGAGGGTTCACTGGTTCGGCTGCGGTGTGAGGCTGCCGTCGCTGCTGGGCCTGGCCAGCGGTGGGAATAGTAGGAGGTGGTGCAGCCTCCGCGGCAGCACGACTGGCCACCGGAGGCAGTAGCACGTGGCACGACCGGCGCTGCTTTGGGCAGCTGGAGCAAGAAGACCGGAGGTTGAAGAAGCACTACAGCCGTTGGATGGACATCTTACAGTCACTGGAGCTACAATCGTTCATATTGACTAAGTTGATGAAGCCCTCCATCCCCGTCAACATAGTAGGCCCACAAGTCAGCCTCCCACCAAGGTGGGTCCCAGCTAGCAGGGGGAGTATTCATTTTTTTGTGTATTAAGGAGGCACTTCCGGTGGGTCCGAGCTGACAGCGGGGGGAACTTTTTTTCATGAAATACGGTGGCCCGTCCGATGTGTCCCAGTAGTTAGGGGGAAAACGTTTTTTTCGCGAAATACGGTGGCCCCTCCGGTGGGTCCCTGCTGTCAGGTGGAGGAATAATTATTTTCCACGTAATAAGGAGGCACTTCCTTGCGGCTGTTGTGGACCCAGCTGTCAGCCTCTCCACGTACAGTACTCTTCCGATGGAGGTCGGTCGTTGACCACATTGACCACGCCGCGCCGAGAGCACAATGGCGGTGGACGACGGCAAGGCCTAGGAAGGGGACAACGCGGAGCTGGGGAAGACGCGGCAGTCGATGCCCACGCGGAGAGGAGTACGAGGGTTCACTGGTTCGGCTGCGGTGTGAGGCTGCCGTCGCCGCAGAATAACAGGGGGTGTGGGTGAGTGGAGGGATGGTCTGGCCAGTCGTGGGAGTAGTATGGGGGCGGTGAGGCCTCCGTGGCAGCAAAACTGGCCACGGGAGGCAGGAGCAGGCGGCACGACCGGCGCTGCTTTGGGCGGCTGGAGCAAGAAGACCAGAGGTTGAAGAAGCACTATGGCCGTTGGATGGACATCATACGGTCACTGGAGTATTGACTAAGTTGACAAATCCCTCCGTCCCCTTCAACTTAGTAGGCCCACAATTCAGCCACCCAATTTGGTGGGTCCCAGCTAGCAGGGGGTATTCATTTTTTTATAAGGAGGCACTTCCTTGCGTGCGAAGATATAGCTGGTGGGTCCGACCTATCAGCGGGGGGAACATTTGTTTCATGAAATACAGAGGCCCTTCCTGTGGGTCCTAGCTGTCAGGTGGAGGAATCATTACTTTGCACATAATAAGGAGGCATTTATTGCATGCGGCCGTGGACCCAGCTGTTAGCCTCTCCATGTACAGTCCACTTCCGATGGATGTCGTTCATTGACCAGGTTGACCAGGCCGCGCCGAGAGCACTAGGGCGCTGGACGACGGCGAGGCCTAGGAAGGGAACGACACGGAGCCAGTGAATACTCGGCAGTTGTTTCCCACGCGGAGGAGTACGAGGGTTTAGTGGTTCGTCTGCCGTCCCCGGAGAATAACTGCAGGTGTGCGTGAGTAGAGGGATGGCTAGGCCAGCGATGGGAGTACGGTGGGGCCGTGAGGCCTGCGCGGTAGCATAGCCAGCCGGGGGAGGAGGGAGCAGGCAGTCCCGCCGGCGCTTGTTTGAGCGGTTGGAGCAGGAAGAGCAGAGATTGAAGAAGCACGACAGCCGTTGGATGGACATCCAACAGTCACTGCTCTCCTGTGTTGACTAAGTTGACAGGGTGTTGCGTGTGCGTCAACCTTTTTTTAGGAAAGCATACGCGTCAACCTGTAGTAGGCGCACAAGTCAGCCTCAAATCTATGGAAAACAGCACACAACCCATCTGCCATTATTTCTAATAATGTACAGCCCATTTGCTAATTCTTAAGAATTTTTTTGGAGCCCATCTTCTTTTTGTTAGCATTACACCCCATATTGTGACCACGGTAAAAAAGTATATGAAATTTTGCATATTTTGGTGCGGTCAACTGTTTTTAATCCTGAAATATCGATTCACATTCTAACTATTTTGAAAAATAATTTATATAAATATAAAATCCAAATAATTGTCCACGCATAAAAATCAATGGAATTTAAAATCTTGTAATGAAAAAAAAATTGAAACTAATTCCCGGTTTGATGTGTTTTAAAAATGTACAGCCCATTTCTGGACAAACCGAATGAAACTCTCCTCGTCTTGAAAGATTTGCAGCCCAGGAGGACCGATAAAGCAAGTAGGCCTCATTTGGGTATTTCTTTAAAAAAATAGAACCGGGCTAGCCATTTTCAGCAAGAAAAAAACACAACTGGGCTCATGATGTGGTAAACATAAATAAAACCCTGGCTAGACGGGCCACAGCCCCCGCACAGCCCTGTTGTTACCCTGATCCGTCGCTAAAAGTAGTATAGATAACAACTGCTTGTTCCTCAGAAAAAACTGCGTGACCTGCTGGGTCCCTGGTGTCAGCCGCTCGTAGTGTAATTCTCTCATTTATTGACTGCGTTGACACTGGCGTGAGCCCCAGATGTCCAACCATCAGGAGGAACCATATTTTTGGGTCTGTAATATAGAGGCACTTGCTTGCGTACTTTCATGGTGCTGGTGGGTCTCTACTGTCATCCTCTCCACGCACAGTCATCTCCTTGTTCCTCTCGGTTGTTGACGACATTGACAACGCAAGAGGGCGGCGCACCACGCACGGTGAGCGAACCAAGGCCGCAAGGTGGAGGACGACGGCAAGGCCTCGGACAGAACGAACAGGAGCCGTGGAAGATGCGCCGGTCTAGTCGCAGGCGGAGGGGAGTATGAGGGTTGACTGGTTCGGGTGCGGGTGCGGGTGCGTGTTGGGGCTGACGTCACAGGAGAATAACATGATGTGTGGGGGAATAGAGGGAGGGACTGGCCAACGTTGGAGGGTACGTACGGTAGGGCGGCGGAGGCGCAGCCATCATGGGAGGCGGGAGTAGGCAGAGCCAACGGGGTGGTTTGGTTTGGGCGGCTGGAGGAATAAGAAGACAAGAGATAGAAGTTACACGACAGATGTTGGATGTCAATCCAACGGCTGGTAGGCAGAATCGTTTGTTGACTGGCTAGTAAGTCGAGACCACTTTGTATAGGCTATTTCCTCGCGGGTCCCAAATGTCAGAATCCATATCTGTCATGGTCATGCAGCCTTTCCTATGAAAATTTACAGCCAATTTAATGTGCTAGTTCAAAATAAGTTTGTGGGTGCTGGTGGGGGCTAATCACTTGGCTTCTGTAATGCACAGTGAGCTCAAGCAGCCGGCGAGAGTGATGCTATTTCCCTTGGTTGGGATTTGTTACAATATTTCACTCTAAATTAAACGAATGGCAAGCCATTTGCCTTGTTTCAGAGAAAATATGATAGCCATAGCCGAGTTGAAAAGGGCAAGAACATCTAACTCCAGCTTACAAACTGTACAAAAGCACGAGGGTTAATTGTTCATCAGGTTTACAAAAAAACCCAGGTTGAAAAGGGCAACAACATCTAACTCCAGCACTGTTTTCGGTAGTCACAGTCAAATGGATAAGTTAGATCCATAGAATGAATATCCTGGTTCATAAAATTTACTAGATTCAGGCCACCATATGTTGTAAATAGAAGCCCGACACGTTCAGAAGCTCTTTGCCCACCTGAAACTCCTTTTTTTGCTCTTCGACATACCCATCCGTCAAAACCATGCTGCTGATAAACTTAAGCCTGATGGACAATAGTAAGCTCGCATTCAGCAGGAAGAATGTGACAAATCTAGTGTTTGCATGGTTGGCTATATATCGTTCTAGCGTTATTGTCTTCAATCGAATCTCATGAGAAGTGAGAAAATCCCGATGCTTACGAATCCACCGATTGGTTATAACTTTCTTACCCGTCCTGTTGCCTAAATAGACATGAAGATTGAAAACAGTTAAGGTC
This sequence comes from Triticum timopheevii, assembly GCA_963921465.1. Lineage (NCBI taxonomy): Eukaryota > Viridiplantae > Streptophyta > Magnoliopsida > Poales > Poaceae > Triticum > Triticum timopheevii. The sequence goes on from OY997272.1 coordinate 249,814,241, forward strand.
TAAAAATAGAGGTTCAAAAGAGCAACAGTTGAACGGTTAATTCTAGTACACTATATGCGGGCTTCCAATGTGCGTGAAATTATCACCTTTATATACAACTTCTCCAGACATGGAAAGCATTGCAGCAAGCCAATAATCTTGTTCAGATCAAAACTATTCATTTGGATATATATAAGATCTTGATAGAATCCAGCACAATTGATAGGCCATCCATGGAGAAACTCTTCATTGAGCATAGAACATAATATTAGTACAAAATGTGTACTCCAAGATGATATATAACTTATGCGCAGAAATTTAAAATGCAACTTATGATTACAAGTGTAGATGATAATATAAAGTACCCGAAGAACTTTGGAGCCAAACACCATATTGAAATGAGGACAGAGATCATGTATTACACCCAAGGTCTCCAGTTTAGGCGCAGAGAGGACGGTTATTTGCAACGGTGAATAACTAGAATCAAGGATCAACCTTTGAAGTGAAGGGGCATCTTGGATGATGAGCTGCCTTCCGTCAAAATAAATTCCAATTCTTACAAGGTTAGGCGACTTTATTTGGAGACAACCGATTCTAACTGTGAAAACAAGCACCAAGCACTCCAGGGCTGGCAACTGGAGTGGATGATGTTGTGCAATGAGGCATCCGATATACGAACCCGCACAAGTGAAAGTTTCTTGAGAAATGGGAGTCGAAGGTTTAGTACCAGATTTTCTGATAGGTAGCACAGCGCAAAGGTGGAGGTGTGGAGAGAGGAGGAAAATCGCGAGATGGACAACCGATTCTAACTGTGGAAACAAGCACCAAGCACTCCAAGGTAGGGCAACTGGAGTGGATGATGCTGTGCAATGAGGCCTCCGATATACGAACCCGCACAAGTGAATGTTTCTTGAGAAATGGGAGTCGAAGGTTTAGTACCAGATTGTCTGGTAGGTAGCATAGCGCAAAGGTGGCGGTATGGAGAGAGGAGGAAAACCACGAGATGGACATCGGTGCTGAGGGCACAAGTACATGGCGTTCGGTATGTGGTATGTGATTTCCAGGGGAATAGTAGAACTCCAGCAGTTGTAGTTCTATGAATTCAGGGGATTTCAGCAAGGCGTCCACCGTGCAGGGCATGGTATGCTTGCTTAGGTAGCATGACGGGATGCAGAGGCTTTGAACAGAGCCCTGGGGGGAGAAGATGATGGTTCTGGGGATTTCAAAACCATTGAAGAGAGATAGCTGATGACAGTCGAGATTAAGGGGCACGACGCGCCATAGAGGGCGCCACGAATTGAGAGGACTTGGGTGCGGCAGCAATCCTTGGTGGCGAGAAGCGAGATGATCTCCCCAAGGACGGCGTGCAGGAGATCGCTAATGCGGTCCACCCGAGATTCTACGGGTTCCTGGGATCCGGTGGGGGCGCGGTCGCTGCTTCTCCCCGCGCTGCCGGGTGCAGGATCTACAACAGGCGTCGCCGCTAGCGGGAGCCTCATCTTCTTGGCACTGGGGTCAGCCGACTCCATTTTCCTCGAGGGCGTCACGTCGCGCTCACGGATTTGAGAAGAGTAACGAATGACGAGCCTAGTTGTAGTGCGAGTGAAAAAGAAGGGGAGCTGGGGATTTTCTGTAGTAGCGAGGAAGAAGGGGAGTTGGGGTTTTCTATAGGAGTGAGGTGAGGAATTTGGGGGTACGATTGGAGCGAGCTGACGTGAGGTGGGTGGGAGCGAGGAGGAAGAAGAGCACCCAGGTTTTTTGGGGGGCGGTGTGCTGGGTGTGGATAGCGCCTCTCATTCAGTAAATATATGGGCTTTTGAATTGATTTTACTATTTACTAGTGTGGATGGGCTGTTTTGTCTTGGGCCCAGAGAAACAATTACTACTAGTACAGTGGAGACACTCTACAGCTACCCAGAAAAACAATTACTACTAGTATAGTGGATACAATACCGCTTATGGCTCCTCCTAGGTCATTGAAACGTCTCCCTCTAGTGAATATCGTTATACTTTTGTTCACCGACATGCAGGCCATGCAGCGCGTGGGCCCAAATGCCATCCACCAAATTAGAAGGCAGTATGCAGGCGTAGAGTCACCCTGGTCGTAGCGCGGCAGTAACGAGCCGTCGTATCACAAAACCCTACTTTCCCACATTCTAAGTTTGACAGACGAAGCAACCAACATTTCACTCATCGCTAAATCTCCTTCTCCCTCGCCGTCTTCAAGAAAGGAAACACTCGCATCTGTCACTGTTCTTCTCTCCCAACAAAGGGAAGGTAAGCGGATCCGTGATGTTGGTATATTTTCGTTCAGAGAAAGAAAAGAACTTTTGCAAATACTAACCGATCCTCACTCTCTTTTTTGTTTCATTGTCATTGCGATTGTGTTTTCCTTTCAGTGGTCTCCTAGTATTCGTCAGTTTCATGATGGACCAAGGAGAACCAGGCAAAGATTTGCCTATATTGGAGCAGACGCGGGAGGCTGATCCCCACGAGACAGAGAGCTCCAAGAAGATGGAGGTAGCCACCGAGCCGACCCCAGATACGCTCACGGCCACTACTGAGATGGTCAACACCCCGTTTGAGGTTACAGCCCCCGTGGGACTGCAGGAGCAGTTTTTCCCCTTCGAGGATGTGCCCCCCCGCTGAGCTGCCCAAGGTGATTTTCTTCTTTCCCGATTTTGATTGTGGTTTTTCATCTAAGTATGTGGTGTTGAATAATGCAAAATTTTATTAGCTTCGATGCCATGCTATACATAGTGGTTTAAATAACTTGTGTTTCTTATACTGAAAAGTAATTCAGATTTTTTTTCTATTTCAATTAGAGCCCTGATGCAGACAAGGATTGTGTGGTTGTACATGTCACTCGCTATGAGGCGGATGACCTGAATATACGCATTGGGAAAACAGAGTTTTGTTGGATCCTGGAAGCCATTTGCGGTTATACCAATGAAGAGTTGTATTCTAGCCTCATTGTTGTCAAGCGTCTTGTCCAGGGTGTACTGAAGCACAAGAAGTTCAAAGCTACTCCTTTGTTTGTGAGGCATACTGTTCTTGTCAAGCTTACGCAGGAAGATGATGTGGCATGCCTCCACAAACAAGTTTATTAGTGGTAAGGCCACAAGGTTGTCTTCATGAAGGTTCACAGGATTGAGCTGCTGCGGGACGTCCTCGATGATGTTCACGGCAAGGTCCGTCTAGTGTCCGGCCCAAATTAGATTGAGGCATGAAATAGTTGCCCCAGTTAGTGTTTAATAGTAGTTTGGATTGTGTCTAATTATCTGAACTTTGCCTGTTATCGACCCCTCTGGGGCTAGTACTCTGTTTGAATCCGTCTATGGGAACTGCTGCTACTTTTGTGTGCCCGTGAATCATGTGAGAACCATCGTAGTTGTTGCCGAAACAGATGCGTCCTCACTAGTTTTTCATGAATATGGCATGGTAAGACATAGGTTGTCATGGTTTATCATACGAGCAGTGTGTGTTTTGATGAAATAGAGCACTCGTTCGAGAACTGTGCGCTGACATATACATAAGTACTTGTAAACACTGTTGGTGCTACCCCACTTGTAAGCAGTTGTGCAAAACATGGCACATTGGCCCAGCTCGCTTCAACACTAGGCTATCGACTAGCTAACAATCAACAATGTGCTGTCTAACATATCAGCAACTATGTATCTTGTTACAGTGGTTCACAAACGAAGGAGTAGCTTTTATCGCAACCATCCTTTGGTGTCGAGTAATATCATAGGAACTCTATATGATATGATTTTTATAGGATTTTTTCCTTTTGAGCCACTTGGTTCATAGGAATAGATTCATATACTCCACATTTCTAAGGAAATAAACATGATATCATTTCTATAGCTTTAGAGCCACTTGGTTCATATGAATGGATTCCTATACTCCCTTCATTTCAAAGGAAAATAAACATTAGCGTATATTCAATAGAAAAGTTCCTATGATATTAACCAAATTACATCTCTTTTCTAATCCCTCCTCATAGGAATTGAGATGCATGTCATCTCTAGATTCAGCAGAAAAGTTCCTATGATGTGAACCAAATGACATCTCTTTTCCAATCCTGTCGGTGTTCTGGGAACGGGGGTCCCCAGACTTGCCTGCCTGCAGCCTGCGGCGTGGCTCAAGTGGTGGCCCATTATGGCCCATCTTCATCAACGCAAACTCAAGACCCTTGCGATGAGCCAAGCCTCGCAGGGCGGACGAGGCAACGCTTCCTCAAAAGCGGCCTCACCAGGCAGGCTCACGAGGAGGCAGAGAGATCAAGGCAAGGTTACCTCGCGAGGTGCTCGGGACGCAAGCCATGACGATCGAGACCAGGCGGGCGCTGGCCTGCGGAGTGTCCTTGTTTCCTCTTTGGTGCAATGGGGGCAAGCACATGCGTGGAGTACCGAGGCATCAGGCAAAGGTTACCATTTTGGTGCAATGAGACCAAGACCAGCAAAGCGGCAGGATGGAGGTCACCATGGAGCCCAAGACAGCGTCATCGCTAGTGCTTTTGGCAGCCAAAGACCAACTTGAGTCAGGATAGCTTGTACTAGATGTTCCCCTTCAAAATGGCCATTGTTGGCGTCCTTCCCACTCAATATATAGAGCTAGCAACCACAGTAGAGGATATCTCATAGAATCCCCATCAGATCGAGAGGCGATCGAACTCTCCCAAGTAGTTCATCGCACCAGCCCAAGAACACCTCTGGCGAGGCTGTTCTTCCCCTTGTACTGTTCATCATCAGCCCCTGAGGCAATCCACCACACCACACACTGGAGTAGGGTATTACACCACAACGGTGGCCTGAACTAGTATAAATCTTGTGTCCCTCGTGTTGCTCATCGTTTAGCTTAGATTCTCACGAGGCGATTGGACGTGGATTGGTAGGGGGAAGATCTTCGCGCGCACTCCAGAGTTCGAACCTTAAGGGTCTGCCGGAACCCAACATCCGACATTTGGCGCGCCAGGTAGGGGTGCGCCGGAATCTTTCTTCCGCTGTTCCGCACTCGATCATCTGTCGTGTCCATGGCTGACGCTCGCCGGGCTCGCGCCGAGCGTCGGGATACTCTCGCTGCCCGCGTCGCCCAGATGGCTCCCGTCGGCGGGTGTCCCCGTCGTTCCCCATCGCCTGCCGCCAACGCCACCATCGGCCTGGCGGGGAATGAGCAGCAGGCCTCGTCGCAGCATGCCTCGGTGCGGCGGGAAGGCCGCACCGCCACCCCGTCGCTGACTCCAGCTGGTTTGTCGTCGCACGCCCGTCGTGCTCCCACAAACCCGCACGCCGCGCTGCTCCTGGCATGTGAGCTCCTGCACTACCGTCCCGTTGACGACTGTCGGTGTCAAAACTGATGGATCTCGGGTAGGGGGTCCCGATCTATGCGTCTAAGGCCGATGGTAACAGGAGGTAGGGGACACAATGTTTACCCAGGTTCGGGCCCTCTCGATGGAGGTAAAACCCTACTTCCTGCTTGATTGATATTGAAGATATGAGTAATACAAGAGTTGATCTACCACGAGATCGTAGAGGCTAAACCCTATAAGCTAGCCTATGATGATTATGATTTTGCCTCTAAAGACTAAACTCTCCGGTTTATATAGACACCAGAGAGGGCTAGGGTTTACATGGAGTCGGTTACAAAGAAGGAAATATAATATCCGGATTGCCAAGCTTGTCTTCCATGCAAAGGAGAGTCCCATCCGGACACGGGACGAAGTCTTGTGTCTTGTATCTTCACGCTCCAATAGTCTGGCCAAAGTATATAGTCCGGCTGTCCAGATACCCCCTAATCCAGGACTCCCTCAGTAGCCCCTGAACCAGGCTTCAATGACGATGAGTCCAACGCGCAGTTTTGTCTTCGGCATTGCAAGGCGGGTTCCATCTCTGAATACTCCAATGTAACTACCGAACACCCAAACCGTGTCTGGATCTGCAAGATGATCTTCACACACCGCCGTATAGAGAATGGTATTTCACAAATGTAATCTACTCACAACTTTCATGCGTCGTGATATGACACTTCGGCCGAGTCATTATTTGGACCGTTTTCCCATAACCAGCCACAGCACATATTGTGAGGCGGTTTCCTCTGCACGTCTTGCCGAAGCAGAGATCGTGTCCCCTTATCACGGGATTCGCATCAATACGGATATGGGTAATCCAACCGCTCCGCTAATTGCGGCGAGTGTGGAACGAGCGGGTTTTGCCAGGCAAGTGGGCAGGCGCAAAAGCTTTTACCGCCTCTATAAAGAGATAAGGTCTCTTCCTCTTTACCCACACCTTTTCCTTCTGCTAGTCCATTCCCCTCTGTTCGAGCCCTAGCGCCTAAGCACTCTTCTTCTCCATCGAAGAGAGGTTTTCCGAAGATGTCCAGATCCGGAGCAGGAGGCAAATGGATGGCCTCTACCATCCAGGAGAAGGATATCAAAAGGCTCCGAGAGGCCGGATACCTGGCCAAGAAGATCAGCCACCGTCTCCCGCCGGCGGGACGGATCCTCCCTACTCCGGAGCCCCACGAGAGGGTCGTGTTTCTTCCTCATTTTGTTCGCGGGCTTGGGTTTCCCCTTCACCCATTTGTTCGCGGTGTCATGTATTATTACGGGATTGATTTTCATGATCTTTCCCCCAATTCTTTCCTTAACATCTCGACGTTCATCGTCGTGTGTGAGGCTTTTCTCCGAATTTCGCCTCACTTCGGCCTGTGGCTGAAGATTTTCAATGTGAAGCCCAAGGTGGTGAGTGGCGAGCATGCCGAGTGCGGCGGCGCCATGGTGAGCAAGATGCCCAAGGTTGTATGGCCGACGGGTGCCTTCAACGACTCCGTCAAGGAGTGGCAGCAGTAGTGGTTCTATATCACCAAACCGTGCGGCAAAAAGTGGGCCGCTGCTCCTGAGTTCAGATCCGGAGCCCCGCTGCGGCTCATGTCCTGGCCCGAGAAGTGCCTGAACTGGTCCTCGTCCGATGAGCTGTTGCTGCTCAAAACACGCGTCCAGAGTGTGGTCGACAAGGACGTCAAGCTTGTCCACATAGTCCAGGTGATGTTAGTTCGCCTTGTTCTCCCTTGCCAGCGTCGAGCCTGCAATTTGTGGGAATACGACCCAACCGAGCACCAGACCCTTCGGGAGCTCTAAGGCTCCTCCCACAAGGATATCTGGAAGGTGCTCTTCAAGTCCGGCAAACCATGGTCGGGCTCCGCCGAGGACCGTGGGTATCAACTATCCCACTCTGCAAGTCCGGTAAGTCATTGTTGTGCCTTGTCCATCCATGTTTTAGCTAGCACGTCTTGAGGAAATCGCTTTTATCATGCCTTACAATAATCCCAGGGATGGACGAAAAAGGTAGAGCGGATACACTGTCCTGCCCCGCTGCCGGAGGAACCGGCCGGACCTCTTCTGACGAAGATGCTGGTCCCAGCGCCTTACGAGGCGCCGAAGAAAGAGGCCCCTAAGAAGGTCAAGAAGACCCTAAGCGGCCTCTGTCATCGCGATGCTTCAGACGCAAAATCCGAAGACTCCAGTGACCATCCCTCCTCTGAAGATGAAGAGGAGGGGGAAGAAGATGAGTCCCCCGCAGGGGGAGGGAAGAAAAGGACGGCCTCCTCATCCTTGGAGGCCGAATCGCCAAAGAGGGGGAAAGGCTCCCTTCTAGAGGCGTCCACCACGGTCCTGGAGACCTTTAAAGCTCCAGGATCGGGCGAGCAGCCACCTTTGACGGGTGGAGGCTTGCCTACTCCTCCAGCAACCTTTGTCCAAGCAGAGCTGCCGGGTGGCCTATCGACAGCGCTAAGGAGCGCGTCTATCATCGATGAATGAGTCCTGCCTTGGCCTTATAAAGGCCTTTGAGGTATATTTTTTGCAAACCTTTTGGAGATTGTCACAGTTTGAGTAGTAGCCCCTGATGCACTATCCGACGAAAGAGAGAGAGAAAGCCGGACAGGGGATCAAATCATCCGCTTTTTGTAGGAGACTCCGTTAATGACGTATATCCCTTTGTTTGAAAACAGGCGTCTGCAGAGACGATCACTGCTCATAATGCGGAGGTGTCCGGACTAAAGTAGAGTCTGGAACGGGCCGAAGAGAAACTTGGCCATGTGAAGAAGCAATTGGAGGACAAGCAAGGTATGTCGAAACTTTGTCCTAAATTCGGCACGAATGAGTAGTTGTGCTTGATGAAAAATATTTATATTGTATGCTCTAGGAGCGAGTGCTAAATTTGAGGCACTGAAGTAGGATGTGGACGAAGCCAACGAGAAGGCCGCCGCCGAATAGGCTCTTCGTGAGAAACACGAGGCCAGGGTTATTGAAGCTAAGCGAGAGCTCCAGGAGGCTGTGAAGAAAAGTGAGGCCTTGGAGCAGAGTTTAGCAGGGAAAGAATCCGAACTCGCCCAAGGTGCGGATTGTTGGTGCTTGCCCTCGGCTTGATGTCATTAAGCGATCGGTTAGCATAGAGGGTGCACGCATGGCGTTTTCCCATTCAAAGGTGCACTGGGGGAAGCTTGATGCTGAGAAGTTGATGACTGAAGGACCACCGCAGGGTAAGAAGCATCGCAAGCCCGAGTTGTACTATGAGGGTGTCCTGAAAGGGGCCTGCCTTGTGGCCGATAAGTGTACAAGACACTATATTTACCTGAAGGCAGTCGTGCCATTGTAATGCTGGAAAATGACACTTTTATTATTTATTCCCTGTGTATGTGAACGTTTGTTCTTCCTATGCGGCCGTTTAGTGTGTATAAAACCTGAGAGTTGGCCAGTCGTCGGCTTCTGCCCCCACGTAAAAGGTACGGGGGTGTTCGGGCCATACCTAAACACTCTTTATCCCATTTTTGGGTCCTTTTAAGGAGGTGTTCCTCACCATGAACCAGGCAATCAGACTATAGGGCTTTATTACTCTCACTTAGCCATAGGAATTCGAGTATGGTGGGCGCAGCCCCTGGTATTCGGAAGACCGTACTAGGGGCTCTATCGGCGCCTGATCGGGAAACCGATTCGTCGCACTTTGCATTTATAATGGCATTATGCGGAACAAATCTTTAAGGATTTTACAACCTCTCGAACAGCTGACCAGCTCTCGCCGTATCATGACAGTTAGTTTTCGGCTTTCTCTACTGAGGTGCTCGTCCGGAAGAACTGGGACACAATCGCAGTAGTTCTCCCAGCGCTACCTTAGCCGATAGAGCAGAACGTAAGGTACCAAAACATGGGAGCCGGGCAAACCCAACTAATGACCAAGACATGATTTGGAGCTGATGCATATAGTGCTATAAGTTCGGGGTGCCGAGCGACCGGAAGGGTGGCTGGACTTTGTCGTATTATGAGTATTCTGAAGCCCATGGCATAGTGGGGCCTAATACGATGTACGGGTGCCGTTTAGGGTGAAAAGTGGTGTTTAATGAAGAATGACAGCCGGTAAGTGTTATTTAAATCTATGCACTGTAGTAGGATGATATGTCTATGCATATGAGTATGGTTTATGATTATGACAAGAGGTGTTTTTGGCGGAACCTGTCGTGGCCGGACTGGACGAGGCTGTGTGTGGATCTGAAGTGAATCCGGACTGCCTTCTTTGTGGGGGGGGGGGGGATTTGCTTGTGTGTTCCTGCCCTTGTGTGTCCTTGCTGATTCCACGTTGTCAATCCTGTTCTGCGCCAAAGTTAATCTGTAAAGGCAAATGCTTGAAGCAGCTTCACATCCTCTTGTGGTTGGACCACGGGTGCCTGATCGGAGCCTGGCTAACCCAGACGTCATTCCGTAAAATAGCACGGACTCCTCATTTGGTGTCCAGATAGTTTTCTACCGAGTCAAAATTTGATAGACAGGCACGACTCGCTACTCCGGCAGTGGTATGATTTCCACTCTAAGGGTGGGGTTCGGCCTTGCCCATAGATGTGACTATGTCACACGGGACTGGCCTAATGTTGTACCGCGTTGAATCTAGCCAACGTGGTTCGTCCCGTTAACATGTGGTAATTACTTTACGAGGGGATAGTGCCGAAGACTTATTCTTCGGCGTGGTATTTGTTTGGTGGTCCGAAGACAACCGTTAGAGTGGTGGGCCAATAAAACTTGGCCTTTGCACCTGGCATCTTTTAGAAGATGTTATTGATAGTTTCATGCCCGCGGGGGCTTATGTGAGATGGAGCCCCCGGACTACTGGGTCTATAGGTAGTGTAATTAAATTGCTGTGGTTGATGTTGTCCGGACGGTCGACGTGATCGGGGAAAATCGACCGTACTTTTGTGCTGTGGAGGATCTTCTTTTGACTTCGCCATGTCTGATTGGTCTTTCGCGGTTGGAAACCTCCCTTCATTGTTTCCGGCGCACGACCGGCTGCTTTGTTTTGAGGATCCGGCATTCTCTATTGGTATGCTTGGCCGTCCTTCTAGGAGTAGCATGAATTTCACATGGTTGATCGAGTATGCTGCTCGGGCCGGATAGGCTTGAGCTGGCCTTTTTCCGCTGACCGGACTGGGAGTTGCTGAATTTGGTACCGACCCCCTTGACTTGACGCTTATGACGCTTGTGTTGAGGTTTGTGGATGCTGCCTCGCGTTTCCTGCGTATTGTCCCGGACCGTGGTATATTGGAGCCGGGGTGTGGGCTTTAGGTTCCCCTTCTTAGGTTGAGGTAGCGAATTGTGCCTTGGGTACCTTTGGGTGGGGCATTTGAGTCCGTATTCCTTGGTGGCGAGGACCCTGGTCCATTTTTCTGTGAGCAATTCTTGGTCGGCTTTGAGCTGCTGTTGTTTCTTTTGCAGGCTTTTTGCCGTGGCCACGAGCCGTCGCTTAAAGCGAACTTGCTCCACAGGGTCTTTAGGCACGCCGAATTCATCGTTGCCGAGGCTCACCTCGTGTTCGGAGGGGGGCATGTAGTTGTACCTTTCCAAGTATCCGTCTGCTACCTGTCCGGCCTGGCCGAAGGCAGGCTGGTCGGGATTGTATATATCTTTGGCATCGTATGGATTGTTTTTGACTGCTGTGCCAGTATTGCTGTGGCGGGGCTTGAGGCGGCGTTGATGACATTCTTACTTTGCCTTTTTCCTTGATAGGTTATCCTCGATTGCCTCATCGCCATTGGTTTCTTTTGGAGTGTCAACCATATATATATATCATGTGAGGAGGTGGCTGTCCACCGCCCCGTGGGCATTGGTTCCTGTTCTTCTCCTGCATCGTCGTCCACACCGTTGATGTCTTCGGAATCGAAGTCAAGCACGTCGGTTAAAGCATCGACCGTGGCAATGAAGTGGGTGGTGGGTGGGCAACAAATTCCACCGTTGCCTGCTTCCCACTCGAGCCAGACATAGTTCGGCCAAGAGTCTCCTGACAAAGAGAGAGACTTTAATGAGTTCAGCATGTCTCCAAAGGGAGAGTGTTCGAAGATATCTGCAGCGGTGAACTCCATTACCGGAGCCCAACGAGATTCGGCGGGCTTGGAGGCACGTGAACTGGAACCTACAACCGGATACGAGTCCGGGGGTCCGGTGTCACAAGCTTCCTTGGGGGTGAAGTCTGTGTTTGGCTCTACCGCCGATGAGTGTGCGGCCTCTGGGGCGGGGTCCATCCACCCGTCCTCAGGTGACGCAATCTGCTCCGGATTTAGGTCCGGGGCTCCTCCAGGGCGATATCCCGAGCACTGTCCGACAGCAGGTCTAGGCCGTGCTCGTCGTGATTGTCCGGCGCTCCTGGCGTAGGCCCGAATTCATTGAAGAACAAGTCTCTTTGGATATTGGCCGGTTAGTTCAAGTTTCCGAACCTGACCTGGTGGCCAAGGGCATAGCTGTCGATCTGCTCCAGATGGCCAAGCGAATTGGCCCGCAGTGCGAAGCCGCCGAACACGAAGATCTGTCTAGGGAGAAAAGTTTCATCCTGGACCGTGTTGTTGTTGATGATTGGAGGAGCCATCAAACCTTGCAGCGACGACACAGAGGAACTCTCAATGAAAGCACCAATGTCGGTGTCAAAACCGGCGGATCTCGGGTAGGGGGTCCCGATCTATGCGTCTAAGGCCGATGGTAATAGGAGGCAGGGGACACAATGTTTACCCAGGTTCGGGCCTTCTCGATAGAGGTAAAACCCTACTTCCTGCTTGATTGATATTGAAGATATGAGTAATACAAGAGTTGATCTACCACGAGATCGTAGAGGCTAAACCCTAGAAGCTAGCCTATGATGATTATGATTCTGCCTCTAAGGACTAAACTCTTAGGTTTATATAGACACCGGAGAGGGCTAGGGTTTACGTGGAGTCGGTTACAAAGAACGAAATATAATGTCCGGATTGCCAAGCTTGTCTTCCACGCAAAGGAGAGTCCCATCCGGACACGGGACGAAGTGTTGAGTCTTGTATCTTCACGCTCCAATAGTCCGGCCAAAGTATATAGTCCGGCTGTCCGAATACCCCCTAATCTAGGACTCCCTCAACGACCTCTATGAGGAGTGGCTCGCTCGCATCACCGAGCTCGTCAGCGCCGTAGGGGGCTCCCCTGCGCCGTCCCTCTCACTGCCTCGCCCTCTGTCCTGCGTGGGTGATGCAGCCCAGGAGGTGCCTCTGCCACCTCCTCCCCAAGAAGGCGCCCTGGATCCAAGGTGCGCGGCCCCTAGACGAGATCCACCACGTCCAGCACCCGCGCGACAAGAAAGGAGCAGCCAAGAAATTCCTCGTCCTCAAGAAGGTGCTCGCGTGCTTCCTGCACCGGCACGCCATGACCGCATCCCTGCGCCAGCACGTCAAGACCCCGCGCTGCTCCTGGCAGCGGCGTGCGGGGATCCCTAGGAGCAAGCCCCGCATCACCAGAGAGCTCCGCTGGCCACCGCAGGCTGCCGCGCCTTCACCACCGAGCTGCGCAGTGTCGCCTGGCCGAGCAAGTTCAAGCCGGACCTGCCTCCTCGCTACGACGGCACTGTCGACCCCGCGGAGTTCCTGCAGCTCTATGAGTTGGGCATCAAAGCCGCCAACGGTGTCGAAAAGGTCATGGCGAACTGGTTTCCCATGGCGCTCAAGGACGGTGCCCGCACCTGGCTCCTGAACCTGCCTCCTAGCACAATCTCCTCCTGGGACGAGATGCGCACCCGCTTCATCGCCAACTTTCAGGGCACTCGCGACCGTCCGCCGGCCGTGGGTGACCTGCACCGCATCAAGCAGCAACCCGGAGAGACCTTGCAAAAGTACATCCAGTGCTTCAACAGCACCCGCCTCAAGATTCCCAAGGTGACCGAGGAGGCCTTCATCTCAGCGTTCTCTGACGGTGTCCGCGACGTCAAGATGAAGGAGGAACTGGCGATCGACGAAGATCTGTGCTCGTCTCTAGAGCTGTTCAACCTGGCGACCAAGTGCGCAAGGGATGAGGAGGGATGCCTCTCCCTTCTCGAGCTCCCAGCTGCAGATCCAGAAGAAAAGAAGGCCAAGGCCAAGGGTGTGAAGCACAAGGGAGCAGCTGTGCTCGCAGCAGAGCCGGACACGAAGCGTGACAGGGACCAGCCGGAGTCGTCCAAGGGCAGCCGGTACTGCATGTACCACGATCTCCATACCCACAACACCAACGAATGCCAAGAGGTCAGAGCCGTGCGAGAAGGCCGTGTCGGCAGGCGCCTCGACCGCAACGATCGGGGCTACGACCGAGGCGGAGGAAGAGGTGGAGGACGATGGGACGACCGTGGCCCTCACCAAGGGTAGCGTGACCGGACTCGCGAGGACCGCTGGGAGGACCAGCCTCGCGAACGGGCTTGGAGGGATCAGCCTCGCGAGGATCACCCACACGGCAACGCATGCCTTCCTCCTCTGCCACCACCGCCAAGAAGGAATGACGATCATAATCAGGACGAGGGGGCTGGGGGCTTCCAGGAGCCGCGTGCTATCGCTTGCATCTTGGGCGGAGCCCAGGCCCCAGCCTCTCAGTGCATCTTCAAGCAGTTTGCTCGTGAGGTGAATGCAGTCCTCCCCAAGCTCGAGGCCACACACCCTCTCAGGTGGTCCGTGTGCGCCATCACGTTCAGCTCAGCGGATCAGCTCAAGTGCGTGGTAATAGCCAGTGTCCTCCCAATGCTCTATTCCCCAGTCATCAGCAATGTGCAAGTTACCAGGACCCTCATTGACGGCGGAGCAGGACTCAACGTCATATCCGTCGAGACGTTCAACAATCTCCAAGTGCCATACGATCAGCTTCAGCCGACCAAGCCTTTCTCAGGAGTCACTGATGGTTCCACTGTCCCGATAGGGCAGGTCCGCCTCCCTGTCACCTTTGGACAACACACGAACTACTGTACCGAGCTCATTGACTTCGACGTTGCCCACATTCGCCTGCCATACAATGCCAACCTTGGATATCCAGCCCTGGCCAAGTTCATGGCAGTGACTCACCATGGCTACAACATCCTCAAGATGCCAGGAAGTGGCAGAGTCATCACGGTCCCCTGTGAAAAGAAGGATGTGGTGTGCTCTCTTGAGCGTGCCTTCCAAGCCACATCAATCGAGGACCCAGACACCAAGAGTGGAAACCTCCCTGAAGCAGCTCCCAAGAAGAAGAAGACATCACCCAGCTCAAGGCCTCAGGAGGCAGGCACCTCCGGTGGCACCACGTCAGGATCTACGCCCATCGAAGGGGCACCACCCTCCGTCGCATTGGAAGGCATGCCCGGCGCCCTCCTCGGGCAAGGCTCGGGGGCTCTCTCCTGGAGGGTCGCTGACTTTGCCAAGGTCATGAGGGAGGCGCTTGGGCACCACTTGGAGGTGTGCTTCTTGGCATGCTTCCCTCAGGAAGGCATAAGGCAAGGAGGGCCCAACCCTTAGGAGTTCATCACCAAGGTTACTCAGGAGCTGCAGGAATCGATAGTCATGCGCGGCAACCGCCGCCTGCCCGGTGTAGCTCCCCATCCAGGCGAGGATGGCGGGCTGCGCATCTGCATCGTCTACCCAGGGCTCAATCGAGTCGCTTCTGAGGAGCGCTTCTGGCCTTCGCGCGTGGGGCATTGCGAGGGTCCACCTCACAGCTACGTTCGCATGCCTTTCGGCCTGCCGAACACAGCTGTTTCTCATCAGTGTCTCATGAGGAGCATTCTGAAGGCTCAGGTGGCCAGGCACCGCGCGTTCTAGGAGGAAATGAAGATGGACCTCGCCGAGCTGCCCGGACCTCCAGAGCCTCCCGAGGCTCAGAGTTCCGAAGACTCGTGAGGATTGGCTTCTTCACCACACACCGTCGGCTACTCCAACAATCGCTCTGCAATGGTATCAGGTGACATCTGTTGACTTTCATTTCAGCTGGGAGTGCCCTCAAGGCTGCATCATTCCCAGGTCACGTGGGTCTGTCCCCGCGACATGTATCCGTTTTGCTTATGTCCTTAGCTTACCTTGTTGGGGGCGCCTCTCGGGCTGCATCTTCCCCAAGCCGCTCGGGCCTGACCCGGTGGCGTGTGCCTTTTCTTGAATTTATCTAAGTTGGATCGCCTTTTCATGCTCAACTTGCCTATGATTATCACCTCTCGCCCGTCGCGGCCCCTTTTTCTCCCTCATGCAAATCGCTTGCACGTTAAAAGGGGGGCACCTGAGCATTGCGACTCTGGAGCTCTTACTGGCTCTCCAGCCCTCACCCCCTGGCCTTGTCCACGGCATCGCGACCTGGCATACCAGCGGCGGCTGAGCCTGCTCGAGGGCCGGGACCTAAGGACGTAGCGCATTTGCATCTAACCCTCATGCAGGAACACTCAGCCGCCCAAGGCTCAAGATCAGGCGCAACCCGCCTTGAGGTATGGCCTCGTGAGTCCCGCGCTGGCTCACGAGTGCCCAGATACACCTCGTCTAGCCCTATCGTGCCGGCCACGTGTCAGGGCGGGGCTGTACACGCCCCCAAGGCTCCTCCCGGAGGGGAGCCGCCCCCTCCCACGTACCAGTGGAAGCACCATGCTCCGCGCTGGCTGACGACACTGCCGAGGAGCGGCTATGCCCATACACATAAGGAAGCGCTATGCTCCGCGCTGGTGATAAATAATTGAGGGCAGCCCACGGTTGTATCAACCTTAGGGAGCCCAGAGTTCAGTGTCTGGCCTCATCGCAACGCCTCCCCTCGGGAGCGCCGCGCGAGGGGGGCTGGGCACGAGGGCTGTGCCCGGGTCATGCCTGAGCGCACGCCACCTAGCTAGGTCCCTCGGACCTGGTCGTCGCGAGCCCCTCCCCGAGCGGAGCCAAGGTATGAAGACCCGTTTGAGCGTCAAGGGGGGCTCCTGAGCATCGCGACTCAGGAGCCTAACTGGTCACGTAGCCCCTCACTCCTTAGTTCCGAAAGGCTAATGGTGGTCGAGGTATGCGCGGGGCCGGGCCCTGCCGACGTAGAACGATAGATCCTCTCCTATACCCCCTCCCTATTTGCCGTTTGCACGTCAAGGGGGACTCCTGAGCATCGCGACTCAGGAGCCTAACTTGCCACATAGCCCCTCACTCCTTAGTCCCGTCCTGGTAATCCGGTCGGGGCTAACGGCGGCTGAGGTATGCGCGGGGCCGGGCCCTGCCGACGTAGAACACAAGCAAATAGGAAGGAAACCACAAAATCTAGCAAATTCACAAGCAAATATTACAGACAATAAATTGTTCTCACAATACCAAACACAAGTTTAAATGCCTCCACGAGGCACGGTGCATGTTGCAGGAATCGAAGCAGGAAAAAGCCACGAGAAGATCTCCCCTAGGCCGCGCCGCCGCTCGTGGTGGAGTCGCACTTGTCAGCTCCACCCCCCGAGGCCGCGGAGCCAGTAGCGCCTCGCTTGGGCGCGGTGTTGATGATGCAAAACTTCGCCAGCAAGGCCTCCGCTCGACCCTTCACGACCTCGGCAGCAGTGGCGGAGAGCTTGGCGTCCACGGGCTCCAGTAGGTCATCAAGGTTGGCGTCGGGGTTGCGGAGGTAGACGTGGCTGAGGATCCGTGTCAGCGCTGCAAGGAAAGGACGTGAGCCTCAACTTCGGCTATGGGGCCGATGCCGGTCACGACCTCCTCAAGCGCCTCGACCAGGAAGTGCACCAGCTTGGCGGGGCCTTCCGTGGCTCCGGCCAACGGTTTCTCCAGGCCCTCTTCATAAAGTGTCTTCAGCGTCGTGCGAGACCTCTCCTCATAACGCCTGAAGGCCGCGCGGTCCTCGGCCAAGATCTACCCCTTGGCATCCAGCTCAACCCTCTCCGTTTTCAGTGCCTGCTCCAGCGTCTTCAGCCGGCCGCAGTGAGGTGAGAGTTCGGTGTCGCGGTCCTTGACGGCAGCCTCCCGAGCCTTCATCTCCTCCTCCTTCGCCTGACGGTCGTGAACCTCCTTGGCGAGCTCATCACACAGCCCTTGCAGCTCGCCCTCCAGTGTCTTCTAGTGGGCCTTGGCAGTTGAAGCATCCTTCAGTGTCGCGTCGCGAGCGGCTATGGCCTGAGAGGTGACTTGCTTCTCCTCCTCGAAAGCCGTCACAGCTTGGCTCAGCGCCGCTTGGACGGAGGCGTCAGAGAGAACCCAGCTAGAGACCAGCTCCAGGCGCCCGACCAACAGGCGCGGGTCGGTGCCCCGGAGATCCTCTCCCAGCCGACTCAGCTCGTTGGCAGTGCGGTCCAAGGCAACGGAGGAGGCAGAGGAGACGGGAACCGGCGGAGTAGGAGGAGAAGACGGCAGCGTGATCACAGCTGGGGAGGCAGGGACATCCTGAGCCTTGGCAACTTCAGCAACAGCATCAAGCACAGGCGCCTCCAGAGTCAGTGGGGCCACGGGGGCTGGCTCCCCGCCAAGGTGTCCCTCTTGGCCTCGCGAGGACGATCGGGCAGGGGAGGTGGGAGCCCCGCTGCATCCCTTTCCCACGAGTGAAGACGTGGCCACGACAGGTGAGCCTGCCCAAAGTGGGGTCGCCGTATCTCCCTTCAGCCTCTTCGCCGCAGGTGGCAGCCTACCCAAATAAGAGATGTCAGGCCTCGACGGCAAAAACAGGGGCAAAGCGGAGTTCGAGTACATACTGCTCGGCTGCCGCGGGATCCCACGGACTCCGGCCAAGCTTGAAGCCCGAGAGCCTCTTGCGGGGGTCAGCCTCGGGAGGCCCAGCAGCAGAGGAAGGCGCACCTGAAGGGCTAGAGATGGCTTCGGGCGACACTAGGGCCGGAGTAGACCCTCGAGAGATCAGCCCCGACCTGTCCTTCTTCGGGATCAAGGGCGGGTCCTCTCCCTCCCCCCTCGCCTGGCGCCAGCCTCGTCGTCGTCCGGCATGGAACGAAGGGCGCTGGATCTGTCCCCTCGATGGTCGCCTCCGAGCCACGCTCCTCCTCCTCTTCTTCATCTTCCTCCTCTCCCCCGCCGGAATCATCAAAGGACAAGTTCACCGTCGCCGTCGCCGCCTAGCCCTCAAGGGCCTCCGCCTGCACCAAACCGACCCCGTCGAAGGTGGGCATGTTGTCCACCACCCGCTCCCAGTCATCGCGAAGGAACAAGGGGACCGGAGCACCCTCCGGGCTTGCCACGTCCTTCCCAACCAGGAAGCGGAGGGCTGCAGACAGATCCTCGTCAGCTAGGGCATCCGAGCTCAGGCGGAGGACAACGTCCACATCCTCGAGCCTCCACAATGGGCGCGAGTGCGCCTGAAGAGGGGCCACCCGGTGCGACAGGAACTCCCTCAGGAGCGTGGCCCCGGTCAGCTTCGCCGCCCTCGGGTTGCCCGGCCTCAGGTCAGCGTTCATCTTCTCCAGCACCAGTTTCGCCCGTTGGTTGTCGAGCTTCATTAGAGACCACGCCTCGACGGCCTCGGGCTGCTCTGTGGGCAGCTCCAGTAGGGGGTTGTTGCATCTGGTGTCCACCATGACCCACTTGCTCCGGAAGCCGTTTGCCCTCTTCCCGGCCTTCGAGATCACGTTGGCTTTGGAGTACGCGACGAGACCTACGCACGCCGAGACGTTGGCGCCAGTGAGCTGGAGGGAAAAGAAGTGGCGTAGCAAGGCCACGGAGGGCATCACCCCAACATGTGCCTCACAGTAGTTGGCAAAGATCGCCAGGAGGAGAACGGAGTTGGGATGGAGATGCAGAGCATGCAGCTTATATTGGCGGAGGACAGCAAAGAAGAACTCAAAGAAAGGAGGCACCAGGCCAGCAATGACGGCGCTCATGAAGAGGGGGTAGAAGGTGCTCCCCTTGTCCTCCGGCTGGGCGGAGCCGATCCGGAGCACGGTCTCCCCCATCTCGTTTCCCTGCGCCGCCGCCATCTGGCGCGTGAGGGTGAGATTCTTCTCTGTCATGTTTGGAGGATCCAGAGCCGGCGAGTACCAGGCCGGTGGAGCCTTGGTCGCGGCCTTGCGGGGCGCCATTGCTCATCGGATATGAAAGGCTGAGGCAGATCTGGAGATTTAGGAAGCAGGAGGGCGGATAGCAAGAAAGGGGATCTAGAGCAGGGTAGATGAGAGTAATAAAAGTAAGCCTAACCCTATGTCAGCCTTTTGTCAGTCGGGCAGTTGCCGAGGCAGCGTGGGAAAGCAGAGACGCCCACGTCCAATCAACCGCCACGCGGTGCCCAAGGCCGCAGGCTGTTGGGGCCCGCGGCGCTCCGCACTTGCCCCTTCGCTTCTCTGCTAAGCCAAGTCCGAGCGTGCCTTGGGCCCAGGGGCTACTGTCAGCCTTCTGGGAATGGGGGTCCCCAGACTTGCCTTCCTGCGGCCTGTGGCGTGGCTCAAGTGGTGGCCCAGTACGGCCCATCTTCATCAACACAAACTCAAGACCCTCACGAGGAGCCAAGCCTCGCGGGGCGGACGACGCAAGGCTTCCTCAGGAGCGGCCTCACCAGGCAGGCTCGCGAGGAGGTGGAAAGATCAAGGAAAGGGTACCTCGCGAGGTGCTCGTGACGCAAGCCATGACGATTGAGGCTAGGCGGGCGCCAGGCGGGCGCCGGTCTGCGCAGTGTCCTTGTTTCCTCTTTGGTGCAAAGGGGGCAAGCACAGGCGTGGAGTACCGAGGCATCAGACAAAGGTTTCCATTTCGGTGCAACGAGACCAAGACCAGCAGAGCGGTAGGATGGAGGTCACCGTGGAGCCCAAGACAGCGTCATCCCCAGTGCCTTTGGTAGCCGAAGACCAACTTTAGTCAGGATAGCTTGTACTAGATGTTCCCCTTCAAAATGGCCATTGTTGGCGCCCTTCCCGCTCAATATTTGGGAAGAGGACCAGGGCCTCTATATAAAGAGCTAGCCACCACAGTAGAGGATATCTCATAGAATCCCCATCAGATCGAGAGGCGATCGAACTCTCCCAAGTAGTTCATCGCACCAGCCCAAGAACACTTCTCGTGATGCTGTTCTTCCCCTTGTATTGTTCATCATCAGCCCCTGAGGCAATCCACCACAGCACACACTGGAGTAGGGTATTACACCAGAACGGTGGCCAGAACCAGTATAAATCTTGTGTCCCTCGTGTTGTTCATCGTTTAGCTTAGATTCTCGCGAGGCGATTAGACGTGGATTGGTAGGGGGAAGATCTTCGCACGCACCTCAGAGTTTGAACCTTAAGGGTCTGCCTGAACCCAACATCCGACAAATCCCTACTCATAGCAATTGAGATACTCCATGTCATCTCTTTCCCTACAACTTCCATGTATACATCTTCTATTCCTAAATAGCTATTACAACCCACTAGTAGCTTTTTTCCAAGACATGCAACTATGGCACAAGAACGATATAGTGTGCCAATAACTTTGAAAGATGGTCGCTGGATAAAGCTAATATGATAGTGCAGAGATGGCAAATACGAGCACTACTGGCCGTTGGATATCATCAACATTCCACCAGATCTGCCACATGTACAATTTAGAAGACTCCATGGTTGAACTTAAGCATAATGCACAAACCTCAAAACACAAGCACTTCTCCTTTGTTCTAGAATCTTCTGTATCATAATTGAACATATTTTTCTAAATGAATTGCCATTATTTGTTTTTTACTTTATGCTTTACATTGCACAACCCCATTTATCTTAACATTTTTATAAAACTAATTGATTTTGAATGAGATGAACTATAAGAACTAAGCGAACATCTACATCATGCCTATATGACTCAAAGCTTTACATGATATAGTGTGTATTTATTCATAATTTGGTTTCGAAATCTCATGCGTTGAATGCATGTGTACCTTACTAGTTTTGAGTAGAGTAGCAAATTTCATGCGGCCCCTGGTATATCAAAATGCAGGGCCCATGCATCATTGCCTTTCGGTCGAACCTACGTCCACAATTTTTTGTACGTACTATATCTCCACTGGTCCCCGAACCCAAAATGTTGCCTCGTTCCCAAAAAACCAAGCGGCCCACACATATTTAAGGCATCAACTCGAACCGTTTACTACAACGTGGCGCTGATGACCCACAAGTGTAGGGGATCTATCGTAGTAACCCAACGAGGAGCAGAAGGAAATGACAAGCGGTTTTTAGTAAGGTATTCTATGCAAGCACTGAAATTGTAGTTAACAGATAGTTTTGTGATAAGATAATTTGTAACGGGTAACAAGCAATGAAAGTAAATAAGGTATAGAAAGGTGGCCCAATCCTTTTTGTAGCAAAGGACAAGCTTGGATAGGTTCTTATAATGAGAAAAGCGCTCCCGAGGACACCTGGGAATTATCATCATGGTAGTTTTCATCACGTTCATATGATTCGCGTTCGTTACTTTGATAATTTGATATGTGGGTGGACCGGTGCTTGGGTACTGCCCTTTCTTGGACAAGCATCCCACTTATGATTAACTCCTATTGCAAGCATCCGCAGCTACAAAAGAAGTATTAAGGTAAACCTAACCATAGCATGAAATAAGTGGATCCAAATAAGCCCCTTATGAAGAAACGCATAAACTAGGATTTAAGCTTCTATCACTATAGCAACCCATCATCTACTTATTACTTCCCAATGCCTTCCTCTAGGCCCAAATAATGGTGAAGTCTCATGTAGTCGATGTTCACATAACACCACTAGAGGAGAGACAACATACATCTCATCAAAATATCAAACGACTACTAAATTTACATGACTACTAATAGCAAGACTTCACCCATGTTCTCACGAACAAACATAACTACTCACAAAGTATATTCATGTTCATAATCAGAGGGGTATTGATATGCATTAAGGATCTGAACATATAATCTTCCATCAAATAAGCCAACTAGCATCAACTACAAGGAGTAATCAACACTACTAGCAACCAACAGGTACCAATCTGAGGTTTTGGTACAAATATTGGATACAAGAGATGAACTAGGGTTTGAGAGGAGATGGTGCTGGTGAAGATGTTGATGGAGATTGACTCCCTCCCGATGAGAGGATCGTTGGTGATGACGATGATGATGATTTCCCCCTCCCGAAGGGAAGTTTCCTTGGCAGAACAACTCCGTCGGAGCCCTAGATTGGTTCCGCCAAGGTTCTGCCTCGTGGCGTCGGAGTTTCATCCCGTAAGCTTGCTTATGATTTTTCCCAGGGTAAAAGACTTCATATAACAGAAGATGGGCACCGGAGGGCCAATAGGGGGCCCACGAGGCAGGGGGACGTACCCTGTAAGGGTGGGCGCGCCCCCACCCTCATGGCCAGGGTGTGGGCCCCCTCTGGTACTTCTTTCGCTCAATAATTATCATTAATTCCAAAAATTACTTTTGTGGATGTTCAGGACTTATGGAGCTGTGCAGAATAGGTTTCCAATATTTGCTCCATTTCCAGCCCAGAATCCCAGCTGCCGGCATTCTCCCTCTTCATGTTAAACCTTGTAAGATAAGAGAGAATAGCCATAAGTATTGTGACATAACGTGTAATAACAGCCCATAATGCAATAAATATCGATATAAAAGCATGATGCAAAATGGACGTATCAACTCCCCCAAGCTTAGACCTCGCTTGTCCTCAAGCGGAAGCCGATATCGAAAAATATGTCTACATGTTTATAGATAGAGGTGTCGACAAAAATAAAATACGGACATGAGGGCATCATGATCATTCTTATAACAGCAACATATATATATTTTGTCATATGATTTCTTATGCTCAAGTAACAATCTATTCACAATGTCAAGTATGAATCAGAAACTTCATTGAGAACTAACAAACTATAATCTCAGTCATTGAAGCAATTACAATTTATCATAACATCGGAAAGAGTCAAGAATAGAGCTTTTCAGCAAGTCCACATTCTCAACTATCATTTAGTCTTCTACAATTGCTAACACTCACACAATACTTATGTTTCTGGAGTTTTAATCGGACACAGAGAAAGATAGGGTCTTATAGTGTTGCCTCCCAAAATTTTACCTCATGGGTAATGTCAACAGTAATAGTTCATGCTAACTTACATCCAATTGGATATATGTATCAGGATCTTTCCAACACGAGGTGCTTGCAAAAGGATAAATGAAAAAGGGAAAGGTGAAGATCACCTTGACTCTTGCATAATGTAAAAGACATAAAGTAAAAGATAGGCCCTTCGCAGAGGGAAGCAGAGGTTGTCATGTGCTTTTAGGGTTGGATGCACAAAATCTTAATGCAAAAGAACGTCAGTTTATATTGACACTTGTGATATGAACCTTTATTATGCAGTCCGTCGCTTTTATTACTTCCATATCACATGATCATATAAAGCGTATTTTCTCTGCACTAATAAGTCATACATATTTAGAGAGCAATATTTATTGCCTGCAACATGACAACTTACTTGAAGGATCTTACTCAATCCATACGTAGGTATGGTGGACTCTCATGACAAAACTGAGTTTAAGGATATTTGGAAGCACAAGTAGTATCTCTACTTGGTGCAAGGAATTTGTCTAGCATGAGAGGGAAAGGCAAGCTCAACATGTTGGACGATCCATGACAATATACTTTAACTAAGATGTGAGAAAACATAACCCATTAAGTTGTCTTCCTTGTCCAACATCAACTCTTTAACATGTCATACTTTAATGAGTGCTCATAATCATAAAAGATGTCCAAGATAGTATATTTATATGTGAAAACCTCTCTTTCTTTATTGTTTCCTATTAATTGCAACAATGATCAAAACTATGTTTTTCAACTCTCAAAAACTTTTAGGCCTCATACTCTCTATATGTGAAGTCATTACTATCCATAAGATCAATATGAACTCTTTTATATCTTTTTATTCTTTCTATTTTCTCAAGATCATAGCAAGA
Source organism: Triticum timopheevii (assembly GCA_963921465.1). Classification (NCBI taxonomy): domain Eukaryota; kingdom Viridiplantae; phylum Streptophyta; class Magnoliopsida; order Poales; family Poaceae; genus Triticum; species Triticum timopheevii. The sequence goes on from OY997272.1 coordinate 249,838,365, forward strand.
TAGCAAAGCCCTTGACTCAACACTCATCTTTATTATATAGCTCACGGACTCGATTACATAGAGGGATCACAAAGCAAAACTGAAAGCTAATTCATACCAAAACTTTATTCTACAAGATCAAGATATTACCAAAAGGACCGAACTAAGAAAAACGGTAAAGATAGGAGTGTGATGGTGATACGATACCAGGGCACCTCCCCCAAGCTTGGCAGTTGCCAAGGTGAGTGCCCATACCCTTGTGATTATGTCCTCGGAGGTGGTGAAGAAGGAGTTGTTGATGATGTAGGCTTCTTCCTTAATTTGCACTTGAGAATGGAATTTTGCTCCCTTAGATCATCGATCTCCTGCTCAAGGCTTAATACCCTTTTACATAGTTCCTGTTTGTTTTCCTACAAGAGATGAAAAGGGATAAACTCGATCTTGGGTTTCTTTGCCCTATCAGGGAGGCTTGACTTTTTAAACTCCACATGCATATCCCCAGGTTGAGGTAATGGGACTTCATCTTCGTCTGAGCTCGTCTCCTCCTTTCCCTTCGGCTCATAGTCTTCTTCTTCCTAAGTGGTCCAGCCACAATGATCCAAGTCTCCGTAGACCTTAGGGTTTGCAAGCTAATCAGCCACATAGCTTTCTCCCTCCGAATCCTGGGATGACATATTGCTCTAATCTACGGCAGAAACAGCTCGAAACAAAGACAGAGGATTTTTGTTTTTGCGTGATACGGTGGTCAAAACCTTCTGGAGATTATATAATGAATTTTTACCGACCAAAAGAAGTATCATGCAAGAAAACGGAGTCCGGAGAGCACACGAACTGCCCACGAGGCAGGGGGTGCGCCCAGTAGGGTAGGGTGTGCCCTCCACCCTCGTGGAAGCCTCGTGTCCATCCCGAACTATTTCCTATTTTCTTAAATATTCCAAAACGGAGAAAAATTGCTATTAGAACTGTTTTGGAGTCGGTTTACTTACCGTACCACATACCTATTCCTTTTTGGAGTCTGAAATGTTCTAGAAAGTGTCTCTTATGTATTCCTCCGGGGTTACAGTTTCAATAATATTAGTTTCAACATTTATAGGATTGCCTGAGATATAATGTTTGATTCTTTGACCACCGTCCACCACCTTCGGATTTGTGCCTTCGAAGTTGTTGATTTTTATGGCACCGGAATGATAGACCAACTCGATAACGTAAGGGCCTTCCCATTTAGGGAGAAGTTTTCCTACAAAAAATCTTAAACGAGAGTTGAATAGCAACACATAATCACCTACGTTAAACTCACGCTTTTGTATCCTTTTGTCATGCCATCTTTTGACTTTTTCTTTAAACAACTTGGCATTCTCATAGGCTTGGGTTCTCCATTCATCAAGTGAGCTAATGTCACATAACCTCTTCTCACCGGCAAGTTTGAAATCATAATTGATCTCTTCAATGGCCCAATATGCCTTATGTTCTAGTTCGAGAGGTAAGTGACATGCTTTTTCCATAAACCATTTTATACGGAGATATGCCCATAGTATTTTTATATGCAGTTCTATAGGCCCATAATGCATCATCAAGTTTCTTGGACCAATTCTTTCTAGATCTACGAACAGTCTTTTGCAAAATTAATCTGAGCTCTCTATTACTCAATTCTACTTGACCACTAGACTGTGGGTGATAAGGAGATGCAATTCTATGATTAGCATCATACTTAGCAAGCATTTTACGGAAGGCACCATGAATAAAATGTGAACCACCATCAGTCATGAGATATCTAGGGACTCCAAACCTCAGAAAAATAATTTCTTTAAGCATCTTCATAGAGGTGTTACGATCAGCAATACTAGTTGTAATAGCTTCTACCCACTTAGTAACGTAATCAACAGCAACTAAAATATGTGTATATCCATTAGAGGTAGGAAAAGGTCCTATATAATCAAGCCCCAAACATCAAACGGTTCAATAACAAGAGAATAATTCATAGGCATTTCTTGACGTCTACTAATATTACCAATTCTTTGACATTCATCACAAGACAAGACAAACTTACGGGCATCTTTGAAGAGAGTAGGCCAATAAAAACTGGATTGAGATACCTTATGTGCAGTTCTATCTCCAGCGTGGTGTCCTCCATATGCCTCGGAGTGACACTTGCGTAGGATATGTTCATGTTCATGCTCAGGTACATAACATCTAATAACACCATCTACTCCTTCTTTATAAAGGTGTGGGTCATCCCAGAAGTAATGTCTTAAATCATAAATGAACTTTTTCTTTTGATGGTATGTGAAACTAGGTGGTATAAATTTAGCAACAATGTAATTAGCATAATCAGCATACCATGGAGCAGTACGAGAAGCATTTATGATAGCTAATTGCTCATCAGGAAAGCTATCATCAATAGGTAGTGGGCCATCAAGAACATTCTCTAACCTAGACAAGTTGTCTGCGACGGGGTTCTCATCTCCCTTTCTATCAATAATATGAAAATCAAATTCTTGGAGCAAGAGGACCCATCTAATAAGTCTAAGTTTAGCATCTTTCTTTCCCATAAAATATTTAATAGCAGCATGATTAGTGTGAATAGTTACTTTAGAATCAACAATATAAGGTCTGAACTTATCACAAGCAAATACAACTGCTAAGAACTCTTTTTCAGTGGTAGCATACTTTATCTGGGCAGTGTCTAGAGTTTTACTAGCATATTGAATAACATTTAGTTTCTTATCAACTCTTTGCCCTAGAACAGCACCTACGGCATAATCGCTAGCATCACACGTAATTTCAATGGGTAAATTCCAATCAGGTGGCTGGACAATAGGTGCATAAATCAAAGCTTTCTTAAGTATTTCAAATGCTTCTACACAATCATCATCGAAAACTAAAGGAATATCTTTTTGTAATAGATTAGCCAGAGGCCTAGAGATTTTAGAAAAGTCCTTAATGAACCTCCTATAAAAACCAGCATGACCAAGGAAACTTCTTATACCTTTTATGTCCTTGGGACATAGCATCTTTTCAATAGCATCAACTTTAGCTTTATCAACCTCAATACCTCTTTAAGAAATTTTATGCCCCAAGACAATGCCTTCATTAACCATAAAGTGGCACTTTTCCCAATTCAAGACAAAACTAGTGTCTTCACGTCTCTGCAAAACTCAATCAAGGTTGCTCAAGCAATCATCAAAAGAACATCCATAAACGGAGATATCGTCCATGAATACCTCACAAATCTTTTCACAAAAGTCAGAGAATATAGCCATCATCCATCTTTGAAAGGTAGCAGGTGCATTACATAAACCAAAAGGCATACGTCTATAAGAAAAAGTACCAAAAGGGCAAGTAAAAGTAGTCTTTGCTTGATCATCCGCTGACACAGGTATTTGAGATAAACCAGAATAACCATCTAGAAAGTAGAAATGTGTATGTTTGGATAGTCCTTCTAGCATTTGATCAATAAAAGGTAAAGGGTAATGATCTTTCTTAGTAGCTTTATTTAATTTACGGAAATCAATTACCATTCTATAACCTCTAATAATTCTTTGCGGGATCAATTCATCTTTATCATTAGGAACTACAGTAATACTTCCCTTCTTAGGGACGCAATGAACATGACTTACCCACTGTCACGCCCAATATGCGACCCTATCCAAAAGGAACTCGAAGGTCCCACCAAGGATAGACCCGCATATTGAAACGCTTTTGCAAGGTGGATATCATTACATCAACATTACATAATAGATGGCGATACATACAAGAGGCATACAATGCTACACGAATACAACATCATCTTACATAAGAGCACCATCCGACTATGGATGAAACACAAACAAAAACTCAAATGACATCCACCCTGCTAGCCCATGCTGCCGACCTGGAACCTATCCCCTGATCGAAGAAGAAGCAGAAGAAGAACTCCAAAACAAGCAAACATCGCTCTCGCGTCATGATCATCGCATAACCTGTACCTGCAACTGTTGTTGTAGTAATCTGTGAGCCACGAGGACTTAGCAATCCCATTACCATGGGTATCAAGACTAGCAAAGCTTATTGGGAAAGGAAGGGGTAAAGTGGTGAAGTTGCAGCAGCGACTAAGCAAGTATGGTAGCTAACATACGCAAATAAGAGCGAGAAGAGGAGCAACAGAACGGTCGTCAACTAGTAATGATCAAGAAGTGATCCTGAACTCCTGCTTACGTCAAACATAACCCAAAAACCATGTTCACTTCCCGGACACCGCCAAAAAGAGACCATCACGGCTACACACATGGTTGATGCATTTTAATTCGGATCTGGTGTCAAGTTATCTACAACCAGATATTAACAAATTCCCATCTGCCACATAACCGCGGGCACGGCTCTCGAAAGTTTATACCCTGCAGGGGTGTCCCAACTTAGCCCATGATAAGCTCTCACGATCAACGAAGGATATTCCTTCTCCCAGGAAGACCCGATCAGTCTCGGAATCCCGGTTTACAAGACATTTCGACAATGGTAAAACAATACTAGCAAAGCCGCCCGATACGTTGACAATCTCGATAGGAGCTACACATATCTCGTTCTCAGGGCAACACCGGATGAGCAATCCGTACAACTAAAACCAGACCTCAAGTTTCCCTGAGGGGGCGCTGCAAAGGGCTCTAGTTCGGACCAGCACTTAGAGAAGCACTGGCCCGAGGGGGGCTAAAATAAAGATGACCCTTGGGTTAATTACTCCCAAGGGAAAAGTAGGTGGTGGTGAGGCAAATGGTAAAACCAAGGTTGGGCCTTGCTAGAGGAGTTTTATTCAAAGCGAACTGTCAAGGGGGTCCCATAAATCACCCAACCGCGTTAGGGACGCAAAATCCGGGAACATAATACTGATATGATGGAAACTAGGGCGGCAAGAGTGGAACAAAACACCAGGCATAAGGCCGAGCCTTCCACTCTTTACCAAGTATATAGATGCATTAATAATATATATAAGAGATATTGTGATATCCCAACATAATCCTGTTCACCATGGAGCAATCTTCAACTTCACCTGTAACTAACAATGCTATAAGAGGGGCTGAGCAAAGCTGTAACATAGCCAAGCAACGGTTTGCTAGGAAGGGTGAGAAAGGTTAGAGGCTGACATGGCAATTTGGGAGGCTTGAACAGCAAATGATAGGAAGAGCAGCAAAGCGATAGAACGAAGCAACTAGCATAGCAATGATAGTAGTGCGATCCAAGGTGATGGTCATCTTGCCTGAAATCCCGCTAGGAAGAAGAACGAGTCCATGAAGAAGACGAACGGATGAAGCCGAACCAAGAGTAGACGAACGAATCCTCACGATCGCAACGAAACGGGAACTATCGAGAAGAAGCACACAACAAGGTAAACACACCACACATATACATGACATGATGCACAACCAAGCATGATTCATGACAAAGCTACATGAAGCTACTCATGGCAAGAGATGATGCAAACAAGAACAACACATCAAGGCAAGTTTAAATGAGGCCGGAAACAACATATAACAATTCCGGTAAGTCCTCATAGGAAAATTTGGAAATTGGTGCAGAACTGAATAAACCTTAAGTTCAAGTAGTTAAACAGCAAGTTAAGATGCACCAAGATGATCTACATGAAATTCTAGTCAAGTTACATATAAAGTTCATTTAGTTCGGAGCTACGGCCTAGAAGATATGAGCAAAACAAGTTAAACATGGCATTGATGCAAAATGCATACCAACATCAAGTAAACACCTCAAAACAAGGATGCAACATGATAATATGAAACTACATGCAAAATCAAGCAAGTTTCATATAGAGCACACTCAAAACGGAGCAACGGTTCAACATATACACATCATACAAGGTTAAAGGGCATGCTGTCCAAAACAGCAACTAGGCATATAGCAAGCATCAAAACAACAAGCTACAGCACCCCAACATAAGAACGAAAGGCATGTGCATGAAGTACAGGTAAAGCATGACAAAACATGAACACTGAGCTATCTCCATGAAACACTAGAACATGCTCAAAAGGACATGGCAAGATTGCAAATAATAACAGTTACAGACTTAGCCGAAATAGCATCAGGTCGCAATGTTTAGAGCTGTCAAACAACATGTTACAGGAACTTATCATGGCAAACTAGAGCATGGAATGATTCTACTCAAAGCATAGAACAAAAGTCCCTTACTAAACATGATCCAAAAGGGCACAGAAAATATGATGGCACCCATGTAAACATGGCAAATGATATGACAAATTCATACATGGCAGGAACAACAATAAGAAGGCATGTTGGTGAGCTTGTACCACTCACCACAGAGCAATACATGGCATGACTAGGCAACCAACAGTAAGAAGACATGTTTATGAAGCTAAACATGGCAAGAGCAAGTTCATAGGGTGCATAGATCACTAGCAAAACACATGGCAAATCTAAACTTAATGTTAACAGGCTGACGGCAACATTATTTAGCAATTTTGGAGCAATATTACAACAAGCTACAGTAGGCTATAAATGCAACCAGGGCCATGAATGGATAGAACATGACATGTATAACAAAACATCCTTAGTGAACATCTCCAGATTATGCATAGAATGACTTCTAGCAGCAGGTTTACATAGCATCACAATATAACATATTCAGCCTAGCAAAACAGTAACAGCAAGTACCCTACTACACGAGCTCAATGCACTCAGTACAAGAATCACAAAAATACATGGATGACACCACTGTGAATATGGCATGATGTAGTACAAAGCACATGTAGGGCTCATGCTCATAGGATGCACACATCAAATGCAACAAAAATGACAAATCATCAAGTTATAACAGTTTCAGCAGGTTAACGTCATATAGCACTCTTGCAACAATGATTAGGGCATCAAGACGGACTCAAACAAGCATGGCACAATGGAAAGAAATGAAGAGCATCTCACAGCGAACAATTTGATATATTATGCACATGAAACGGATCTACGGGTGCAGAGTTATGATGCGATGAACATGGCATGAAAATATGACAGGGAAAGGACATAGAAGAAAAATGGACCTCGAGGGGAAAAAGTCAACTCGCCGGAATCTTGCCGGAGAGCGGCTGGAGGGAGGTCGGAGGTGAGGCGTGGGGGCCAGAGGAGACCGGGGATGGCCGGATCTGGTCACTCCCGACCCGATCCGGCCGGATCTGACGACGGGGCGTGGACGGGGAGGCGCGGCGGCGGTTGCCCGCGTGGCGGCAGAGACGGCGGAGCGAGGGCGGAGCCGGTCCCCGGAGCTGGCGTGGGCGGGCCTGGGCGGCGGCACAGGGGCGAGGTCGAGGCCGGGCGATGACCTGGCGGCCGACGGGAGCAGGCGGCGGCGAGCTCGGGGACGCGGGCGACTCGGCGGCGGAGGGAGAGGCGCGGCCGGGCGGCGGTGGTCGCCGGTGGGCGGCGGCCGGAGCAAAGATCGCCGTCGGCGGGGTCACGGTGGCGAGGCGGCGACGATGCACCAGAGGCGCGCGGGGCGCGGGCAGCGGCGAGCGGGCCCGGCGAGGCCCGGTTCGGCCCCGGGGCGGGCCGGATCTGGGCCCCGGGCGGCGGCGGCGATGTGGGCGCAGGGGAGGTGAGGTGGCGGCTCCGGATTGGGCGCGGAGGCGGCGGCGCATGAGGTGGCGGCGGCTGATTCGTCGGAGCGACGTGTCCGGCGGTCATGTCCGGCGCGGACGGACGTGTCCGGCGGCGTGAGGAGGAAGACGCTAGGGTTTCATCCGCGAATTTTTTGGGGGAGGCACATATTTATAGGTAGAGGGAGCTAAGAGAGTCCAAATGAGGTGCGGTTTTCGCCCACACGATCGTGATCGGACGCCCGAGAGCATGAAGGGGGTTTGGATGGGTTATTGGGCCACTTTGGAGGGGTGTTGGGCTGCACACAAAAGAGGCCTTTACGGTTACCCGGTTAACCGTTGGAGTATCGAACGGACTCCAAATGGCACGAAACTTGACAGGTAGTCTACCGGTGCTATACCAAGGCCGCTTGGCAAATCACGGTCCATTCCAAGAATGTTTAACACCCGCTCACAACGGAGGACATAGGAGTGTCGGATTGCAAAACGGACAACGGGGAAAATGCTCGGATGCATGAGGCGAACATGTATGCAATGCAATGCAATGCACATGATGACATGGCAAAATGCAACACGCAAGCAAATGACATGGCAATGATGGCGATTAACTGGCAGACACCTGGCGCATCGAATCCGGGGCATTACAACACTCCTCCACTAAGAAGAGATCTCGTCCCGAGATCTTAGGACCGAGACGAAAGGGAAAAGGATGAGTTGAAATAAGAACAAAAGAGAGAGGATGACCAAAGTCGAGAACACTCGAGAAGAAGAGAGGAATGACGAGAATGACGAGAATCGAAAGCTCACGAAATCAAATAGACTATGAAGCACTTCGGTTAGAACGAGATAAGAAACGAATAAGACTGAAAAGGATTTAGGCGGCACTCCGGCTGAAACATGGAGGAATAGAACACGAGCTTGAGAGGATGGAATGATACTTGATGAAGACGTGACATAAAACCTCCGGAAAGAATTGAAAGAGTTGAATGAAAAGAACGGAGAAGAAAATGACAACTTGTGCCACGACTGAAATTGAAAGCATCTTTAGAGTTAGGTTTAGACGGAGTTGTTGAGAAAATCAACAACGAAAAGAATAAGCTTGTTGTGGACTTATAGATAACATCTCAAAATTATGAGGTGATCTCCGACCACAAACGGAAATGTTTGGATAGCTGAGAAGAACGAAGAAATGCAAAACTCCACTTCAAAAGAATACGGAGAATTATTTGCACTTCAAGACGCGAGAAGAAAAGATACTTGAATTCCACCAACAAGAATCTTGATGAACTCTTGAAGACTGAATTAAATCATGACGAATCACTGTGAAGAACTCCGGTGACAAAAAGGATGATGAGATAGAATGAAGGATGAAAGAATAAGATGAGGCTTGCGGTGATTTAGATGGGGTTTCGACGACATGGCCGAGGAAATTTGAACTCCGAAAAAGAAAAGACGAACGACTTAGATCCGAGAAAATCACTCATCACGAACAATCTCCGAAGAAAAGAATTAATCAACTTGACCACGATGAAATGAGAATAAGAATTATGATATGCTTATCCTCCACCAATTAAATTGATGAGAAGCAATGTATTTGCATACTACTTATTCTTCTTGAAAAGGATTAAGGGGAAAATATAGCGCAAAACTTGAGCAAGTCTTCATGAACCACCGGTAGGATTGGAAAGAACGAATGAATTAAAATGATAATAAAGGAAGAAGAATCTTGAACGAACCACCGTAAGAATTCAAAAGTGACTGACGAAAGAGAATGAATCACCGAGAAGAATTAGAAGAACCAATATGCTAGAGGGGATTTAGATGCGAAAGAACAAAGAGATCATGAGCTGATTAAAGAACACTTGAACGAAGCACTGGGATAATTGGGTAATGGTAGCTGAAATGTGAGGACGAAGAATTCTTATGGAACGATGGCCTCCGGTGAAAAGAAACGGGAAAAACAACTCCTGAAATACTCCGGATACGTGAGAAAAGGAATATCTGACAAATGGAATAATTCGATAGGATAACATGAAGCTAGAACCACGAAACTTCGCGAGAACGGACAAGATTTAGAGGAAAAACTCTTCTTTGGTCTTCAAATGACGATGAGAAACATCACCAAAATTACTGAGATACTCCGGTAGAATGAAAAGCAGAGAGGTTGAGCCAACAATGAAAAAGAATTTGAAAACGATCTCGGAGAAGGCATGTGACTGATGGAATCCATTCTTACGTCACACTTTGAGAAGAATTTGGGAATAGCTCCAGAAATTAGAAGAGTCGGGTAAGATCCTGGGAAAAGACCTGTGGGTTGGGGCCCACTAAAGAGAAAAACTCCGCTGGAATGGGATGTTAAACAGATAGATGATGCACCGGAACAATTGAAATATTTGAATGAGGTGGTACCCTCGAATTAACTCGAACACAGACGAATCTCCTGAGATGTCTTGAGCACTCCGGAAGAATAAACTGGCGAGAGGCGAACGAGCAAGGAAAACACTTGAGTCGAGGACATGAACATGATCAACATCGAAAAAAAAACTTGAATTGAAACCACCGGAAAAGAAAAAGAGATGAAGAATGTCAAACAAAAGAGAATTCACCGGTTGAAATAAATTGAGGGAAGACTAAAGAGGCTCCGCAAGAACGAAGTTGATGGAAGGGGGAATCGATGAATAACTTGAAGAGAAAAACACCGGTTGAAATCATTGAGGAAAGAAAGCAAAGACTTTGCACGAGTAGGATGGATACTCGATTAGGGACTCCGGCTCCGAGAAGAAAAAGGGGTGGGCGGGTGGGAAAAGAAAACAACTGAGGTTTGAACTTGGCAAAGATGAAGAGGCTCGAGTCAACTTGACGAGAAATGCACCGGATCAAAAGAGCTGAGAACCAACGATCGAAAAACCAACTGCGTGAACCTAAAGAAAAATTTGAATGGGAAGAGGAGTAATTCAAAACTCCTACGTCAAGATTCCTCACCAGCGCGACGAAGGGGCTGAGGAGTAAAAAGAATTCCTACTCTCTGATATAACTACACTCCGAAAATAGTTTCTTCTAGACTCGACAACGGCCAAGCTACACGATCAATCAAGGGGGCTCCTATGGTCGGTCGAGGCTCTAATACCAACTTATCACGCCCAATATGCGACCCTATCCAAAAGGAACTCGAAGGTCCCACCAAGGATAGACCCGCATATTGAAACGCTTTTGCAAGGTGGATATCATTACATCAACATTACATAATAGATGGGGATACATACAAGAGGCATACAATGCCACACGAATACAACATCATCTTACATAAGAGCACCATCCGACTACGGATGAAACACAAACAGAAACTCAAACGACATCCATCGTGCTAGCCCAGGCTGCTGACCTGGAACCTATCCCCTGATCGAAGAAGAAACAGAAGAAGAACTCCAAAACAAGCAAACATCGCTCTCGCGTCATGATCATTGCATAACCTGTACCTGCAACTGTTGTTGTAGTAATCTGTGAGCCACGAGGACTCAGCAATCCCATTACCATGGGTATCAAGATAGCAAAGCTTAATGGGAAAGGAAGGGTAAAGTGGTGAGGTTGCAGCAGCGACTAAGCAAGTATGGTGGCTAACATATGCAAATAAGAGCGAGAAGAGGAGCAATAGAACGGTCGTCAACTAGTAATGATCAAGAAGTGATCCTGAACTCCTGCTTACATCAAACATAACCCAAAAACCGTGTTCACTTCCCGGACACCGCCGAAAAGAGACCATCACGGCTACACACGCGGTTGATGCATTTTAATTCGGATCTGGTGTCAAGTTATCTACAACCGGATATTAACAAATTCCCATCTGCCACATAACCACGGGCACGGCTCTCGAAAGTTTATACCCTGAAGGGGTGTCCCAACTTAGCCCATGATAAGCTCTTGCGATCAATGAAGGATATTGCTTCTCCCAGGAAGACCCGATCAGTCTCGGAATCCCGGTTTACAAGACATTTCGACAATGGTAAAACAAGACCAGCAAAGCCGCCCGATGCGCCGACAATCCCGATAGGAGCTGCACATATCTCGTTCTCAGGGCAACATCGAATGAGAAATCCGTACAACTAAAACCAGATCTCAAGTTTCCCTGAGGGGGCGCTGCAAAGGGCTCTAGTTCGGACCAGCACTTAGAGAAGCACTGGCCCGGGGGCGCTAAAATAAAGATGACCCTTGGGTTAATTACTCCCAAGGGAAAATAGGTGGTGATGAGGCAAATGGTAAAACCAAGGTTGGGCCATGCTGGAGGAGTTTTATTCAAAGCGAACTGTCAAGGGGGTCCCATAAATCACCCAACCGTGTTAGGGACGCAAAATCCGGGAACAAAATATCGAAATGACGGAAACTAGGGCGGCAAGAGTGGAACAAAACACCAGGCATAAGGCCGAGCCTTCCACCCTTTACCAAGTATATAGATGCATTAATAATATATATAAGAGATATTGTGATATCCCAACATAATCCTGTCCACCATGGAGTAATTTTCAACTTCACCTGTAACTAACAATGCTATAAGAGGGGTTGAGCAAAGCGGTAACATAGCCAAGCAACGGTTTGCTAGGAAGGGTGAGAAAGGTTAGAGGCTGACATGGCAATTTGGGAGGCTTGAAGAGCAAATGATAGGAAGCGCAACAAAGCGATAGAACGAAGCAACTAGCATAGCAATGATAGTAGTGAGATCCAAGGTGACGGTCATCTTGCCTGAAATCCCGCTAGGAAGAAGAACGAGTCCATGAAGAAGACGAACGGATGACGCCGAACCAAGCGTAGACGAACGAATCCTCACGATCGCAACGAAACGGGAACTATCGAGAAGAAGCACACAACAAGGTAAACACACCACACATATACATGACATGATGCACAACCAAGCATGATGCATGACAAAGCTACATGAAGCTACTCATGGCAAGAGATGATGCAAACAAGAACAACACATCAAGGCAAGTTTAAATGAGGCCGGAAACAACATATAACAATTCCGGTAAGTCCTCATATGCAAATTTGGAAATTGATCCATAACTGAATAAACCTAAGTTCAAGTAGTTAAATAGCAAGTTAAGATGCACCAAGATGATCTACACGAAATTGTAGTCAAGTTACATATAAAGTTCATTTAGTTCGGAGCTACGGCCTAGAAGATATGAGCAAAACAAGTTAAACATGGCATTGATGCAAAATGCATACCAACATCAAGCAAACACCTCAAAACAAGGATGCAACATGATAATATGAAACTACATGCAAAATCAAGCAAGTTTCATATAGAGCACACTCAAAACGGAGCAACGGTTCAACATATACACATCATACAAGGTTAAAGGGCATGCTGTCCAAAACAGCAAGTAGGCATATAGCAAGCATCAAAACAACAAGCTACAGCACCCCAACATAAGAACGAAAGGCATGGGCATGAAGTACAGGTAAAGCATGACAAAACATGAACACTGAGCTTGTTGGGGAACGTAGTAATTTCAAAAAAAATCCTACGCACAGGCAAGATCATGGTGATGGCATAGCAACGAGAGGGGAGAGTGTTCGTCCACGTACCCTCATAGACCGTAAGCGGAAGCGTTAGCACAGCGCGGTTGATGTAAGTCGTACGTCTTCACGATCTGACCGATCCAAGCACCGAACGTACGGAGCCTCCGAGTTCAGCACACGTTCAGCTCGATGACGATTTCCGGCCTCCGATCCAGCCGAGCTCCGGAGATGAGTTCCGTCAGTACGACGGCGTGGTGATGATGATGATGCTCTACCGGCGCAGGGCTTCGCCTAAACTCCGTGACGATAGGACCGAGGTGGAATATGGTGGAAGGGGGCACCGCACACGGCTAAGGAACGATCCGTAGATCAACTTGTGTCTATGGGGTGCCCCCCGCCCCCGTATATAAAGGAGCAAGGGGGGAGGCCGGCCGACCCCTTTGGGCGCGCTAAGGGAGGAGGAATCCTCCTCCTAGTAGGAGTAGGACTCCTCCTTTCCTACTCCTACTAGGAGGGGGAAGGAAGGGGGAGAGGGGGAAGGAAAGAGGGGGCGCCCCCCCCCCTCCTAGTCCAATTCGGACCAGAGGGGGGAGGGGGCGCGCGGCCCATGCTGGCCGCCCCTCTCTCCTTTTCCCTAAGGCCCATAGGCCCAATACTCTCCCGGGGGGTTCCGGTAACCCCCCCGGCACTCCGGTTTTCTTCGAAATCACCCGGAACCTTTCCAGTGTCCGAATATAGTCGGCCAATATATCAATCTTTATGTCTCTACCATTTCGAGACTCCTCGTCATGTCCGTGATCACATCCGGGACTCAGAACAAACTTCGGTACATCAAAACTTATAAACTCATAATAAAACTGTCATCGAAACGTTAAGCGTGCGGACCCTACGGGTTCGAGAACTATGTAGACATGACCTAGAACCATTCTCGGTCAATAAACAATAGCGGGACCTGGATGCCCATATTGGTTCCTACATATTCTACGAAGATCTTTATCGGTCAAACCGCATAACAACATACGTTGTTCCCTTTGTCATCGGTATGTTACTTACCCGAGATTCGATCGTCGGTATCCAATACCTAGATCCATCTCGTTACCGGCAAGTCTCTTTACTCGTTACGTAATGCATCATATCGTAACCAACTCATTGGTCACATTGCTTGCAAGGCTTTATAGTGATGTGCATTACCGAGAGGGCCCAGAGATACCTCTCCGACATTCGGAGTGACAAAACCTAATCACGAAATACGCCAACCCAACATGTACCTTTGGAGACACCTGTAGTACTCCTTTATAATCACCCAGTTACGTTGTGACATTTGGTAGAACCCAAAGTGTTCCTCCGGTAAACGGGAGTTGCATAATCTCATAGTTACAGGAACATGTATAAGTCATGAAGAAAGCAATAGCAACATACTAAACGATCAAGTGCTAGGCTAACGGAATGGGTCAAGTCAATCACATCATTCTCCTAATGATGTGATCCCGTTAATCAAATGACAACTCTTTTGTCCATGGCTAGGAAACATAACCATCTTTGATAAACGAGCTAGTCAAGTAGAGGCATACTAGTGACACTATGTTTGTCTATGTATTCACACATGTATTATGTTTCCGGTTAATACAATTCTAGCATGAATAATAAACATTTATCATGAAATAAGGAAATAAATAATAACTTTATTATTGCCTCTAGGGCATATTTCCTTCAGTCTCCCACTTGCACTAGAGTCAATAATCTAGTTCACATCGCCATGTGATTTAACACCAATATTCATATCGGTATATGATTAACACCCATAGTTCACATCGTCATGTGACCAACACCCAAAGGGTTTATTAAGGTGTGATCATGTTTTGCTCGTGAGAGAAGCTTAGTCAACGGGTCTGTCATATTCAGAGCCGTATGTATTTTGCAAATATTCTATGTCTATAATGTTCTGGACGGAGCTACTCTAGCTAATTGCTCCCACTTTCGATACGTATCCAGATTAAGACTTAGAGTCATCTGGATCAGTGCCAAAACTTGTATCGACGTAACATTTTACGACGAACTTTTTTGTCACCTCCATAATTGAGAAACATATCCTTATTCCATTAAGGATAATTTTGACCAATGTCCAGTGATCTACTCCTAGATCACTATTGTACTCCCTTGCCAAACCAGGGCATAGTATACAATAGGTCTGGTCCATAGCATGGCATACTTTTATAAAACCTATGACTGAGGCATAGGGAATGACTTTCATTCTCTTTTCTATTTTCTGCCGTGGTCGGGATTTGAGTCTTACTCAATTTCACACCTTTGCAACACAGGCAAGAACTTTTTCTTTGACTGTTCCATTTTGAACTACTTCAAAATCTTGACAAGGTATGTACTTATTGAAAAACTTATCAATCGTCTTGATCTATCTCAATAGATCTTGATGCTCAATATGTAAGTAGCTTTACTGAGGTCTTTCTTTTAAAGAACTCTTTTCAAACACTCCTTTATGCTTTGCAGAATAATTCTACATTATTTCCGATTAACAATATGTCATTCACATATACTTATCAGAAATGCTGTAGTGCTCCCACTCACTTTCTTGTAAATACAGGCTTCACCGTAAGTCTGTACAAAACTATATGCTTTGATCAACTCATCAAAGCGTATATTCCAACTCCGAGATGCTTGCACCAGTCCATAGATGGATTGCTGTAGCATGCACATTTTGTTAGCACCTTTAGGATTTACAAAACCTTCTGGTTGCATCATATACAACTCTTCTTTAAGAAAACCATTAAGGAATGCAGTTTTGACATCCATTTGCCAGATTTCATAAAATGTAGCAATTGCTAACATGATTCGGACAGACTTAAGCATCACTACAGTTGAGAAAATCTCATTGTAGTCAACACATTGAACTTGTCAAAAACCTTTTTGCGACAAGTCGAGCTTTGTAGATAGTAACACTACTATCAGTGTCCGTCTTTCTCTTGAAGATCCATTTATTTAACATGGCTTGCTGATCATCGAGCAAGTCAATCAAAGTCCATACTTTGTTCTCATACATGGATCATATCTCAGATTTTATGGCCTCAAGCCATTTTGCGGAATCTGGGCTCATCATCGCTTCCTCATAGTTCGTAGGTTCATCATGGTCTAGTAACATGACTTCCAGAACAGTATTACCGTACTACTCTGGTGCGGACTGTACTTTGGAAGACCTACGAGGTTTTGTAGTAACTTGATCTGAAGTTTCATGATCATCATCATTAGCTTCCTCACTAATTGGTGTAGGAATCACTGGAACTGATTTCCGTGATGAACTACTTTCCAATTTGGGAGAAGGTACAAATTACCTTATCAAGCTCTACTTTCCTCCCACTCACTTCTTTCGAGAGAAACTCCTTCTCTAGAAAGGATCCATTCTAGCAACGAATGTCTTGCCTTCGGATCTGTGATAGAAGGTGTACCCAACAGTCTCTTTTGGGTATCCTATGAAGACACATTTCTCCGATTTGGGTTCGAGCTTATCTGATTGAAGTTTCTTACATAAGCATCGCAGCCCCAAACTTTAAGAAACGACAACTTTTGGTTTCTCGCCAAACCACAGTTCATAAGGCCTCGTCTCAACGGATTTTGATGGTGCCCTATTTAAAGTGAATGCTGCTGTCTCTAATGCATAACCCCAAAACAATAGTGGTAAATCAGTAAGAGACATCATAGATTGCACTATATCCAATAAAGTATGGTTATGACGTTCGTACACACCATAATGCTGTGGTGTTCCATGAGGCGTGAGCTATGAAACTATTCCACATTGTTTTATATGAAGGCCAAACTCGTAACTCAAATATTCTTCTCCATGATTAGATCGTAGAAACTTTATTTTCTTGTTACGATGATTCTCCACTTCACTCTGAAATTCTTTGAACTTTTCAAATGTTTCAGACTTGTGTTTCATTAAGTAGATATACCCATATCTGCTCAAATCATCTTGTGAAGGTCAAAAAATAACGATACTTGCCACGAGCATCAACACTCATTGGATCGCATACATCGGTATGTATTATTTCCAATAAGTCAGTGGCTTGTTCCATTGTTCTGGAGAACAGAGTTTTAGTCATCTTGCCCAAAAGGCACGGTTCGCAAGCATCAAATGATACATAACCAAGTGATTCCGAAAATCCATCTTTATGGAGTTTCTTCATGCTCTTTACACCGATATAACCCAAACGGCAGTGCCACAAATAAATTGCACTATCATTATTAACTTTGCATCTTTTGGTATCAATATTATGAATATGTGTATCACTACAATCGAGATCCAACAAACTTTTTCATTGGGTGTATAACCATCGAAGGTCTTATTCATGTAAACAGAATAACAATTATTCTTTAACTTCAAATGAATAACCGTATCGCAATAAACATGATCAAATAATATTGATGCTCAACGCAAACGCTAAATAACATTTATTTAGGTTTAACACCAATCTCGAAAGTATAGGGAGTGTGCGATGATGATCATATCAATCTTGGAACTACTTCCAACACTCATCATCACTTTCCCTTCAACTAGTCTCTGTTTATTCTGTAACTCCTGTTTCGAGTTACTAATCTTAGCAACCGAACAAGTATCAAATACTCAGGGGCTACTATAAACACTAGTAAGGCACACATCAATAATCTGTATATCAAATATACCCTTGTTCACTTTGCCATCCTTCTTATCCACCAAATATTCAGGGCATTTCCGCTTCCAGTGACCATTTCCTTTGCAGTGTAAACACTCAGTTTCAGGCTATGGTCCAGCTTTGGGCTTCTTCGCAGGAGTGACAACTTGCTTGTATTTCCACTTGAAGTTCCCTTTCTTTCCCTTTGCCCTTCTCTTGAAACTAGTGGTCTAGTCAATCATCAACACTTGATGCTCTTTCTTGATTTCTACCTTCGTCGATTTCAACATCATGAAGAGCTCGAGAATCGTTTTCGTCATCCCTCGCATACTATAGTTCATCACGAAGTTCTAGTAACTTAGTGATGGTGACTAGCGAATTCTGTCAATCACTATCTTATCTGGAAGATTAACTCCCACTTGATTCAAGCGATTGAAGTACCCAGACAATTTGAGCACATGCTCACTAGTTGAGCGATTCTCCTCCATCTTTTAGCTATAGAACTTGTTGGAGACTTCATATCTCTCAACTCGGGTATTTGCTTGAAATATTAACTTCAATTCCTAGAACATCTCATATGGTCCATGACGTTCAAACATCTTTGAAGTCCCGATTCTAAGCCGTTAAGCATGGTGCACAAAACTATCAAGTAGTCATCATATTGAGCTAGCCAAACATTCATAACGTCTGCATCTGCTCCTGCAATAGGTCTTTCACCTAGCGGTGCATGAAGGACATAATTCTTCTGTGCAGCAATGAGGATAAACCTCAGATCACGGATCCAATCCGCATCATTGCTACTAACATCTTTCAACATAGTTTTCTCTAGGAACATATCAAAATAAACATATGAAAGCAACAACACGAGCTATTGATCTATAACACAATTTGCAAAATACTACCAGGACTAAGTTCAGGATAAATTAAAGTTTCAATTAATCATATTACTTAAGAACTCCCACTTAGACAGACATCTCTCTAGTCATCTAAGTGATCACGTGATCCAAATCAACTAAACCATGTCCGATCATCACGTGAGATGGAGTAGTTTCAATGGTGAACATCACTATGTTGATCATATCTACTATATGATTCACGTTCGACCTTTAGGTCTCCGTGTTTCGAGGCCATATCTGCATATGCTAGGCTCGTCAAGTTTAACCTGAGTATTCCACGTGTGCAAAACTAGCTTGCACCCGTTGTAGATGGACGTAGAGCTTATCACACCCGATCATCACGTGGTGTCTGGGCACGACGAACTTTGGCAACGGTGCATACTCAGGGAGAACACTTCTTGATAATTTTAGTGAGACATCATCTTAAAATGCTACCGTCAATCAAAGCAAGATAAGATGCATAAAGGATAAACATCACATGCAATCAATATAAGTGATATGATATGGCCATCATCATCTTGTGCTTGTGATCTCCATCTCCGAAGCACCGTCGTGATCACCATCGTCACCAGCGCGACACCTTGATCTCCATCGTAGCATCGTTGTCGTTACGCCATCTATTGCTTCTACGACTATCGCTACCGCTTAGTGATAAAGTAAAGCAATTACAGGGCGTTTGCATTTCATACAATAAAGCGACAACCATATGGCTCCTGCCAGTTGCCGATAACTTCGGTTACAAAACATGATCATCTCATACAATAAAATATAGCATCACGTCTTGACCATATCACATCACAACATGCCCTGCAAAAACAAGTTAGACATCCTCTACTTTGTTGTTGCAAATTTTTACGTGGCTGCTACGGGCTTTAGCAAGAACCGTTCTTACCTACGCATCAAAAACCACAACGATAGTTCGTCAAGTTGGTGCTGTTTTAACCTTCTTAAGGACCGGGCGTAGCCATACTCGATTCAGCTAAAGTGAGAGAGACAGACACCCGCCAGCCACCTTTAAGCACGAGTGCTCGTAACGGTGAAACCAGTCTCGCGTAAGCGTACGCGTAATGTCGGTCCGGGCCGCTTCATCTCACAATACCGCCGAACCAAAGTATGACATGCTGGTAAGCAGTATGACTTGTATCACCCACAACTCACTTGTGTTCTACTCTTGCATATAACATCAACGCATAAAACCTAGGCTCGGATTCCACTGTTGGGGAACGTAGTAATTTCAAAAAATATCCTACGCACATGCAAGATCATGGTGATGGCATAGAAACGAGAGGGGAGAGTGTTCGTCCACGTACCCTCGTAGACCGTAAGCGGAAGCGTTGGCACAACGCGGTTGATGTAGTCGTACGTCTTCACGATCCGACCGATCCAAGCACCGAACGTACGGAGCCTCCGAGTTCAGCACACGTTCAGCTCGATGATGATCTCTGGCCTCCGATCCAGCCGAGCTCCGGAGATGAGTTCCGTCAGCACGTTGGCGTGGTGATGATGATGATGCTCTACCGGCACAGGGCTTCGCCTAAACTCCGCGACGATATGACCGAGGTGGAATATGGTGGAAGGGGGCACCGCACACGGCTAAGGAACGATCCGTAGATCAACTTGTGTCTATGGGGTGCCCCCCGCCCCCGTATATAAAGGAGCAAGGGGGGAGGCCGGCCGGGCCCTCTGGGCGCGCCAAGGGAGGAGGAATCCTCCTCCTAGTAGGAGTAGGACTCCTCCTTTCCTACTCCTACTAGGAGGGGGAAAGAAGGGGGAGAGGGGGAAGGAAAGGGGGGGCGCCGCCGCCCCCTCCTAGTCCAATTCGGACCAGAGGGGGGAGGGGGCGCGCGGCCCATGCTGGCCGCCCCTCTCTCCTTTCCCCTAAGGCCCATAGTCCCAATACTCTCCCGGGGGGTTCCGATAACCCCCCCGGCACTCCGGTTTTCTCCGAAATCACCCGGAACCTTTTCGGTGTCCGAATATAGTTGTCCAATATATCAATCTTTATGTCTCGACCATTTCGAGACTCCTCGTCATGTCCGTGATCACATCCGGGACTCCGAACGAACTTCGGTACATCAAAACTTATAAACTCATAATAAAACTGTCATCGAAACGTTAAGCGTGCGGACCCTACGGGTTCGAGAACTATGTAGACATGACCTAGAACCATTCTTGGTCAATAACCAATAGCGGGACCTGGATGCCCATATTGGTTCCTACATATTCTACGAAGATCTTTATCGGTCAAACCGCATAACAACATACGTTGTTCCCTTTGTCATCGGTATGTTACTTGCCCGAGATTCGATCTTCGGTATCCAATACCTAGTTCCATCTTGTTACCGGCAAGTCTCTTTACTTGTTACGTAATGCATCATCCCGTAACCAACTCATTGGTCACATTTCTTGCAAGGCTTTATAGTGATGTGCATTACTGAGAGGGCCCAGAGATACATCTCCGACATTCGGAGTGACAAAACCTAATCTCGAAATACGCCAACCCAACATGTACCTTTGGAGACACCTATAGTACTCCTTTATAATCACCCAGTTACGTTGTGACGTTTGGTAGAACCCAAAGTGTTCCTCTGTTAAACGGGAGTTGCATAATCTCATAGTTACAGGAACATGTATAAGTCATGAAGAAAGCAATAGCAACATACTAAACGATCAAGTGCTAGGCTAACGGAATGGGTCAAGTCAATCACATCATTCTCCTAATGATGTGATCCCGTTAATCAAATGACAACTCTTTTGTCCATGGCTAGGAAACATAACCATCTTTGATAAACGAGCTAGTCAAGTAGAGGCATACTAGTGAAACTATGTTTGTCTATGTATTCACACATGTATTATGTTTCCGGTTAATACAATTCTAGCATGAATAATAAACATTTATCATGAAATAAGGAAATAAATAATAACTTTATTATTGCCTCTAGGGCATATTTCCTTCAGAGCTATCTCCAGAAAACACTAGAACATGCTCAAAAGGACATGGCAAGATTGCAAATAATAACAGTTACAGGCTTAGCAGAAATAGCATCACGTCGCAATGTTTAGAGCTGTCAAAAAACATGTTACAGGAACTTATCATGGCAAACTAGAGCATGGAATGATTCTACTCAAAGCATAGAACAGAAGTCCCTTACTGAACATGAGCCAAAAGGGCACAGAAAATATGTTGGCACCCATGTAAACATGGCAAATGATATGACAGATTCATACATGGCAGGAACAACAATAAGAAGGCAATTTGGTGAGCTTGTACCACTCACCACAGAGAAATACATGGCATGACTAGGCAACCAACAGTTAGAAGACATGTTCATGAAGCTAAACATGGCAATAGCAAGTTCATAGGGTGCATGGATCACTAGCAAAACACATGGCAAAACTGAACTTAATGTTAACAGGCTGACAGCAACATTATTCAGCAATTTTGGAGCAATATTACAACAAGCTACAGCAGGCTATAAATGCAACCAGGGGCATGAATGGATAGACCATGACATGTATAACAAAACATCCTTAGTGAACATCTCTAGATTATGCATAGAATGACTTGTAGCAGCAGGTTTACATAGCATCACAATATAACAGATTCAGCCTAGCAAAACAGTAACAGCAAGTACCCTACTACACGAGCTCGATGCACTCAGTACAAGATTCACAAAAATATATGGATGTCACCACTGTGAAGATGGCATGATATAGTACAAAGCACATGTAGGCATCATGCTCATAGGATGCACACATCAAATGCAACAAAAATGACAAATCATCAAGTTATAACAGTTTCAGTAGGTTAACATCATATAGCACTCTTGCAACGATGATTAGGGCATCAAGATGGACTCAAACAAGCATGGCACAATGGAATAAAATGAAGAGCATCTCACAGTGAACAATTTGATATATTATGCGCATGAAACGGAGCTACGAATGCAGAGTTATGATGCGATGAACATGGCATGAAAATATGACAGGAAAAGGACTTGGAAGAAAAATGGACCTCGAGGGGGGAAAAGTCTAACTCGCCGGAATCTTGCCGGAGAGCGGCCGGAGGGAGGTCGGAGGTGAGGCGTGCGGGCCGGAGGAGACCGGGGATGGCCAGATCTGGTCGCTCCCGACCCGATCCGGCCGGATCCAACGACGGGGCGTAGACGGGGAGGCGCGGCGGCGGTTGCCGGCGTGGCGGTGGAGACGGCGGAGCGAGGGCGGCGCCGGTCGCCGGAGCTGGCGTGGGCGGGCCTGGGCGGCGGCGCAGGGGCGAGGTTGAGGCCGGGCGACGACCTGGCGGCCGACGGGAGGAGGCGGCGGCGAGCTCGGGGACGCGGGCGACTCGGCGGCGGAGGGAGAGGCGTGGCTGGGCGGCATTGGTCGCCGGCGGGCGCCGGCCGGAGTGGAGCTCGCCGGCGGCGGGGACGCGGCGGCGAGGCGGCGGCGATGCATCAGAGGCGCGCGGGGCGCGGGCAGCGGCGAGCGGGCCTGGCGAGGCCCGGTTCGGCCCCGGGGCGGGCTGGATCTGAGCCCCGGGCGGCGGCGGCGATGTGGGCGCGGGGGAGGTGAGGTGGCGGCTCCGGATTGGGCGCAAAGGCGGCGGTGCTGAGGTGGCGGCGGCTGATTCGTTAGAGCGGCGTGTCCGGCGGACATGTCCGGCGCGGACGGACGTGTCCGGCGGACATGTCCGGCGCGGACGGACGTGTCCGGCAGCGCGAGGAGGAAGACGCTAGGGTTTCATCCGCGAATTTTTCGGGGGAGGCACATATTTATAGGTAGAGGGAGCTAGGAGAGTCCAAATGAGGTGCAGTTTTTGCCCACACGATCGTGATCGAACGCCCGAGAGCATGGAGGGGGTTTGGATGGGTTATTTGGAAACTTTGGAGGGGTGTTGGGCTGCACAAAAAGAGGCCTTTACGGTTACCCGGTTAACCGTTGGAGTATCAAACGGACTCCAAATGGCACGAAACTTGACAGGCGGTCTACCGGTGCTATACAAGGCCGCTTGGCAAATCATGGTCCATTCCGAGAATGTTTAACACCCCCTCAAAACGAGAGACAAAAGGGGAACGCCGGAGGACATAGGAGTGTCGGATTGCAAAACGGACAACGGGGAAAATGCTCGGATGCATGAGATGAACATGTATGCAATGCAATGCAATGCACATGATGACATGGCAAAATGCAACACGCAAATAAATGACATGGCAACGATGGCGAATAACTGGCAGACACCTGGCGCATCGAATTCGGGGCGTTACACCCACTCACTATCAGTAACGGGATAAATTATACCTGCCTCAAGGAGCTTTAGTATTTCCTTTTTACCACTTCTTTCATCTTAGGATTTAACCGTCGTTGATGATCTCTAACTGGTTTGGCGTCTTCGTCCAATTTTATTTTGTGTTGGCGTAGAGTGAGACTAATGCCCTTAAGATCATCAAGAGTATATCCAATTGCATCACGGTGCTTCTTTAGAGTTTTCAATAATCTTTCCTCTCCGTGCTCTGAAAGTTAGCACTAATAATAACAGGATATATCTTCTTTTCATCAAGATAAGCATATTTAAGAGTATCGGGTAAAGGTTTGAGCTCAAACACAGGATCACCCATGGATGGAGCAGGATCCCCTAGGATTTCAATAGGCAAGTTGTGTTTCAGAATAGGACCCTATTTAAGGAATACTTCATCTAATTCCATTCTTTCATTCATAAACATATCATTTTCATGGTCTAGCAAATATTGTTCTAATGGATCAGTAGGAGGCACGGCAATAGAAGCAAGACCAATAATTTCATCCTTACTAGGTAATTATTTATCATGGGGTTGTCTATGGAATTTAGAAAAATTAAACTCATGTTTCATATCCCCCAAGCCAATTGTAACAACATCCTTTTCACAATCAATCTTAGCATTAACAGTATTCAAGAAGGGTCTACCAAATATAATGGGACAAAAGCTATCTTGTGGGGAACCAACAACAAGAAAATCAGCAGGATATTTAACTTTCCCACACAAGACTTCGACATCTCTAACAATCCCAAATGGTGAAATAGTATCTCTATTGGCAAACTTAATTGTAACATCAATATCTTCTAACTCAGCGGGTGCAATATCATGCATAATTTCTTTATACAAGGAAATAGGTATTGCACTAGCACTAGCACCCATATCACATAAGCCATGATAACAATGATCTCCTATTTTAACAGAAATAACAGGCATTCCTACAACAGGTCTATGTATCTTAGCATCGGGTCTAGCAATATTAGCAGTTTCATCACAAAAATAAATAACATGCCCATCAATATTATCAGCCAAGAGATCTTTAACCATAGCAATACTAGGTTCAACTTTAATTTACTCAGGAGGTGTATATGTTCTAGTATTACTCTAACGAACCACAGTTGAAGCTTTAGCATGATCCTTCATCCTAACAGGGAAAGGTGGTTTCTCAACATAAGTGGTAGGAACAACAGGATCATTATAAGTGATAATGTTTTCTTCAACTGTAATAAGTGCAACTACTTTTACTTCAGTGGGAGGATTATATTTAAACCACTTCTCCTTAGGGAGATCAACATGAGTAGCAAAAGATTCACAGAAAGAAGCTACTATCTCAGAGTCAAGTCCATATCTAGTACTAAATCCACGAAAAGCATCGGTATCCATAAAAGACTTAACACAATCAAACTTAGGTGTCATACCTGACTCCTTACCATCGTCGAAACCCCAATCTTCACAGTTGCATTTAATTCTTTCCAATAATTCCCACTTGAATTCAATAGTCTTCAGCATATAAAAACCAACACAAGAAGTATCGAGCATGGTGCGATCATTGAGAGAAAACCGAGCATAAAAATTTTCAATAAACATTTCTCGTGAGAGCTCATGATTGGGGCATGGATATAACATTGACTTAAGCCTCCCCCAAGCTTGAGCGATACTTTCTCCTTCGCGAGGCCAAAAATTATATATATATAATTACGATCATGATGAACAAGATGCATAGGATAAAATTTCTAGTGAAATTCCAATTTCAATCGTTTATAGTCCCAAGATCCCGTATCATCACATGGCCTATACCATGTCAATGCATCTCCCTTCAAAGATAAAGGGAAGACCTTCTTCTTAACAACATCATCGGGCATACCCGCAAGCTTAAATAATCCACAAACTTCATCCACATAGATAAGGTGTAAATCGGGAAGCAATGTTCCATCTCCTGCAAAGGGATTAGCTAGCAGTTTCTCTAACATACCCGAAGGAATCTCAAAGTAAACATTTTCAATAGGTTCAGTGGGTTGAGGAGCAACTCTTTGCTCTATTGGTCAGAGCGAAAATGCCCCGAACAAGCCCCTCAAAGGATTAGTTTCCATAGTAACAAGTAACAGCAAATTTCAGCACACTATATAAATGTTTCCTTACCAAGTTACACTCACCAAAGGCGCTTCACTCCCCGGCAACGGCACCAGAAAAGAGTCTTGATGACCCACAAGTGTAGGGGATCTATCGTAGTCCTTTTGATAAGTAAGAGTGTCGAACCCAGCTGTCACATCCCTAGTTCTGACAGTGCCTAGTGCATGCATTAGAGTGTTGCATCATGTTTTAATTCTTTTGAAACTTGAAATAAGGATGCTTAAACCCTAGCACCAAATGAATTCAACTAGGGTCAAAATAAAATCTTTTTCATTAAACCCAAAATGCCCTCTAAAAATGTTCAACATTTCTGGTTTGAGGTGAAAGCATCTACCAAAAATGATTTATATTTTTGCAGGACATATTGGGCTCTGAATTAAATCATACTCTATTTGCATTTGGGCATTTAAATGCTATAAAATATTCTAAATGACCAAATAATTCTGAAAATAAGTGTGGGCTGTTGGAAATAATCTAAATAGAGCCCCTGATTATTTTCAGGATTTTTAAAGATGCCTAAGTATTTTTAATAAAGCCCTACAGTTACAGAAATAATAGAAAATAGAAAATAGAGGAGAGAGAGAGAGAACTCACCTGGACCTACCTGGCAGCCCACCTGGCCGGCCCAGCTGGCGGCCTGGCCAACTGGCCCAGCCCACCACCGTAGCCCCTCCGTCGTCTTCCTCCCCTCGCCCCGAAGCAGCTGCGTGCCCGCACACGAGCGACCGCGGCCACGTCTTCCCGCCACCTCCTGCTTGCCCTCCCTCGTCCTGACCTGCGCCACGGAGACACCACGCACCCCCTGGCCCCCTCTCATTCTCCCTGTGCTCCTCCCCCTCCTCTGTTTCTCTCTCCCGCGAACGGCCGAACGCCATCCTCGCCGCCGTTCGTCACCGCCGCAGCCACAGCCACTCCCTCGCTCCCTCTTCGTATCCCCGAGCTCCGCATCGTCGTCCTCCTCGTCCACGCCGAGCCAAGCAACCAGGGGAGCGCTGCATCGCCGCCCCGGACGTCTTCTTCAACCTTGGTGCCGGCGATCTCCGTCGCTTGATTCGCCGCGTCCAGAGCCTCCCCGGCCCCACCGTCTGCACCGTCTGACTCGCCGTGAGCCACTTACCTTCTCCCCTAACTCCTTGTGCTCGCCCCTGTGCTGTAGCGCCGTTTCCAACGAGCAACGAAGCCGCCGTCCGCCATTGCTGCTGCACGCATAGCCTCCATGCCCCCCTGGCCTCACCGTGCTGCTCGTGGTGCTCCCCGTGCCTAGCAGGTGCTGCCCAGCCTCTCCTTTTGCTCACTGACGCACCGTAGCGACGCGCCCGTGCATCACCGAGCACCTCCGCCGCCAAAGCTCGTCGCCGGCATGAATTCCGGTGACCCCACGACCACCCACTTCGTCCCATGGATGCGCGGGAGCAAGGGCTATGCCCCGGTGCCCTCAGCGCGCCAATCCGACGCCCCTAGCGCAAGTCCGGTGTGCCACCGCCGTGTCCTGTGGTCGCCGCCGGCTCGTCCCCGACGTGCTGACGTGGCATCGTTGTTAGGCACTAATGACCCAGCTTAATTACCCCTGACCCGCTTACACATGTGCCCCACGCCCTTAATTAATCTTTGTTTATTTTCTGTTAAGATTAGTACTAATCTGGGAGGACCCACGTGTCAGTTTTGACCTTGGTCAAGTCAACGTTGTCCGGTCCCACCTGTCATACACCTAGACCAGCCTGAGACACTGACGTATGGGTCCCACAGGTCAGATTTGACCTGGCCAACCCAGTTGACCTGCTGACGTCACACCTATGTCATGCTGACGCAGTAACTTATTTTCTGGATTTTTTCTTATATAGGAAATTCCAGAAAATAGTGCTAACTTCTAAAATTCATAGTAATTCAATCGTAACTCCAAATGAAATAAATTATATATGAAAAATGATCAGAAAAATCCAATCTATCCATCTGTACCATTTTCATGCATGTTTGAACAACTTAAATCTGATGTATACAAAAATTTGAATAAATGGTATTTGAAATGCCTCATGTGGAGTTTGAATTTGAACCTAGGGTTCAAACCAACTTCATTTAACTTGCTGCTAGTTGCATTAGCTCAAACCACATCATATTGCCATGTCATGATCCTGCATCATATTGTGCATTGCATTGATTGTGCTTCTTCTTTGTTTGTCGGTGTTTGTCCCCTCTCGATAGACGTGGTTCCGACGACGAGTTCGATGACACCGATGAAGAACTATATTATCTTCAGAAGTGCCAGGCAAGCAAAACCCCCTTATTCATTTCGATACAATCCCACTCTCTCGCTCCTGCTCTCTTTTACTGCATTAGGACAACAACGATTCATCTGTTACTTGCTGCGGTAGCTGAACCCCTTTATCCTTTGTATGACCTGTCATTCCACAGTAAATAGATGAAACCCACTAGCATGAGTAGGAGTTGTTTGAGCCCTGTTGTGCCTACTCATTCATGCTTGTTTATCATGCCTGCTACTGCTTAGAGTTGAATCAGGTCTGATTCATCGAGGTGAATCAGAGGTGTGTGAACATGTCCTACTGTGCGTGAGCTAAGTGTGTGAACACGATTTGGTAAAGGTAGTGGTGAGAGGCCATGTAGGAGTACATGGTGGGTTGTCTCGTTGCAGCCGTCCTCAGGAACTGAGTTCTGTGTTTGTGATCCATGATACAGTTACTACCATGCATTGGGCCCGAAACCAATGGACCCTCTCGGCTTCTTAATCACCCTTGTCCTCTGTCCAGGAGTTGCAAGTAGTTTCTGGTGTTTGTAGTATGCTGGAGGCCGTGCGCAGCCTAACCGTAGGGGTGGGCTGTGATGCGGTAGGCACGTGGCCGGGTAAACCGGGCGCCCGTTTGGTGTCACGGAACCCTGTTCACATCGTTTGGGACTGTGAGCGAAACTTCGGCCGGATCTCCTCATGGATGGAACCCGAATAGGCGATAAACCTGGACTAGGGACTTGAGTGTTTAGGTAGGTCATGGCCAACACCCATGTTGGGCTTCCGCTTGAAGGTTGTCGAGTACATGTCGTGTAAACGGCGGTAAGTGGTGAGAGCGTGTGTGAAGAAGTACACCCCTGCAGGGTTAACATCATCTATTCGAATAGCCGTGTCCGCGGAAAAGGACTTCTGGGTTGCCTGTACAGTTCATAGACAAGTGAAAGTGGATACTCTAAAATACGCAAGATAAGTGTGAGTGCTATGGATGGCGTTCTCGTAGGGAGACGGGAGCGGATCCATAGTGGTGTATTGATATGGTGAATATGTGGACTCATGTGCGCCACCTCAAAAGAGTTACTTGTAGTCGTAGTTCAGGATAGCCACCGAGTCAAAGCTGGCTTGCTGCTGTTAAACTCCACCACCCCCTTTGTTGATAATGATGCATATGTAGTTAGTTCTGATGTAAGTCTTGCTGGGTACATTTGTACTCACGTTTGCCTATGTTATGTTTTTGCAGAGAGACTTCAGTCTCGCTAGTAGTTCCACGTGGACTTCGACGTTTAGCTTGATACCTCAGCTACGATCTTGTGCCCTCGGCAGGATCTGGTAGGTAGTCAGGCTTCTAAGCCTTTTTCATTTGTAGATGTCTGTACTCAGACATGTTAGCTTCCGCTTGTGCTTGACTTGTATGCTCTGAATGTTGGGTCGTGAGACCCATGATTGTAATATCTCGCTCCTCGGAGCCTAATGAATAAATACTTGAGTCGTAGAGTCATGTTGTGATGCCATGTTGTATTTGCACATATCGAGCATATTGTGTGTATGCTATTGAAATGCTTGGTATGTGTGGGATCTGACTATCTAGTTGTTTATCTTTAGCAGCCTCTCTTACCGGGAAATGTCTCCTGGTGTTTCCACTGAGCCATGGTAGCTTGCTACTGCTCCGGAACACTTAGGCTGGCCGGCATGTGTCCTTCTTCGTTCCTGTGTCTATCCCTTCGGGGAAATGTCACGCGATGAATACCGGAGTCCTATTAGCCTGCTACAGCCCGGTTCACCGAAGTCCTGCTAGCCCAGTGCTACAGCCTGGATTCACTCGCTGATGACCGACACGTTCGATGCTCGGTCATGGATGCCTGTCCCTGTAAGTTTGTGCCACTTTGGGTTTACGACTAGCCATGTCAGCCCGGGCTCCTTATCATATGGATGCTAGCGACACTGTCATATACGTGTGCCAAAAGGCGCAAACGGTCCCGGGCAAAGGTAAGGCGACACCCGTGGGAATACCGTGCGTGAGGCCGCAAAGTGATATGAGGTGTTACATGCTAGATCGATGTGGCATTGAGTCAGGGTCCTGACAGCTTTGGTATCAGAGCCTGACTACCTGTAGGATTACCAAGCCAAACTGGTCGAAGTTGTGTCTAGAAATGCTTTAGTTATGTAAGGGAATTGATTGTGGGTTGGAACATAAGGCTCTTTTTACTCCTTATACCTCATGGCCTTCTGATCTGAGTCAACCTCTTCTCTTCTACGGGGTTTAAGAATTAGGCCTTCTCATCTATCTATCAGGATGACGTGTTACTAATCCATAGACTTATAGAATTGTTAGTTTCAAATCTTAGCTCAGTTTTACTACTTCCGTATGTTCATAACTGTTGACCTCGAAACCTTGATATTGTGCTTCGGAGTGGCTATGCCACCATTTTTGTAGCATGTCTCCAATCTTTTGAGCATTTACAGCCGTTATGCTGTCCGAGTCATCCCAGGTTTCTAAATAATCTGATGCACTTGCAAATCCTTTCCCTCTGGTTTTGATGTTCCTTTGGGCCAGGTTAATCACACTAAATGCTGAGTTGAGGTATTCTATTGCCTCGACATATATGTTGAAATTATTATTATGACCCTAGGTGTCTTAGGGGATCATCTAGTAATCTAGCCATGATTTGTATCCCAGGGTGATGATTCTGGCCTTCATTCTCGAAAGCATCCCGTGATGCCATTTAGTAGTAGGTATTCTACTCCTGGGTTCTTGACCCAAGATTCACTCCACTTATCTCGTGTTGATAGTGTTGTTAGTTCCTTTAGGTTATTAGTAACCTTTGCATTAGTGCTCGAGGTCCGTGGTATTTCCTTCTTCCAAATACTATGAACCACTTATGGCAGAAGTTTGTTGAACCAAAAGATCACAACAAGAGTGCTCTCGAAGAGTTCTCCATGCTATATTGTGACTCTGCCAGTTCTACCTTTCAGCATGGGTTATCTGGAAGAAATATGTTGAACTCGTTCGACATTCTAATCCATGCATCCACAACTTAGGAAATCATATGTTCTTTTGAGTTGTCCCTCTTAGTTGTCTTCTGACCCTCATCTATCAATTGATAGTCAGGACTAGTTGTGCATTCATGTTATCGATGCCTACTATTCTTGTGGTTCATCAAGCCATTCTATTCATAATGACCAAGAGAAACAAACTCCAGTACCTTGTCCATTTCCAGGATTGGGTCAAAGCAGTCGTACTCCGCAGATCAAATTGCTAATCTAGCTTTTGCTCTATTCTACCTTGGAGTATTACCATCTTTATATCAAGAATGTCATGGGAATTGCACACCATCCTATGAACTCTTAATACAGTGATACTTCTTGCCATCATTGTTCATTCCTCGGTTTCCATGTTATTGTACCCGGAATGCCGACAAGTGAATCGTGGTGTGTGAAATCAATACTGCTAGCAACTCCGTTGCTTGGTAGTTAATTGGACAATAATTTCAGTCTTAGCATGTATGTTCTTGAATCATCGTCCTAAGATAGATCGTGCTACCTAGTCCTTACTTTCGGTGCACTCTTTGATCAATGAGTTAGGATTGTGCAAATCCCTCGCTCTTGTGATCATATCGTCTTGCCCTTAAAAGCAAGATTGTTCTCGAGCTTAGTGACATACCGGTGGTTCATGATTTTCTGAATATCTTCTCGTAAGTATCACCAGGTCGTCACCTGACCGCTATGTTGAGTTTGTGATCAAGTTGGTTTATTCCTGTAAACCACCCTTTCTCCAAGAATCCATGCTGGATACCCCTGAGCTAGTTGGTTAAGCCAAACAACAACTTGGAGAGTTGGAAGATAAAAGATTGCCTGGCTTAGTTCCTTTTAAGGATATCTTTTTGTGTGTGTTGAAGAAAGGTGATATCTTCATCAATTGATCCTTGAGACCAGTTGCTGGAGCTATTGTCTTGCCAAAAACTTTGATTTGAGTGTGGGCTATTCTCAAATGAAATCAGAACAAACGATGTTCGTAATGTTGTCTTACTCGTGGATTTTCCTCGAGCATACACCATTATGTCCTTTGGATCTGACCAATACTATCGCCTTGTTCACATGTTATGGAATTCCATCTCCATGGGAATCTGGATGAATTGTTGTTGAGCCCATCGACAACATCCTTGTCTTCTCCATAATTTTGTTAAACATTAAGCTAATGTTGGAAACTTTTGAAAGCATTTGTTCATGTTAGCTCATGAAGCTTATGTTCGGATGTAAGAAGTGACTTCCTCTAGTTCATGTGCATTTGATGCAAGTTGCCGCCGTGGATTCGAGAAAGTCAATGTTGCTTCCTTTGGAATCATCCCCAAATCGGTCATGCATACGTGCGAAGTATTCTGTGGTTCGGAGACTTGCAACCTCCATTCTATATGTGTCCCTAGCACACCAAGCCACTGATTGATTTGTTCAAGGATAATAAGTTCTAAGTGCTAGTCCCGAAGGTACCAGACGGATTTGTATAAGATTCTGTTATCCTCAATGATGGTTCCCAACCAGAACTCGGTAGTGTTTTATTATAAGACTACCATGTGGTCATGCTTGTCTGAGACAGCATGTTCACATGTGTGTAGTAGAACCATCTCATGTTTTGAAGCTTACTACCGTAGTCCATTTCCCGAGGATCTCGCAACGTCGTCTTGTTGATTTGTGTTGCAAACTTTCATTTTTTTCTTCTAGACCTGATGAGTCTGGAATATTCTGACACCAACCTGATCTGAATCTCAGGCAGATATGATGGTTGGAACATCTCCCAAGAACTATAATATTGGTCTCGTTGTAACCCGGTAACGTGGATGTCGTGGCCAACACACCTAGCCGGAAGGCCTATTATTGTAGTATCTTGGTTGAAGAAGTTGACCACCTCCCCATAAGGATTTTGCAAGATTTACTTCCGTAGCTATTCCTTATGGATTTTTGTGTTCCCGAAGTCCGACCTTTTACTTGATGTTCTAGATATCAAACCATATCTATGAATGGATTATGCTAGCACATCAAGGAGAACATTAGTAGCGGAGTGCTAAATGTCTCTCGGTCAATCATCCAGATTTTGTTCCCTTGGCCCCATCAAGGTGAAATCTGAGAAGGTGTTATCTTCCTTTGCATCTGCATCGTCCATCGCTATTCATCATGGTAGTATGTTGTGTTGCCAGGATCCTTGACACGGAAATTGGTAAAACCTTGATGAATATGGAAATGCTCAAGTTCTTGAGAGCACGCGCAAGCTCTAGGTTTTATTGTCGGCATTAATCGGATAGTGCTCTCAGTTTCCTCGGTTATGCTATAACCCTTTCAACAGTGGACTCACTCTCTAGTGTTGAGCTTTTCCACAGTTACTAAAATCATCCCTTGTGTTGTTTTCAACAAGGTAATCCACATCATCCATTCTAATCCGGGTATGCCATTCTACCGAACCCCTCTAAACGATCGCTTGAGAATTGCCTTAGGCTGGTACAAAGAGTTTCAATGATCTCTGAATCAAAGGTAATTCTTTTTGACACTTAAGGGAATATATCTACGAGTCACCATCCCTAAGGTGTCTTGTTGTGGTATCATGGCAACTCAACTCCCCGCTGCATTGACAACCGATTACCACCTTCTTAAGTGTGGAATTGTTGTCTACCTAGTGAACCTTCAACATCTGTTCCACTCCATCCTTTTGGATGAATGCTTCGTATCTCAGCTCGAGAGATGTTCTTACCTCTCACTCCATGAGTTGATCTTGAATACTCGATCTTCAAGGAGATCGTTTTCTGGAGAGTCTCCTTCTGTCATTATCGTGTTGGACGAAGACCTCGCAAGCGAAGACGTCAAGATCGATTGAGTCAACAGATCAACACCCTCGAGAAGACAGTTGGATCATGAAGTTTGTGATACTTAGTGCCCCCTTTGTCTTCTTACCTCACGTCTTGAATCTCAGGACGAGATTCTTGTTTAGTAGGGGTGAGCTGTCACATCCCTAGTTCTGATAGTGCCTAGTGCATGCATTAGAGTGTTGCATCATGTTTTAATTCTTTTGAAACTTGAAATAAGGATGCTTAAACCCTAGCACCAAATGAATTCAACTAGGGTCAAAATAAAATCTTTTTCATTAAACCCAAAATGCCCTCTAAAAATGTTCAACATTTCTGGTTTGAGGTGAAAGCATGTACCAAAAATGATTTATATTTTTGCAGGACATATTGGGCTCTGAATTAAATCATACTCTATTTGCATTTGGGCATTTAAATGCTATAAAATATTCTAAATGCCCAAATAATTCTGAAAATAAGTGTGGGGTGTTGGAAATAATCTAAATAGAGCCCCTGATTATTTTCAGGATTTTTAAAGATGCCTAAGTATTTTTAATAAAGCCCTACAGTTACAGAAATAATAGAAAACAGAAAATAGAGGAGAGAGAGAGAACTCACCTGGACCTACCTGGCAGCCCACCTGGACGGCCCACCTGGCGGCCTGGCCAACTGGCCCAGCCCACCACCGCAGCCCCTCCGTCGTCTTCCTCCCCTCGCCCCGAAGCAGCTGCGTGCCCGCACGCGAGCGACCGCGGCCACGTCTTCCCGCCACCTCCTGCTTGCCCTCCCTCGTCGTGACCTGCACCACGGAGACGCCACGCACCCCCTGGCCCCCTCTCGCTCTCCCTGTGCTCCTCCCCCTCCTCTGTTTCTCTCTCCCGCGAACGGCCGAACGCCATCGTCGCCGCCGTTCGTCACCGCCGCAGCCACAGCCACTCCCTCGCTCCCTCTTCGTATCCCCGAGCTCCGCATTGTTGTCCTCCTCGTCCAGGCCGAGCCAAGCAACCAGGGGAGTGCTGCATCGCCGCCCCGGACGTCTTCTTCAACCTCGGTGCCGGCGATCTCCGTCGCTTGATTCGCCGTGTCCAGAGCCTCCCCGGCCCCACCGTCTGCACCGTCTGACTCGCCGTGAGCCACTTACCTTCTCCCCTAACTCCTTGTACTCGCCCCCGTGCTGTAGCGCCGTTCCCCACAAGCACCGAAGCCGCCGTCCGCCATTGCTGCTGCACGCATAGCCTCCATGCCCCCCTGGCCTCACCGTGCTGCTCGTGGTGCTCCCGTGCCTAGCAGGTGCTGCCCAGCCTCTCCTTTTGCTCACTGACGCACCGTAGCGATGCGCCCGTGCATCACCGAGCACCACCGCTGCCAAAGCTCGTCGCCGGCATGAATTCCGGTGACCCCGCGACCTCCCACTTCGTCCCATGGATGCGCGGAAGCAAGGGCTATGCCCCGGTGCCCTCAGCGCGCCAATCCGACGCCCCTAGCGCAAGTCCGGTGTGCCACCGCCGTGTCCTGTGGTCGCCGCCGGCTCGTCCCCGACGTGCTGACGTGGCATCCTTGTTAGGCACTAATGACCCAGCTTAATTACCCCTGACCCGCATACACATGGGCCCCACGCCCTTAATTAATCTTTGTTTATTTTCTGTTAAGATTATTACTAATCTGGGTGGACCCCGCGTGTCAGTTTTGACCTTGGTCAAGTCAACGTTGTCCGGTCCCACCTATCATACAGCCAGACCAGCCTGAGACACTGACGTATGGGTCCCACACGTCAGATTTGACCTGGCCGACCCAGTTGACCTGCTGACGTCACACCTATGTCATGCTGATGCAGTAACTTATTTTCTGGATTTTTTCTTATATAGGAAATTCCAGAAAATAGTGCTAACTTCTAAAATTCATAGTAATTCAACCGTAACTCCAAATGAAATAAATTATATACGAAAAATGATCAGAAAAATCCAATCTATCCATCTGTACCATTTTCATGCATGTTTGAACAACTTAAATCTGATGTATACAACAATTTGAATAAATGGTATTTGAAATGCCTCATGTGGAGATTGAATTTGAACCTAGGGTTCAAACCAACTTCATTTAACTTGCTGCTAGTTGCATTAGCTCAAACCACATCATATTGCCATGTCATGATCCTGCATCATATTGTGCATTGCATTGATTGTGCTTCTTCTTGGTTTGTCGGTGTTTGTCCCCTCTCGATAGACGTGGTTCTGACGACGAGTTCGATGACACCGATGAAGAACTATATTATCTTCAGAAATGCCAGGCAAGCAAACCCCCCTTGTTCATTTTGATACAATCCCACTCTCTCGCTCCTACTCTCTTTTACTGCATTAGGACAACAATGATTCATCTGTTACTTGCTGCGGTAGCTGAACCCCTTTATCCTTTGCATGACCTGTCATTCCACAGTAAATAGATGAAACCCACTAGCATGAGTAGGAGTTGTTTGAGCCCTGTTGTGCCTACTCATTCATGCTTGTTTGTCATGCCTGCTACTGCTTAGAGTTGAGTCAGGTCTGATTCATCGAGGTGAATCAGAGGTGTGTGAACATGTCCTACTGTGTGTGAGCTAAGTGTGTGAACACGATTTGGTAAAGGTAGCGGTGAGAGGCCATGTAGGAGTACATGGTGGGTTGTCTCGTTGCAGCCATCCTCAGGAACTGAGTTCTGTGTTTGTGATCCATGATACAGTTACTACCATGCATTGGGCCCGAAACCAATGGACCCTCTCGGCTTCTTAATCACTCTTGTCCTCTGTCCAGGAGTTGCAAGTAGTTTCTGGTGTTTGTAGTATGCTGGAGGCCGTGCGCAGCGCTGACCGTAGGGGTGGGCTGTGATGCGGTAGGCACGTGGCGGGGTAAACCGGGCGCCCGTTTGGTGTCACGGAACCCTGTTCACATCGTTTGGGGCTGTGAGCGAAACTTCGGCCGGATCTCCTCATGGATGGAACCCGAATAGGCGATAAACCTGGACTAGGGACTTGAGTGTTTAGGTAGGCCGTGGCCGACACCCACGTTGGGCTTTCGCTTGAAGGTTGCCGAGTACATGTCGTGTAAACGACGGTAAGTGGTGAGAGCGTGTCTGAAGAAGTACACCCCTGCAGGGTTAACATCATCTATTCGAATAGCCGTGTCCGCGGAAAAGGACTTCTGGGTTGCCTGTATAGTTCATAGACAAGTGAAAGTGGATACTCTAAAATACGCAAGATAAGTGTGAGTGCTATGGATGGCGTTCTCGTAGGGAGACGGGAGCGGATCCATAGTGGTGTATTGATATGGTGAATATGTGGACTCGTGTGCGCCACCTCAAAAGAGTTACTTATAGTCGTAGTTCAGGATAGCCACCGAGTCAAAGCTGGCTTACTGCTGTTAAACTCCACCACCCCCTTTGTTGATAATGATGCATATGTAGTCAGTTCTGATGTAACTCTTGCTGGGTACATTTGTACTCACGTTTGCCTATGTTATGTTTTTGCAGAGAGACTTCAGTCTCGCTAGTAGTTCCACGTGGACTTCGACGTTTAGCTTGATACCTCAGCTACGATCTTGTGCCCTCGGCAGGATCTGGTAGATAGTCAGGCTTCTAAGCCTTTTTCATTTGTAGATGTCTGTACTCAGACATGTTAGCTTCCGCTTGTGCTTGACTTGTATGCTCTGAATGTTGGGTCGTGAGACCCATGATTGTAATATCTCGCTCCTCGGAGCCTAATGAATAAATACTTGAGTCGTAGAGTCATGTTGTGATGCCATGTTGTATTTGCACATATCGAGCATATTGTGTGTATGCTATTGAAATGCTTGGTATGTGTGGGATCTGACTATCTAGTTGTCTATCTTTAGCAGCCTCTCTTACCGGGAAATGTCTCCTGGTGTTTCCACTGAGCCATGGTAGCTTGCTACTGCTCCTGAACACTTAGGCTGGCCGGCATGTGTCCTTCTTCGTTCCTGTGTCTGTCCCTTCGAGGAAATGTCACACGATGAATGTCCGAGTCCTGTTAGCCCGCTATAGCCCGGTTCACCGGAGTCCTGCTAGCCCAGTGCTACAGCCTGGATTCACTCGCTGATGACCGACACGTTCGATGCTGGGTCATGGATGCCTGTCCTTGTAAGTTTGTGCCACTTTGGGTTTACGACTAGCCATGTCAGCCCGGGCTCCTTATCATATGGATGCTAGCGACACTGTCATATACGTGTGCCAAAAGGCGCAAACGGTCCCGGGCAAAGGTAAGGCGACACCCGTGGGAATACCGTGCGTGAGGCCGCAAAGTGATATGAGGTGTTACATGCTAGATCGATGTGGCATTGAGTCGGGGTCCTGACACCAACGAGGATCAGAAGGAAATGACAAGTGGTTTTTAGTAAGGTATTCTCTGCAAGCACTGAAATTGTAGGTAACAGATAGTTTTGTGATAAGATAATTTGTAACGGGTAACAAGCAATGAAAGTAAATAAGGTGCAGCAAGGTGGACCAATCCTTTTTGTAGCAAAGGACAATCCTGGACATGTTCTTATAATGAGAAAAGCGCTCCCGAGGACACATGGGAATTATCGTCAAGCTAGTTTTCATCATGTTCATATGATTCGCATTCGTTACTTTGATAATTTGATATGTGGGTGGACCGGTGCTTGGCTAATGCCCTTTCTTGGACAAGCATACCACTTATGATTAACCCCTATTGCAAGCATCCGCAACTACAAAAGACATATTAAGGTAAACCTAACCATAGCATGAAATAAGTGGATCCAAATCAGCCCCTTACGAAGAAACGCATAAACTAGGTGTCGGTGTCAAAACCGGCGGATCTCGGGTAGGGGGTCCCGAACTGTGCGTCTTGGCAGATGGTAACAGGAGCCAAGGGACACGATGTTTTTACCCAGGTTCGAGCCCTCTCGATGGAGGTAAAACCCTACTACTGCTTGATTGATATTGATGATATGGGTAGTACAAGAGTGGATCTACCACGAGATCAAGGAGGCTAAACCCTAGAAGCTAGCCTATGGTATGATTGTTCTGTCCTATGGACTAAAACCCTCCGGTTTATATAGAGACCGGAGAGGGCTAGGGTTACACAGAGTAGGTTACAATGGTAGGAAATCTACATATCCGTATCGCCAAGCTTGCCCTCCACGCCAAGGAAACTCCCATCCGGACACGGGACGAAGTGTTCAATCTTGTATCTTCATAGTCTTGGAGTCCGGCCGATGATGATAGTTCGGCTATCCGGACACCCCCTAGTCCAGGACTCCCTCAGTAGCCCCTGAACCAGGCTTCAATGACGACGAGTCCGGCGCGCATATTGTCTTCGGCATTGCAAGGCGGGTTCCTCCTCCGAATAATTTATAGAAGATTGTGAACACCTAGATAGTGTCCGGCTCTGCAAAATAAATTCCACATACCACCGCAGAGAGAATAATATTTACACAAGTTCAATCTGCTGACGTATTTTGTGGTGTGACGTCACACCACAACCAAGATTTTACTCGAATCGTTTTGATTATACCACCTCAATGCGTTTAGCGAAGCGGTTTCCTTGGCACGTCTTGTCGAAGCAGAGATCGTGTCCCCCTTATTCCGGGGTTCTCATCAATACGGACGTGGGTAACCCAACCGCGCCTGTTGCCACGCCCCCTCCATCGAAGGCTAGTTCCAAACGGTCACGGGGACGGCTCGTGGCATTCTAACTCTTTATAATGAGACCAAGGCATGTTCCTTTTCTTCGATCCTCAATCGAATCCGCCCCTCGCCCCGACTTCCAACACCCAAGGCCCTTAGATTCGGGCGCTTCGGACCTTCGATAATGTCCGGCTCTGGCCTTCAGGGCCGGTGGATGCCCTCTTCCGTCAAGGAAGGGGATGTGCTAAAGCTGAGAGAAGCCAGGTACCTAACCTACGAGATTTCGCATAGGTTGCCCTCCCAAGGGCAAGTCATTCCCACTCCCGAGCCCGGTGAGAGTGTTGTGTTCGTGTCTCACCTCCGTCGGGGTTTAGGCTTCCCGATGGATCCCTTTGTGAGAGGGCTCATGTTTTACTATGGGCTGGAATTCCATGACTTGGCTCCGAAGTCCATCCTCCATACTCATCATTCATTGTT
This sequence comes from Triticum timopheevii, assembly GCA_963921465.1. Taxonomy (NCBI): domain Eukaryota; kingdom Viridiplantae; phylum Streptophyta; class Magnoliopsida; order Poales; family Poaceae; genus Triticum; species Triticum timopheevii. The sequence continues at coordinate 249,878,603 of OY997272.1, forward strand.
GTCTGCGAAGCCTTCCTCCGCACTACCCCTCACTTCGGTTTATGGCTCAAGACCTTCAACATGGAGCCGAAGATAATCGAGGGATGACAGGCAGAGTGCGGAGGGGCAGTTATAAGTAAGAGGGCTGATGCTCCATGGCCCAAGGGCTCTTTTCAAGAGGAGCTCGGCTTGTGGTAACAGGAGTGGTTCTATATCACCGCTCCCAGGGGCAGCAGGCAGGTGCCGCCACCCGCCTTTCGCTCGGGCCCTCCACAACGGCTGGCGTCATGGGTCAATAAAGGGCTTGACTGGGGGCCATCCAAGGACGTACCAATATTGCAGGGCCGGATTCGAGACCTCCAAGAGAGGGAGATCAATCTGGTCGTAGTGATGCAGGTTATGCTGATTCGGCGCCTTCTGCCCTGCAAACGCCGCCCCCTCCGTCTGTGCGAATTCAATCCGGAGGGACCTCGAGCTCTTCAACACTTCATGGGTACGACACCCGTGGAGATGTATAAACTGTTCTTCGGATCACAAGAGACGTGCCCGGACTTGACCGAGGATGCCGGCCTAAGCTGCCATCGCCCGGATACTCAAGTAAGTAGTCCTGTGTCCGGACATACCGTTCGTTTGTATATCATGGATTTGCCTTTTAACCAACCAGCCTCTGAACAGGAGTGGGTAGCGCAAGCAAAACTGATACGGTGTCCGGCCCCCCTCCCGGAGACCACGCCGGATCCCGTGCTAGTCAAGATGCTGGAGGTTGCGCCTTTAGAAGAGGGCGAAGGGGAAAACAGAAAAACTACCGCCTCCACTAAGGAGGCTTTCAAGAAAGGAGGGATCAAGAATCCCTCCTTCCAGGGGGAGAAGAGGACCGCTTCCGAAGATCCGGAGGCTAAGGCCTCAAAGCAGGGGAAGAAATCTTCACCGGAGGGTCCTGCGCCAGGAGAAGCCCCGGCTGCACTATCTCCCCAAAGGAATCAGCCCTCCAGCGAGCCGTAAGTAGAAAAAGGAGAGTTTTGTAATAAGGGACATCCCTATTTTTATTTCTGAGGATAACCGAAGTTTTTACCTTGTAGTTTGGATCTCAGCCCTTCTCAGTTGAGCTCATCTTCGGGGGATCTTCGTCCGGAGATGATGGAGAGCAAGATGCCTCCATCTGCCGCGCCGTCAGGCGGGGTGGACGACCCTGAGGTGTCGTCGCAGAGGGTCTCCCCAAGTCCAGCGGGGCCAGAGAGTGCGGCACCCACTGGTGTGCGGCCGGGGGAGCTGAAGGATTTGCTCGAGAGGGCGTCTATCTCAGAAGATCACCGTACATTAATGAGTACCGTGATTTAGAGGATTTCATCCGCTGAGAGCGGGTTGCATGAGGCCGTCAGAAGTTTACTTACGGGGTATGAGGTACGTAAAAATGACATACCTTTTGACAGTTTTGCACATAGAGTGCGCCCTGTATAGATAGTAGCCCCTGAGACTCGGTACGTTGTCAGAAGTGACGGCGTGCCGAGGATCATAATCTTAGTTTTAACATGTCGCTGTTCCTATTCAGGGGGCGGAGCGTTCGGTGGCCAGCCAGACTGATAGAGTTGCCGAATTGAAGCGGCAACTAGACGTTGCGGATGCGAACATCGCGCTGGTCAATAGGCGACTTGACGAGTCACAAGGTGGGTGGTTTCTCCGCGGTCACCTGGTAAGGGAGCTGATGCCCACGCCTTACAACATGTATGCTTGATGCAGATGGCGCCACTGCTATGGAGGGCCTTCGGCAGAGCTTGCTTGAGCCAAAGAGCAAGCCAGAAGGAGTGATGCGGCTGCCTCGAAGGCGGCCGAAGAGCTACAAGCCGAAAAGGCTGCTCACTGCCGAAGCAGGGAGGAGATGGCCGGAATGGCCGTAAAGCTGAAGGATGCTACCGACCGCTATGAGGTTCTTGAAAGAGAATGCCAAGCGGGGCAAGAGGACCTGAAGAAGGCCACCGCCGAATCCAAGTATGCCCGTTCTGCAATGAGGGCTATAAAGGAGGAGCTGCGTCAGGCCGGAGACATTGTGGATGGAAAGCCCTTCCTGCTACATAGGAAGTTCACGGATCAGAAGTATGCTCAGTTAGGCCAGTTGTGGGGTGCGGAGGATCCTTATCTGAATTTGGCGGCGAGTGCGGCGGACGCGGTCGTGCATTTCCGGAACCAAAAGGATCACGAAATGGAAGAGCTTTTTTGGTCTCAATTCCATAGTCCGGAGCGTCCACTTCCGTTAACCGATCGGTTGGCTGAGTGGGCTGAGCTGAATAGGTTGTCTGGACTTTCCACGAAGGATGTCGTGGCTCATCTGCGGCCGGAAAGGCCCAAGCCGAAGACTTATTTTGGCTTAGTGCAGCAATTCCTTGATGCGGTGCCGCATATTAAGGCGATGAAGCGGTCGGCATGCATAGAGGGTGCACGGATGGCTCTCGCCCGTGTCAAAACATGCTAGGCAGAGATGGATGCCACCGATGTTGCATCCCGGGATTCGGACAGAAGCTGATTACCCACCGAGCACTATTTTGAGGAAGTCCTACATGGCGCTCGTTTAATAGAGTCGCAGTGCTCGAAAAACGTTATGTTCAAATGACATGTATGATTTGTAAAACCATATTTATAATATAAGTGCTTTTTATACTTGTGCGTCCAAGTATTGAAATATCTCCTGTGCGGTCGTTAATGTATATGTGTATATAACCTGAAAGATGGCAGTCTTCGGCTTCATCCCCCACGCACATGGTGCGGGGGTGTTTGCAAAAGGGCGCATTTTCACACTTAATCCAACGTCTTGGTCCTGTGAAGGAGGTGGTAGCATAGCAAACTAGGCAACCGGACTATAATGCTTTATCACTTTCACTTAGCCATAGGAGTTCGAAGGTGGGGCTACGATATAGCCCCTAGGGGCACCGTGCGCTCCGAATTCAGGGCGCATGTGTGCCTGACCGGGAAACGGTCCTTCGTCAAAGCGGAGGAATTCTAGACATTTTGGTAGTCGATCGAGTGGTTGACCAGTCCCTCGCTATATCATGACAGTCAGTTTTCGGCTTTCTCTACTGAGGTGCTCGCCAGGCCGAACCGGGGCACAATCGCAGTAGTTCTCCTGGTGCCGCGTTAGCCGATGATACGGAACGTAAGGTAGCAAAACACAGGAGCCGGGCAAACCCAACATTTGACCTAAGACATGATTCGGAGCTGATGCATATAAGGCCTATCTCGAGACGCCGAACACTCCCTGAGGTATTCGGTCTTTATGATAACGGGCAGAACAATGCCCTAAGCTCCTAGTGTCCAGGTACGGGCGAGAACTTCTGATGCGGCCGATGCCAAAACGCCAGCCTCCTCCTCGGTTATGGTAGGAAACCAGGGGATGTGTGTCAACAAGAGACAGTAAGAAAGGTTTACGCAGGGTCCTAATCTGAAAAGAATCCTTGCAATGGGTCCCTGCTGCACGTCTGCGCCTGTGTCTCCGTTGTGCTACATCCTGGACGGGTGTAGCACGTGGTTCATGTGCAGCCCCTTGTAAAGAGGTATGCGGCTGGGAAGCCCCTTGTTTATTTATACCGGACTCGCCTAACCGTGTCCGAGGTCTGAATGACCTGTTTTTAGGGGCTTTGATCCGCAAGGCCAGATTAGTGTGTGGCTGTCAAGGCAGTCTCACGTTCTTCCGCGGTCAGGGAACACTTGAAGTTTCCCTTCAATGAGATGATACCGCGTGGATCGGGCATTTTAAGTGTGAGAGACGCATAATGCGGTATTGCGTTAAAGCGGGCGAAAGCTTCGCGTCCCAATAGTGCTTGATGGCTACTTTTAAATGGGGCGATATGGAAGATTAGCTTTTCGCGACGGAAGTTGTCGGATGAGCCGAACACAACTTCTAGTAGTAAGGAGCCCGTGCAATTGGCATAAGGGCCTGGCGTCACTCCTTTAAAGGAAGTGTTGCTATGGCGAATTTTGGTAGGGTCTATCCCCATTCTGCGGATGGTGTCCTGGTATAGCAGGTTTATATCACTGCCGCCATCCATTAGGACTTGTATGAATTGTAGTCCGTCTATTATGGGGTCCAATATCAAAGCAGTCCCTCCTACATTTCGAATACTTCTGGAGTAATCCTGATGGTCGAAAGTAATTGGTTTTGACATCCAATTTCGGGACTCCGCTGGGGTGGACCGTGCGGCGCGTGCTTTGGTAGGTGCCGCACTATTTTTCCTTGTTATCACATGAAGTGAGTTCACTATTTTGACTTCTAGTGGGAAAGTCTTCTGTTTTAAGGCGCGCTGCTTGTGGGGTTCGTCATCGTCTTCGCTTGGTGTGTCGAGCCCCTTGTGTTCGGCGTTAAGTCGGCCGGACTGCTTGAAGACCCAACGATCTCTGTGGGTATGGTTTGCAGGCTTCCCGGGGGTACTGTGGATTTGACATATCCTATCCAAGATTTTGTTTAGGTTGGATAGATCGTCACTGTTGTCCTTAAGGGGCAATGTTTTGTTATTTGGCCGAGAGCTTTTGAACCCGGCGTTGACCGCCGTGCTATTTGGGTCATATTCCTTATTCCGGCGCTGATCTTTTATGCGTCGTGATTTCCCAATTCCATCCCTGACCTCGGATGTACTCGGGTCGCTGGTGCTGCATCTTGCCAGCCAGCTATCTTCCCCCGCGCAAAAGCGGGTCCTGAGGCTTGTTAGCGCGGCCATTGTTCTTGGTTTTTCCTGGCCGAGGTGTCTGGCGAGCCATTCGTCTCGGACGTTATGTTTAAAGGCTGCTAAGGCTTCGGCGTCCGGACAGTCGACTATTTGGTTCTTTTTGGTGAGGAACCTGTTCCAGAATTTGCGTGTTGACTCTCCGGGCTGTTGAGTTATGTGACTTAAATCGTCTGCATCCGGAGGGCGGACATAAGTCCCCTGAAAATTTGCTCGAAACGCATTCTCGAGCTCTTCCCAACTTCCAATGGTATTTTCTCGGAGGCTTTTGAGCCAATGCCGAGCTGGCCCTTTGAGCTTGTGGGGTAGGTATTTTATGGCATGGAGATCATCTCCTCTAGCCATATGTATGTGTAGGATGTAATCCTCAATCCAGACTCCGGGGTCTGTTGTTCCGTCGTATGCCTCTATGTTTACGGGCTTGAATGCCGCTGGAAATTCATGATCCAGTACCTCATCGGTGAAACATAGTGGGTGTGTAGCGCCCCTGTATTTAGGTGTGCCGTTATCTTCGAACACTCGGCGTGTTGTGTTGCTTTGTGGAGCCTTCTTTTTTGGCCCATAGATGGACCTGGCCGGGCCATCCTTTTTGCAAGGATCCTTATGTGGATCGTGTGCCGGCTTGTGTGTGGCGCCGTTTTGCCGCTCTTAGGCTGTCATCTGGTCGTCTATCCGGCCAGGCGGCCTCTTTGTTTTTTGACTGTGGGGGCTCTACGGCCTCCTCGTAAAATTCGGGCAACAGCTTGCGCTTCGGGTAGCTCTTTGCTTGGTGACTATCGCCGTATTTATCTGCGGTCTTGAGTACTTTGCTCCATCTCATTCTGAGTACGTCTTCCACTGTTTTGAGCTTGCACTTCTGCTTCTTTAAACTTCTTGAAGTGGCGACGAGCCTTTTGTGAAGGTTCTTATGCTCCGGTGATGTGTCCGGTGTGAGATCGTCTGGACTGTTGTTTTCGCCGGGGATGGGTTGCTCGTCCAATTCATCCTGTTCGGATGGTTGCTTGGTGTCATGTTCGTCGTCCACTGGTTCGCCCTGCTCTACGGCTGGGTCAGTATGGGTGCTGTTGTTATCGAGGCGGGACTTCGGGCGGCGCTTGCGTCGCCGGTTTGGTTGTTTTTCGGGGAATTATCCTTCGCTGCGTCCCGTTGTTCCTCGTTATCGCTTCCTTTTGGTGTATCAACCATGTATACGTCGTGAGTTGAGGTTGCTTTCCAGTGCCCAGTAGGCGCTGGTTCTTGGTCGTCTCCGGCATCGTCGTCCATACGGTCGATGTCTTCGGAGTCGAAGTTTAGCACGTCGGTTAGGTCGTCGACAGTGGCTACGAAGTGGGTGGTGGGTGGGCTTTGAATTTCTTTGTCGTCCGCATCCCAACCGTCCTGACCGTGATCCGGCCTGGGCTCTCCTAATAACGAGAGATACTTTAGCGAATTCAGGATGTCGCCAAAAGGCAAGTGCTGAAAGATGTCCGCAGTAGTGAACTCCATGATCGGCGCCCAATCAGATTCGATTGGTAGGGGCGCAGGAGGTTCGGAGTCCGGCGAGGAGTCCGGCACCTCGGAGTCACGAGCTTCACAAGGGACAAGGTTTGTATTCGGCTCCATCGCCGTAGATGTAGTAGCCCCCGAGGCGGTGTCTAGCCACCCATCCTCAATCTGCACAGTCGGCTCCGAATTAACAGTCGGAGCGGACTCGTGTGCGGCCTCCAGGGCACTGTCCGGCAGCAGAGCTAAATCATGCCCATTGAGGCAGTGCGGCGCTCTAGGCTGTGGCTCGAATCCGTCGAAGATTAAGTCTCCGCGGATGTCAGCCGTGAAGTTCAAACTTCCGAATCTGACCTGATGGCCAGGGGCGTAGCTTTCAATCTGCTCCAGATGGCCAAGCGAATTGGCCTGCAGTGCAAAGCCACCGAATACGACGATCTGTCCGGGGAGAAAAGTCTCACCCTGGACTGCGTCGTTGTTGTTGATCATCGAAGGAGCCATGGAGCCTATCGGTGACGACACAGAGGAACTCTCAATGAAAGCACCAATGTCGGTGTCAAAACCGATGGATCTCGGGTAGGGGGTCCCGAACTGTGCGTCTAGGCGGATGGTAACAGGAGACAAGGGACACGATGTTTTTACCCAGTGTCGTGGGAAACGAACACCTATGGGGCAGGGCCCCGTCTCAGTCCGGCAGGGAGCGGAGGGCGCACGAAGAGCAGATCGAGGCGAAGCACGCAAGGGATTTTACCCAGCTTCGGAGCTCTCCGGAGAGATAAAACTCCTACTGCTGCTTTGTGTTTGTATTGTGTTATTGCTCGAGAGCGTGAGCGTTCTGTAGTTTCGAATGAGTCGAACCCCCTCCACGTTGCACATGGGCCTCCTTTTATAGGCTAAAGGGGTCACCGACAGGTGGCAACGCAGACATGGGTAAAAATGTAAAAAGAGGGGTTGGTACAACTGCCTCTACAGTGCACCCTACCTAACTTGACGGCAGGGGACAAGGGCATTTAATGCCCGTCCGGTCGCCCAAACAGTGCAGAAAACGACCGTTTGGGGCGCCACCGCTTGCCACGATGGCCTTCTTGTCATCTCCACTTGCCACCTCGCACCGCTTGGCTGCACAGCTTCCCGCCACGTGCGCCTGGAACGGTCCTGCGGCGACACGTCGACGGATGCGCTGGAGCATGGGCGCAGACTGGTGGCTTCGCCGCGGTATGCGCCTTGCCGCGGTCGTTGTCTTGTCGCACCCGGCAGCTTGTCGCTTGCCGGGTCTTGCCGGGACGCGTGGCGCTTCGTGGCAAGTTCCTTGGCTAGCCTTCCCGGCAAGCTCCTCTTACCAGGGCCTTGTCCTTCCCGGCAAGCTCCTCTTGCCGGGGCCTTGTCTTCTTAGTAAAAACACTTTGTTCTTGAATGGCATCAACAGGAATAGTGGAGGATCTTGGCGGACGCCCGGCAAGCCTTGCCGTGGGACGCTGCGACTGCCTGTGCACAAGTTCGGGATACTAAGGTACCCCTACTTTAGTACACCGACAGGAGCCCCCGGGCCTGGGCCACACACGGTGCCGAGCGCTGTTGGGCCAGGCCCAAAACAGGGCACGGGCACGCGCGGCCTGGGTCCATACCAAATCTAACTCCGTATCCACCGCGCCCTCCCGTAACGGCACACGTCGAACGCGACGTCGTGGGAGAGATCGTGGGTGATTCTTTAATCGAGAAAGGCATAACGTTCGCCTCTCCTCTTTATAAGCAGGGGAAACAGGGGCCGTTCCCCCACCTTCGCCACTTGCGGTTCCTTCCTCAGAAATCTCCGCCACTCCCCTCCGCTTCCAAAGCGGAAAGAGAGCAGCGCTCCGCCGCCCGTCGCCGCCGTCGCCCCCGCTCTCCTCCACCGCCTCCGCCATGGCTCCGAAGACCGGAAATTGTGCAAAGTCGGCCGAGGCGCTGCGGCTTGAGGCACTGCGCAAGGAGCGAGCACTTCCCCCCCCCCCCCCCGAGCTCACCGCGAAGGCACTGCGGGAGTGGTTCTATCTCTTTTGGTCGACGGAGACGCGGGCGCATCCGCGCACGCAGACACTCTCCGCCGAAGCTTCTACTTCAAAACGGTGCCCCAAAGGGTACTACTTCTTCCCATTGTTCTTCTACTGCGGGCTTTGCCCGCCCTTTTCCGATTTCTTCTGCGACATCATGAACACATACGGGCTCCATCTCCTTGATTTCACCCCCAACGCCGTTCTGACCATGGCGGTTTTCGCGCATCTTTGCGAGAACTTCGTCGGAATCCACCTAAACGTAGCCCTTTTCCACCACTATTTCATGCCCCGGGTCGAGAAAGGAGAGCCCCTGTCTGGCGGGATCACTTGGATCTCGAGGGCCGGCAAGAAGGAGGTCTATCTGGAGGGGGAGCTCCGCAACAAATGGGATGAGTGGAGGGCTGAATGGTGTTGGATTGTTGATGCAGATCCGCAGCCATTCACCAATTTGCGCCAAGCCCGAGTAGTGCGCGGCGGCGACTGGAGCGCCCTGGCGGCGGACGATGCTAAGATGAAGATCGCCACCACCTGGATCCTGCGGCTCAGGCTTGCCGGGCTCACTGTAGGGGTTGTCGGCGCGGACTTTCTTCACCGCCGCATCGCCCCTCTGCAGGAGAGGGGGAGGCCCGCCTGGCTGTTCGGGGGCCCGGCGGATATCATGAGGCTGCGCCCAGGCCTCAATTTTAATTTCACTGTCTTGGAGTTGGATGGGATGCTCAAGGAGCTGTTCAAGCATGACCCCAACCATCCGGAGTGGTTCAGGCTGCCGCAGGGCGTCGTTCCGCTGTGCAACAACTCCCAGCTTGATTGCATCCGCGCAATGATGCCGGAGTGCGACTCGCACGGGATTATCCCAACTTGGCAGGAGCCCTCCGACGACGTCGTGCGGCAATTCTTCGACGGCTTAGTGGAGGTAGCGATCCGCGCCGACGAGCAGAGGCTCCTCACCCGCGACACCACTGATGACGAGATGCGGTACATCGCCACCAGGGCGGAAGAGGCGGCGGCAGCCGCCGCCGCGGGCGAGTTTGGCTTCACGTTGGAGGAGTCAGAGGCGGTTGAGGCGACAAGCCTTGCCGACCGAGAGGACCTTGTTGGGGAGGTCGTTGGCGAAGGAGACCCCGAAGCCGAAGCGAGCGAGCCTGCCGAGGGCGCAAGCGGCCAGCCGTCTTCGAGCAGCTTGCCGCAGGCAGAGCCCCCAGCGCAGCCCCCAGCTCAAGCAAGAAGGCGCCTCCATAGGACTGGAGACACAGCAGGGCGGCAGGCAGGCCAACAGCCGCAGCATCGCGGGACACGCTCCACCGCGACAAGCACCGTTGCCGCAGGAGCATCTCATGTCGTGCCGGCAACTGGGCGGGGTCTTCTCGAGCCGCCGCACCTGATCCTGCCGCAGCTCCAGCCAAGCGTCCAAGGGAGCCTACTCCTCCGCCTCATCACGCTGAAAGAGTACCAGACTTCGACCTCTCCGCGCTGAGCTCCGACGAGGAGGAAGAAGAGGAGGAGTAAGACTTTCTTCTTGTTGTACTTATATTTCTTCGATTGTTGTTGTTTCTTGTCTTGTATCTGATCTGCTTCCCTCTGAACCTCGTTCCTTTTCAGGACTCTGCCCGAGAGAGCGGCAAAGAGGGCCATGGTCCCCGTGGTTCTCATCGAGGATGATCCTACTGTGACAGTAGAGGATGCGTCCGAGACCACCTTGCCGGACCGGGCAACCTCTCCCCGAAGCAGCCCCCAGCGCAGCCCCCAGCGTAAGTACTTGTTCACTTCCTATTGTGGGGCGCACATGGGTGCTCTTTCCTTGTTGATATCTTGATTGTTGATTTTGCTTGTGTAGGAGCAGAACAGGCCCATCAGGAATAACCAGAAGCCGCTCCTGAGGTGCTATCTGCTTCAACTACGCCTCCAAGGGGCGATTCCCCGACAAGGGAGCGCTCTCCGGCAAGGGAGAGGTCCCCGGCAAGGGGTAGTTCCCCGGCAAGGGACGGGACCAGCGAACCTTCGGTGGTGGAGCCCATGATCATAGAGCCCAGCACAGGTAACCCTCCTTGTCGGAAATTTTTCCCTTGGGTTCTTCTTCTTCTGATCTTCTTTTTGGATATTTGCTTGACTTTTTCTTCCTCTTCCTGTCTTTAGATCCCCCTTCCACAGATCCGATGGAGACCGAGGCCACCGGCGAGGAGGATGCACGCGGCAATACTGATGATGCCGCCGCCACCGAGGAAGAGGCCGGCGCTGACGATCCTGCCGGCGAGGAGGCCGCCAAGGCTGCTGGCGCAGGAGCTGGCGAGGGGTCCGGTGATTGCACTGACGACCCCGAGGGTGTAGGAGCACAAGGCGCTACACCGACCGCCGACCCCTCCGCCGCTGATGTAGCATCGGGCTCCGAAGAGCCCCAGCCCGACGCCTACTTGAAGGCCGGCGAGGGTGTCTTCATCAAGCTTCCCTGGGCGTCGAGCTCCAGGGCGCCGGTTGACGGAGAGGCATTTGACGGGGAAGTGCTCGCCTCTGCTGGGCTGACAGTGGTTGATGCACCAAGCAGCAGCAGTGGCGAGTCTGAGGAGGAGCAGCTGCTCCGGAAGTTAGTGTCGGTCTACCGCGCCCGACAAGCGAAGCTGGAGTCCCGGGAAGCGCTTGTCGCGCAGGCGGGAGTTGACATAGAGAAGCATGCGGAGGAGCTCCAGAGCCGCAACCAAGAGGCCCTCCGGTCCATTGCGGAGGAGAGGGCGCAGCTTGTCGAGGCGCGGAAGGCCTTCCTCCTCGAGAAGGCGGAAGCTGAGGAGCAACAGAGGCTTGCCGCTGAAGAGCTGTCCACCCGGGAAGGTGAACTAACGCAACGGAAAGTCAATCTGGACAGCTACAAGGAGGAGCTCGCCGCACGCGAGCAATCACTTGGCGGGGCGCTCAAGGAAGCGAAGGACGCTGCTGCAGCTGCAGAGGCCGCCAAGAAGGAATTGGAGGTGAAGATGACGCAGCTGGAGGCTGATCTGAAAGGGAAGGATGAGGAGCTTGCCGCGCTCCAGCGCGAGCGCGAGAAGGACGCCCTCGCTCATGGCGATCTGCAAGTTCAACTTGCCGATAAGGCAAAGGAACTGAACGCCGCCAAAGACTCAAATGCTGATCTGGAGCTGAAGCTGGTCACGCTGACTGAGACGCTGGACGGCGCCAAGAAGCGAGAAGATGACTTGAAGAAAGAGATCAAGGCCAACGAGGAGCTGCTAACGAGGGCCGCCGAGACTCAAAACACCTTCAGGGCTACGGTGGAGCTCTGGACGGAGGGCCTCGTCAACATCGCTGCAGCCATCGACGAGGAGCTGGCGCAACTGGACTTGGCGGGCTTTGGGTACTCCTCCGACGAGAACCTCCAGCCCAGCGCCAAGCTTACTCTGTTCTTCAAGGGCGTGGTGACGGCTCTCTAGCAACTCCGGGAAAGGATCCCAAAGCAGCTGACTGACGAGTCGCACGCAATCTGCGCCAGAGTCCTTGAGAAGGTGTTGGTGAAGGTGCTCTTCCGCAATCCGGGCCTCAACCTCACCAGCGTCCTCAAGAAGCTGCCAGCGGGTGCTGATCTTGGAGAACTCAAGGCCCTTGTTGCACCCATTGTGGACAAGGTGAACGAAGTCAGGAGGGTTGATGGCGACCGCGTAGATTAGGCCGCGTGTTTTCTCCTTTTTCTTGCCGCTGCCAAACATGTTACGGGAAGAATCTATTAGAGCGCGGCAAGTTATCATTTTTGTAATATAACTTTATTCTGGGTAGTATTTGCTATGTTATTTCCTTTACTTGATTCCCTCCCTTGTATGTTTTTACCCTACGCTTTTAGGAAACTTGCCGGCGCAGGCACCCTTGCCACGAGCGCTGAGTGCGGAACATCAGCAGCCTGCTGGCGCTGTTGCCTCCGGCAAGAAACCTTGTCGGAACTAGTCGCATCACACTTACGTTGTTGACCGGACTCGAATCAAGGTAAGGGCGCAACTAGCTACGAGTTGGTTCCTCCGCGCACAGGTTTTCCATACAAAGCACGGTCGTTCAAGGAAGATAACTTAAAAATTTCAAAACTGATTGTGCTCAAACTTTGGCAACTTAGCTTCTCTGTCGTCTGCGTCCCGGCAAGGCTATACTTCTTTGAACGACGCCTGGTCCACACCATTATCTTCTCCTTCCCCCCCCCCCCCCCCGGTGAACTTGTGGGCGAAGGAACCTTCTTTTTGAGAAAAAGAAAGAAGAGAAAATAAAGATATGGAGCCTTAGGGCTCGTTATTATTTACCGGGGGTAAGTGCTGCACAAAGTGTCAGATAATACATGCAAAAAAGAAAAAGGCATGAAATTTGACAACATTTGTAGAGCATATGATCTTTATTTATGCGCGAGATCTGCGCCCGGCTTTGTACAAAGGGTTACATGCAACAGCGGCAAGGCTTGTACAAAAGGTGATTGCCGGGACAGCAGGTTCCGGCAACCGCGCCTCATGGGTAAAACTTACGAAGATGCTCTACGTTCCAGGAGTTGCTCACCGGAAAGCCATCTTCGGTCTCAAGGCGGACAGCGCCGGGCCTAGTGACTCGCTTCACCTGATAAGGGCCTTCCCACTTCGGCGTCAACTTGTTGGAATTCTTGGCGGATTGAACGCGCCGAAGAACAAGGTCGCCTTCCTCGAAACTTCTAGCATTAACTTTGCGGCTATGGTAGCGACGCAAAGCTTGTTGGTAGCGAGCAGATCGTACAGCAGCCTGAAGACGATCTTCCTCAAGGAGCAGCGCGTCATCTTGCCGCAGCTGCTCTTGCTCAAGCTCATCATAAGCGAGCACTCGAGGCGATCCATATACGAGTTCCGTGGGGAGAACTGCCTCTGCTCCGTAGACAAGAGCAAAAGGTGTCTGGCCAGTGGCTTGATTTGGCGTCGTCCTGATGGACCAAAGAACCACTGGCAGCTCCTTGATCCAAATCCTTCCGCACTTGTGCAGCCTGTCGAAAGTTCTAGTCTTGAGCCCGCGCAGCACTTCAGCATTCGCCCTCTCCTCTTGACCGTTGCATCTCGGGTGAGCAACAGAAGCGAAGCAGATCTTGGCGCCAAGATCATGGACGTACTGCATGAAGGTGCGGCTCGTGAACTGTGTGCCATTGTCGGTGATGATCCTGTTAGGGACTCCGAAACGGCAGACAATCGACCTGAAGAACTTGACCGCTGACTCTGCTGTCACCTTCCTCACTGCTTCCACTTCCGGCCACTTTGTGAACTTGTTGATTGCTACGTACAAGTACTCAAAGCCCCCGACATCTCGGGGAAAAGGGTCGAGGATGTCGAGCCCCCAGACCGAAAATGGCCAGGATAAAGGGATCGTCTAGAGAGCTTGAGCTGGTTGATGTATCTGCTTGGAGTGGAACTAGCACGCTTCACACTTGGTTACTTGTGCAGTTGCATCCTGGAGGGCTGTTGGCCAAAAGAAACCTTGCCGGAAGTCTTTGCCGGCAAGTGCTCTTGCGCCAATGTGGTGACCACATATGCCTCCATGTATCTCCGCCAACAGCTCCTGTCCTTCTTCCCGGGGAATGCACTTCAATTTCACTCCGTTGAATCTTCTTCTGTACAGTATGTCATCGACAAACTGGTACATACTTGATTGCCGGGCTACTCTCTCCGCTTCTTCTTGCTCTTCGGGAAGTTCTCCTGTTTGAAGAAAACGGACGATCTGATGCGCCCATGCCGGAGCTTGTGGCTCGACAACAAGGACCAAAGGCGCAAATGCTGCTGCGGGAACATCTGATTCCACGGCAAGAATCTGTGGCTCAGCCGGAGCTTGATGTTCCCTGGCAAGATTGCCGGAGCAAAACTTGTCGGGGGCGTCTGCTTCAACGGAACAAACCCTAGGGCTTGCCGGAGCAGACTGCCTCTCAGCACTCTTTTTGTTGATTTTGGGGACCTTCTTGGCGGCGTCTTCGGGGAGCTCTGCTGGAAAGTAGTCACCAGTTACCAACTTCCTCTTCTTGCTCTGTCCAATTGATGGTGTTACAGATAGTTGAGTCAGTCTAAGCACAAAGATCCCTGGTTCCACAGGTAACTTTAATGCAGCGCATTTTGACAGGCCATCGACAACATCGTTCTGGGCTCTTGGAACATGCTCCATCCGCAGGCCGTCGAAATGCTCTTCCAACTTTCTCACTTCATCAATGTAAGCTTCCATCAGTGGACTCTGATAATCTTTGTTCACTTGGCGGACGACAAGCTGCGAGTCACCCCTGACAATGAGCTTTTTGATCCCAAGGTCTGCCGTGATTCTGAGTCCGGCAAGCAAGCCTTCATACTCTGCAGTATTGTTTGTCGCTTGCTCCTTGGGAAAGTGCATCTGGACGACGTACTTGAGGTGCTCCCCGGTGGGTGCGACAAGCAACACGCCCGCACCGGCGCCTTGCAGCGAGAAGGCACCATCAAAGTACATGATCCATTCTTTGCTTGCTTCCTTGACGGGAATGCTCGTCTCTGGAATTTCTTCATCAGGTGTTGGCGTCCATTATGCTATAAATTCTGCCAATGCTCGGCTCTGGATAGTTGAAGTACTCTCAAACTTGAGGCCAAAGCTTGACAGTTCCAGTGCCCACTCGACAATCCTGCCTGTTGCTTCTGGATTCTGCAATATCCTCTTCAATGGAAAGCGAGTGACTACTGTGATCTCATGTGCTTGAAAGTAATGGCGCAGCTTCCTCGAGGCCATGAGAAGGCCGAAAAGCAACTTCTGCACACCAGAGTACCTTGATCTAGCCCCTGCAGAAGGGAACTGACAAAATAAACTGGGCGCTGCACCATCTTCTTTTGTTTCTCTTCCTGTGGCTGCACAGATCTATCCTTGTCGGGACCAGAGCTTGCCGGGGAAGCACCCTGCTTGTCGCTGGACTCGCTTGCCGTGGTCGCTGGCTCATCATCCGCCTCCCTTTCCGCTACTAACGCAGCACTAACCACTTGATTGGTTGCCGCTAGATACAGCAGCAACTTCTCTTGTGGTTTAGGTGCGACAAGTATTGGAGTGGAGGACAGGTATCTCTTCAAGTCCTGCAGCGCAGCCTCCGCTTCCGGAGTCCATTTCATTGGACCTGCCTTTTTCAAAATTTTGGAAAACGGCAGGGCACGCTCAGCAGACTTAGAGATGAACCTGCTGAGAGCAGCAACGCAGCCGGCAAGCCTTCGCACATCCTTGACGCGCTTCGGTGCTTTGATCTGCTCAATGTCCTTGATCTTGTCGGGATTGGCTTCAATCCCCCGCTGAGATATAAAGAACCCGAGAAGCTTGCCGGAGGGGACTCCAAACACACACTTCTCAGGGGTTCAACTTGAGATTGATCTTGCGCAGATTTGCAAAGTTGCTTTGTCAAAATCTCAGGGGTCTCGTCCAAATCTTGGATCAAAGTTGCTTTGTCCTTGCTCTTGGCCACTATGTCATCCATGTAAGCCTCTACATTTCTGTGCAATTGTGGCTCAAAAGCATGGCTGACTACTCTTGCGAATGTTGAACCAGCATTCCTTAGTCCGAAAGGCATCCGTACAAAGCAGTACGTGCCACATGGAGTAATGAATGCAGTTTTCTCTTCATCCTCTTCTGCCATGAAGATCTGATGATATCCTGAGTATGCATCAAGAAATGAAAGCAAATCACATCCTGCCGTGGAGTCGACAATCTGGTCAATGCGCGGCAAGGGAAATGGATCTTTGGGACAAGCTTTATTAACATCAGTGAAGTCAATACAAAGCCTCCATTTCCCGTTTGCCTTGCGCACGACTACAGGATTGGCCAACCACGTAGGATGGAGTACTCCTCTGACAAGGCCTACTGCTTCCAACTTCTTGATCTCTTCTGTAATGAATTCTTGTCGTTCCACCACTTGTTTCCTGACTCTCTGCTTGACGGGCGGCGCGTGAGGGCAGACGGCAAGGTGGTGCTCAATCACTTTCCTGGGAACACCGGGGATGTCAGACGGTTGCCATGCAAACACATCGACATTCGCCCGCAGGAAAGCAACGAGCGCGCTTTCCTATTTAGGGTCAAGCGTGGCACTGATGGTGAAGGTACCACCAGTGCCGTCCTCCTTGGCGGCCACTTTCTTGGTCTCTGGTGAAGCTGTCTTTGCCTTCTTGCACTTGCCGGTGGAGCTCGATGGTGCGTCCTCGACGGTAGCGCAGCACTCCGAAGAGGTGCGCTTGCCTGAGTGGGCATCAGAGCTGTTCTTGCCGGACTTGGTCTTCCTCTTCTTCCCCCCGGGAGCTTCAGCGGCAAGTGTCTTGTGATCTGCTGCGGCCGCTGCTTCCCGGTAGATCTTGTCGGTATAGATAAGGGCATCTTTCTTGTCGCCATGGACAGAAATGACACTTATCAGACCGGGCATCTTGAGCACGTTGTAGGCGTAGTGAGAGGCTGCCATGAACTTGGCGAGCGCTGGACGGCCGAGTATCCCATTGTAGGGCAATGGGAAATCAGCAACGTCAAAGGTAACTTTCTCTATCCTGAAGTTCAGCTCGCTGTCAAATGTCACTGGCAATGTAATCTTCCCCTTCGTCTTGCTCCTTCCCAGGTTGATTGCTTGGAAAGTAATAGTCTCTTGAAGCTCGCTGTCGGGGATCTGGAGCTTCTTGAGTACCGCTGAGGAGATCAGGTTCAAGCCGGCCCCGCCGTCAACCAGATCTTTGTGACCTTGAGGTTGCAGATAGTTGGCGAAACCAACATCGGCAAGCACCCGACCGCAGTTATGCGATCAGGGTGATCCTCAACATCAAAGATGATGGGCGTGCCGGACCACTTCAGAGGCTTGCGCGACTCAACTGACGGTTCCGCTACATTAACCTCCCGCACCCACTGTTTGAGCTGGCGGTGCGAAGTATGCAGAGAAGCACCGTCGTCGATGCACAAAACCTCTGTTGCCTTCTGAAACTCCTGCTCGTCGGTCTCATCCTCATCCTTCTCTTCATCTTCATCTTCGTCTTCATCCTTGTCGCGGCCGTGGGGAGGCCTGTCTCCTTGCCACTGCTTAGCCTTGCCGCGGCGCCCTCCCCGGGCGGGACGCTTCTTGCCGGATCCTCCACCACCTTCTTGGGCCTTCTCCTTGTCGCATCGCTCGTATTCAGCTTTCTGTAATTCAACAAGCTGTTCAACTCTCTTGCAGGCCTGGAGATCATGGCCCTTGGTGCGGTGGATCTTGCAGTACTACTTGCCGGAGCCGTCCTGCTTGTCGGCGGCCACCACAGCCTCGCCGGAGTTACCAGCTTTGGCCTTCTCGGTGCCACCTCCGTTGCCGGACTGCTCGACGACTAGCACATCTTTATCTTTCCTCTTTCTATTGTTCCGCCTCCAGTTTTTCTTTGCCGGGGCGGCGTCCTCACTGTCAGACCCTTCTGCTACCGCATTCTCTCCGGGGAGTTTCCTCCCCTCTTCAGCACGTGCACACTTGTCGGCCAGGGCATATAGCTCACTGACGTCTCTAATCTTGCACATCGCCATCTCCTCCCTCATCCTGCGGTTTCGCATGTTCTGATGGAACGCGCTGATGACCGCGGCAGGGTGGACATCTGGGATGTTGCGCTGCACTTGGCTGAATCTCTGTATGTACTTGCGCGGGGGTTCTCCTTCCTTCTGGGTGAGCAGATGAAGATCGCTTTCCTGGCCATGGGGCTTGTGGCCGCCTGTGAAGGCGCGGACAAACTGATGGCACAGATCCGCCCATGAGGAGATGGAGTCGTCCGGCAAGTGCATGAGCCACGATCTGACGTTGGGCTTGAGCACCAGCAGGAAGTAGTTGGCGAGGATCTTCTCGTCGCGCCCCCCGGCCGCCTGCACCGCGATGGTGTAGACGCTGAGGAACTCCGACGGATGTATCCTGCCATCGTACTTCTCGGGTACATCTGGCTTGAAGTTCTTGGTACTGGGCCACTGGACTTGCCGCTGCTCACGGGTGAACGCAGGGCAACCTGCCGCGTACGGCAGGTCGCCTGGTTCCCCTGGCGCATGCATGTCGACAGCGGGTCCAGCGCGCTGTTCTGATTGACGCCGCGCTTCTCTTCGACGTTCGATTCGGGTGCGAGCGTCCTCTTGCTGCCGTTCTTGAAGAACTTGGCGCTGATCACGACGAACTCGTGGATCTAACGACGCCGTGGAGTCGGTGTCGAGGTTGACCCGGCGAGTCGGCGATCTTGGCCTTCGGGGCGGGGAGTGCACGGTGGTGGCGCCTCCACCAGTCTTGTCGCCACTGGCTTGCGCCTGGGCGTCTTGCCGCGGCTTCGACGTGCTCGGTTGCCGGGGAGTGTCGCCATTGGCGAAGCTGATGAGGCTCTGAATGGTGATCCTCCAATCGTCGATGTTGTCCGGCGCTGGAGGGTAGTCTAGGAGCAGTTGGGCTCGAGCCAACGCTTCTTCTGGGGTTTTTGGCGGCGGGGGCGAACGACGCGAGGAGCGGGATATGCTGAAACTTCTAACGGTGTTAGAAGGAGCAACATCCCGTCCAGGCGATCGTGCTGCGCTCGCGCCAACATGTTGGCGCGCATGTTGGCCTGGAGCGTCCCGTGATCCACCAGCTTGGCCTTGTTCTAACGCGAGCACGGTGCTAGGAGCACCATGGCGTTGTCGATCCCGCGTCTCCTGAGAGGGGCGCGGTGCATGCACGGACGCTGTAGTTTGCGGGGCCTTGTCCTTGGATCTGGTGACAATGTGAGTTCCCCCGTCGGCGCCCGTTCCTCCGTCGGCGTCTACCCCACTGCCCGTTTGCTCCGGTGGCAGCGGGATCGACGCAGACGGACCAACCACCTCCGAAGCCTTCTTCTTCGGTGGCATGTCGATGAAGATGATGATGTAGCGCGCGCGAACACCGGATCAGGTTCGCACAACCTCGACGCCCCCTACCTGGCGCGCCAAAGATGTCGTGGGAAACGAACACCTATGGGGCAGGGCCCCTTCTCGGTCCGGCAGGGAGCGGAGGGCGCACGAAGAGCAGATCGAGGCGAAGCACGCAAGGGATTTTACCCAGCTTCGGAGCTCTCCGGAGAGATAAAACTCCTACTGATGCTTTGTGTTTGTATTGTGTTCTTGCTCGAGAGCGTGAGCGTTCTGTAGTTTCGAATGAGTCGAACCCCCTCCACGTTGCGCATGGGCCTCCTTTTATAGGCTAAAGGGGTCACCGACAGGTGGCAACGCAGACAGGGGTAAAAATGTAAAAAGAGGGGTTGGTACAACTGCCTCTACAGTGCACCCTACCTAACTCTGACGGCAGGGGACAAGGGCATTTAATGCCCGTCCGGTCGCCCAAACAGTGCAGAAAACAACCGTTTGGGGCGCCACCGCTTGCCACGATGGCCTTCTCGTCATCCCCACTTGCCACCTCGCACCGCTTGGCTGCACAGCTTCCCGCCACGTGCGCCTGGAACGGTCCTGCGGGGACACGTCGATGGATGCGCTGGAGCATGGGTGCAGAGTGGTGGCTTCGCCGCGGCAAGCACCTTGCCGCGGTCGTCGTCTTGTCGCACCCAGCAGCTTGTCGCTCGTCGGGTCTTGCCGGGACGCGTGGCGCGTCGCGGCAAGTTCCTTGGCTGGCCTTCCCGGCAAGCTCCTCTTGCCGGGGCCTTGTCCTTCCCGGCAAGCTCCTCTTGCTGGGGCCTTGTCTTCTTAGTAAAAACACTTTGTTCTTGAATGGCATCAACAGGAATAGTGGAGGATCTTGGCGGACGCCCGGCAAGCCTTGCCGCGGGACGCTGCGACTGCCCGTGCACAAGTTCGGGATACTAAGGTACCCCTACTTTAGTACACCGACACCCAGGTTTGGGCCCTCTCGATGGAGGTAAAACCCTACTCCTGCTTGATTGATATTGATGATATGGGTAGTACAAGAGTGGATCTACCACGAGATCAAGGAGGCTAAACCCTAGAAGCTAGCCTATGGTATGATTGTTCTGTCCTATGGACTAAAACCCTCCGGTTTATATATACACCGGAGAGGGCTAGGGTTACACAAAGTCGGTTACAATGGTAGGAGATCTACATATCTGTATCGCCAAGCTTGCCCTCCACGCCAAGGAAAGTCCCATCCGGACACGGGACGAAGTCTTCAATCTTGTATCTTCATTGTTTTGGAGTCCGGTCGATGATGATAGTTTGGCTATCCGGACAACCCCTAGTCTAGGACTCCCTCACTAGGGTTTAAGATTCTATCACTCTAGCAGCCCATCATCTACTTATTACTTCCCAATGCCTTCCTCTAGGCCCAAATAATGGTGAAGTGTCATGTCATCGACGTTCACATAACACCACTAGAGGAGAGACAACATACATCTAATCAAAATATCGAATGAATCCAAATTCACATGACTACTAATACCAAGACTTCACCCATGTCCTCAGGAACAAACGTAACTACTCACAAAGCATATTCATGTTCATAATCAGAGGTGTATTAATATGCATTAAGGATCTAAACATATGATCTTCCACCAAATAAACCAACTAGCATCAACTACAAGGTGTAATCAACACTACTAGCAACCCACAAGTACCAATCTGAGGTTTTGGTACAAAGATTGGATACAAGAGATGAACTAGGGTTTGAGAGGAGATGGTGCTGGTGAAGATGTTGATGGAGATTGACCCCCTCCCGATGAGAGGATTGTTGGTGATGACGATGGTGATGATTTCCCCCTCCTAGAGGGAAGTTTCCTTGGCAGAACAGCTCCGCCGGAGCCCTAGATTGGTTCCGCCAAGGTTCCGCCTCGTGGCGGTGGAGTTTCGTCCCGTAAGCTTGCTTATGATTTTTTCCAGGGTAAAAGACTTCGTATCACAGAAGATGGGCACCGGAGGGCCACTAGGGGGCCCACGAGGTAGGGGGCGCGCCCTGTAAGGGTGGGCGCGCCCCCCACTCTCGTGGCCAGGGTGTGGGCCCCTATGGTACTTCTTTCGGTCAATAATTATCACTAATTCCAAAAATAACTTTCGTGGAGTTTCAAGACTTTTGGAGCTGTGCAAAATAGTTTTCCAATATTTGCTCCTTTTCCAGCCCAGAATCCCACCTGCCGGCATTCTCCCCCTTCATGTTAAACCTACTAAAATAAGAGAGAATAGCCATAAGTATTGTGACATAACGTGTAACAACATCCCATAGCAATAAATATCAATATAAAAGCATGATGCAAAATGGACGTATCAGGTCCCGCACGCCGTAGTACTCCTACAAACCTTACCACCGCACTCATCATCTATTTTCTTCAACAGGATGAGGGAGAAGCCGATTTGTAGTGGAGGCGCTTTAAGAAAATGATCTATAGTGGAGACCCCTACCCTGGGGTGCCCTAGGTAGCTGCCGCACGCATCATTGTTTTCTCTTTTCTTTATGCTCTTGCGCCCTAGAGTGAAATGATGGTTGCTTCGTCCGTCCAGCTTAATGCGGGAAAGGTGGGGCTTTGTGATTTGACCCCTCATCGCTCATTTTCTACTACTGTGGCGCTATGACCGGGGTGCCTCCAATTCCAACCACTGCTCCGAACTGTAATTTGGTGCATCGCACGTGGAACAAGACGGTGGATGAGCCACATGTCGGCCAAAGGGGTGCTGTTAAGTGTGCCGCCATTTCTTGTTCGGACTGACCCTGCTTGAGTTGCTACGCCAACACGACAGGAGCAACCTACCACTTGGTTTTCCTCCTTGGTGAAGCCCGTCTATATTGATCTAAAAAGATATGTACTGAACTACCCTCTGTCTCGGTTTTTTAGGCGTCTTGGTTTATAGGGCATGCACGTAGTTCTAGGTCATCCATTTGACTAACTAAATATGCGTTACTATGTCACAAAAAGTATATCATTGGATTCTTAAGCGGATGTAGTTGTATTTAAATGTCGAGGGCGGGGCTTTTCCTGTGCGGTAGGCGGGGCAGTTCCGCCTAGTGGGTTCGACAGAGATGCAAGAAGATGAGGGAGTAGGCTGCTGCAAACATAGGGCTGTGTGATTTGAAAGCGAGTTACTGCTGGACAGGGGGGCCCCGTGATTTCAGTTGCCATTATCATTTTAACTGCGGCGCTCCGACCGGCGAGAGTCTCCCGATTCCTGACCACCTACATACAGGTGCCTCTCCCAATGCTCCACCATGTAGTAGAGGCTGGCTCTTGGATGAGATCCAACTTCTCCACTTTTTCCTTGCCTCTTTCCTCCACATATGCAAAAATTCCATGTAAAGCAGGCTTGTAGCCCACTATTGTAGTACTTACTTGCACCTACAGGTGCTAAGCTTGCCACATAGGCATAAAGTCTGATGTGGTAAGTTAATTAAGAAGAGAGAGAGTAGTTTGGTGACCCAAGGAAGAAACAGTGCTAAGCGCGTTTACTTAGGTGAAAAGACAATTTTGAGTCTATAGCTAATTAAATGAAGCAAACTTAGCAACAAAAAACTAATAAGCACCTATGCATTGGGGACTTGATTGCTAAGCCATTTAATGCCCTTAGCACCTCATCTAAAGCACCATTTCATTGGAAGAGGTCACTCCTTGGCAAATGCAATAAATACCACTCCCTCTGTCCCATAATATAAGAACATTTTTGGCACTACACTAGTGCCAAAAACGTTCTTATATTATCGGACGAAGGGAGTACAAAGAAAGAGATAGAGAGAAGTAAAAAAAATACACTTATAGCCGACCTTATAGCTAACCTTGTTGTAGTATGAGTGACTAAGTGATGACATGCCAACATCAGATAGCCTAACGCACTGTGTTAAATCTCCAAGGGCGCGACCGCGCGAGCGACGCGATGGTCGTGGTAGGTGCGACCATGATACAGGCTGCTGGCAGCCCTTGGATCTGAGATCGAACGGTCGCATGCTAAGTTGCTGAAAATTTGCAGAATAACCCTCCAGGATAGGATATTCACCCATAGGTCTAGAATCACGCCATGCAACCGTTTGATCTCAGATCCAAGGGCTCTCGGAAGCCCGTATCATGAGAGAATGGAAAGCCACTACCCTGCCGTTCGCACGCTGGCAGTTCGCTCCTACTTGTCCCTGCACGCCCTTTAATATTACGGTGGTTCGCTCCTAGTCGTCTCGTCCTTTCACATTACGGCAGTTCCACTAATCCTAACCCTCCTCCCAAATCCATGGCGTCCCAAATCTCCATGATCGGCGGTGAGTACAAGGTTAGAACCATCACCTGCGATGAGTTCGACGTCATCTACACACGTTCTTCCGTGACGGTGAAAGGATGCCTTGCTTGCTTCAGACGCATGTTCGAAAACTCAAATGATGAGTGGGTCGCTGGGCTAGATGTTGAGTACACCACAGTCCTGGGACGAGAGAAGGATCTAAAGGAGGAAGAGAGGAAGAAGCCCGCCGTGATCCAGGTTTGCGTGCATGACTTATGCTTGGTCTACCACATATGCCATGCCGACGTTGAATGCCAGGATTTTAAGAACTTCCTCAAGGGTAACCTAGTCAAATTCGTTATTGTAGACTTTACGAATGATAAAAGAGTCCTGGGTCAGATAGGCCTTGTTGTAGGCAAGCCCTTCGACCTCCAGAAGAATCGGCTGCTGCCCTCTAGTGGTCAGCCTTCAATGCTGACCCTGGCAGGAGCCATGGTTCATCCTGCGTACGGTAAACTGGAGAAACCTCATTACACGTTTCATCGTCATGCATGGCAGTGGAATGTACTAGATATAGACCACATCCACTATGCTTCAATGGATGGCTACCTTTGCTTCAATATCTACAAGGGTTGGATGAAGAGCAAGAGCCAAGTGTGAGGTTCAAGCAAAGAAGTGTCGGCCAAGAGGAAGAGGGACAAGGACGAAGTCGAGGACGTGGATGAGGACTCCGAGTAAGGTGGCAGTGTCGTTGCTCATGGTGGTTCTAATGCAGTGTCTACTGGATTAGTTCCATAGTTTAATTTAAGGTGTGGTTAGTTTAATTTGAGGGGTGTGTTGTGCTGAGCCCCCAGCAGAACTCTTTAGTACGTACATAATAGTATTTCTTACATTTCATTTAGCACCCCATTTAAGCACGTACTAGCTTTTTAATAGTACTATATGCATAATTTGACGACGAGCTCTCTCTATATGTACCACCTTTTTTAATTTCAATTTTTGCTCCATGGAGCAATCCATCGATACTACTACTGTACAAAAGTATACATTTTTTAAAAGGCTAGAGTACTGTTCATCACATATATAGCCAGTTAAATTCTCAACCTAGAATGACGTGCATGCCATGTAAACCGATACGGAGGAAGTATAGTAAAAATGAGGTGATTTTACCGAGCGATCGGAGGGGGTGCAAGGCCTGTCATGCAGTCCCACGTGTCATGATGTACCAAGGCGATGCGCGTGTACCTCTTGAGGCTGAAGCAATACTACATGGTTTGAGATGATGGCGAACCGAAGTGTGAAATAATGGTTGCTTCGTCCGTCTGGGAAGGTGCGGCATTGTGATTTGACGTCTCATTGCTCATTACTACTACTGGGCCGGTACAACTGGGGTGCGTCCCCCTGCTGTTTTGCACTGTTATTTGGTGCTTGACACGTCGACCCGGTTGCTATATGTCCCACATGTCGGCGACAGGAAGTACAGAATTCATGAAAGGGAGCGCTGACGGAGGAGTATACAAGACACGGCTGAGGTTTTTGCTGCTTCGCGCGATCCATCGATACAAACCCGGACTAAAAAAAGGCAAGGGCGGGTCTTTTCCCGTGCGGCAGGCAGGGCAGTTTGGCATGGTCTGTTCGAGGCAAGGAGGTAGGAAGGGAAAAAAGCAAATAAAGGTTGAGCGACTTAGTTTTGGAAAAATCTGATTTTATGGAGTATGTACCCACTAGGGTTTATAGGGCTCATCTAAAAAACATTCATTTTTCCATTTGATAAGTCTCAATTCTACTACTAGTAGTAGTACCATCACATGTTGGATTTCGAGGTGCGTTAGATCACCCGATGCAAGCAGTGTTAAGAGAAAACTCACCAATGCATGTAGAAGTTCATGGAAATTTAGTGGTCATTCATGCATTCGTTCTAATTAATGCCTCGGTAAACATTACTTCTTGAGAGAAAAAAGTGTACTAATTACTTGTGCAAACTACAAAATTAATTCGACCACTCACCGTCTACCTTGGCTGGAGAGATTTTGAAATTGAGCCATAAACTGGAAAGGAGGGAGTAGTAACTTTTGTCTCGATTACTATTTGTGGCCTTGTATAGATGCAAAATGTACTTTTTTATAGTGGCCTTGTATAAGTAAATGGAGGGAGTACTAGAGGACATATATATTCCAAACAATATGATAATCTCTCTAACCAAGGTAGTAGGGACGAGGAGTAAACGGAGGGAGTAGTAAAAATTTCTCCTCGTCCTGCGAGCCACCGCGCGCATGGGCGAGGGAGGGGGCGTAAGGCGTACAGTAGTACTACTACTAGTAAGCAAGCTTCACCTCATCCTGCGAGCCACCGTGCCCGTGGGCGGGGGAGATGGCGCACTAAGCAAGCTTCTCCTCATTCTGCGAGCTGACGGGACACATCAAAAGTACTCCAGTGTATAGAGCCTTGCCTCTAAGGTAGGCCCCACATGATTTGCCTCTTTTTTAACATAACATGTCAAGTCGCAATTTGTTTGTTCACCCGTGGTAGACGATCCTCCCTCCACCAAGTGGACAACCGGTACACATGTCAAATTACCACATGGGCTGCCTTTTGGTACAGAAATGAGCTCCACCGTGTACCCGCGCGGGTGTGGTTGGGAAAGAGATGGGAGTATGTGCGCCGTGCGTGCACCTCTTCTCTTCGTGCACGTCCCCCACCTACGTGGATGTGTGTGAGAGAGATACAAACCTAGAAATAATGTGTCGTCCATCCCCATGCCTCCGATGAGTCCGACCACTAGTCACCACCACGCCCCACTCCTCCTCACCTTATCTCTCATCTTTCTCCCTCCATTTTTATATACAAGGGGCTACTATCAAAATTACAATTTGCAGATATACAAGTCCACTAACACTAATCGATGCAATATTAATGGTGTTTTCCTCTTAGTACTAGCAAAGGAGGACATTAATTATCCCTTGCATGCATGCGGGAGTGTGAGCATTGGCTTGATGTACATGAAAGAGAAGAATACACGGCAAACAAGGAAACACGGTGGCTTGCAACATTGACATAGAAGACATTAATTTTTTCCTTGGTACCTGTAATATGGGTTTGTGGCCTTGTATTCAAAAATGGAGTCCGGTAAAATTCTCAAGATACCATTTATCCAATAAATTCTCGAGATATCATTAGTTTTTACAAAATGGGATTACTCCTGCATGGGTCAATCACAATAGGTGTTTTGCAAAAAAATGCATCTTGATGTTCCGTGCAATGCACGGGCATCTTGCTAGTCCATGAAAACAAAACATGGCAAAATTCCACGACGAATGAGGGATTTGAATTTGTTGGGAGGGGCTGTTTGGATCTTGCCCGGGGTAGCCAAAATATTGGTGACCCTTTTGTCCACCGGTGCCTTTGCCACCGATGAACAAGGAATGGCTCGGGTGCTCATGCATCCTCCAGCGCGCACGTTGGAGATGAGCTCGCACGAGATGTGTTTTTTTGTCCCAGCATGCTGCCCGAGCCGCCCGCAGACCGACCGGCGACCCGCAAATTACGCCATCCAACCGTAGCCGCACACATTATGACAACAACTCAACCAACCAGATGAAATTCACGCAAACACGTAGACAAACTGATATTTCACATAAATGACAAAAATCATATAAAATACAGCATTTTCATACAAACATGATGGATTTCATTACATTCAAATGAACTACGCGGTGCTAGTTCTGGACAACACATGTATATAATACCTGGCCTAAATGGTCGCCCGCCGATCAATTTCTGTTCCACATGTCTGGCAGCACGATCATCGGACTGTCGGGAGCCCTGGAGGTATATGCTTCAGTGCAAAGGACGGCTCGCTTCCCCACTACCCAACTGATATCATTGGCTGATGCTGAAGATGATGGTGGAATGGGGTTTCCCCGCTTCCGTGGAGCCCATGCGGGGTCGACGAAGGTCCTTGCAAGAAAATGATCTGGCAAGACACCTGCTGTGTATGCTGGCATCGCCTCCACGGTAGCCTTCATGGGACCTAAGCGGCGGCGGCCTCCCATGTTCTACTTCTACTCGATGATGGCGGCGGACGCGGAGGCACTGGCCACCGACTCATCGCTCTCCGTGCACCCGGCTTCTGTCACTGCTTGCATGGCGCGATCGCCGGCATGGGAGTCTCGGCCACAGAAACGAGAGACACGGTATGAGGCAACAGTTTGGACGGCAGCAATGACGCTCGTGCGCCGCTCCTCGTCGAGCTGGCCTGGAGCGGCGAGTTACTGAACCGCACGCCGGCTTGGTGCAGCAACTGGCTATGTAGGACACCGCGTCGTTCTTCCACTGACGTGTGGGCTCTTTGGGTACATGGCTTGCATGTCAGTGACCCAACGCAGGCAGCGCACAGTAGAGGAACCTTTGGTGGGCCAGGGCAGTCAGAAGCGGACATTTCATAAATCGATGATTGTTCGTTGAGTGTGACGTCATCTTTTTCATGTAGATAAGCCTACTATGTTGATAGCCCGTTCGACATGTTGTGATTCATAAAGACTGTTGCAAACATCAATGCTCTCCTTATCACAGATAAGATTGATTAATACCCGTAACAATCCATGTCCTTAACAGAGGGTGCTTGCACGTATAGGTTGAGCGTGTGTCTTGTGTCATGTGTTGTGTACATGCAGGCGTGCGAGTGTTGCGTGCGTGCAAGGGTACGTTTCAGTGTTGCATGCATGGGTGCGTACGTGCGTGTGTTCGTAAGTGCATGTCTATGTGTCACTGTTGCACGCCTGCATGCGTGCGTGTGTTCATTATGTGTATGTGTTAGTGTTGCACGCCTGCATGCGTTTGTGTCTTGCGTGCATGCATGTGTACGTGCGGGGTGAGACTACACGTCAGTCGACTGACTTTTTCATCTCTGGTCATTATATTTTCCTGCCGTTGGATACGAAATCAAGGGCCTCCAGTTTATCATGAAGCTCCGCCCCCCTGAGCCGCCACGCCGCCTCGCCCACCACGAAACCACTCCCCACCACCAGTCCGCCACCGCACCGGCCAGCCCTCTAGCCCCCCCCCCCCCCCCCACGCAGAGCTTTTTCTCCGGCGATCCCACCCCACCGCACAATCAATGCCCCCACCGCTCGCGACTGCCAACCAGAGCTCTCACGACTTCGAATACCCACCGACCACTAATTTATTACCATTTCTATCCTTCATATATGCGCTGACGGGTGGGCCCTATGGTAATGTGCGTTGCTGAATGTGGACCGTTTGACTGGTCAATTGATCGTGTTATCAACAAATTACGGAGCAGTATGGTGCGCCAGTGCCCGTACGATCACCCTAAAATGTACTCCAATTTTATTAACACAGTACAGACTCAAACTACCATTTCTTTCTTTCATATACGGGCTGACAGGTGGGCCCCACGGCTACGTGCCCCGATGGTGCAACACTAGTTGCGCCACGTGGAACGTTTGACTGGTCAATTGATTGTGTCATCAACAAAATACTGAGTTGTACGGGTGAGCCAGTGACTGTATAATCATGACATGTATTTGTTTAACACGGTATAGACGCAAGGGCTCATATATACACGCAATCACTCACCGCTGTAAAAGCACACACGCGGACCCAACCCCTATGAGCACGTTCGAGAGAGTGGGCCAGCATATGATCTTGAGATTTTACGAAGTCACGATAGGTGCCTCATAGTCGAGTGGAACGTCTCCTCCCACTAAATGCACATCGCCGGAAAATACTGAAATTAACACAAGATAAATGCGAGCACCGGGACTTTAACCTTGGTGTGCTCGAGAAACCATTGTCCTCCTAACCATCCAACCACATGTTGGTTAGCACGACAAAATGTATGTGGTGACCGTGATGCGCTTATTTTGAAGTCCAGTGACCATACCGTGCTTTCGCTTCAAATATAATGACCGTAAGTTTCGTGAAAAAAATACGGATCACGCATCAAATGCAAAGTCCGTCAGTGTCATCAACAAAATATGAAGACGTATAGCTAGATACCGTATGATCACCACAAGAATGTATACGGTGACCGTAATGAGCATATTCTGAAGTCCAGTGACCATATAGTGCTTTAGCTTGAAATACATTGACAGTCACGCGTGAATGGGTCGTGGGCATGCATACCTTTAGAGGGCCGAGAGATAGCTTGTGTGCGTACGTGAAAGTGGTGTAGAAAGAGGGGGTGTCCGGTGGAGACAAGGAGAGATATGCCCTTCGTTTCTTTTTCCCGTGACTAATACTTTAGGAGAATATATAAACATTCACAATGCAGAACAAATATTTTTGGATGCACCATGCAATTCACTTTCATGTATAACATTCTACTATTGTATATGCTAATTTTCTTAGTGGCCGATTGCGTGTGTGGTGTGGTGGGCACATCATTTCTAGTTGTGGTGGGTCAACATGAAGACTCATGGGTCGGTTCCATCCTGCGCCACATATAGGTTGGACCGAGACGCGTTATACGAAGACCCATGTGGAGGACTCGGCGTACAACACGAAGCTACCAGAGTCGCGAAGGACTCTATCCCCACTGGTGATAAGCCGACTATATATGATTTGTAACCCTAGGCCCCCAGTATGTTATAAAAGCTTGGGGGCTAGTTCATCAATAGTATACACACACGCACAATGCCTGGTATTCACGTGTACTTGTACACACCCCTATCACTAATATACAGTACCAGGAGCAGGCTTTTTCTTCAACTGCAAGGGTCCGAACTAGGAATTTTGCCTCGTATTCCCATCCAGCCTAACAGTCAGGGATATCCTACCGAATGACATGATAAAATCATATCTGCCAACTATTAAGAGAGAGGTGTGTCTAGGGGGGGGGGGCAATGTGTGCGAGAGAGGCCTAAAGATAATGTGCGTGCGGGAGACACGTAGGCACATATATGTGCGTATAGAGGGCTAGTAGAGACCGTGCGTGTGTATATATGCATGTGAGAGAAATAGTGTTTTCCAACTGACATTCGTGAAAAGAGTGGTACATAGTAGTCAGAGAGAGAGAGAGAAACAGAGAGAGCATGTGCGTGAGACACCCCGACACCCCCAGAGAGATTGTGAGCATGTGTGAAAGAGAAATGCCGATGCATATAAAGTGTGTGCACTTATGCGTTAGATAGAGAGATATATAACACATTTGTGAGAATGGGCCGAGGCATAGTGCATCTACGTGTAAAAGGCGGTTCTACGCATTAAATTAACATATAAATGGCATTATTATTTTTGGATGAGATCATGAATTTTGCAAATTGCGTATGGACGAAAATTGGTCTATCAGACACCCATACTCTATTGAATTCTAGCATGTGCATGTGTTTATTTCATATTATCGATCCATAGAGTGAGAGCAGTTTGAAATACAGGCAATGGATGCTTTTGCAATTCATATATAAACATTAATTAGTGCACTCCATGTTGTTAGTGTGAAGCACTTTATACATTTGTCACTTGCATGGATACATTCCAAATTGCTAGCTACGAAATAGAATACATGTCGAATTCAACATAAAGGGGGTTTCGAAGATTCGAATTCATAGGAAGTGCATTCATCTATTTGAACCCGAGATAATGGCATTTGTAAATCAGATGTAAAAGGGGGCATCAATCTTTGTTGTGAGTTTGAACATGCTATATATATTCATACGCATGTCTAATTTTTTTATTTGCAACCAAGGAGATTATATCTGGAACCATTCATGAACTGAGGTAATAAGTTGCATATTTTTTAATATATACTCATGTATAATGTATATTCAAATGTACCCCCTCCATTCCAAAATAATCGTAGCTTTAGGATTTTCAAGAGTAAAGATTTGTGAAATTTGACAAATCCTGAAAGTTCAATTCAAGAGAACCGAAAACGTTAATGCTTCTGCTCCCAAATATTGAACGAAATGCCAAATAGGCCTCTGGTCACCCGAAACCGCGCGAGACAAATGTTTGGTGGGAGGAAATTACTGTCCTATTTCTGGCCCATGTAGCCTATCGCCCTATGTCCAAAGGTCTAAACCGGGGTAGGTTTGTGACTTCACCAAGATGCCAGTCTCAACCGCCTCCGAGAAGCATTCATATGTCGTGGCGCCTAAACACCCATGCGCTTGGCTTAAATCTATCCCGCCCACATTTGGGACACCTGAGACTACTGTCCTACCCCAACCCGTATGTCCGAAATTTTAGATTGGGGCAAAGTTTGTAACTTTCCCCAAATTTCAAACAAGCGCGTCTCAAACCGAACATTGTTCCCCGGTTCCCCGCCTCCCTCTGTTTCCCCATTCATACTCCGTGGGCGCCAAAACGCCCTCTCCACCAGCCGCGAAACCCCAGCCTCCTCCGTCCTCCACCCCATAGCGGCCAATCCACCACTGCCCTCCTCCATCGCGCCGGAGCCGGTACCCCGACGTCGCCGTCCAACGCAACTGCAACCGCAACGCCCTCAAGGACTTAGCAGCCGAAGCCGAGGCAAAGCTACCTCCACGACGCCGACGCCGACGTGCACCGTACCAGAACCACTCCGACTACACCGTCTTGTGCCTCACTGCTGCCGCTCCACTGTCGCAACCGTCCACCGCACCGGAGTTGTTCCCGCTATGCCGTCGTTCGCCGCCTCGGATCTGGTTCCCCGCCGCCGACAGCCGGCCACCGCACCACACTCAACAACTTGGCCATGGGTTCGTCCAAGGCTCCACCGTCCTCCACAACTTCTCGTTTCCAGTGAACCGAAAGAAGATTGTTGGAAAAACAGAAGGAGGACACAACACTGCCAGCAGAAAGAGGTACTCCTCTTCCCTTATTCGTGCAAATCTTACGTCTCTGCTCACACCATATTCATCCCACGAAAGAAACTAGTTGAGAGCTTCTTACTGCATCTTCTTCGTGATACTAAATGCACAAGGTTTAAATTAAGAAAGTGGCCAAAACAATAATTTAAATGCTTTTTAAATTATATTTGCAAACTATTTTATTTAAGTGCCAAACTTTGTGCGGAAGTGGCCTAATTTATTATATTTTATAAAACTAATTTGTTTTCAAAAAAGAAATAGAAAATAAGATGAAATAAAAATAAAATAGAAATGTCAAAAAAGAAAAAGGAAAAGGCCCCCTGTCCCTGCCCCCTGGGCCTTAGCCACCAGGGCAGACCCAGCCGGCCTCGCCCATCCCCACCCCTCGGTCGCCTTCCTCTTACCGTGAGCGATTGAGGGTGTGCTCCCGGTGGACCACCTCGCCGACGCCGGGACGGGATAAGGCTGTCGTCCCCTCGATGCCTCGGGCTCCTCCTCCACTTCCCCCCACGCCCACTCTCTCCTCTCCCTCCTTCGTCCTCTCCACCGTTCGGGAGGAGCACCCGACGCGAACCACGCCGCCGCCTTCGTTCTTGTCACTGCCCTGACGCCACGTTGATGTCGCCACACCTCGTTGGACCTTCTTGAGCCTCGCCGCCCTCTTCCCTACACCCGGAGTGAGCACCACGTCCCCCCTCCTTTCCTTCTCGTCTTGAACGCCGTATGCCGCCACGCCCGGAGCCACCGTGATCTCGCGCTCACCGCGTCCGTGCGCGCCCATCACTGCGCTCCCATACCCCTTCGCCGGGCCTGATGGCCCGTCTCCCCGTGCTCCTCGCGCGCCCTGGACTGCTCGCAGGTCGCGCGCCCTTCTACTACTGCAGTAGTCATCACCGCGCACAGCGCTGCCCGCTTGCCGGTCTGGCGCCATGGCCGTGCTGTCCTCTGCGTGCCTGTCCGTCCCCGCCGCTCCTACCTTCCCCAGCGCGCCAGCCGCCCTTGTGCACAGGCTCACCTGGCCCCGCGCTCGCTCGCTGGGGCCGCCATTGCCTCCACCTCGGCTCAATGCCACCGCTGGTACATAGCGTCCCTGAGTTGGCACCGCCGCCAATCGACGCGCAACAGCGCGGGCGTTCGAACGCATCCACGCATGCACCGAGCCGGTGGCCGTAGCCGGATTCTGGTGAAGTCCGGCGTGGATCTGCCACGAGAAGGGCCACTGACGCATCTCCGACGCCGCCCGCTGACATGGCACTACTGAGGCCCACCCTGGGCCACTGACTAGTGGCTCCTAGGGGCCCGTTGACCATGTTGACTGGGTCAACATGCTGACTGGGCAGGCCCCAGCCACTGACTGGTGGGCCACCCCCCCTTAATTAACTTAATTAATTAATTTCGGCAAGTTAAACTAATTAGTCACTGACATGTGGGACCTAATTATTTAATTAACTAATGTAGTTCAATTAAACATGTTAGATTAGCTGAGTGACTCATAGTGGGTCCCACTTATCAGTTTGATCACTCAACTAACTGTGTTGACTGCTGATGTCATGCTTATGCAATAATAATTTTCAAATTCATTTAATTAATAATAATTTCAGAAAATGTTTAAAACTTTGAAAAAACATATAAAATAATTTATAAGTCAGATGAAAATAATTTATATATGGAAGTTGCTCAAAAAATTGTAATGAATCTGAATATGATATCTGTTCATCTATCACATGCCTCTAGCATGATGAACATGGATCCTTCCCCTGTGATTCATTTGTCCAAAAAATGTCAAATGCTGGGAAAACATTCCTAGATGTTTTCCCGCTTCATCTGTAACATGTAGTACAACGTTAGATCCACCCTAGCACTGCATATTGTCATGTCATGAATAGTGATGCATATGTTTGCTCTATATTTATTTATCTTCCGCCTCTTCTCTCCGGTCGATACCAAGACTGACGCTACTCCAGACTGCGACTACACCCCTGACGTTCAACCACTCTCAGCAGAGCTTCCAGGCAAGCAAACCCCCTTGATCATTCCTATATCGCCAATTCCATTCTCTCTCATGCTTGCATTAGATTTTGCTACTTTAATTGGTCGCTCCTATTCTGATGCATAGCCTGCTTTGGTAACATGCTTTTGTACCTTACCTGCTTATCCTAAATGCTTAGTATAGGTTGGTTAGTGAACCACCAGTGACCCCTCACCTTGTCCCTATTGCCCCCGCTATATGACCGATGAATCAATCAACGTGATCGACGCCCAGAGCCCGACACATCACCTCACACCGCCTTAGTTGTACGACTCTGCAGAGCTACTATCGAGTGCCGAGAGTGATACCTCGTACATCACTTATGATGAGATCTCTGTAGTGTAGCTAATCATTCATGGTCTACAAAGGGTGATTCCTCCTTCACCACTTCCGATAACAACTCTGTCATGCAAAACCTCAAGTGTGAACCCATGAGGGTGATTCCTCCAAGTTCACCTTGACAGCTACGTCAAGTGGAATCCATCGAGGGTGATTCCTCGGATTCCCCCTGGATGATATGGACACATGGTTACTTTGGCTTTACCCCCAGAACCCTGTTAAAGATGGGTCGGCCCCGAGGGGTACCTGCTACTTCTTGAGCGTGCGTTGGTTTTTCCCTTGAAGAGGAAAGGGTGATGCAGCAATGTAGAGATAAGTATTTCCCTCAGTTTGAGAACCAAGGTATCAATCCAGTAGGATACAACGCAGAAATCACTAAACACCTGCACAAACAATCAAACAAACTTGCACCCAACGCGATAAAGAGGTTGTCAATCCCTTCATGGTTACTTGCAAAAGTGATATCTGATAGAGATAGATAAATGATAAAGTAAATATCTTTGGTTTTTAGATCGTAAAGTAACAAATTGCAAGAATAGTAGATCGGAAAGTACTATTGTTTACCAAAAACTTGTTTGATGGAAAATAGACCCGCAGGCCATAGGTTTCACTAGAGGCTTCTCTCAAGATAGAAAATAATACGGTGGGTGAACAAATTACTGCCGAGCAATTGATAGAAAAGCGCAAAGTTGGAACGATATCTAAGGCAATGATCATGAATATAGGCATCATGTTTGTGTCAAGTAGACCGAAATGATTCTGCATCCACTACTATTACTCCACACATTGACCGCTATCCAGCATGCATCTAGAGTATTAAGTTTATAAAGAAGGGAGTAACGCATTAAGTAAGATGACATGATGTAGAGGAACTAACTCAAGCAATATGATGAAAACCCCATCTTTTTATCTTCGATGGCAACAATACAATACGTGCCTTGCTTCCCCTACTGTCACTGGAAAAGGACACCGCAAGATTGAACCCAAAGCTAAGCACCTCTCCCATTGCAAGAAAAACCAATCTAGTTGGCCAAACCAAACCGATACATTGAAGAGAATTACAAAGATATCAAATCATGCATATAAGAATTCAGAGAGGATTCAAATAAGATTCATAGATAAGCTGATCATAAATCCACAATTCATCGGATCTCGGCAAACACACCGCAAAAAAGTATTACCTCGAATAGATCTCCAAGAACATCGAGGAGAACATGGTATTGAGAATCAAAGAGAGAGAAGACGCCATCTAGCTATGAACCCATAGGTCTATGGTAAACTACTCACGCTTCATCGGAAGGGCAATGGTGTTGATGTAGAAGCCCTTCGTGATCGAATCCCCCTCCAGCAGGACACCGAAAAAGGCCCCTAGATGGGATCTCATGGATACAGAAGGTTGCGGTGGCGGAAAAGTATTTTCATGGATGTCTCTGTTGGTTTGGGGATATATATGGGAATATATAGGCGAAAGAATTAGGTCAAGAGGTGAACAAGGGGCCCACGGGGTTGGGGCGCACCCTACCCCCCTGGGCGCGCCCTCCGTCCGTGTGGCCGCCGCATGGCTCCTCCGACTTCATCTCCAAGTCTCCTGGTCCAAGAAAAATTATCACGAAGGTTCTATTCTGTTTGGACTCCGTCTGGTATTCCTTTTATGCGAAACTCAAGAACAGGGAATAAACAGGAACTGGCACTGGACTCTAGGTTAATAGGTTAGTCCCAAAAATAATATAAAATAGCATATTAATGCATATAAAACATCCAAAATAGATAATATAATAGCATGGAACAATAAAAAATTATAGATACATTGGAGACGTATCAGTACCAGCGAGAGTTTGTGTTTCTGCGGGATTGGAGGGACATGCGGTACCACCACGGTAGAGGTGGACCTGAG
Organism: Triticum timopheevii; assembly: GCA_963921465.1. NCBI lineage: Eukaryota > Viridiplantae > Streptophyta > Magnoliopsida > Poales > Poaceae > Triticum > Triticum timopheevii. The sequence goes on from OY997272.1 coordinate 249,914,968, forward strand.
TTCCCGATAGTCTCTCATGAGTCGAGTTGACTAGGAGGGTACTCGCGAGTGATGTGGAGTCGGGTTGACCTAGAGGGTAACTGTGAGATAACTATGCCGCACGGCCGGGCATTCTTAGCCCTTGCAATAAGTCCATGAGACAAGACGACGGGACCACATATCATGGACGATTGATCCTTACCGCATGCTACCAAAAGACACTAATGGTTTGGATATGTGATCCGAGTAGGCCTCTGGCCTATTCACACTGACCAGCACGCGGGAATAAGTATGGGCACTCTGCATCGTACGTTTCTTCCGAAAGCTCTCTAATGTCAGCGATTGAGCGCCAGGCGCCCGGGTGGTCCGCATAAGTACAAGCTTTGTATAAAGATGTAGCCAGGACTGATCATGGATGTCCATGCACATGTAGGAGTGCAAAGGGCAATGGGCCCAAGACCCCTATGAGCTTAGGATATTGATGTCTACTATGCAACTTTCTTCTTGTAGACGTTGTTGGGCCTCCAAGTGCAGAGGTTTGTAGGACAGTAGCAAATTTCCCTCAAGTGGATGACCTAAGGTTTATCAATCCGTGGGAGGCGTAGGATGAAGATGGTCTCTCTCAAACAACCCTGCAACCAAATAACAAAGAGTCTCTTGTGTCCCCAACACACCCAATACAATGGTAAATTGTATAGGTGATGCGGAGCATCCCACGTTCATCCCCATGTACACTCCGACTACTCTCCAAGCCCCAAGAGGACATATGACGAGACCTCGACCAGACGCCATTGGGCACAAGGTGAACTCACTCCTCTTCGAACCGTCACTTTCCACATGTGAGACATGGCTACTACCTCATGCATGGACATTGCATACACTCAGGTACAACAGACATGACCATGGAGGATCCAAGGACCAAGGCCAAGCATGGAAGAGGAGAAGGAAGAAGAAGCAGGGACAAGCTTCCGGCCCCGCCCGGAACTTCTTGCCTTGGCCTGTGCGCAGAGAACGGGCCAAGGGCCCATGTATCCCCCTCTCACTTACCCCTTCATGGGCTAGCACTATATATACTCCCGCACCTCCTCCTAGTTAGAGTTAGAGCATAGCTCATCCGTACCAGATGTGCTCGACGTGAGGGACCGTGCCTCTTCAGAGAAGATCCATTCGGATTCAAGGCCTCCATCCGGAAAAGACAATCAAGACCTCCTCACGGAGAAGAACGGTTACTCTTGTATCTTCCCTTTGTTGATTTTGGATCATGTGTTACTTTGTGCTTTTGGTGATCTAGCCCTTGTGTGATCAATCACTTGTCGATTGAGTGTTTCTCTCGTTCCTCCTCGTGATTTCCCTTGTGTTCTTCCACGCGTTCTTCGTGTTTCCCCATCAACTTAACCCAATTTTGTTGTGTTGAGAGTTATGTCTCCTAAGGTGTTTCGGATGCTTAGGGACGTGCTTTCAACTTTGACTCCGTGTATACCCCATCATACGCTTCCACCACCATAACTCGGTCAACTTCGGCTACTCGGGTTTCCACCAATACTTCCATTTTGCCAAGTGCAAACCATCACCGCATTCCCGCTACCACCATTTTGACATTTGACGTTTGAGATTTTGAGTTTGCGGTTTTTTCGTTTCCTAAGGTGTTTCGGCTACTTAGGGACGAGACTCCATCATCTTGGTTTCTACATCAAGAACACCGCCACTCATCATCGCCAGACGGTAACCTCCATATCATCTTGGTATCGTGGTATCCCTCCTTTGTATATTCCCCTTGCCATTGCATTGATAACCCCTAGCCCATTTTGCGTTACTTGCCTATCAAGACTAGCCATTTGAGTATTGCCGGCAACGTTACTTGTGCACATTAGTGATCATACTTCCCATAGCATACACACCATATCATCCTGGTGCATATATTGCTATCATATCTTGTGTCACAAGTTTGTTCCCGCATATACACAATTGCTATCTTGGTTTGTGCATTGTGCAAAAGTGGCCATACAAAAAAAAGAGAATAAGCTTATAAGCAAAGAAAAATAAAGAGCAAAGAAGCTTGTAAGCAAGTGTCATAGCATCATACCACATTGCATATATGATTGTCATATCCGATCATCTTGGATCATCTTGAGAGAAACACCGGGAACCATACATACATAGCATACTTGGGATAAAAGTCCAAATATTTTGCATCTTATAGGTTGTGCACAAGTGTCGTATCCACCTATAGAGCAATCGTGCTAGAGTCTCTCTTGAGTTGTGCAACACGAGTGTTTTCCGTGGATTCCACATTTTGTGTTCATTCCTTGGTTGCACGACCCCATTTATCTATCCATGTGTGTGTTTCCGTGTGCCACATATTGCTATTGGTCTACTTATTTCACTTGCGAATATGTGAATCTCTTTAAACATTATTGACTCTTGCTAACATTTTGCATCAAATTTTTGTGCCACTATCCTCACCGAGCTCCACCATAAGCTTTTACTTGTGTAGGTGTGAGAACCGACAAGGATTGGTACCAATAGTGCTATTTCATTGTCCGCATTTGAGTGAACTTGATTCATCATCAACATCGGTCAAGGTACATTGGTATAAGTTCTTCTCTTTCTCGCACTCATATTTGCTCGAGCCTTGTGATGGATAGGCAAGGCATTTCCTCTCCGGTCTACGAAAACAACGACGGCGTGAACAACTACATCTCCAAAGCATCCATCTTCGATCTACAATGAAAAATGCAAGGCGCACAATCAAGATTGCGAGAGCGCATCGAGAACCTCTCCATTGACATTCGTCACTTCGAAGAAGGAAAAGGGACTACATCGACAAGAAGCTTTCTGCACATAAAGAGGAACAAGATGCAAGGATGGAGGAGATTAGAGCCTTGATCAAGTCTTCTTCCCCTTCATCATCTTCAAGGCGGCGACATTCAAGCCACAAGTCTTCAGAGCGCGACAACGATGCAAGTGCAAATCGTCCTCGTCCACATCTACATGGCAATCAACATCACGTTCGTGATCAACATCGTCATGGAGGGCAAGTCACCTCCAAGCATCATGTGCACGACGATGACGAACGACATCTACTACGAGCTCAAGCACGACAACGACATCATCATCATGAAGATGCTCCACAAGCACAAATGCACAAGTCCCAACAAGCCCTACTTCACGCCAAGTCCAAGCTTCATGAGCAAAAGAGAAGACCGCGAGACGACCACAACCAAGACGGTGCTACGGCTACAACAACCACTTCAGCATCTTCGCCAAGTGCTATCAAGGCATCTTCGCCTTTGGACGTACGGCATCTTTGCCTACTTCCCACGTGTACGCCTACGTCAACTTCATCAAGTCCAAGGCGACTACCTACGAGCGAGGGTGACACTTCCATCTTCGGAAGCCCCCCAAGGAAGATGGCCGAGCATGGGAACTCCCTTCGGTCATGGAGACAAGCTATGAGGTGCCACATCATAAGGGCCTCCCACACCAAGACGGTGACAAGAAGGTCGAGCAAGGGCCATCCCCTTCGACCACGGCGATAGGAGTTGAGCATGGAGACATTTGCACCCACATCTCTCCGAAACCCACATATGTCGAGATGCCCCAAGTGCCATGTGAGGAGAGCCACCACCCGATGAGTGAGATGAGTGACTCCACATATGTGACATTGAGAGCAATTCCTATGAGAGGATGGGTGTGACCACCACTAGCCCCACACATGAGAGCATGCCACACATCCTATGTGAGGTTGAGCGCCATTTGAGTGACTCCACCAACCATATGAGTGAGAGCATCCTTGAGGGAGTGAGTGAGCCACAACACTAAGAGAGTGAGGTAGTTGACACGGCATGTGAGGCCACTATGATTTCTAACGACTTGACCTCTACGCCTAGTGTGTTTCCTTCTTTGGTGCTAGGTCTCCTACATGACGACATGCCTACCCTCGACGAATCCATCCCTCCAATGGAGACGATGATGGCCATGGTGGACGATGATGCACCCCCCACATGGTTCCATCAAGATGCAGATGACAACGAGATGATCTTCAACACCTCACCTACAACACATGAGCGACGCTCCAATGGTAACATAGGTGATGGTGCTTCTCTTGTCCCACTAGTGGACTCTTACCATCGATTGCTCCCATGATGTTGACCCACCTATTCCCATGCTTCATGCTAGTGAGACTTCTTCATGCCTTGACTTACCTATTTATGATGAATATGATGATGAGCATGTTGAGTTGCCTAGTTGTGATGCTATGCTTCATAGGATATCTTGTGGAAATTCCATTGGTCACTTCATGTTTGACAATGCATTGAATTTGTCATATGCTATGAGTGAGATCTCCCATATTGCATCATTACAATCTCAACATAGTAACTATGCATGCCCCATTAAAATCAATCCCATTTGCACTTATCGCATACATGACGAGATGATGGTCATTGACTTTTTTTCATGTGATGATATTGTCATGCTTCCTTTACATGATTTGCGCAATTCATCTACTATGCCATGCCATGGTCACATTGAACCAAATATGCATCATTTTGGATGTTGTCCATATTCTCCACGTGATGTTTCTACTCTTGCTCATGAGGAACCCCCATAGTTTCCTCATACATATTAGGAGATCTTGATGCATTTCATATTTTGCATGATTCCCATGATAGTGTACACCATATGCATTCCATGAATAACAATGCTCTAGATATTGCTCGTGATGCATTACACAATTTGAGTCTCCATTATGCTATACATAATAACAAATCTATCATGATGGATGACATGTTTCTGTACCACGCATCTCATTTATTTGAGCATTGGATATTTTGTGCTAACAAACACACACACGTGCGCATCATGATGGATGATGTGTACATATACCACGCACACACAATTTTCCCTTTGTCTTTGTTTTGTGTAGGTACTCCTGTATACTCGTCATTCTCTCAATCCCAAGAGTTGATGAAACGAGCTCTTGAGGGCAACGATGCTTTGGGATCCCGTGGACTATCCTTACCACCGTTCCCTTCGCGCAAGTACTACGCGTATCTCTTCTACTTGGCTCTCACATGGCTATGGGCAATTTACCACTTGTCACCTTATGCCCATACTATTGTGTTCACTTTGCATGTTATGCCTCTTTCTATGCCTTTGCCATGCAATTGTGACCCTTGCTTGCACTTACATATGATTCACCATTATGCTACTTCTATGTGTATTTGCATGCTTGGTGGAGATCCTTGTTGTTATTGCCATGTTTATCATGTGCCCCATGCTATTGATGCTTGTTGTGTTGGGAGAGTCTTGATGTCCCATTGCTATTCACATATGGCCTCTCGCCAATACATTGATGTTATTTTTCTCATATCTTGCTTTCATGCTTGTTGAGGGAGTCCTGGACTAGGGGGTGTCCGGATAGCCGAACTATCATCTTTGGCCGGACTCCTAGACTATGAAGATACAAGATTGAAGACTCCGTCCCATGTCCGGATGGGACTTTCCTTGGCGTGGAAGGCAAGCTTGGCGATACGGATATGTAGATCTCCTACCATTGTAACCGACTCTGTGTAACCCTAGCCCTCTCCGGTGTCTATATAAACCGGAGGGTTTAGTCCGTAGGACGAACAACAATCATACCATAGGCTAACTTCTAGGGTTTAGCCTCTCTGATCTCGTGGTAGATATACTCTTGTACTACCCATATCATCAATATTAATCAAGCAGGAGAAGGGTTTTACCTCCACCGAGAGGGCCCGAACCTGGGTAAAAACATCGTGTCCCTTGTCTCCTGTTACCATCTGCCTAGACGCACAGTTCGGGACCCCCTACCCGAGATCCACCGGTTTTGACACCGACATTGGTGCTTTCATTGAGAGTTCCTCTGTGTCGTCACCTTTAGGACCGGTGGCTACTTCGATCATCAACAACGACGCGGTCCAGGGTGAGACTTTTCTCCCCGGACAGATCTTCGTATTCGGCGGCTTTGCACTGCGGGCCAATTCACTTGGCCATCTGGAGCAAATTGAAAGCTACGCCCCTGGCCATCAGGTCCGATTTGGAAGTTTGAACTATACGGCTGACGTCCGCAGAGACTTGATCTTCGACGGGTTCGAGCCAGAGCCAAGCATGCCGCATTGTCATGATGGGCATGATCAAGCTCTGCTGCCGGACAGTGTCCTGGAGGCCGCACAAGTGTCCGCTTCGACCTTTAGCTCGGAGGCGACTGCTCCGATCGAGGATGGGTGGTTGGACACCGCCTCGGGGGCTGCTACCTCTACAGCGATAGAGCTGAATACCAACCCTGTCCTTTGTGAAGCTCGTGACTCCAAGGTGCCGGACTCCTCTTCGCACTCCGAACCTTCCGCGCCCCTGCCAATCGAATCCGATTGGGCGTCGATCATGGAGTTCACCGTTGCGGACATCTTTTAGCACTCGCCCTTCGGCGACATCCTGAATTCGCTAAAGTGTCTCTCTTTATCAGGAGAGCCCTGGCCGAATTATGGTCAGGACGGTTGGGATGCAGGCGATGAAGTAATTCAAAGCCCACCCACCACCCACTTTGTAGCCACTGTCGATGACCTAACCGACATGCTAGACTTCGACTCCGAAGACATCGATGGTATGGACGACGATGCAGGAGACGACCAAGAACCAGCGCCTACAGGGCACTGGAAGGCCACCTCGTCCTACGACATTTACATGGTGGACATCCCAAAGATGGAAATGGCGATGGAACAACGGAGGACGACCCCTCCAAGAAACAGCCTAAGCGCCGGCGTCAGCGGCGACGCTCTAAATCCCGCCACAGCAAAAATGGAGATTCCGGCACCGGAGACAATAACACCCCGGACAGTGCCGAAGACAACCCCCTCAAGCAGGATTTAGCACAGGAGGATGGAGAAGCCAACCCTCATGAGAGAGCGGCAGACAAAGAGGTAGAGGACGATAATTATATGCCTCCCTCCGAAGACGAGGCAAGCCTCGACGACGACGAATTTGTCGTGCCTGAGGATCCCGTCGAACAAGAGCGTTTCAAACGCAGGCTTATGGCCACGGCAAGCAGCCTCAAGAAAAAGCAGCAGCAGCTTAGAGCTGACCAAAACTTGCTAGCCGACAGATGGACTGAAGTCCTTGCGGCCGAAGAGTATGAACTCGAACGCCCCTCCAAGAGCTACCCAAAACGCAGGCTGCTACCCCGATTAGAGGAGGAAGCACCTAAACCTACATCACCAGTGCATAATATGGTCGACCGGCCACCTCGTGGCCGCGATAGAGAGGCATCTCGGCCCTACACTCAAGCCGTACCCCGGCGGTGCTCAAAAAATACCAAGGCACGGGAAAATGCGCCAGACCTGTAGGATATACTTGAGGACAAGGCAAGGTAAACAAGATCGATCTACAGATCACGTGGGCGCCCCACGATACGTGATGATAACCGTCACGCCGGATACAGCAATTCCGGCCGGGCCGAACACAGTAGTCAAAGCTCATTTGAGCTGCGTCGTGATATAGCCCAATACAGAGGCGCCGCACACCCACTATGCTTCACAGACGAAGTGATGGATCATCAAATCCCTGGGGGTTTCAAACCCGTAAACATTGAATCGTACGACGGCACAACAGATCCGGCGGTTTGGATTGAGGACTATCTCCTCCATATCCACATGGCCCGCGGTGATGATCTACACGCCATCAAATACCTCCCACTCAAGCTTAAAGGACCAGCACGGCATTGGCTTAATAGCTTGCTAGCAGAGTCAATCAGTTGTTGGGAAGACCTGGAAGCCGCATTCCTCGACAACTTCCAGGGCACTTATGTGCGACCACCAGACGCCGATGACCTAAGCCACATAATTCAGTAGCCAGTAGAATCGGCCAGACAATTCTGGACACGGTTCCTAACCAAGAAAAATCAAATCGTCGACTGTCCCGATGCAGAGGCCCCTGCAGCCGTCAAACACAACCTCCACGACGAATGGCTTGCCCGGCACCTAGGACAGGAAAAGCCGAAATCCATGGCAGCCCTCACAACACTCATGACCCGCTTCAGCGCGGGAGAGGATAGCTGGCTAGCTCGTAGTAACAACATGACCAAGAGCCCTGGTAATTCAGATATCAAGGACACCAACGGCAGGTCGCGTCGCAACAAGCACAAGCGCTGCATTAATGGCGACAATACTGACGATACGGCAGTCAATGCTGGATTCAGAGGCTCTAAACCCGGTCAGCGGAAAAAGCCATTCAAAAGAAATACTCCGGGCCCGTCCAATTTGGACCGAATACTCGATCGCTCGTGCCAGATACATGGCACCCCCGAAAAGCCAGCCAATCACACCAACAGGGATTTTTGGGAGTTCAAGCAGGCAGACAAGTTAATTGCCGAAAACAATGACAAGGGGCTACATAGCGATGACGAGGAAGAGACCCGGCCGCCGAACAATAGAGGACAAAAGGGTTTCCCCCCACAAGTGCGGACGGTGAACATGATATACGCAACCCACATACCCAAAAGGGAGTGGAACTGTGCACTCAGGGACGTATATGTGATGGAGCCAGTCACCCCAAAGTTCAATCCGTGGTCCTCCTGCCCGATCACTTTTGATCGAAGGGACCACCCAACTAGCATCCGCCATGGCGGATTCGCCGCATTGGTTCTAGACCTAATCGTCGACGGATTTCACCTCAATAGAGTCCTGATGGACGGTGGCAGCAGCCTGAACCTGCTTTATCAGGATACAGTGCGCAAGATGGGCATAGACCCCTCAAGGATTAAACCCACAAAGACGACCTTCAAAGGCGTCATACCAGGTGTAGAGGCCAACTGTACAGGCTCATTTACACTTGAAGTGGTCTTCGGATCCCCGGATAACTTCCGAAGCGAGGAGTTAATCTTCGACATAGTCCCGTTCCGCAGCAGCTATCATGCACTGCTCGGACGAACCGCATTTGCAAAGTTCAATGCAGTACCACACTACGCATACCTCAAGCTCAAGATGCCAGGCCCTCGAGGTGTCATTACGGTCAACGGAAACACCGAACGCTCTCTCCGAACGGAGGAGCATACAGCGGCTCTCGCGGCGGAAGTAGAAAGCAGCCTCTTAAGGCAATTCTCGAGTCCGGCTAAGCGACCGGACACCGTCAAGCGCGCCCGGAGTAACCTACAACAAGACCGCCTGGCACGTTCCGAGCACGCGTAGCAATGCGGCCCCAACCCCAGCCCTCGCAAAATCGCGAGACCAGTACCACGCGTACATAACTACGCTCTAGAGATACCATGGGCATAGGGTAGGGGCACGACCACGGCATACCTGGAGAGCGTCTCAACCGCACCAGGGGCTCCCAATTGTGTCATTCCTTTTTTCTTATTCTCAGGACTCCGTTTTCCAAAAGCCCTGTCCGGCAGTAGAATTGCCGAACTCACGATGCAACAGCCAGGGAAGCAGACAAGCTACGTCGAGTGTCCAGGTGGTCTCTGTTATGAGCAGTATACCAGTTTTGCATACCATCCCACAGCCTACCCCTGGAGGGGGACATGTTAAATAGTCCCATCCCTTGCTTACCGCACTACTTGCATCATTCTGCTTTCATTGCAATATTTTTGAATAAAGAATCCATCACTTCTTGCCTATTATTGCATTCCTTTTTTATCTATATATGTTCACTTATGACATGTTGCATCCGTATGCTTTGGTACGGCCAAATACACCAGGGGCTTAAGTTCCCCAAAATATGGTGTGATAAGTTTGAACACTTTAACAAGTGCGGCACCCCGAACTTATAGCATTATATGCATCGGCTCCGAATCATGTCTTGGGTCAATAGTTGGGTTTGCCCGGCTCCCATGTTTTGGTACCTTACGTTCCGTTATATCGGCTAAGGTAGCGCTGGGAGAACCACTGCGATTGTGCCCCAGTTGAGCTGGGTTGAGCACCTCAGTGGAGAAAGCTAAAACTGACCGTCATGATAGCGCGAGAGCCGGTCGCTGTTCGAGAGGTTTTTTCGAGTCCCTAAAGACTTATGCCGCTTAGAGCGAGGAGTCGGCTTTGTCCGGCCTAGGCGTGGATAGCGCCCCGAATTCGGTCTTCTGAACACTAGGGGCTTCGCCGAAATTTAAAAATATAGAATTCTATGGCTAAGTGAGAGTGTTCAAGCATTATAAGTCCGGTTGCCTCGTTCGTTGTGTTGAGCGCCTCCCTCGAAAGACCCAAAAATGGGAACAAGAGCGCTCAAGTTTATCCCGAACACCCCAGCACTCGTGGCATGGGGGCTGAAGCCAACGACTTGCCATCTCTCAAATTTGATAAACGGCCGCACAGAAGGTAATATTTTAAATTAACAAACGTTGCTTAGCGCATATGAACAAGTTTTCAGCATACAGGATAACAAATGCGAGTCTACTAAAAATTACATCTTTGGAGCACTCACCTGCTATAAGGCGGGCACCCTTCAGGACGTTCTCATAATACATCTCGGGCTTGCGATACTCCCTGCCCAGTGGTGGAGCGTCCGTCACAAGCTTCTCAGCGTCCATCTTGCCCCAGTGCACTTTGGCACGGGCAAGGGCCCTACGGGCACCTTCGATGCAGACGAAGCGCTTGACGACTTCAATCCGTGGACAAGCGTCTACTAGCCGCCGCACCAACCCGAAGTAGCTCCCAGGCATGGCCTCTTCGGCCACAGCCGAGCTATGAGGCCCTTCATGGCCTGTTCGTCCACCTTATGGAGCTCGACCAACTGCTTCAGCTGGTCGCTCATGGGCACCGGGTGTCCGGCCTCAGCATACTGAGACCAGAATACCTCCTCCGTCGAGCTCCCTTCCTCGGCCCAGTAGAATGCGGTGGCGTCGGACACACTGCGGGGCAGATCTGCGGGGCAGATCTGCGAATGCTCCTGGAGAGCTCCGGATTCGGGTAAGTAACAAGTAATTCACTTTCACGTGCTTGCTTTGCATGAAGAATGCCTTACCCGCCGCTATATTCTTTAATGCCTCAATTTCCTGGAGGGCTTTTTGGCCTTTGGCCTTAGCGGCTTTGGCACTCTCAAGAGCCGAGGTGAGCTCGGACTCTCGAGTCTTCGAGTCACGCTCCAAACTCTCGTGTTTTTCCACGAGAACCTGGAGCTCTTGTCGCACCTCCGCCACCCGCGCCTCCTACTTCTCTCGCTCGGTGCGTTCCACGGTCGCATTGCTTTCGTCCTTGGACACCGCTTCCTTCAGGGTCGCCACCTTGTTCATGGCCCCTGCAATACTCACGTTATTCCTGTCATTTTTTGCAACCAAATCCTTTCTATAAGGTATTACTTTAATAAGGTATTACTTACCTTCCTTGTCCTCAAGCTGCTTCTTGGCAAGGTTGAGCTCGTTCTCGGACCGCTCGAGGTCCTGCTTCAATGCATTAACCTCCGCAGTCAGTGCGGCAGAGGTCAGCAGCGCAGCCTGCATTCCCATATTGACATGCTTATGTTAGACTCCTGCGTATATCTTTTTAGATCCTCAGTTCGGCTTTTCTTTCCGAACAACAAACTGAGCATCAGGGGCTACTGTCTATGTGATACTATTTCTACATATCTTAATTACATACCTCAAAGCCTATTAGAAGGCTGGTACAGGCTTCAGTCAGCCCGTTCTTGGCGGACTGAACTTTCTGGATCACCGCACTCATAACAGTGCGATGCTCCTCGTCGATGGAGGCGCCATTAAGCGCCTCCCGCAAATTATCTGGCGCCTCCGGTTGGACGGAGGTCACCGGCGTCGCAGTCTCGCCCTTCTTACGAAGGGGCCGCCCGCCTGACTCCGGAACCACTAAAGGTTCCGGTGCGGAGTCCGGCCCCGGGCCGAACTCAGAACCCTTTGGGGGTTGATCCCCCTCGTGCCCAAAGTCCGGGAGGTTGCCCTGCAGCACCTCCGGAACCTCCTCCTCCTGGCTGGGCCCCTTTTGGGACCCCACCTTGGCGTCATCCGCAGCACGAGGAGAGGAGGCGGCCAGAAGCGAAGTGCTATCCACGTCCGATGGCGCCAGGGAGCCGCTCGTTGAAGTATCGAGCCCGTCCTTGGGCGGCCTGCAGGGTTATATTCGGCGTTAAGAGATTCTATGCAACAAATGAAGCACCATGAGTTATTCTGGTATCCGGACACTTACGAAGTCGCCAGGGGCTTAGTCCTTGGTGGCCACTCCTCTTCATCGTCGTTGGCGTTGGTGGAGTAGTCCGGGGGGAGGGTCCTTCCCTTCTTGGACCCTTCAGCCTCCCCTGCTGGGGAGGTCTTCCTTTTCTTCTCTCCCCCCGCTGGGGGAGAGGCCTCTTTTTTCTCCTCCTCATCTTTGCGGAAGGAGTTCGCCTCGGAGTCATCGGATGATGAGTCCGATAACACCTGACGCCGGTAACTCATTCGGGTTCCCTTGGCCTTCTTCTCCGGCACCACATAAGGCGTTGGAGCCAGCAGCCCCGTTAATTGGGCGTCCGCTGGGTCTTCTGGCAAGGGAGCCAGACAGTTAACCTGCCCGGATGTCTTTTGCCAGGCCTGTCAAAGGTAAGGGGAGTTTAGATCCCGCATATAGTCAAACTATGGAAAATAAGCGTCCTGTAAAGGGTAAAATAGCTTACCTCTCCGGCTTGACGCTGCGAGCTGAATCCGCGATCTTCGGTAGCGGATGCGGGAGCCTCGGCGCCCTTGAACAGCACCTTCCAGGCATCTTCGTACGTAGTGTCAAAGAGCCTGCTCAAGGTTCGGTGTTGTGCCAGATCAAACTCCCACAGATTAAAAGCCCATTGTTGGCACGGGAGGATCCGGCGGATGAGCATGACCTAGACTACGTTGACAAGCTTGAGCTTCTTGTTCACCAAGGTTTGGACGCAGGATTGGAGTCCGGTCAGCTCCTCCGAATCCCCCCATGATAAGCCCTTCTCTTTCCAGGAGGTGAGCCGTGTGAGGATGCCAGATCTGAATTCGGGGGCCGCTACCCATTTAGGGTCACGCGGCTCGGTGATGTAGAACCACCCCGATTGCCACCCCTTTATGGTCTCCACAAAGGATCCCTCGAGCCATAGGACGTTGGGCATCTTGCCCACCATGGCACCTCCGCACTCCGCTTGGCGGCCGCCCACTACCTTCGGCTTGACATTGAAGGTCTTCAGCCATAAGCCGAAGTGGGGCTGGATGCAGAGGAAGTCCTTGAACACGACAATGAACGCCGAGATTTTGAGGATGAAGTTCGGGGCCAGATCGTGGAAATCCAGGCCATAGTAGAACATGAGCCCCCCGGACAAATGGATGAAGTGGAAAACCTAGTCCGTGGAGGAAGTGGGTGAGGAACACCACCCTCTCATGGGGCCCGGGGGTGGGGATGAGCTGCCCCTCGTCAGGGATCCGGTGCGCGATGTCGCTGGACAAGTATACGGCCTTTCGCAGCCTCTTGATGTGCCCCTCCGTGACGGAGGAGGCCATCCACTTGCCTCCCGCTCCGGACATGGCTGGGGAAGGTTGAGGCGAGATGTGCGGACTTGGGCGCTGGAGCTCGAGTACGCGGAAATGGATAAGCAAAGGAGGAGGAAGGTGTAGGTAGAAAGGTGGATCCTTATCCCCTTATATATGGACGGACGAAACTATGCGTCCCCACCAGCCTGGTAAAAGTCGCTTATCTCCCAAGCGTCATAATCAATGGCGCGGATGGGTTACCCACGACCGTATTGATGAGAATCCCGGAATAAGGGTACACGATCTCTACTTTGACAAGACGTGCCAAGGAAACCGCTTCACTAAACGCGCTGAGGTGGAACAGTAAAAACGATTCGAATAAAGGCTTGGCCGTGGTGTGATGTCACGCCACGGAATACGTCAGCAGATTGAACTTGTGTAAATATTATTCTCTCTACGGTGGTATGTGGAACTTATTTTGCAGAGCCGGACACTATCCTTGTGTTCAAAATCTTCTATGAAGTATTCGGAGGAGGAACCCGCCTTGCAATGCCGAAGACAATATGCGCGTCAGACTCGTCGTCATTGAAGCCTGGTTCAGGGGCTACTGAGGGAGCCCTGGACTAGGGGGTGTCCGGATAGCCGAACTATCATCTTTGGCCGGACTCCTAGACTATGAAGATAGAATATTCAAGACTCCGTCCCATGTCCAGATGGGACTTTCCTTGGCGTGGAAGGCAAGCTTGGCGATACGGATATGTAGATCTCCTACCATTGTAACCGACTCTGTGCAACCCTAGCCCTCTCCGGTGTCTATATAAACCGGAGGGTTTTAGTCCGTAGGACGAACAACAATCATACCATAGGCTAGCTTCTAGGGTTTAGCCTCTCTGATCTTGTGGTAGATCTACTCTTGTACTACCCATATCATCAATATTAATCAAGCAGGAGTAGAGTTTTACCTCCACCGAGAGGGCCCGAACCTGGGTAAAAACATCGTGTCCCTTGTCTCCTGTTACCATCCACCTAGACGCACAGTTCGGGACCCCCTACCCGAGATCCGCCGGTTTTGACACCGACACTTGTGCTATGACATGTGAATTATTCATGCCCACTATTTGCAAACATGACATGCTTGCCATTATTCCGTCTATTATGTTGCATCTTCACACTACTAGCTTGCTTGACTTGATCGCTATGATTGCTTACTATGTTGCATCGCCCATGTTCCACTATTACTCGCTTTCTTGGGTTGATGACATATATGCTCATGCCTCTCACATGCTTTATCTTGATCATTCTTTGTTGTGTCCATTAGTTGCCTCTTCCATATCCACTTGTATTGAGTGCAACCATACTATGCTTATTGATCTTAGAGACTTTGACACCTTACTTGTGATGCATGCTTGTTTGATTGAGCCTATTGCATTTGGTTGTTCTCACATCATATGCCTCCATACTATGCAATACTCACTTGTCCTTTCTTATGATGAGCATGATGCATACACTTGTTGGGTATCTTACCACACGAATGATAGGTTTTACACTTCTGCTAACCTCATTTGTTTTTCCGAGTGTTTGTCATGTTCTTTCGTTTTGAATGAGTTACAAGGCATTACCGTCATGAGACATATTGGCTATGCGACGGCATACATGATGTGTGACACCAACATTTTTGACATCCTCATAAAGGTGATCTCCTTCCCTTTGAGCCATCCTCAAGTTTGCATATTGGATGGGTCATTCTTTCATTGTTGTTTCCTTCTTGTTGTCTACATGATACATCTCACGAACGGAGGAGCGACATTGGAGATTGGCTCTATGGACCTTCACAATGAGGAGCGCTCGCACTTATTGGATGCACCTTCGGAACTCCATTCATGCCACGACATCGAGCATTGGTATACCACCACCTCCATATTTGTTGTTTGTGCTTATACATGCAATGCTTGACGGACATATCATACTCACCACAAGTTTGCACCCTATGCATGGATTGACTCACATTATGATTGCCTTATTGCATCTTGTATTCCCATGTCATCCATGATATATGAGCTTGTGCATTTCCTTAGCAAATTTGTTGTGATCTTCCTTGATGGCATATTCATACATCATGATCATATTGTCCACCATCAATTGCATGATAGCTTACACATATTGAGCATTCATTAACATATTTATGCTACTGATGAACCGTCCCTCTATGACATCATTTTGCACAATGATAGAATTTGTCGCTTTGTGCACCATGCTAATTATCCCGTGAATGCTTTGCATATCATTCTAGATCATCTTGATAAGCATCATGTGTCTTGCCATGCACTATCTTGCCGCACGGACTCATTCTTACATGATGGACACTTTGTGTGCGCTAACCATTGTATTTCTGAGTGTCGCTTGTGTTTGCTCTTTTTGCATGTCTATCACTCCGGTGACACCTTGGTCTACTTGGATTGCGCCATGTCTTCAACTTCGTCCAACTACAAGTCCGTCCACGACAACCGTTTCCATGGTGATGAGTATCACGATCCAAGGTCGGATCTTTCTCAAGGGGGGGGGGGGATAGATGATGCAGAGCATCCCACGTTCATACCCATGTACACTCCGACTACTCTCCAAGCCCCAAGAGGACATATGACGAGACCTCGACCATACGCCATTGGGCACAAGGTGAACTCACTCCTCTTCGAATTGTCACTTTCCACATGTGAGACATGGCTACTACCTCATGCATGGACCTTGCATACACTCAGAACAACTGAGACGACCATGGAGGATCCAAGGGCCAAGGCCAAGCATGGAAGAGGAGAAGGAAGAAGAAGCAGGGACAAGCTTCTGGAAAGCACGGAACTTCCGGCCTCAGCCTGGAACTTCTGGCCCCCGGACCTTCCGGCCTGCCCGGAACCTCCGGCCCTCGGAGTCCAGACCAGCCCCGAGCGTGCCAACTCTCTGGATAGCCCGGATCCCGGCCGGAACCTGCCCGGAACTTCCGGAGCCCGGAACTTCCGGCCCCGCCCGGAACTTCCGGCCTGCCTATGTGCAGAGAACGGGCCAAGGGCCCATGTATCCCCCTCTCACTTACCCCTTCGTGGGATAGCAATATATATACTCCCCCACCTCCTCCTAGTTAGAGTTAGCGTTGTGATATCTCATTTTGAGATAGAGCATAGCTCATCCGTACCGGATCTACTCCACGTGAGGGACCGTGCCTCTTCGGAGAAGATCCATTCGGAATCAAGGCCTCCATCCGGAGAAGACAATCAAGACCTCCTCATGGAGAAGAACGGTTACTCTTGTATCTTCCCTTTGTTGATTTTGGATCATGTGTTACCTTGTGCTTTCGGTGATCTAGCCCTTGTGTGATCAATCACTTGTCGGTTGAGTGTTTCTCTCGTTCCTCCCCGTGATTTCCCTTGTGTTCTTCCACGCGTTATTCGTGTTTCCCCGTAGGATCCACTCCAAACGTGAAAGATTGGCCCCATAGGGTTCTGCCCTACATCAATAGGTGCACTAGTTCGGCGAAGAGATGGTGATACAAGTGCAATATGGATGGTAGATATAGGTTTTTGTAATATGAAAATATACAAACAGCAAGGTAACTAATGATAAAAGTGAGCGTAAACGGTATTGCAATGGTAGGAAACAAGGCCTAGGGTTCATACTTTCACTAGTGCAAGTTCTCTCAACAATAATAACATAATTGGATCATATAACTATCCCTCAACATGCAACAAAGAGTTACTCCAAAGTCACTAATAGTGGAGAACAAACAAAGAGTTTATTGTAGGGTACGAAACCACCTCAAAGTTATCCTTTCTGATCGATCTATTCAAGAGTCCGTAGTAAAATAACATGAAGCTATTCTTTCCGTTCGATCTGTCATAGAGTTCGTACTAGAATAACACCTTAAGACACAAATCAACCAAAACCCTAATGTCACCTAGATACTCAATGCCACCTCAAGTATCTGTGGGCATGATTATACGATATGCATCACACAATCTCAGATTCATCTATTCAACCAACACAAAGAACTTCAAAGAGTGCCCCAAAGTTTCTACCGGAGAGTCAAGACGAAAACATGTGCCAACCCCTATGCATAAGTTCACAAGGTGAACCCGCAAGTTGATCACCAAAACATACATCAAGTAGATCACGTGAATATCCCATTGTCACCATAGATAAGCACGGAAAGACATACATCAAGTGTTCTCAAATCCTTAAAGACTCAATCCAATAAGATAACTTCAAAGGGAAAACTCAATCCATTACAAGAGAATAGAGGGGGAGAAACATCATAAGATCCAACTATAATAGCAAAGATCGCGATACATCAAGATCGTGCCAAATCAAGAACACGATAGAGAGAGAGAGAGATCAAACACATAGCTATTGGTACATACCCTCAGCCCCGAGGGTGAACTACTCCCTCCTTGTCATGGAGAGCACCGGGATGATGAAGATGGCCACCGGTGAGGGATCCCCCCTCTGGCAGGGTGCCAGAACAGGGTCCCGATTGGTTTTTGGTGGCTACAGAGGCTTGCGGCAGTGGAACTCCCGATCTATGCTGATCCTCGATGTTTTTGGGGTATATGGATATATATATATATATATATATATATATAGGTGAAAGAAGTCGGTCAGGGGAGCCACGAGGGGCCCACGAGGGTGCGGGGCGCGCCCAGGGGGTAGGGCGCGCCTCCCTGCCTCGTGGCTTCCTTGAAGCTTCCCTCACGTCTACTCCAAGTCTCCTGGATTGCTTCCGTTCCAAAAATAACTCCCCCGAGGGTTTCATTCCGATTGGACTCCGTTTGATATTCCTTTTCTTCGAAACACTGAAATAGGCAAGAAAACAACAATTTGGGTTGGGCCTCTGATTAAGAGGTTAGTCCCAAAAATAATATATAAGTGTATAATAAAGCCCATAAGCATCCAAAACGGGTAATATAATAGCATGGAACAATCAAAAATTATAGATACGTTGGAGACGTATCAAGCATCGCCAAGCTTAATTCATGCTCGTCCTTGAGTAGGTAAATGATAAAAACAAATTTTTGATGTGGAATGCTACCTAGCATATTTCTCAATGTAATTTTCTTTCTTGTGGAATGAATGTTCAGATCCAAATGATTCAAGATAAAAGTTCATATTGACATGAAAACAATAATACTTCAAGCATACTAACAAAGCAATCATGTCTTCTCAAAATAACATCGCTAAAGAATGCTATCCCTACAAAATCATATAGTCTGGCTATGCTCTATCTTGATCACACAAAGTATTTAATCATGCACAACCCCGGTGACAAGCCAAGCAATTGTTTCATACTTTTGATGTTCTCAAACTTTTTCAATTTTCATACAATACGTGAGCGTGAGCCATGGACATAGCACTATATGTGGAATGGAATGGTGGTTGTGGAGAAGACAAAAAGGGTGAAGATAATCTCACATCAACTAGGCGTATCAAGGGGCTATGGAGATGCACATTAATAGATATCAATGTGAGTGAATAGGGATTGCCATGCAACGGATGCACTAGAGCTATAAATGTATGAAAGCTCAAAAAGAAACTAAGTAGGTGTGCATCCAACTCGCTTGCTCATGAAGACCTAGGACAATTTGAGGAAGCCCATCATTGGAATATACAAGCCAAGTTCTATAATGAAAATTTCCCACTAGTATATGAAAGTGATGACATAGGAGACTCTCTATCATGAAGATCATGGTGCTACTTGGAAGCACGCGTGTGGTAAAAGGATAGTAGCATTGCCCCTTCTCTCATTTTCTCTCTTTTTTTGGTGGGCTTCTTTGCCCTCCTTTTTTTATTTGGGATTCTTTGGCCTCCTTTATTTTCATAAAGTCCGGAGTCTCATCCCGACTTGTGGGGGAATCATAGTCTCCATCATCCTTTCCTCACTTGGGACAATGCTCTAATAATGAAGATCATCAAACTTTTATTTACTTACAACTCAAGAATTACAACTCAATACTTAGAACAAAATATGACTCTATGTGGACGCCTCCGGCGGTATACCGGGATATGCAATGAATCAAGAGTGACATGTATGAAAGAATTATCAAGGTGGCTTTGCCACAAATACGATGTCAACTACATGATCATGCAAAAGCAATATGACAATGATGGAGCGTGTCATAATAAACGAAACGGTGGAAAGTTGCATGGCAATATATCTCAGAATGGCTATGGAAACATCATAATACATAGGTATGGTGGTTATTTTGAGGAAGGTATATGGTGGGTGTATGGTACCGACCAAAGTTGCATGGCACAAGAGAGGCTAGCAAAGGTGGAAGGGTGAGAGTGCGTATAATCCATGGACTCAACATTAGTCATGAAGAAATCATATATTTATTGCAAAAATCTATTAGTTATCAAAACAAAGTACAACGCGCATGCTCCTAGGGGGATAGATTGGTAGGAAAAGACCATCGCTCATCCCCGATCGCCACTCATAAGGAAGACAATCAATAAATAAATCATGCTCCAACTTCATCACATAACGGTTCACCATACGTGCATGCTATGGAAATCACAAACTTTTAACACAAGTATTTCTCAAATTCACAACTACTCCACTAGCATGACTCTAATATTACCATCCTCATATCTCAAAACACTTATCAAGTATCAAATTTCTCTTAGTATTCAATGCACTTTCTATGATAGTTTTTATTATACCCAACTTGGATGCCCATCATATTAGGACTAGATTCATAACCAAAGCAAATTACCATGATGTTCTAAAAGATTCTCAAAATAATATAAGTGAAGCATGAGAGTTCATCAATTTCTTCAAAATAAAACCACCACCGTGCTCTAAAAAGATAGAAGTGAAGCACTAGAGCAAATGACAAACTACTCCAAAAGATACAAGTGAAGATCAATGAGTAGTCGAATAATTATGTAACTATGTGAAGACTCTCTAACATTTAAGAATTTCAGATCTTGGGATATTATTCAACCAGCAAGCAAAAAAATGTCATTTCAAGGATAGCACTCATCATGTGAAGAAGCAAAAACATAGGTTCAAGCGATACTAACAAATAATTGTCGAAGAAGAAAGGTGGGGTGCCTACCGGGGCATCCCCAAGCTTGGATGCTTGAGACTTCTTGAACTATTATCTTGGGGTGGCTTGGGCATCCCCAAGCTTGAGCTTTTGTGTCTCCTTAATTCCTTTTATATCTCGGTTTCCTAAATCTCGAAAGCTTCATCCACACCAAACTCAACAAGAACTCGTGAGATAAGTTAGTATAAACCAATGCAAAAACCTTATCATTTTCTACTGTAACAAATCACAAAAATTATTATTCAACATTGCATACTAAATGTCTCTGCATATTTAATACTTCTATCCTCAAATAGAATCATTAAACAAGCAAACATATGCAAACAATGCAAACATAACAGCAATCTGCCAAAACAGTACAGTCTATAAAGAATGCAAGATTCATCATACTTCCCTAACTCCCAAAAATTATGAGAAAAATACTAAAATGTAGAAAATTTACCATAACTCAATATGAAAAAAGTTTCAACAATTTATCACATTCTGACTTTTCTAGGGAATTTTTGCAACAGCGGTAAACTTTCTGTTTTGAAACAGCAACATGTATACTTGCAAAATAAGCATGGTAAAGGCTATTCTTGACATTTTTATTGAAAAAATAGATGAAAAACATTATTCTAAATAATAGAAAGCAAATACTAACAAAAGAAAATGACACTCCAAGCAAAACACATATCATGTGGTGAATAAAAATATAGCTGAAAGTAAAGTTACCGATGAACGAAGACGAAAGAGGGCATGCCATCCAGGGCATCCCCAAGATTAGGCTCTTTGTTTTCCTTGAATATTGTCTTGGGGTGCCTTGGGCATCCCCAAGCTTAGGCTCTTACCACTTCTTATTCCATAGTCCATCGAAACTTCACCCAAAACTTGAAAACTTCACAACACCAAACTCAACAGAAAACTCGTAAGCTCCGTTAGTATAAGAAAATAAAACCACCACTTAGGTACTGTTGTGAACTCATTCTAAATTCATATTGGTGTAATATATACTTTATTCCAACTTCTATATGGTTCATACCCTCCGATACTAGTCATAGATTAATCAAAATAAGAAAACAACACATACAAAACAGAATCTGTCAAAAACAGAACAGTCTGTAGTAATCTGTAACTCTTGAATACTTCTGTAAATCCAAAAATCCTAAAAAAATTAGGAAAACCTGAGAAATTTGTGTAACAATCCAGACAAAAAAGAATCAGATCCAAATAACATTTCTGTGAATTATCAAAACTAATTTACTTGGTGCAAAAGTTTCTGATTTTCAGCAGGATCAACACAACTATCACCGTAAGCTATCCTAAAGGTCTTACATGGGACTTTATTGAAACAAAAGCTATAAAACTTGATTACTACAGCAGCATAATCATGTGGACACACAAAAACAGCAGGGACAATTGCATTTTTACCCCTAGTTGGTTCCTACCCACGGGTTTTGCCCTTACTTTTCAAGCTTGCTCAGTTTTGCCCTTACTTTTTCCATCGAGGTCCCTCGAATGCCCTTTGACCGTTTGACCAAAACTTTGAAAATTCATAACTAATTCATAAGAACTCAGAAAAATGCAAATAAGATATCAAAATGTTCAGATAAACATTACCTTTATGGGCATATCATCTGTATTCATGACAAAAGCATCATTTAAACTACCTGAGGTAAGTAATGTTATTAACATTATTAAAAATAAATAGGTATAGACATTATTTTTTTCATGAATAAAAATTACATGCAAATGTAGGTCATGTTTTCTGAACATCCTGATAACTTATTTGCATTTTTCTGAGTTTGTATCAACTTGTTATGAATGTTCTAACGACTTTGACCATTATTTGGAAACTTCATAACAAGTTGATACTAACTCAGGAAAATACAAGTAAGGTATTAGGATGTTCAGAAAACATCACCTACATTTGGATGTAATTTTTATTCATGGAAAAAATATTTTTTATACCTGTTTATTTTTAGTAATGTTAATAACATTAATTACCTCAGGTAGTTTAAACGATGCTTTTGTCCTAAATGCAAATGATATGACCATAAAGGTAATGTTTATCTAAACATTTTGATATCTTATTTGCATTTTTCTGAGTTCGAATGAATTAGTTATGAATTTTCAAATTTTCGGTCAAACGGTCAAAGGGCATTCGAGGGAACTCGATGGAAAAAGTAAGGGCAAAACTGAGCAAGCTCGAAAAGTAAGGGCAAAACCCATGGGTAGGAACCAACTAGAGGTAAAAATGCAATTGTCCCAAAACAGTAAGGGTAAATATTGGGTTGCATCCCAACAAGCGCTTTTCTTTAATGCCTTTTTAGCTAGGCATGATGATTTCAATGATGCTCGCATAAAAGATAAGAATTGAAACATAAAGAGAGCATCATGAAGAATATTACTAACACATTTAAGTCTAACTCACTTCCTATGGATAGGTATTTTGTGAGAAAACAACTTATGGAAACAATAATCAACTAGCATAGAAGTCAAAACAAGCATAACTTTAAAACTTTAAGCACGTAGAGAGGAAACTTGATATCATTGCAACTCCTACAAGCATATATTCCTCCCTCATAATAATTTTCAGTAGCATCATGAATGAATCCAACAATATAACCAGAACATAAAGCATTATTTTCATGATCTACTTTCATAGAAATTTTACTACTCTCCACATAAGCAAATTTATTCTCCTCAATAGTAGTGGTAGCAAACTCAACAAAATAACTATCATGTGAAGCATAATCCAATTGAAAATTAAAATCAAGATGACAAGCTTCATAGTTATCTTTATTCTTTATAGCATATGTGTCATCACAATAATCATCATAAATAGGAGGCATGCTTTCATCAAAATAAATTTGCTCATCAAAACTTTTGGGACAAAAAATATCATCTTCATCAAAACTTGGCTTTGCATATCATTAGCATCATGGATATTCAAGGAATTCATACTAACAACATTGCAATCATGCTCATCATTCAAAGATTTAGTGCCAAACATTTTAATGCATTCTTCCTCTAGCAATTGAGCACAATTATCGGAATCCTTATTTTCACGGAAGACACTAAAAATATGAAGCATATGAGGCACTCTCAATTCCATTTTTTTGTAGTTTTCTTTTATATACTAAACTAGTGATCAAACAAGAAAAAAAAGATTCGATTGCAAGATCTAAAGATATACCTTCAAGCACTCACCTCCCCGGCAACGGCGCCAGGAAAGAGCTTGATGTTTACTACGCAACGTTCTTCTTGTAGACGTTGTTGGGCCTCCAAGTGCAGAGGTTTGTAGGACAGTAGCAAATTTCCCTCAAGGGGATGACCTAAGGTTTATCAATCCGTGGGACGCATAGGATGAAGATGGTCTCTCTCAAACAACCCTGCAACCAAATAACAAAGAGTCTCTTGTGTCCCCAACACACCCAATACAATGGTAAATTGTATAGGTGCACTAGTTCGGCAAAGAGATGGTGATACAAGTGCAATATGGATGGTAGATATAGGTTTTTGTAATCTGAAAATATAAAAACAGCAAGGTAACTAATGATAAAAGTGAGCGTCAACGGTATTGCAATGGTAGGAAACAAGGCCTAGGGTTCATACTTTCACTAGTGCAAGTTCTCTCAACAATAATAACATAATTGGATCATATAACTATCCATCAACATGCAACAAAGAGTCACTCCAAAGTCACTAATAGAAGAGAACAAACGAAGAGATTATTGTAGGGTACGAAACCACCTCAAAGTTATCCTTTCTGATCGATCTATTCAAGAGTCCGTAGTAAAATAACACGAAGCTATTCTTTCCGTTCGAACTATCATAGCGTTCGTACTAGAATAACACCTTAAGACACAAATCAACCAAAACCCTAATGTCACCTAGATACTCCAATGTCGCCTCAAGTATCCATGGGCATGATTATATGATATACATCACGCAATCTCAGATTCATCTATTCAACCAACACAAAGACCTTCAAAGAGTGCCCCAAAGTTTCTACCGGAGAGTCAAGACGAAAACATGTGCCAACCCCTATGCATAAGTTCACAAGGTGAACCCGCAAGTTGATCACATGAATATCCCATTGTCACCACAAATAAGCACGGAAAGACATACATCAAGTGTTCTCAAATCCTTAAAGACTCAATCCGATAAGATAACTTCAAAGGGAAAACTCAATCCATTACAAGAGAGTATAGGGGGAGAAACATCATAAGATCCAACTATAATAGCAAAGCTCACGATACATCAAGATCCTGCCAAATCAAGAACACGAGAGAGAGAGAGAGAGAGAGAGAGAGATCAAACACATAGGTACTGGTACATACCCTCAGCCCTGAGGGTGAACTACTCCCTTCTCGTCATGGAGAGCGCCGGGATGATGAAGATGGCCACCGGTGAGGGATCCCCCTCCGGCAGGGTGCCGGAACAGGGTCCTGATTCGTTTTTGTGGCTACAGAGGCTTGCGGCGGCGGAACTCCCGATCTATGGTGCTCCTCGATGTTTTTGTGGTATATGGATATCTCTCTCTCTCTCTCTCTCTCTCTCTCTATATATATATATATATATATATATATATATATATATATAGTAGGATTTTCTACAATAGCTTGCCACAGAACTAGTTAAGGTTTTCAACGGTGTAAAAGTTCTCAAAAATCCTGAAAAAAAATCCTGAACCATCACACCTATAATATAAAATGATCCAGTGGATGGATTGACAAAATTTGACTGCATGTGTCTTGGACAAAAAGAACAAATGTTTCAATATATATTGATCCTGGAGTGAGCTGAAATGCTTGTTTTTTTCGCTGAGGACACATAAATGCATATTTTCACAATCACACCGTTGGATCATCTTATTGTATTAGAATGAGGCTCCCCTATTTATTTCATATTTTTTACTTACTTTTAAACCGTTAAATGTTTACCATGCCTTAACTAGTTCTGTGGCAAGCTCTATAGGTGAAAGAAGTCGGCCAGGGAGCTAAGAGGGGCCCACAAGGGTGGGGGCGCGCCCAGGGGGTAGGGCGCGCCTCCCTGCCTCGTGGCTTCCTTGAAGCTTCCCTGACGTCTACTCCAAGTCTCCTGGATTGCTTCCGTTCCAAAAATAACTCTCCCGAAGGTTTCATTCCGTTTGGACTCCGTTTGATATTCCTTTTCTTCGAAACACTAAAATAGGCAAGAAAACAGCAATTTGGGCTGGGCCTTCGGTTAATAGGTTAGTCCCAAAAATAATATAAAAGTGTATAATAAAGCCCATAAACATCCAAAAGGGGTAATATAATAGCATGGAACAATCAAAAATTATAGATACCTTGGAGACTTATCAGATGTAGACCAACGTGTTGGCCTCTCTGTTGAGCCTAGGTAGGACTACGGCATGTCGATCAGCCGAGGCCGGGCATGACCTAGGAAAGTGTGTTTGGCCAGAGTTAATCGAGCGTGTTGGGTAAGTTCGTGCACCCCTACAGGGAAGTTAATCTATTCGAATAGTCGTGTCCACGGTAACGGACACTTATCCTGATCTATCCAACTAGAACTAGATGCTGAGGCATGAAATGGATATGATGGCTCCAGGATTGCTTTCTCGCAGGGAGTCGAGAAAGAATCTCTGGGTGTTACTACAACGTACTTGGTACTTATAATATGCTAATTTGCACTCTTCTAATGCTACAAAATGCTAGTCTTGATAGGCTAGGCTTTCCCTTCTCTTCTGGCTTTTTTGCAGTTTAGTCCAAAGATATAGCCCAATTCCTTTTATACCGATGCATACTTAGGATAGATCTGATGTAAGTCTTGCGAGTACTTTGGATGAGTACTCATAGTTTCTTTGCTACTTCTTTTCCCCTATACCAAATTGATGCGATCAGATGACGGATCCTAGGAGCCAGATGCCACCACCGACGACTACTACTACCCCGAGGGTGCCTACTACTACGTGGATGCCGCCGATGACCAGGAGTAGTTAGAAGGCTCCCAGGCAGGAGGCCTTGCCTTTTCGATCCATGTTGATGTTTGTGCTAGCCTTCTTAAGGAAGACTTGTTTACCTTATGTCTGTACTCAAATATTGTTGCTTCCGATGACTCATTTGTATTTGAGTTTATGTATTCAAGCCCTCGCGGCTTGTAATATGAAGCTTGTATGACTTTAATTGTGTTTAGAGTTGTGTTGTGATATCTTCCCGTGAGTCACTGATCTTGATCGTGTGCATTCACATGTATGATTAGTGCACTATTAAGTCAGGGTGTCACAAGTTGATATTAGAGCCAACTGCCTGTAGGTAGCCCCTTTCCAACTCCTTGGCCGAAGTTGAGTCTATTCTTTGAAAAAACTTTACTAACATTGTTGTGTGGCTTACGGGCTCACATCACAATTGGGTGGTATTAGTATCTTTTTTTCCTCGATCTTTACTCTGGGACTCTGGTCTCTCTTCTACTCGGGATAAATGAGTTTGCTAACTCTAACATTAGGTTCTCGTGAGCACATCCAACCGGAGAGCTAGATTATCTGCAACTATACCTTTGAAAGTATAATGAATGATACACACACACTGTCTTTTGACATCCTTGAAATTCTTTTGCTTCAGATGCATTCCGCAATGCGGATCGTCTGCCATACCAAGGCTGTTGATACGTCTGTCAGAATCGGGGCTTCGCGGACCCAAACAAGGTTCAAATCTGGGGCGTGTGCGAAGATCTAAACCAGCTCCAGCCTCAAGCTCATTGCCCCACGGCCTTGGCCTCATCGAGTTCATGCGAGCGGGGAAGAAGATGAACACAGAGACTTACCCAGGTTCGGGCCACCTTACAGTGTAAAACCCTACTCCTGCTTTGTGGTGGATTAGCCTCACGAGGAGGTTGAGGATGAAGTAGTACAATGAATGAGCTACCTCGCGAGGGCTCTAGGACTGAAGGTGGAATGGATCCCCCCCTCTCTACAGTGGAGACTAGCCTATACTTATAGTGGCCTTTATCCTCTTCCCTCATAGCTTAAGCGGGAAGGGATCCCACAACGACCAATTTGAAAGGGGATGGGTAGTACATCGTATCCTGACGAAAGGTGGTCTTCGCCTGCAAAGCTTCTGGTCGTGACACGGAGGTGGGCTCAGCGATGACATCCATCGTGCCGAGCTAGCTGTCTTGGTCTTGTTGCACCGGAATGGAAACCTTTGGGGGGGGATTCCTTGGGAACCTGCGTACGGCCTTGCCTCCTTAGCACCAAAGAGGAAACTGTCCTCCTCTGCGCCTGCTGGCACCCTCCTGGCCTTGGTCATCATGGCTCATGTCATCGAGAGCCTCGTGAGGCTGGGTACCTGCATAGAAGTCTCTGCCCCTCGGGAGGCATGCTTGGGGAGCTGCCCCTCGGGAGGTCTTGGCGTCATCCGTCTCACGATGCCGGGGGGCCCTTGCGAGTGTCTTGTCTTGGGGGTCTTGCAGTGTGGGGATCCCGACTCATAACTCATGATCACCAAATGCACGTGCACAATGTTCCTAGATATCAATGCTCACTAAACACATATAAGCTGAATAACAAGAGTCTTACATCCATACGTACCGTCTTACACAAATAATGACCATTATGGTCGAGTCTTACATAGATAAAGACTTAAGGGTTGAACACCAGATAAAACTCAAGTAACGGAAATCTTCGTCGATAAGTAGAACCCATGCCAACTGCCTTAACCCTACAAGCATTCTGACTGGGAAAGCGTCCTAGTTCGCATGTTCGTCACCAAAGAACTCTGCGTGGCCACTTAAATGACAAGTGGGAAGCCAATGAGTACTTTGAATGTACTCGCAAGCAACCCATGTTTTGGATCAAGGTACAACAATGCATCATATAGGTAATTTTTTTGCAGAAAGCTAGTTTTCAGTGCTATGCCATGTCAACAGTTTGTAAAGCATGCATCATAAGAATTTGAGTAACCATGAGGACAGGTTACAGATATCAACACAAACAGAGTTTGGATCAACTCCAGCTTAATCAACATGTCAAGTCTTTTGACTTGACCCAAGTACTCTTCCATACACACACACACACACACACCAGGTTTTGTAAACAATTGGACGTAGCCCAAGAGCAGTTATCCAACTATCCTTGACCGTGGACACGGCTATTCGAATAGTTTGACACTCTGTAGAGGTTGCACACTTTACCCACAAGATACAGGAAGCTATCGTGTCGTCCACGATCCCACGGTACCTCAAGTACTCGAGGGAAGCACCCGATCACTACCTTTCCCTAGCGTGACTAACATAGAGTCCACTCGTTGGTATACAGCCCTCGTGTATAATCATAAAGATCTTTGGACTCTACCCTTTTCATTTCACAACTACACGAAGGGACCAACGGTGTGTCCGGTGCCCTGTGAAAATAGTCATGGCCGCCTATCCAAGCACGACCTCGTCCCGAGAGTAACCACGCCACTCCCATCACTAGTAATGCAGGCATCCATGCTAGCATGAACTAGGTAATCAATAATGCCCTTTCCCATATAAGGGTAGTGTGGTTGCGCATGTAAGATTGGAGTAACGGTCGCAACTTAAACCAATCCGTTTTCAAAAACAACACTCTCACTTGCCTCGGCACACCACTTCTTTATCAAGTGGTTACCTAGGGAAACATCTCCCTTGGGCATTAGTGGCACCCAATGGGGTTTTCAAAAGATCTATGAAAATACTTTTGTCTCCATAACCATGCATATACTCGTCCCATTCGCATAGAAACTACTTTAGCATCCTATCTACTTCCCACTCGCATAACCCTCATAGGTATGTAGGGTCATGCACAATGCAAGTATCAATGAGGAAGTAACGGAGGCAGCCCACCAAAGTGGTTACCATCACATCATGATTCCGATTGAACAATAATAAGGTGCTATATGAAATGCATAAAAAGAGTCTCATAGACATGGTCAAAGGCTGCTTGCCTTGGTTGGCTTGGTCTTCAAAGTCTTCAAGTCCATCTCCTTCTTATTCTCCAACTGCGTCGTCAAACACGGGATCTACTCATTGCCAAGTAACAACAAGAAAATAAGGTAATAGCAAAAATAGAAAAATAAAAGTGCCCATAAAAATGTCCAACTATTTTCGTCAAATAATAGGATGAAATCTAAGAATGCAAAAATTCCTAGTTTTGGATTTGGAACTAAACATACAGAGAAATGGATTTTTAAATATGGATTTAAATGCTCAAATTTGAGATTAAATTTGAACAGTACAGAAAGGTGTGATGGATATTTATGAAATATACACCATTAAGTAGGTGCAATTTTTAGAAGAATATAGGAGTTGGAATTTTTGCATTTGGATAAATATTTTATCTTGTGGAATTTTTGCAAGTTGCACAGAAAAAGAAAAGGGAGAGGGCACTGTGCTTACTGGGCGAGAACAGCCCCAGCGTAGCAGCCCCGGAAAGGAAATGGCCCAGGCAAGCCGGCGCGCGCGCGCCGGGTTTTTAAACCTGACGGGCGAGGCCTGCTGCCAGTGGGAGAGAGAGGGGGCGAGGGAGAGGTGAGGATGACAGGCGGGGCCAGCTTGTCATCTTCAACCTCACGACTAGAGGGGTCGGTGAGCTCACCGGCGGTGCTATAGGGCACGGCAGGTTGAGCGGTTAGCACCGTTGGACTCAGGGGGACGTCGTTGTTCGGGGGGTGTCAGAGGTGGTCGCCGGGGTGGCTTGGTTTGCCGGCGACATGGAAGCAGGGCGGCGGCGCGTCGGGAGGTGGTCGTTTCGGTCACTTCCGACTGCAGGGGAAGGGGGAAAAGAAGGGGAAATGATCAGTGGGCTACGGTGGTTCCATATCGAGAGAGAACGGGGGAAGAGGGGGTATGTACCGTTCGGACGTCGGTGAGCCGAAGCGGTGGAACTCGAGCTCGAGGCCCTCTAGGGATGAACGAGTGGCTCTAGGGGTCGATAGGGAGTGGTGGAAGGTGGTTGCAAGTGAGAGAAGAGGTTGGGGGGCTTTATATAGCCGGCCCATGGCTCACCATGGACGGGGCGCACGGGCGGCCGCGGTGATGGCTCTAGTGGCCAAGGGAGTGAGCAGGGGAGGTTGTGCGGTGCTCATAGGGATGGGGTAGGATGCTGGGAAGGGAGAGAAGGAGCAGCGCATGCCCGAGGAGGGCCAGGAGCTTGAGCAGGGACTGGCGGGCTCGGGCGGCGTTCGGGCGCGTGTGAGCAGGGGCAAGAGGGAGAGAAGAAGGAGGGGGCTGACCGCGTAGCCTGCCGTGGACACCGAGGGGCCTCGGCATGCGCGCAAGGGAGGCTCGAGGTCATTGAGCTGTGGAAGAGTGGGGGATACTGGAGATAGGTTAGGGTTAGGAGAAGCCCTTGTAAAAAGTTGAGCTCATGGAGAATAGTGTATGTGGTCAAAATGATGATTTTTGCAAAAATGGCAGAAGGTGTTTGTTGCAAGTTTGAGTCACTTGCACTTATATCCTGCTTGTGCCACTTGATGGGGGTGATGATTATGACCATTTGGCAATGTGGCAAAAATTTGAGCTCATTTGGATAAACTTGCCAATGCAACTTTTGTAAACCCTAGAAATCAATAGAAGTGGATTTGCTTAGATCTAGCTAAGCTAATCTCTTCTCCTTGATGCACCACTTGGTGTAGTGTCATCATTTGGGTACTTGAGCATGTCCACAAAGTTTGGGATCAAATGGAGAAAGTTGGGAATGTAAAGTTGTTCAAGTTTGGATCTGGACAGAGAGGGTTTAGGAGCACTTTTGTGAACAAAAATGATTTTTCTTGAGATGAAACTTTGCAAGATCATCACATTATGCATATGTGGCTTGCTAGAAATTTCCTGGATTTATTTGGAAATATTTCTTATAGAAATATTTCAAATACTTGAAATGAACAGAAATGGTTTTGGAGGGCTTTGTCCAATATTTTCAACTGAGTTGTCCATATATTTTCCATTTATATGAGTTTCCATGTGTTGAAACTCATATATATGGAAAATATATGTCCATCGAATTTCCCTAATTTTTCTCAAAAAAATTTGAGACATTTAAACCTATTAAAGACCATTTCCGACCTTAAGAAAAAGTCTTTAGATAAAATGGCAAAATAACTTTTAAAATTATTATTTTCTGGTTTTGGGGGGTCTTATATCTAATAGGAGTCAAATATATCTTTTGAAAGATTTTTACTACCCTTAATTAAGTACTTGCAGTGTAAGCCTCAATCCAGGGGGATTTTGACAAACCTAATTTACAAAATTCTTTTTAGGCAAATTATTTTTGTAAGAAAATTCTTTTCCGTCCTTTACACATGGAATGGTTAGAGGGAAAAGCCTTGGGTCAAGGAGATGAAGTATAGGTGGTGGAGCTATAGTAGGACTTTCATCAGCACTTGAAATCATAGACAAAAACCCAAATCAAATAGAAAACCAAATAATGCAAAAAGTTTTTGGTGGTCCAAATTTTTCATGCTTTATTAATGCAAGAGACATGTTACAAAACACTTGGTGTCAGATGCAGCTGGGCTGTACTGGGCCGTCGGTGAGGCCACGCATTGGGCCGCAGGCAGGCAAGTCTAGGTAACCCCGATTTTAGAACGCCGACAGTAGCCCCCGGGGCCTAAGGCGCGCCTGGCTGGCTTCAAGGCAAAGCCAAGGAAGGAAGGGCGAAGGGACACATGCCCCAATCGCCTGCGGGCCAGGCTTGATGCATGGCGCACGACGGAACATGGACGCCCCCGCTTCCCCACATCGCCTCGGCAAATTCACGGGCTGACAAAAGACTAGTGCACGCCGCAGGGCCATCATTACCCGAATGCGAAGGGATGGTGGTTGGCTTTCTCTGATCTCCTATAATAAGGCACCAGGATCGGAGCCCGAACCCATCTTCGTCTCCTCGCTCCTCCATTTCACACCTCCGTCAAAAGGAGCCATGGCGCCGGTGAGAAGGTTTCCCACCGCTGAGAAGGGGAAGGCAGCATGGGAGGAGCCGGAGCCACCCCCGCCAAAGAGAGGCGTGGCCGCCCTCGCAAGGACACCGTGACGCTTGCGGCGGCCCCTCTCTGGTGCGATCATGCTCGGCTGGGGGTCTGCGCCGGCCCCAACAGTCGCGGGAAGGGTCCTTCCTACGGGAGCAGCCATGGAAGCCGTTGAGGACGAGCACAAGGAGGGAGGCATGTGGTGGCCGCCCCACCACCTCACCTGTGGGCCCATTCGGAAGACACGGCCCGCAAGTTCATGGTGTGGGTGGAGAGGCTGCTAGGCTCTAGATCCGACTCCCGCACTCCTTGGCGGGGGAGTTGCCAGCAAGGGGCGCGTCGGGCTGTGGCTGCAACACGACGGGTGCTGCAACCAGTCTTCTTAGGCGGAGGTCAAGGCCACCCCCTCCGGCCATGTCTACATGAACCGGGAGTGGGGGGCGATCGCCCGCGCCTGCGGCTCGGAAGGGGGTGTCGGTGGCAAAATCGTCGGATCTCGGGTAGGGGGCCCAAGTTGTATGTCTGAGAATCAATGGTAACAATGATCAAAGGGACACAATGTTTACCCAGGTTTGGCCCTCTTAATGGAGGTAAAACCCTACTCCTACTTGATTATATTCGATGAGTATAGGGGTTACAAGAGTTGATCTACCTCAAGACCGTAATGGCTAAACCCTAGCTTGGCTAGCCTATCAATGTTATGATCCTGCCTTCGGTCTAAACCCTTCGGTTTATATTGATACCGAAGGGGCTTGGGGTTGTACAAAGTTGGTTTAACAGAAAGGAAGTAGCATATTCGGACACCTAAACTTGTCGTTCATGCGTATGGGAGTCCTAACCAGACATGAGAGGTGGTCATCTTCCTTGTATCTTGACGGCCCGTTAGTCCAGCCCATATCAAATAGACCAGACGCCTGAGGACCCCTTAGTCCAGAACTCCCTCAGTAGCCCCTAAACCAGTCTCCAATGACAACGTTCTCAGCGCGTAGATTGTCTTCGCATTACAAGACGGGTTCCCTTAAAAATATACATCATCTTTCCTCCATAAAAGAACTGTATTCGGATTTTCATGATTACCACAACCCTTAGCCACGAAGGCAGGATATATAAAAAATAGGAACAATGTCTTTACTGACAACTTTTTTCTGGCGAACCGTCAGACTTGACCCTTAAGTGCTTTGAACCATTTTCACACCCCACGCTCTATCTTTCGTGGCCGAGCCCCCTTTGCCCGTCTTGTCAAAACAAAGATCGTGCCCACTTATCACGGGATTGGTCATCAATAAGATTTGGGTATCCAACTGTTTACGGTGCACGCTTATGTTGGGAACATGCGAGTTTCAAGGCATAACTGGGGGGACGGTTAGCATTTTTACCACCAATAAGAGGGCAATAGATTCCTCCTTTCTTCCCCCACGCCTTCTTCCAGCCTCTGCCTTCCAATCTCCCAAGCTCTTAGCGCCCTAAAAAAGCTTCCTTCTTCCCACCACCACCACCCTCTCCAACCATGGCCGGATCGGGTTCCAGGGGCAAGTGGGAGGCCTCCTCCATTACGGAGAAGGAGGTGAAGAATCTCCGGAGTGCGGGGTACCTAGCTGCAGACATCGCACACAGGCTCCCCTCCAAGGGTCAAATCATCCCCACTCTGGAGCCTAGTGAAAGGGTCGTTTTCCTCCCCCATTTCCTTAGAGGGCTAGGTTTTCCACTCCATCCCTTCGTCTCGGGACTCATATTCTATTACGGGATAGATTTCCATGATCTATCCTCGAACTCTTTCCTGCACATCTCATCATTTATCGTTGTGTGCGAGGCTTTACTCCGCATCCCCCCACACTTTGGCATATGGCTAAAAGTCTGCTATGTGAAGCCGAAGGTGGTTGACGGGAAGTACGCGGACTACAGCCGGGCTATGATAAGAAAACTTCCCAACGCCACATGGCCCAAAGGGGCCTTCATTGAGACCGTCAAGGTCTGGTAGCAAGAGTGGTTTTACATCACCGAGTCGTGCCGCACCAACTCGGCGGCAAGCCCGGAGTTCAAATCCAACCCCCCCCCCCCCCCCCATGAGGATCATTTTGTGGACCGCTAAGGGCCTCGGCTGGGGGCCCCAGACGGAGGTGCAGACGCTGCAAACACGCATCACCAATGTGCTTGGCAAGAATGTCGGTCTCACCAATGTGGTGCAGATCATGCTCTTCCGCCGCATCCTCCCTTGCCAACGTTGGACTTCCCAAATATGGGAGTTCAATTCAGAGGAGCCGCGAACCCTGCAACACTTCCTTGGTACGATGCACGAGGGGATATGGAAGCTGCTTTTCAAGGCGCAGAAGAGCTGGCCCATGGAGACCGAAGACGTCGGTCTTGACGCCGAGAATCTGTCTACTTTGGTAAGTATTAGCTTTCCGAAGATATGTCCGGTCTATACTTTTGATCAATATGAATCTTATCAGCCCACCTCTTTATAGGGCTGGACAAAGAAAGTGGAGAGGATCAAGAGTCCGACTCCGTTGCCCGAAGACCCAACACTCCCCAGCTGGCAGAGATGCTGGTCACGGCGCCCTACCAAGCGCTGTAGAAGAAGGGCAAGAAGAAGGGAAAGGAGCCCAAGGGCGGGCCCCGCCACAGAGGTCCTTCGGACGCTGTGTCCGGAGAAACCAAGGTCATCTCCTCTCATGAGGAAGATGAGGACGAAGAGGAGGAATAGGTGGAGAGTGATTCCACTCACAAGACGAGAAGGAAGAAGAGGACGGCCTCTGAGAATTCGGAGGAGGCGACACCAAACAGGAAGAAGGTTACCCACTCGCTAAGTTCGAACTCGGAGTCCGAACACAGCCAGAGGAGATCCCCCAGGGTTATGCCCCTGGCGGAATCGTAAGTACCAAAATCTTACTTGTTCAGCTTCCGCTTACCCGCCTCTATCATATAAATTATGTCCTTGTTTACTTTTTCAGCCCTCCACGCAGTATTCCGAACACCTCATCTTCATCGGGGAACTCTCTAGCGCCTGAAGAGGCGGAGAGCGATGGACCATCGCCGTCCCTCTCTTACCCTGCCATGGAGGACACAGAGGTGTCGTCCCAAAGGACCTCTCCTGGTCGAGGAGGGGCGAACGAGGCCGTCCAGAAGGCACCCGAGGTTAATACCTCGAATGACGCAGACTGGGGGACGGCAACCCCCATCACCACCAAAGGTGGGGGGTCTCAACAGTTCGGGCCCCCGCCGAACACCGTCCCGGAGAACAATGTGGCTCCGGGTTTGTCTCAACAACGCCCTTTAATGGAGGGGGAGGAGCAGCAGCTCCATCGGCAGCCTTTGTTAATCCGGAGACCGCTCATACTCTGGAGGAAGCGCTGCAACGCGCTTCCATCATGGAGGAGCACGCACCCTGATGGGTGCGGTTATGGAGAAGGTTCGGTCTGCGAAAAGCGGACCGAACGAACCCTTCAACAGCCTACTGACGGGCTTTGAGGTATGCGATATAATTCTCTAACAAGTTTTTTATATGTAAGGTTGAATCCATGTATAGACAGTAGCCCCTGAGACTCTGTCCGGATTATAACAATCCGGACAGAGGATCCCAAAACAAGTTGCTAATGTACTATGCTATTGTGTGGGACAGGCATCCGTGTTGGCGGTTACTTCCCAAGCCGCAGAGGTTTCCGAGCTCAATCGGAAACATAGATTAAC
The DNA here is from genome assembly GCA_963921465.1 of Triticum timopheevii. Taxonomy (NCBI): domain Eukaryota; kingdom Viridiplantae; phylum Streptophyta; class Magnoliopsida; order Poales; family Poaceae; genus Triticum; species Triticum timopheevii. The sequence continues at coordinate 249,951,093 of OY997272.1, forward strand.
CGATGAGGAGCTCGACCACTTCGATAAGCGGTTTGACGAGACGCAAGGTATGCAGAACGTAAATACCAGAAGTGATATGTACATTGATTCTTTTAACTTATTGAATTTTATGATTGTAATCATACTTGGCGCAGCCGAGGTCGAGTCCCTCAAGAGAGAAGTTGCCCAAGCCAAGAAAGAGGCGGCGGTGAGCATGGCGGCCGCTAACAAGGCGGCGAAGGAGCTGGAGGCGGAGCAAACTGCCCGCTGAAAACATGAGGCCCGGGTAGGCGAAGTTGAGCAAGAGCTCAAGGACGCCATTACCAAGTGCGAGTCCTTGGAGCAGAAGAGTTCTAATCAAGCCTCCGAACTTGCCAAAGCTCTCCAGGATATCAAGGAAGCCCGGGTTGAGTCCCAGAGCACCCGCTAGGAGATCCAGCTGGTAAGGCCAGTAAGAGATATATCTTGCTGACCCGAGTTTGGAGTTCTCCAGGCGCGTTTGCGGATCTGCCGAGGAGTGCTGGTGATGCCGCAGAGTTCTTCCGAGCCGAAGAGGGGAGCTCAACGAAGAAGTTGTTCTGGTCGCAGTACCTTGCCCCAGAGCATCCGGCGCCCCTCAGTGATCAGCTGAAGCAGCTGACCGTGCTCCATAGGGTGGTTGGGTTGGCCATGAAGGACAAAATAGTCTGACTTTGGCCAGCCGATCCCGTACCCAGCAGCTACTTCGGACTCATGAAGCGGCTGGTCGAAGCGTGCCCTTAGGTTGATGCCATAAAGCAGTCGACCTGCATAGAAGGTGCCCGGATGGCCTTTTCCCGCGTCAAGGTGCAATGGGCGAAGATGAAGGCCACCGAAATTGCCACCGCAGGGCCGCCTGAAGGAAAGGATCACTGGAGGCCGGAGAGGTACTTCAGCGAGGTCCTCTAGGGAGCCCGCATTGTAGAGGGTCAATGCTCAAAGGATATCATATTTGAGTAGCGGAGTCCGGTTTGTAAGAACCATGTAATGAACTCATAATGGTAGCAGAATAACTATTCTGATAACACTTCCGCACTGCACGCTCAAAGCAAGTGCACGTCATTGTTTGAACCAAGTGTGTTGCAGTACTTGCACGAGTGAACTTCTCGTCGGAAAAAACTGCACGCGTTGTTTTTTGGTACTGTTTTCGCTCTAGCTTTTTAACCGTTTATTGAAACGAGGTGTGTAATATACCCTTGCAAAGCTATGGATTAGGCGCAACTTTTAAATGTTGAACACTTTTCGAAATTCCTCGCGGTTTAAGAGCAGTTTTGAAAATGGTGCGACGATCGACGAGTGGCAGCGAGCGTATTTTCGCGATTTTTTCTAAACCGCTCGTCGGAATAAAGCAAACGATACGCCGTCGGAAAGATATCATCGAGGCACATCTTTTTCACATCTATTAATTCCTCTAATTCGCTACGGTTTGAGAGCAGTTTCAGATTTACTAAATCGCGGAATTCTATTTTTCAAATGTTTTAAAATTTTCGGTACTATTTTCGCTGCAGTTTTCTAACCGTTTGTCGAAATGAGGCGTATGATACGCCGTTGGAAAGCTATGGATGAGGCGCAACTTTGATATGTTGAAAGTTTTTGAGATTCCTTACGGTTTTTAGTTAATTTTGAAAATCGTGTGGTTGACGACGAGAGGCAGCGGCTATTTTTCGCGAAATTTTTACAAACCACTGGTCAAAATGTTTCAAATTATACGCCATTGGAAAGATATCGATGAGGCGCAACTTTTTCATGTATAACACTCTCTCTGATTCGTTACGGTTTAAGAGCAATTTTGATTTTAACGAAATGCGGACACTGTTTTTTCGCGACACCAAAATCGTCGTATGTACTGTATCAGATAGAAAACCGCACTTCTTTAGGCTAAAAACAACACTTCATCGGACAAACAAGTGCACTGCATGATTTCTTTTTTGTGGGACGTAAATTTTCCCAAACGAGATGCAGTGCACTTCATGTCAAAAGACCGCACTTCTTTAAACTAAAAACCACACTTCATCGGACAAACAAGTGCACTGCATGATTTTTTTTGTGAGACATAAATCTCCCCAAACGAGATGGAGTGCACTTCATGTCAAAAGACCGCACCTCTTTAGACTAAAAGCAACACTTCATCGGACAAACAAGTGCGCTGCATGATTTCTTTTTTGTGGGACGTAAATTTTCCCAAACGAGATGGAGTGCACTTCATGTGTTGGTTAACCGCAATACTATGAAAAGTGAACCTCGAGAGTACAGTGAACGGACCGCGACACTACCAAAAGTGAACCACTTGAGCTTTTTCCAAACTCAATATTTTTTACGTGCGTAGACTGCGAGCGAACTACATCTAATAAAATAGAGAGCTTCCTTTTGAGATGTTTTTGTTTATGTTTATCAAGTGGAGCACAAAGAAGTATTTTAGCAAACAACATCAATAACAAAGTGAGCTTCAAAGTATTTTACACAGTCACACACACATACAAAATCTGCATTGTCCAGCACCTGAACCGCTCAAAATTCTATGGGCTACAATTGCACTTGGACAAAATAGCAGTGTGCTCGAAGGCCAACCACACCATGGTTAATGAACTGCAGTTCCTAACAAACAACAAAATTAAGTAACGAGGCATCCAACCGAACTGCATCACTTCATCTTTCCTACAAAATAAGTAAAATGAACCTCAATTGCAAACCACAGCGGACTTCATTTGCACTTTATTTTCTCTTTAGAAAACACAAAATCAGTGAACCGCAAGGGGCGCACTGGATCCAGTGGCCACGACCATTTTTTCTCACCTGGCTCGGCCGCGTGCTTGGATAGAGGAGGAGTGTACCGCAGGTTGCCGGCTGTGGAGGGAACAAAGGTGCTGGTGCAACCAGATCTCGCCAGATCCGACAAGGCGGCAACGGTTGGAGGTAGCAGACTCGCCACGCCACCAAACTACACCGCAGAGGCAACTGCACAGCAGTGCCAGGAAGAGGTGGACCACTTGGAGACACAACCAGGAAGGGGCGCCACCATCGGTACAGGAGCTTCGAACTCCATGAGCAGAACCAGCGAGCTGCACCTTGTTCTTTTTTGGACCACACGCAGGGATGTAGCTGGCGCGGCCGGCGGCGCGGTTCACCAGCAGCTGTAGGGTGTGTTGGAGGCTGGGCGCGGAGGATCTTGGATCCGCCACAATGGCGACACCGAGTAGGAGAACCCCTCCTACCTCCTCTCTGCATTCGCACCACATTCCCTCGACATGCGACCTATAAGGAACAATAGAAGAGAGAAACTAACAAGTTGGGATCAAGGATGACAGAGAAAATAAAGCAGGGGGGAAGAGAGGAGGATGGCGTTAGAGTCGGGCAGTGTGGAGGGCAACACGTCTGGGTCGCACGACGCGAAGGGAGACGCGGCGAGCGCCGCGGCGGAGGCGGTCGGCTGGACGAAGGTGCGGCCTGCCGCGGGGCGGCCGCGGGGGGGCGCGCTGCCAGAGGGGCGGCCCCCTGCTCCATCTTTCTCCGGCAGCCGGTTCTGGGCGCTAGAGGGGATTGACTCCGACATCGACGACGATGAGGTAGGTTCTCAGGTAAGTTTAGGTAGTTCCGGTGGTTCGCCGAGGCCCAAGGCTGGGTGCTCGGTGGGTGATTTCATCACCCGCGTGGAGAAGCTAGGGGGCTCCTTCGTGGCTGGTCGGCGGCGGGCTTTCACTCCCGGAGGGCAGGGAGGCCGCCGCCTGGCGGCCCGGATCTCGCGCCCGCCAAAGGGGGTGGATGCGGGCCCTGAGGGCCGCTCGTGCGTCATCCCGGAGGCGGACCGTCGGGATCTGGTGCTGGCGGAGCCCCCTCGGGCTCCTACGTGCTCGCTGGAGCCGGCAGGGGCTGGCGACGGCGGTGGCGGGGCTGGCCGGGCAGGGGCCTCACGGAACCTGGCTAGGGTTTCCGGGGCACCGGTGGCTGGGCCTGTTCCGGTGTTGGGCCAAAGTGACTGGCCCAGCCTGCCAGGGGGTGGGCTGGGGGCCCTGCGTTGGGCCAGCAGGCTTCCGCGCCTGTGGGGCCGGTGGGTCCAGTGTCGCACTCCATTTTGACTGGGTCAGGAGGGGGGCAGGGGCTCTCCACTGAGTCGGGGCCAGCCCAGTCAGGCCGGGTGGCCAGTAGCGGGCCTGCGCCCCGGCCCGGGCCCATCGCGACGGAGAAGCCGAGGCCGCCTCCTCTTATTAATAGGTGGCTGTGGGTGCCGAAGGAACCCTAGATCTATCGCTAGGGTTTCCTGCCTCTCCCTCGCAGGTGCGGCGCTTCGGGCACCTCGCTCGTCGTCTGCATAGATCCGCCCCTCCCCTCCCCTTTCGTGCTCATATGCCACTGCGGTGCGGATGGGGTCCCGCCGGAGTGACAAGCCCCAAATGTCGCCTCCGATCCCGGCGGCGGAGCGCCAGCGTGAGAAGGATCTGCGAGCGAAGGCGCTCGCCAAGGTGCCTGCGTCTCCAGCGGAGGACGGGGGCTGGGGGCCGCCGCCTCCATGGTGGCTTGCTGAGCAGGAGCGGAAGAAGGAAGAGGAGCGCGAGCGAAAGAAGAGGAAGAAGGAGGAGTACCGGCGGCGGGGGCTTGAGCAGAAGAAGGAGCTCAAGCGGAAGGAGTCCCAGCTCCCTCCGGGCGGCGAGCGGGCCGGGGTCCCGCAGGCCAAGAAGCCGAAGCATAAAGGGAGTGGCTCGGCGCCGCTGCTGTTGGCGGCTGGCCCCGAGGCTTCTAAGGGATCAGCTGACGCCCCGATCCCCGTGGAAGAGGCCGACGGGCCGGAGTGCTTCAAGTGCGGCAGGGTGGGGCACTACCAGAACATGTGCTCCTTCAAACCCCTGTGTGTCGTCTGCCACGAGGAAGGACATGCGTCTGCTTACTGTCCCACGAGGGGGAGGCCCCTGGCGCTGCAGATCATGGGCAACGCAATTCCGGGCGAGGGCTTCTTCTGCCTCCCTTTTGTGGACACGGAGGGGGAGGAGGTCCGCGCCCCTCTCGTCTCGGACACGGCGATCATTTCGGCGGCGCCTGGCAAGCTATCCATCCCCATCCTAGAGGCGGAACTTCCTCACCTCTTTGAAGGGGAATGGGACTGGCAAGTCTCGGCTGTCGGAGCCGATCAGTTCTCGGTCGTCTTCCCCGACAAGGCCATGCTGCGGATCGCAACCCACAGCGGCAAGCTCTACTTCTCCCTCCACGACATAATGGCGGACATCAAGGAGGCGCGCCCGGAGGAGCCCAAGGCCGAGCACATGCCGGACACCTGGGTCAAGCTGTGGGGCGTGCCACCCAAGCACCGTCACGTGGACCGCCTCATGGCCGCCACTGTGATGATAGGGCGCCCGATGGAGGTGGATCAAGCGTCGCTGTCTGGCCTGGGTCTGGTGCGGATGCGTTTCGCGTGCCGTGCCCCGGCCAAGCTCAAGGGATACGTGCAGATCTGGTTCAACAGCGAGGGATACACCTTCCGCCTAGAGGCAGAGGCGGGCGCTCTGCAGCGCGCGGCTCCCACTCCCCCTTCCCCTCCGCCATCTGACCATGACAAGGGCCAGGAAGACAAGGACAAGGACAAGGACCATGACATGAGCACGGGGGATGACTCCATCGACACGGCTACTTGGGACAAACTGGGCCTCAAGGACAAGGACGGGCCGGCTGCGCCTTCGGCGGCGGGCGCGACTCAGGATCAGGAGGTGTGCCAAGTGGTGGTGGGCAGCAACGAGACGGGTTTCAACCAGTACGGATCCAACATGACCATGAGTCTTGACATCGACAAGGGCGTCTCGGCGTCCTGCGACTCGGAGGGCCGCTCGACGCTGGTCTCCCTGGTGGTTGCGCTGGTGGATGCGCTAGCGGCTGCGGCAAGCCCTCCCAAGGTGGTGACCGGCAGTGGCGGCGGCGTGTTGAAGCTTCAGAAGAAGACGGCGGGCCACAAACCACCCGCGGTGGCGCCGGCATGCACCCCCGCGGCCCGGGCGAGCGCGCCAGTCCAGCGGCCGGTGGTGATGGCACTGGCCTCTCCAGGGGGTCCGGCAGGGGCACCCCATCGGTCATCTCCCCCCCACCTCCTGACGCTCTTCGGGTGGAGGTGGCCAAGGTGGTGCCCGACCCCACGGCCAGGCGGTCCAAGGCGGTGGCGTCCCCGGCGACACAGGAGAGGACGAGCTCTCGTCCGAAGGGCGCCAAGGGCAACATGCCTTCCCTCCAACGGGCCCAGCTCCTCCAGGCGCAGAAGAATCTCGAAATCAAAGGTAACCCCATGCCCCGCTTTACGATTTTTGAAGATTATTCAGATGCGTGCTTGGGGGGTATCTTAGCGGATAGTGGCGTGGCGATGGCTGACGCGGGGGAAGCGCAAGAGGTGCTGTCTCTCATTCGAGCAAAGGAAATCGCGCAGGCTGCGCTAGCTAAGGCAGCGCAGGCCCGCGTTGCGCCTGCAGCAGATGAAGCAGGGGCTTCTCTGGTGCCGGGTGCGCGGCCTGATCAGGAGGACCAAGTAGCAGGGGCTGCACCATCCTCCTCCAACCGTTGTCCTGCCAAGACACGGCGCGTGGCTAAAGCGGTTACTGCTCGCGGTATCCGTCTACGAAATTGCATCATCTAATGCGTTTCATCTTCTAGAACATCCGAGGCTTCGGCCACGCTGGGAGGCGGACCCAGTTAAGAGAATTCATTAGGCACGAGGAAATCGACGTGGTCGGCTTGCAAGAGACTATCAAGGCCGAGTTCAGCCATCGGGACCTGCTTGCGGTTGACCCGTTGGAGCGCTTTGTCTGGCACTGGGTGCCTGCGGTAGGACACTCGGGGGGATTGCTGCTAGGAGTTAACCTAGTCTGCCTTGAGGTGGTGGCTTGGGATGCCGGCCGCTTCTTCTTGTCGGCTCACGTGCGACACCGCGCCACTCTTCAAGAGTGGGTGGTGATTACCGTGTATGGCCCGGCCAATCGCTCGCTCTCGCTTGAGTTCTTGGAAGAGCTTCAGACAAAGGTGATGGCTGTTGGCGCGAGCAACCTACCTCTGCTGGTGGCTTGTTCTAAGGCTTGTTCTACTCACATGTCTCCGATAGCCCATCGCATTATTAGTAGAACCCAGTCCGCGTTCATTCGGGGCCGTAACATCTTGGAGGGGCCGCTGGTCCTTCAACAAATTATCCACTCCCTTAAGCGCGCTCGACAGCCAGCGATTCTCCTCAAACTCGATTTTGAGAAGGCGTACGACTGTGTGAACTGGGAGTTTCTCCGACAAGTACTCTTGGATCGAGGTTTCTCGTCGGTTTGGGTTCACCGCATGATACAGTTGGTCTCGGGAGGCCATACAGCGATCGCGGTGAACGGAGAAGTAGGGAACTTCTTCCGCAACAAGCGCGGGCTGCGTCAAGGGGACCCAGCGTCGCCGTTGCTTTTTAACTTTGTGGCGAACGCTTTAGGCGCCATGCTAGACAGAGCTCGTCTAGCCGGCCACATTAGGGGGGTCGTGGACAACCTAATCCCGGGAGGAGTGTCCCACTTGCAATACGCGGATGACACTCTTCTTCTTTTTGAGCCCGATACACACAGTATCGCTTCGGTCAAAGCTAAACTGTTGTGCTTTGAACTCATGTCGGGACTAAAAATTAACTTTCACAAAAGTGAGGTGGTGTCCATAGGGATGGACGCGACAGAAAGTCAACGGGTCGCCAACCTGCTTAACTGCAAACAAGGCCAGTTCCCGTTCACCTACCTCAGGCTCCCAATTGCGGCAAAGAAGTGTACAATCGCTGACTGGGAGCCCCTCTCCTCCAAGGTGGCGAATAGGGTCTGCCCGTGGAGGGGTCATTTTATGTCTTCAGGGGCAAGACTAATCCTTACCAACACCAGCCTCTCGTCTTTGCCCATGTTTGCCATGGGCCTGTTCTTGCTGGCGGACGGGGTACACTCTAAGTTTGACACACCGCGGTCTCGTTTCTTTTGGGAAGGAGCGGGACCGAAACGGAAATACCATATGGTTAAATGGCAAGCCGTGTGTCATCCTAAAACCCAGGGGGGGTCTTGGGATCATCAACTCCAAGTTGATGAACATCGCACTAATGTGCAAGTGGATCTGGAAAATGACTTAGGGCGAGACTGGCCTCTGGATCGACCTCCTCCGGGCAAAATATTTCCCGTGAGGGGATTTTTTTGACGCGGACCCCAGTGGGTCTCCCTTCTGGAATTCAATTCAATCCCTTAAACCCCTCTTTGCCAGGGGCGCAAAGTTTGCGGTTAACAACGGACGCTCTACGCGTCTCTGGCATGATCATTGGATCGGCCAACGCCCATTATGGGCGGAGTTTCGACAACTATACTCCTTAGCGGTCGAACCCGAGCAACGGGTTGCCTCGGCTCTTCGCACCTCCCCCCTGTATTAACTTCAGGCGTGAGCTATTAGGGCCGGAGTTGGCAGATTGGGACCGCCTTCTGGCGCTACTTGCGGACGTCCGACTGTTGGATTCTGCGGATCTGATCTCGTGGAGGCTTGCGAGCTCCGGCAAATTCTCTGTCAAATTCATGTACAGAGAGCTTTGCCACGGTAAGATCCCGTCGGCGGCCACAGTGCTTTGGAAGGCCAAGATCTCGCTCAAAATTAAGGTCTTCCTCTGGCAACTTTGTCAAGATCCCCTTCCTACCTCTATTAACCTCGCTAAATGCAACGGCCCCGCCTCAGGCCCCTGTGCGCTGTGTGGGGTCCCGGAAGATGCTGACCACACCTTCTTCCTCTGCTCTCTGGCTCGTTTCGCTTGGAGTGCGGTCCGCGAGGCCGCAGGAGTGGATTGGGATCCACGCTCCCGACCTGAGCTCGTGTCTTCCTTATCTGGGGTTCAAGGCGCGTCTCGTAGGGTCTTGTGGACTTGTGCGGCGGCTATGCTATGGGCTATTTGGAATATCCATAACAAGTTTACTATTGAGGGGGTGTTTCCCTCGCATCCCGCTGACATTATCTTCAAATGCATCGTTTCCTTGTAGCAATGGGCACCGCTGGGAAGACAACAGGACTCTGATCTCCACCGCCAAGCTATCTGTCGTCTTCACGCCGTCTACTCCGAGGCTCGAGCTCCGTCGCCTGCTCAGCCAGTTGCCGCATAGGGTTGGGCAACCTCCTTTTGGTCTAAGTACCTTCCGAGCCTGCGTGCTCGTCGCTTTTGGGCCGTTCTCCGCCTTGTAATGCAACTTTGCGCTCATTTAGCGGCCTATCCTCTTAACTGTCGTGTTGGTATCTGTTGTTTGTTTCTGTGGTTGTGCTACTCTGCCTAAGTTTGTGGGATTTATTAATTTAAAGCCGGACGTCTCTGACGTCTATGTTCTAAAAAAAATAAAATAAAGGAGGAGGCGAGGGAGCTCATGACCAGGATTTGGTTGTCGCCACCGCGTGGCCAGATCCGGTGGGGAAGGCAAGCGCGCGGTGCCGGTGGCAGCAACCCGGATCCGACTGCCGTGCAGAGCGAAGGTAGTAGCAGCGAGGGTTGAGATCCACACCGGGCCGGGTAGGGAGGTCGACGGCGGTGTGAGGAGTTGGCTGGGGCTGAGATAGGGAAGAAGATGGGTCGACGGAGGAAGGGGCATGGATGAAGGTGGACTTGCGGAGCAGGTGGTTGCGGCGTGGAAGAAGATGGGCGCCGGCGAGGTAGGAGGAAGGGAAGGGCGAAGATGGCTGGTTCTGGTCGGCCGCCGGAGGGAGGGGCTTGGTGGGGCACTGGAGGGATGGGGGTGGTGGTGCGGCGAGGGGGGAGGGAAGTGGTGGTGCGGGGACGCGGGGCATGGAGGTGGGGCGACAGCGCGGGGGAGGGAGGTCGGGCGGTGATGTGGGGCAGGGATGTGGGGCGGCAACGCGGGGGGAGGGAGGTGGATGAAGGAGGTGGGGCGTGGTGGGGTGGGTGCGGCCCCGGCTGAAGGAAGGAGGTGGAGGGAGTGGGTGAAGGCAGTTTCTCGGGTTGGTGTGCGGTCCGGTGAGATGGATCTGTAGTACAGAAGTGTTAGCAGAATAAGATTAGGGTGTTAGCAGAATAACTCTTAAGGGGTGTTAGCAGAATAGACCCACCCTATATATATATATATATATAGTGGGTCTATTATGATAACACCCCTTAAGACCCTTATTCTGATAACACCAGCCTTATTCTGCACACCACCAATAGATCACGCCGCCGCCCCTCCCCTCCCGACCTTCTACTGCGGCAGCGGCTTGGGCGCCCCGCTGCCCCTCCCCTCTCGGCCTTCTACCGCGGCAGCGGCCTGGGCGCGCCGACGGCCCTCCCCTCCCGGCCTTCTTTCGCGGCGGCGGCCTGGGAGTGATGTCGCCCCTCCCCTCCCCGCTTTCTCCCGCGGCGGCGGCCTGGGAGCGCCGCTGCCCCTCCCCTCCCGGCCTTCTTCCGCGGTAGCGGCCGGCAGCGACGCCGCCCCTCCCCTCCCGGCCTTCTTCCGCGGCGGCGGCCAGGCAGCGACGCCGCCCGTCGCCTCTCGGCTTTCTTCCGCACCAGGCACCGAGCAACACCAGCCTATCGGCCTTCTTCCACGGTAGGAGCTCGGTAGCGCCGCCAACGAAATCCTCTGGGCCTGCAATTAGCTGTACTTCATTAGATGTGGATTGGTGCTGCCTGGACATCAAACCAATTCGAGCAAGTAAGAGTGTGTGCAAGGTTGCTTCATCCACGGTTCATTCTTGGAATAAGTCTGCATCGACCTTCAGAGCAAATCCTCCTTCCCCGTTCACCTTGAGCAACGTCCAGACCGCCCATGAACTTCTGAAGGGCAAGTGGACTGCACGGGCGAACGTGAAAGTTGTGCAAACGGACGAGAAGGGAACTTCCTCCTATAACGCAAGAAATCACTACAACACGAGGTAAAGCAGTACACTTCCTCAACCATCTCAGTGTAGTTATCCTAGACAAAACAAAGAAGTACAGGCAGTACAACGCGCCTACAAAACCTGTGCAGTGCGGTTGCTTCAGTTCGTTGTCGGGGAAAATGCAGTGCACTTACTCGGTTATGCAGTACGCTTGTATAGGTTCATTACGGATAACGATGCAGTGCGGTTGCTTCAGTTCACCTTGCGGGGTGATGCAGTCACCATGCAATGCTTCGGCAGTACCATTTTGAACACACTGCAGTTCGCATGATTCAGTTCATTTAACCTGACAATGCAGATCGGTCATTTTGTGTGCAGGAGATGACGTTCAGCAGATACAACATGCCGCGCATAATTGACAGCACTGAGAACAACAACTTTCAGAAGAGTGGATATTCTTCTGAAAGAGATACTGGCTGGGTTACCCCTGAGATTCCTCGTGGATTCTTCACGATGACAAATAGGGTGCAGTACTCTCCACAAGAAGATTTTTTCCAGGAATAAGATGTAGTTGAAGATGACGATGATGTCACATTCGTCTGGGAAGGCACTCACCAACGCGATGATGAAGACGATGACGATGAAGATGAGACGATAACAGTTCTCAACCCAGAGTATAAGCACAAGTTCACTACGTTTGGACAGCATGTCCGAACAGAGAATGATGACGCAGTTGAACACAATGTTGCAGCAGATGATGATTATGTCTATGATGATGTGCCACTGCTCCAAAATTTTCAAACCAATCCACCGAGACATCGTCACAACACTGGATTACCACCACGTCCACCTGCCGCACCCCAAAACAGAGCTCAGCGTCCACCTGCTGCACCGAAAAACAGAGCTCCAACCAGACCTGCTGCATCAACTTCGATGCTGCGACCACCAACGGTGCCTCGGTCAAAAGTAACAGCAGGTACAAATCCTCCTCACTGTTTCCGCCGCGAGATCCTCAACTATACAGATCTGCTATAACCCCGCCATTTCCAATACAACCCGACGAGCTGCAAACACCATCGGGCGAACGACTCTACACACATGTAAGTTTATGGTCTGAAAAAAAATAGTTGCAGTCTATTCAGATAACATTGTAGTGCACACTAATATTTCTTATGAGGTTTGGCTAGGAACATTGCAAAATGCTTTATTAAACTCGTATGCACTCCTCATATTTAAAAAACAGAACAGAACAAATTATCTCATGGAGCATTGCAATTAATGCAGGATAAAAACATGCTGCTGAACCTCGTACCTGCTGCTGGAATGAAGTTCACCACGTACGACAAGGCATGGGACTTTTACAACAATTATGCAAGATGTGCAGGGTTTGGCATACGCAAGAGGGCAAAACACAGGACAAATGCCTACATTGTTTGCTCAAGAGAAGGGGTGCACAAGCAGGTTGTGTGAGATTATCACCGGGTACGTCAGAAGACATCAAAAAGGATTGGATGCAATGCAAAGATTAGTGTCAAAAAAAGGAAGGCTGGCAAATTTGTGATAGAAATGGTTCAACTCAACCACAATCATAAGATGCTGGAAAGCCCCGGGATGCTTTTGCACATGCGATCGCACAAAAAAGACGATCCTTTGATAGACCAGTTAGTGAAAGACATGCAACTGGACAACCACACACATGCTCAGATGATGTCGAGGCTGTCGCGTATGTCCGGTGGTCTGCAGTACATGGGACATACTAGCCGCAACTGGGTAAACAAGTAAGCACGTAACAGAGCATATCTCTTGAGCATTCTATCGGTAATTATTCCCTGTTTGATGAGATAAGTTTGCATTATCTCTAAAAATGCAGCAAACAGAAGTTTGCCAGGGAAGAGTCTGAAGATGATGTCAAGAAACTTCTGGATTTCTTCGAGAAAATGCAAAAGATAAACCCAAAGTTCTTCTATGATTATGATGTTGATGCAGATAACCGTGTAAGAAACGTCTTTTGGGCGAACGCAAGTTGCAAAGGATCGTATGAAGATTTTGACACAACGTATAAAACTAACAAATTCCACATGCCGCTGGGAGTGTTTGTGGGGGTGAACCATCATCTACAGAGCACCATATTTGCTGTTGCACTCGTGCGAGATGAAACAATACCATCATTTGAGTGGGTTTTCAAAACCTTTCTGAGGTGTATGAACAACAAGCCGCCAATCTCCATGCTCACAGCTACAAGAAATAAAAAACACCTGCATACTTACGTTTTGTTTGGTGCAATTATATTTCGCCCATCTATCTTGCACACACGCAAACAACTTAATTAAAAAAACATTGTTTGTGTCTTCTCAGACCAGTGTTCTTTGATGAAGGCAGCATTAAAAACTATCCTCCCACAAACTCTGTATAAGCTGTGTCAGTGGCATATCATGAAGAAGTACAAAGACCATCTCGCCTTGCTGTATAAGGCGCATGAGAAGCTCAAGGACGAACTCAATGCAGTGCCGAACCACCCACTAATGCCGTCAAAATTTGAACGAGCATGGAAGAACCTCATTCGGAGGTACAACTTGCAAGAAGACGAAGTGATGAATTCGCTGTGGGATGACAGGCATGAGTGGATCTCGTCTTACTACAAGGAAATTTTTTGTGCTCGGATGACTTCCACACAGAGTAGCGAGAGCATGAACTGCATACTGAAGAAAAATTTTGTCAGGGAGAAGCATGATCTCCATCTGTTTGCTCAGCAGGTGGATGAGTGCATTCAGACCAGGAAGGCCGTCGAGCACGCAGAGACAGTAGCAAATGAGGTAAAGAAAATGTCAATCAAAAACTACTAAAAAATATAACTACAAAAACAAACAATATTTTCATTTCTCTGGTTCGTAACAGTGCATTTGTGATCATGCAGTCAGAGGTAAAAACAACAACAAAGTTTGGGTTCGAAGTTCAGCTATCAAAAGTGTATACAAGGGCAGTGTTTGCAGATTTCAAAGAAACACTCTACCGTAGCACTGCATTCGGAGCAGAACGGTTCCCTGAGAACCCGACAAAGTATCTCGTACACCACTACAACAGATCAGATGCATTTGACTGGGCAAGGCATAATTTCCAAGTGGTCACCGATGAAGAGAAAGGTGTCTACGAATGTGAGTGCAAACTCTGGACACCCACAGGTGAGACTCCTAGCAAAAAAAATTCTAGATTCTGATAGTCATGCACGAAAGCTCACTTACTGAACTTTAAAAGTACACATGCATGAGTAATTCACAAAACCAAATGAAGTTCACTTCTTTAAAAAATGAACAAATAACAAAAAAATATATGTTTACTAATTTCATGCAGTTCACTTACAGAACAAAAAAAATCATGTGTTTGTCTGTAGGCCTCTTTTGCATCCATGTCTTATGCCTGCTTTCTCATTTGAGAGTACTCAACATTCCTGATGTGTACATCATGAAAAGATACACCCGTAACGCAAGAGCAGATGCAACGTTTGACAGAAGAGACTACGAACAAACAGCACCAGATGGAACCTCGCTTTTTTTATCGTAGAAAATTGCTGACAGAGACATCAATGGACCATGCAAACAGAGCGACAAGGTCAGACGCTGGGTGCCACAGAGCGTTTTCTGGTATGAGGGCACTGATCGAGAAAGTTGACGTGCTCAATGAAGAAGAAGAAGAAGAAGCAACAAAACTAAAGCAAGCAAAGAAATACTAGCATGACAATAATGCCAAGCAAGTAGAAAATACTGAACACATGGGAACTGGTGCTATCAAAAAAGAAACAATTCTTCCACCTCCTGTTTCAAGCACAAGAGGAGGAAAGAAAGGGGAAGACGCAACCCAGAAAAAGGTGGCATGCAAGGAGAAAAATGATGACAAAAACAGTAAGCCACAGCCTGAGCTAGACAGTGATGGTCACCCACTGGGAGTAAGAATGTGCAGAACATGTAATGAAATCAACGGCCACAATTCCAGGACGTGTACAAAAAGAAATGAACAAGAAAAACAAGGACATGGAGATGCACAACAAAACAGAAATTCCACTCACAACACTAAGAAATGGACGAAACCGAGACGTTGTAGCATCTGCAAAAAGAGGAAGAGACACAATTCAATAACCTGGCTCAAAAGAAAAAGAAAAAGATCAGAAAATGAGGAAGATGAAGAAGGTGAAATCAAATAAGAAGATGATGACACAACTGAAGAAGAAATGGCTTATGAAGAAGCAGATGGAGAAGAGGAGGAAGAAGAAGAGAGTGAAGAGGACGAAGAACGTGAAGAAACTGAAGAAACAACGGCTTATGAAGAAAAAGATGATGAAGATGATGAAGAGGAAGAAGAGAGTGAAGATACTGAAGGGAGTGAAGAGGATGAAGAACATGAAGAAACAATGTCAACAAGACCACCACAAGGAAATGTTGTTGTACAGAAAAAACCGAGAACAACACCACTTTCAAAAAACAAGGTAGGAGCAAAGAAAACCACCATAAACCAGCACGCGGGGATCAAAGAAGGATGCAGTTCTCAGCACTGGAAAACAAAAGCAGCCAACAACCAGCACGCGGGGAGCAAAGAAGGATGCAGTTCACAGCACTGGAAAACCAAAGCAGCCATCAACCAGCACGCAGGGAGCAAAGAAGGATGCAGTCCACAGCGCTGAAAAACCAAAGCAGCCATCAACCAGCACGCGGGGAACAAAGAAGGATGCAGTTCATAGCGCTTAAAAATGAAAGCAGCCATCAACCAACACGCGAGGGGCTACAAACACAAAGGTGCAGAGACAAGAACCAGCAACACCGCCATGTAAAACAAAAGAAAGTGCGACATTTGACATGCTCCAGTCACCGTGCAGAAGCAGTAGGTTAACGACCAAATAGATGAACAGACAATAAATTAATCGTATGCATAGCAATTTGCTTATCTCTATGACTTATGTATCAGTTTAAATTTTGTGTAAACACAAATTTCCCGTTGCCTATGAGTTATTCAACTAAACCATGTAAAGAGAAAATGGTATATAGAGTATACCATATATATATAGCAGTCTTGAGTAAAACATTGACACATTTTGATTCAAAAACCATGTAAAAAATGTTGTTAGCTCGCTGCAGTCCAACAAGTAGTACATATAAAACGCATTTCAATATGCATTATGGAACTTGCAAATATGCAGTATGCTTCAAACTATCATGCAGTACTATAGACTAACTACATGTAGTACACACTATATAAATTGGGAAAAAATGTGGAAATATGTAGTGCTTAGCTGACATATAAGCAGTTCACATATTGTAACCATGTAAACACAAATTTCCCGTTGAATAATAATTGAAGCGGTTCAGATCACAAAAGTTCTTATTACAAAACACATCAAAAAGATGAAGCGTTCAACATGCAAAAGTACTTATTACAAATCAACCTCATAACCTTAGCCAATCACGTCAAACGTGATTCTAACCATACGATCCTCGAGTTCAAAGAAGTTGAGGACAACAACTTGCTCAGACTTCAGGCCACTATCAATGACAAATTCCTTCCACCCTTTCTGCAGGCACAATCGCCCTTCAACGCCTACACTGTACTTGGCTGGTTTAAGGTATCCATTACCAAGAACAACTTGAAGAATTCCTTTCTTCTTGAGCCGCACATACCTAACAGCTCGTTGAGGAATTTTTTGTAAATAATAGTAAAACTGTTTGAGAATGAAACTAGCAGTACAATTCTCATACTGTGAACAGAGATAGATGAAGTGCACAACAGTCCAACAAGTAGTACATATAAAACACATTTCAATATGCAGTATGGAACTTGCAAACATGCAGTACGCTTCGAACTATCATGCAGTACTATAGACTAGCTACGTGCAGTACACACCATACAAATTGGGAAAAATGTAGAAATATGTAGTGCTCAGCTAATATATAAGCAGTTCACATATTCTAACTTGTAAACTAGAACATAAGCTACATGCAAACAAGCAAAAAAAATAAAAACAGGAAATAAGAACACATTGCAGTACACTTCAAAAAACAAAGAAATAAGTGCGTTCCTACAATAATACAAGTTCAGAATGCAGTGAAATTATACACAAAAAAACACAAAGAAAAAAAATCATATCTAACAAAACATACCATCTTGTAGTGAGTCTCCACATCTGTTGGCGTAAGCTGATGGACAAAAGGACTCGTGCAGCCAAGGCCACGCCGAATCAGGGCAGAATAGAACGCAGAAACGTTGATCTGGCCCATATCCAATCCTTCCGTGAATACTGTACCATATGCAAGCTGCTCGGCTCGCCCAGTTCGGCACAACACCTTCCCACCACGACGAGCATGACGGGCCTGCGAGCAAGCTGAACAATTGCAGTGCGTCGGCACACCACAACCATGGCCGCAGCAGAAGAGATACGCACAGGGGCCTGGAGCCACCGCAACAAAAATCTAGAAAAGCAAAAAAATAATAATAGGCTGGAGAAAGGAGAGAACTTGCGGCTAGAGGAGAAAATGAAATGCAAAGGAAGGGTATAAGTTATCCTTCATTTATATAAGAGGAATGCAAAAAGGTCAAAACTGAAAATTAAAGGGGACTTAATGGAAATTATGTTCCCAAGAATAAAGGACAATCAATAAAGGCTTATGTCACCAAAGAAAAAGGAACGAAAAAAGAAGGTGTACTTTGACTGCAGAAATTCCCACGAACAAAACCAAAGATCATTAAAAAATAATACTCTAAAAAATTATAATCCACAGTCCATTTTATGTGTGCAGTTCTCCAAATTCATACCAGGAAGTTCACTATATGTGTGGATGAAGTGCAGTACATGCTTTTTGGCACAAAGAAGGATGCACGCAGTGCAAAATGTGTACACCTGCATCACAGAACTATGACGAATGCAATGCGCATAGGGGCACAAAAGCAGTGCACACCCGTACACTAAGAAAAAAGGATACGAAAGAGGAAAAACAATAAAGAAAAATGATACCAATGTAGTGCACAAAAATGTAGCGCAGAACATGTGCAGTACGGAATGCGTGCACATGCCGTATTGAAACTAAATCAATACAGTGCACGCATGATTTACTAAAAAGCAGTGCACGCCCCAACGTTGAAAAAGATACAAAGGAAAAAAATTGACCACCCAGGTGCCCCAACGCCAGTCTCGTAATAGGTCTGCACCCACAGAAGGGGAGTCATTCTGGGTCACAATGCATGGGGCCCATTGCACATGCGCCCACAGGTCATAGGGCATATAGCTGCGAGCGCCGTGTATAAGCGCCCTGATAAGTATACGGAGGAGTTCGACCAGTATGCCTCGCCAGCGCTTATAAACAGGTCGGGCGCGCCTTCCGCGGGCGAGGTGGGACTAAACATTAGGGCGCACACACAGCGAACTGGGAACCAAGCCGTGCTCACAGGCCGACTTGGGCCCAAGTGCGTCTCTAAACTACCCGAACACAGGCCCAACAAGGCCGACTAAGAAAAAACAGTAAGTTCAGAAAAAAGTGGGGGGGGCACCCCCCTTTCCCTACCCCTCCCGTACCAGGGACTACAGTAAGTACATGCAAAAACAAGAGGCAGCTGTAAAAAATGCAGTGCATTACGTTACACGATGCAATGCGGTATGGCAATCCAGTTCCTGATTACCTACACGAATAAATAAACTCAAAAAATAGTGAAGTACGCACATGTACACACAAGTGCAGTACTGTATTGTAGAAGATGCAGTGCAGGACTATATACGAATGCAGTTCATTATCACACAGGATGCATGTATAAAACGTAACAAAATGCCCGTTCGCACAGAAAAGTGGTGGTTAAAAAAATTTACTGATCAAAAATAAAATAAAACCACCTTAAAAAAACCACGTTCGCATACAACCACCCGATCGGAGCAGTTCCATCGCCACAAGCCCACCATCATAGATGCAAAACCAACCCACGATCTGCACAACAGCATCATCAGCACGATCGTGCAGTTCATCCGACGAGGCATCCCACCCCGCGCCCTCCCCTTAAATTCAGACCCCTGCCAAAAGCCTTCTCATCCACAACAACACAAGTATCCATTGCGCTCCCACCAAATCGCCCCATATCAAGGCAAAAGCACCAAGCCCTGCTACCGGCGATGATGTTCACCGACGAGTACAAGGGCGACAGGGTCGTGGAGGCGCACGGCAACACCAAGTTTCACGTCATCCACACCAACGACAAGAAGCAGATGGCGATCACCCTCGCACAGTACGAGCGCTACCTCAGCCTCCAGCGCCACAAGATCGTCGACATTGATCTCGAGTACGACAACGACCCTGAAGCAACGCAGAAACCCGCCCTCTGCCAGCTCTCTATCAGCAAGAATCACCCGGTGCTGCTCTTCCAAATGAGTGCCTCTGAAAGGTGCACTGTCTTCGACAACTTTCCCGCCGACCCCAGGTACACCTTTGCAGGCTTCTCCATCGACGCCGACAAAACCAGGCTGGAGCGCATCAAACTGGAGGTCGCCAACTTCGTCGACATCCAGAAGAAGTGGAGGGTGCCCGAGGCAACCAAGCCGTTGGACTCCCCCGGAGACGTCTCCGGCATGCTCATCGATGACTACTACAACAACATGAAGAAGAAGATCACCGACGACGAGCACCAGCGCTGGGCCACCCTGCCTCTGTCCATGAGGCACATAGAGTATGCGGCAAAGGACGCCTATGCAGCGTACGAGATATGGAACCGCATCACCCTCACCTAGGACGGCCTTCGCCGTGCAAAGCTGGAGAAGGAGGAGCCCCCCAAGAAGCGCGTCAGGAGCAGCTGGGGATGGGAAGAGCCTAACTGGTGAAGAAGAAGATGGTGTCGGCCAGGAGCCAACAATGCCAGCGTTCTTTTAGAATTATCATCAAATTTGCTTTATGTTGTTTGCTTATGTATCGTTAGTTTGCTTGTGTGCTGAACCTAGTATGCTTGCCATGCACAATCGCCTGTAATGATGAACTGTGATTATGTTTGTTTGCTTTCTGTTCAACTTAGTTTGCTGGTGATGAAATTGTCGTACAGAATGCAAACAGGACGCATGCAGTGCAAGTTGTGCACGAATGCAGTACAAAATCTGTCGAATGAAGTCTTAACATACCCAACAAAGCAGTGCATGAACCTAAATTTGAAAATAAGAATACATCAGAGAAAAAACACAAAAAGAAAAACGCAAACACGTAAATAATTCAATACAGTGCGGAAGTACATGAACGTGCAGGACAGAACCATAATGAATGATGTACAGGTATGATTTACTAAGCAGTGCACTCCAATACAATGGGGAAAAGACTATATAATAGCAAAAACACGGGAACAAAAAATGAGAACTATACATGCAGTACGGAATTCGTGCACATGCAGTACAGAACCCTAATCAATAGTGCACGCCCCAACATTGAAAAAAACACATAAGGTAGAAAAATAAAAAGAAAAAAAATTGACCACCTAGGTGCTACCGACCCCAGCCAGTCTCGTAGTAGGTCTACGCCATAGAAGGCGAGTCGTTGTGAGTCACAGTGCATGGGGCCGGCCACAGATGGGCCCACAGGTCAGAGAGCATACAGCTGCGAGCGTCGTGTTTAAGCGCCCAAATAAGTAACAAGAGGAGTTCGACACAGAGGCCTCGCCGCGCTTATAAACATGTCGGGCGCACCTTCCGCGGGCGAGGTGGGACTAAACATTAGACCGCACATAGCGCACCGGGAACCAGCCGTGCTCATAGGCCGACTTGGGCCCAATTGCGTCTTCACTACCCGAACACAGGGCCAACAAGGCCCACTAAGAAAAAACAATAACTTCAAAAATAAAACATCAAAAAGAAAAATGAGAAACATTTTTTAAATGAATAACAACAAAAAAATGTGCGTCGGCACTGTAAGAAACTATTAATAAATAAAACGCAGGAAGCCCGATGTCAACGTACAAATGCAGTCCGCGACGTACAACAATGCAGTTCTCCACGTGGAAGCACGAAGTACTTTTTTTTCTGAATTGCAGTTATCTTCACTCTGCAATGCAGTATGGCTGAAATAAGAATGTAGCCCTGTTACTTAACCAAAGCACTCCGACACCCCTACCCACACTACCCTCCATCCACACAAACGCTGTATTACCACAAAAATCAAGAGAAGAAAAGAAAGAACACCATCAAGAGAAGAAAAAAAAGTACATTTGTGTGAATCCTACTGCAGTACACTACATGGACCTGAGCAGTTCGTTTCGGATAGAAAAGAAGTGCACTGACTTGGACAATTGACCGACACAATCATCACATTTTCTGACAGTTGCGTCAATACATTGATCTAATCACGAAAAAAGAGGCGACGACGTTCCGGATTTCCAACGCACTAGTAGAGCCTCCTCATAGCAGAACCTGTTGGTAGTTGCCACGTAACTTAAAACAGAGCCCCACCCCTCTACCACCCCGCTCCACCTCTCCCACGTCCTGTCAAGGAGAGCAGAGGAGAGCAGAGGAGAAAATACAACTACTTCGTCCCCCCAAAAAATCCCACTGCATCTTCTTCTCCGCTCTTCCTTTCACTAACCTCTCTCTCTAGAACAAACACCAGAGAGCAGAGGAGAATCATGGCGGATGCACCTCTGTACAAGCAGTGCAGCAAGTACACCAGGGAGATCCACGACATCCACCTCCACGGCAATCGCAAGCTCCACATCCTTTGCACAAGCAAGGGCAAAGACGTGGACAAGATGTTGTCCACGTTCAGGAGGAAGCTCGGCGGAATGCCCGTCAAACTAGTCGGCGTTGATGTCGAGTACACACACTACGAGAAGCCACAGCGGGCAGCGCTGCTATAGCTATGCGTAGAAAAAGAATGCCTTGTCTACCACATATCTGCAGCTAAAGACAGGTAAGAATAACTATTGCTTGTCAATATTGATTTTAAATTTTCTTCACTGCAATTGCCATAATATTTAAACTTTGGTTCTCATTCTTGACAAAGCATGGCATATGAACTTATTGACAGTTTTGATCTGGTTCCATGTATGTCACTCATGTGTTCAATTCTTGAATTATATTATCTAGCAATACACGTAGTTTAATTATATTTTCTTCACTGCAACATTACCATACAAAACATGTATAAAATTAGGTTCAAGAATACAAGCATACACGAAACATGCATTGTTTATGCAATCTATTATCAGATTAACTAGTTATGTTGAACAAAGTATTAGCAACTGCTCAATGCAACAGATTCAGATATTCATATTGCAGTTCAGTTTCAGAAAAACACAAAAAACATTGGTAGTTCTAAAGAAACAAACTATATTCACTCTATACAAATATATTGCAGGCCAATGGAACTAGACAAATTCCTGATGAATGATGAGTACACCTTGGTCGGATTCGCTATTGAAGGAGACAAAAGCAAGCTGAAGGTATCTGGTTTGGAGATCAACTCCGACAACTACATTGATATTCAGGTGGAATGGAGAGACCCATACAATAAAAAGAAGTTTTACTCTTTGGCTGATGTTGCTGGCAGGATGATAGACATTCACTACCATGACATGAAGAAGAAAATTAACCGCAAGGAGGACCATACTCTATGGGGATTTTGCCCGCTGCCAAAAAAGCTTATCAAGTATGCAGCAATAGATGCATTCGTAACATATGAGTCATGGGGAATCATCTACGATGTCATAATGGGACTTGGACAGGGCAAAAAGAGACAAAGAAGCAAAGAAGAAGAAGAACAAGGCTGTAATCCAATACAACAACTAGAAAAAATCAGGGTTGTGTTTAGTTTCACTTTACTTTAGGCGTTGTGTTGTTCTTTGTTTCATGTATGCAAGAGTTTGATGATGTCCGTTGCTTCATATCGAACATTTCTTTTGTAAAAACAATGTTAGTTTGCTTGTGATCAATTGCTTTCACAGAAATTAGTTTGCATTAGAACAAGTATCTACACAACTTTGAAAAACTTAATGTGTGATACCAAAACATACTATTCACATACAAAACATATTCGAAACCAACATTAAACAAAAAAATTTAGGTAATCTGACTACAAACTCATACATAAAAAAGAAAAGATTAATGCAGTTCACAATCGTAAAAAAAGGAGTACACATGTCTCAACATGCAGTCCACAAAAATAGTAATTATATAAAAATAAAAATTAATATTAATATTTCTAAAAAAATATAATCCGTATACCTTTCTAAACAAAAGTGAATACAGTTCACAGAACGAACATAAGGCAGTTCACCAAGTGTATACATGAAGTGCGGTACATGCATAAATGAAGAACGACAAGGGCCGCAGCAACTTTCGTGTGGTGCCCAACACACACACTTGCTACACAAACTGCAGTACTCAACGTTGGTGCAAGCAATACAAATAACATCATTTGTACTACAACCAAAATATATATCATCTAGAAAAAAGAAAAAAATGATTCAAATAAGGGAAAAAAATTGATCACCCAGCTGCAACCAATCCCCGGACATTCTGTTTTTCCATCAAAGGGGACACGCACAAACCCTGGAGCCACACCCCTAAGATAGACAGGGGCGACGGGGGTATGACGGACTCGCCTACGCATGCGGCGCTGCGGCAAGCCGCGTCGCCGCCTGCTCCGGCTCGTTCCAGGCTCGGCCTCGCAGGGGGATGTGGAGGGGGGGTGACGACCCCCCTCCCCACCCCCTGCTCGGCCTCGCGCTAACGCACGCAGTGCGCTTTGTTGACAGGCGCAGTGCGGACATTCTGTTTTTCCATCAAAGGGGGCGCGCGCAAACCCTGGAGCCACACCCCTAACGTAGACAGGGGGCGACGGGGTATGACAGACTCGCCTACGCATGCGGCGCCGCGGCAAGCCGCGTCGCCACCTGTTCCGGCTTGTTCCAGGCTCGGCCTCGCAGGGGGATGTGGAGGGGGGTCACGACCCCCCTCCCCACCCCCTGCTCGGCCTCGCGCTAACGCACGCAGTGCACTTCGTTGACAGGCGTAGTGCGGACATTCTGTTTTTCCATCAAAGGGGACGCGCGCAAACCCTGGAGCCACACCCCTAAGATAGACAGGGTGGCGACGGGGTATGACAGACTCACCTACGCACGCGGCACCGCGGCAAGCCGCGTCGCCGCCTGCTCCGGCTCGTTCCAAGCTCGGCCTCGCAGGGGGATGTGGAGGGAGGGTCACGACCCCCCCTACCCACCCCCTGCTCGGCTCGCGCTAACGCACGCAGTGCGCTTCGTTGACAGGAGCAGTGGGAACATTCTGTTTTTCCATCGAAGGGGACGCACGCAAACCCCGGAGCCACACCCCTAAGATAGACAGGGCGACGGGGTATGATGGACTCGCCTAAGCATGCGGCGCTGCGGCAAGCCGCGTCGCCGCCTGCTCTAGCTCGTTCCAGGCTCGGCCTCGCAGGGGGATGTGGAGGGGGTCACGAACCCCCCTCCCCACCCCCTGATCGGCCTCGCGCTAACGCACGCAGTGCGCTTCATTGACAGGCGCAGTGCGGACATTCTGTTTTTCATCAAAGGGACGCGCGCAAACCCTGGAGCCACACCCCTAAGATAGACAGGGGGCGACGGGGTATGACGGACTCGCCTATGCATGCGGTGCCGCGGCAAGCTGCGTCGCCGCCTACTCCGGCTCGTTCCAGGCTCGGCCTTGCAGGGGGCTGTGGAGGGGGGGTCTCGACCCCCCTCCCCACCCCTTGCTCGGCCTCGCGCTAACATACGCAGTGCGTTTCGTTGACAGGCGCAGTGCGGACATTCTGTTTTTCCATCAAAGGGGACGCGCGCAAACCCCAGAGCCACACCGCTAAGATAGACAGGGGCGACGGGGTATGACAGACTCGCCCACGCATGCGGCACCACGGCAAGCCGCGTCGTCGCCTACTCTAGCTCATTCCAGGCTCGGCCTCGCAGGGGGATGTGGAGGGGCGTCACGACCCCCCTCCCCACCCCCTGCTCGACCTCGCGCTAATGCACGCAGTGGGCTTCGTTGATAGGTGTAGTGCGGACATTCTGTTTTTCCATCAAAGGGGGCGCACGCTAACCCCGGAGCCACACCCCTAAGATAGACAGGGGGCGACGGGGTATGACGGACTCGCCTACGCATGCGGCCCCGCGGCAAGCCGCGTCGCCGCCTGCTCCGGCTCGTTCCAGGCTCGGCCTCGTAGGGGGATGTGGAGGGGGTGTCACGAGCCCCCCTCCCCACCCCCTGCTCGGCATCGCGCTAACGCATGCAGTGCACTTGGTTGACAGGCGCAGTGCAGACATTCTGTTTTTCCATCAAAGGGGACGCGGGCAACCCCGGAGCCACACCCCTAAGATAGACAAGGGGCGACGGGGTATGACGGATGCGCCTACGCATGCGGCGCCGCGGCAAGCCGCGTCTCCGCCTGCTCCGGCTCGTTCCAGGCTCAGCCTTGCAGGGGGATGTGGAGGGGGGTCACGACCCCCCCCCCCCTCCCCACCCCCTGCTCGGCCTTGCACTAATGCACACAGTGCGTACAAGAACAATACAAAAATATATAGACAACTAAAAAAATTGGGGGGGGGGCATGTACCTTACCGTACAAACAATAAAAAAATCAACTACAAAACGCAACTTTAGGCAAAAAGCAGTGTGTTTTTGTTTTGGCAAAAAAATCAGTGTGGTATCATAAAGCAATGCAGCTTCGGCATGCACACACGTGCAGCACTTTGCTTGAAAAGACAAAAAAAATGCAGTGCCTTTTATTGGACAAAGAAGTTTGGCATCAAATGCGATGCAGTTTATCGAACACATATCATACATATAAGCGTGACAAATGCCAGTTCACATAGACCATGGTCGTCAACAAAAAATAAAATTATACACTTATATATATTGTATGAGTTAATGATATAAAATACACATACATATACAAATTCATCCACATACACTGCTGCATAAAAGAACAAGAAAAAACACAATGACAGAAAAAAAAAGTCTTTTTCATACATTATCTACCTTAGTCAGCACACACAAACAAAACATCAAACCCTAGCTATTGTCCACGCACAACCTTTTGCCCCCAGTAGAAAACAGTGCCCCAAATGAATGTTACTGCATCTGCGATTGCGACAGGGAAGTGAGCCGAGGTCCGCAATCAGTTCGCGTAGCTCAAGCGGCATGTCTTCATAACACAACATGTTCGATGGATTGAATAGCAGCTGGAACATGTACTCCGCCTTCCAATCTTCAACAACAGGCTGAAAAAAGAAAAAAAATGCAGACAAGTAATTAAAAAAAAGGTTGTCATAAAGAACAAAAAAGTGAAAAGAAAACAGAGAAGCTGTTACGTCGGATTTCAAAATTTTCTGAACTAGACGTTGGCCGTCATACAACTGCGTCATCCTCCGAACATAGATTCCGCACTCATTTGCTCACTGCGCTGGCACGACCGGTAAGATGGCTTCTCTGCCAATTTAACCCAGTCAGGGTGGTTCCTCGATTTATACATTTTTTCACCATAAATCGTCTTCAGCAGCTGAGTCATCCTCCTCATCTGGCAAAAAAAGGAAGCACAAGGTAAGAATAACACACATCACGGATCAAAGTTGATATTCAAACGAACCAAAAATAAAATAAAAGTTGTTCTCAAACGTCTAGACAATCCCTCTTTTAAGTGCACGTGAGAAAAATGTAGTTATGTCGCGCATATGTTGAAGTGCACTACATAAACAATTGTGGTTCTATGTGTGCTAAAATTTGCATGTGCAGTTTATGAAAAAATGCAGTAGGAGAAACACAAAAAAAAGCTTTACGCTTGGCAAATAAAAAATAACATACCACTTCAGTGCAATCTGCGTGGTAGTCAGTCCTGCGCCACCTTGTTGTGACATCAGGATGGCCAGTGTACTTCCTACTGTCATGGATATCTAGGGTCTGGCGATGCTGGTTCACCGTGTATAAGGAATAATGACCATCCTTGAATTGCGGCATCATAATCTGTTCGCATAAAAAAATGAAATGAAAAGTTCTTTCGACACGTAGCACCAGGACCACCGTTCCAAAAATAACTATAGAAAGAAATGCAACAAACCAGGAAATATAAATGACAAAAAACAATGAACTTACCAGTTTTGCATCCAACAGCTTTGCGTCGTCGCTCACAAAAAACTTGAACTGGTTAACTGCATCTTCCAAAACAAACGAGCTATGCACAACTGGCAACACAGGATTTCCGTCATTAACTCTCGCCACAGAGGTTTCCATTTGAAGAACGTACTGCGCACAAAAAAGAACAAAAAAAGGACATGAAAAAAAAGAATGAACAATGCAAGCAGGCATGGGCATGAAAAAGCCAGTGCAATAGGAAAGAATGACAGCAAACGTTTACTGTGATAAATAAAGGTGAAAGTAGCACACGTTCACCGGATTGATAAGCTAAACCCAATTCAGGGTCTTGCTTCCAGTAATTGATGACAAAATCCATGATATATGAATCCATTAAAGCTCCTTTGGCAAATGTATCATAGATATAGTCGATATTGTAAGTATCGACATCACCAAAAGGACCATGCACCATAAAGAACACGTTCCTGCAGTAAACATACACAGATGGGATCAATAAAATTAGAATTAAAATCAAAACACACAAAAATCATGAAAGGGCATACACATCACATAACTTACTCGCGGTATTTGGTTACAAAATCTTTGCTGAGAACAAGAACCTTTATTTTAATCGCCTCATCAATATATCTGAACCTCGAAGGCTTCAATTTCTTATAGAGCATCTGAACTTAAAAGCCCTCTCACCTGCCCTCTTGTTCGAAAATACTTCAACCTCATCCAAAGGAGGACGATTAATTGTTGCACTCCTAGTCCTAGTGACACGTGCACACGGTGTAACAAAATCATCATCATCAACATCATATACATCGTGTGGAGAGCTAGGTCGAGAGACACTTCCACCATCAGGTCCAGACGCCACATTTGTGTTCAAACCAGAATTATCTAGAGAGATTTCAATGACACAATCCACCATAACCACATCAGAACCCTGGGACTCAAATAGTGACGTACAGCCTTCATGAAGCCCCCCATCAAAACCTAAAAACATGCAGAAAAAACATGGAAGCACTCAGCACAAAACACAAAAACCAAAAAACATTTATACAGAAAAATAGAATGCAGCCCACACTTGTATACATCAATGTAGCCCACTTCTCTACAGCAATGCAGCCCACTTCTCTACAGCAATGCAGCCCACACTTGTATACAGCAATGCAGCCCACTTCTCTACAGCAATGCAGCCCACACTTGTATACAGCAATGCAGCACACTTCTCTACAGCAATGCAGCCCACTTCTCTACATCAATGCAGCCCACACTTGTATACAGCAATGCAGCCCACATATAAATAACAATGCAGCACACTTCTCTACAGCAATGCAGCCCACGCTTGTATACAGCAATGCAGCCCACATATAAAGAAAAATGCGGCTCACTTGCCCATAAAGAAGCAGAACCAAGCAGTAGACAAAAATAAAATAAAGCGAGGATAAAGAAGTTCAATAAAACAACCTTTATCTGCAAAAATTAGAAGTGATGTTAAATCAAGGCAACACTTCCTCGATGTTAGCCAGCTATAGAGCATGGCCTTTCTGATGTAGCCAATGTGCTCCACCCTAAACTTAGCAACTCGAATACCATCCCATGTCTACAAGAATTGAAACATATAGAATCCACAATCATGTCTGCAATAGAGAATAAAAAACATCAGTTTCATAAAAATGAAGTGAAAAAAAACTTGAACAGTATGACACAGAAGGGCTGTAAAGAATGCACCCATTTGGCTGCAATGGGGCAATGACATGTTTCAACACAAATCCATCAAGTGTAGGAGGATTTAGCGGCTCATCAGAACTCAATCTCCCTTCTTTCCATGCACGCTTGATATTTTTAACCATCCTCCTAAAAACCGTGACCGCATCAGGGTTGCCAGGTTTGTTGAGCGATTCAAGAAATTCAAATCGCATTTCTTTCACATTTAATGCAACTACACAATAATGACCAACACCATCCCTCGTATCTGGCGGATCAAAAGTTGCAAAAAGGACCAGTTGGAAGCATGCAAAAATAAATAAAACTATTATAAGAAGAAAAACAGAATGCTATAAAAACAAAACAGACAAAATATAGTTTTCAACACATAAAAACGTCTCTCACCATATCCTTTTTATCAACACGCTCCTCTGCTTTTGAGGAGAACATCATTTTAACACTCCTGCCTACAGTACCACCATTCCAAATATTTGTCTGCCGAAACAAAACCAAAAATCAAATAAGCAAAACAGGTCATCGCACGAAATCAGAAAAGAAAATCAATAAATAAAACAAAAATTTCTGCATTCTTACACAAATATGGTGCGGGACAACCATTGTCGGAGATCCCTTAAACTTATCTACCAGCAAAGAAACCCCAAGATCTACAAGCCTTGTAGTGAGCATCCCTTTATCCCAAAAGGATTGACCAACTTCGCCAATGCTAATATCACTCATCTCAGTTTTAAAAGCAATCATGTCCCTGAATTTTCATGAAAAACTAAAACATAAGATACTAAAAAATAACAACAAACAAAAGGGGGTAAATACAAAAATTAGATAATACATATGAAAAAAACAATTTCTAAAAAACCATACTTCTTATTCTTGTCCTTCCGAGCCCTCGTAACAGCAGCGTACAACTCATTGTATCTTTTCAGAAGAGCTCAATCAATGCTCGACGATGTCACAACAGGAAGTTCGTCATCGTAATAAAAAAAGATGAAGTTCACTTATCCAAACAATGAAGTTTAAATATTAAGATAAGGGAATTCTGCTAGCTATTTTGAAAATCATAGACAAAAGATCAAAGTTTCACTTATCATTAAACATCTAATACAGATACCATAGTAATTAAACAACATGAATGAGAAAAACATCAAACTGCACTATTTAAAAAACTCTTGCCTTCAGTGTCAGAGTCTTCAGGCTGCTATTCTTCAGAGCTGAGCAAAATATTTTCTTGCATAGGTTGCGACGAATCCACCACAACCTCACTGGACTTTCCTTCTACAACAACATCATCATTCTCTCGATTTACAATAGTCTGGTCAACAGTAGCGTCCTTAGATACTTCGACTACATGAGGCTCCACTCTCGATACTTTCGGAACATCATTGGACACCAGACAGCAGGGGCAACATTCTCCAGTGGCTTTTCAATGCCAACATCAGAATCTTCATGCCGACTACTGGGAACAGCATCATGGGATCCTTGAGCTACAGAAGGATCTGCACACTCAACGGCAACCGATACAGAAGCATCAACACTGCCACGGTCATCAACAACACAACTGCCCTAATTCAGATCAACGTGGACTTCCACATTTTGTTCTCCAACCTGTGGAAAGTTTAAAAAACACACAGTAACACAAAAATGAGCGTGGGGATAACTAACACAACAACACACAGCACACTTATGTCAAAAGACTGCTGACGACATACACATAACAACTACAGTCCACATATGCAAAACAACACCAACACACGTGTGTCAAACACAACTACAACTGCAACCCACATATACATAAAAAAAGGACTGCAGTTCGCTTTGACAAATGCTGCAGTTCATTACGTTAAATACTGAAGCTCACATATGTAAATCAGTATGGATCGCGCATGCCAAAAGAACTGTAGTTCATTTTTGTCAAAAAATGAAGCTCACACATGTAAAACTATTGCAGCTACATACGTAAATGAAAATGCATATGGATGAACATAACAGCGTACATCAAGTTTATAACAAACAACAAAAAATTAGATTACAACCTACTAATAGAACAAGTAATACACCTATACGTTATTAGCTACAACATCCAGAGGGGATGATGCATCAGCCAAGACCTCATCCTTCCCAGAGCCATCGTAGGTCTCTTTGTGCACATCACGAGCAGCAAGACCAGTCTACGGGCATAGAACAAACCAAAAACGAGAAAAAAGATGGTACCGACCAAAAAAGAAAAAACTTCAACTATGCACAAGTAGTACACACTTCACAACATAGAAGTACACAAAAAAACAAAAAAATGGGAAGCAAACAAATGCAAGTTCAAAGAAAAAGAGATGCATGGCAGAACAGACATGGCAGGAGTATTTATACCTGACCAACTCCATCGTCTCTAGTTCCATCGACACCAGAAGATTCCACTCCAGCCTATAACAAAAAAATACTGAGGAGCAGTCAACATAATACACAAAAAAGAGGTTCAAAGCCACAAAAAACCTAGAACATACATTGTCAGCGCCAACGCCAGTGTCCTGACGGATCATTTCGTCCACAATATGCCCAGCATCCTTCTCATACCGACCGCATTTTTCTTCCTGTGAATGTCTCAATTGAGCATACGAAGACCGAACATTTTTCACTGTAATCTTCAGGCTTTCAATCACACCACAATCAAAATTGTGAGCAGCAACAGTATCTTCATCTCATGGGCCATGGCCAACAGGGAAAAAACCAACAACTGTCCTCAACCTATCACCAGAGGTTGGCAAATCTTCAGTCAGCTTCAAAACCTTCAGAAGAAGCTCATCAATCTCCTCATGTTTTTTTGCCGCCAACAAATGTCTGTTTATAAGAGCTTGTATTATCAAAGATCTGTCGAGGTATTAAACCACGAGTATGCGGCACCTCATGATCACAGCCAGGAAGCTGACTACAGATAGGCTCATAAAGCCTAGCATGAGTGCTAGGCCCCGCATCAGAGCTGTTGTGTACAACTGCAACAGGACGGTTGTACACAATATCACATGACGCCTTACACTGCAAAAAAGAAAACAAGCAAAGAGAAGTACACATGTGAGTACTAGAAAAGTTCACATTTATAATGGCTGCACATGTTTTTTAAATCTGATATTAGAAAATCAGGTGCACTAACCGGCAGCTTCCCAAATTTGTAACTTTCCAAGTAAATCTTTCCCTTCACAAGCACATCCTCATTGTACAACTTCATCAGGTCCTTGGTCGTCAGGTATGACGCGCGTGGCGTCAACGTGTGCATGACTAAAAATTTGTGAAGCTTCAAGCAGTCAAGATACATAATCAGGGGGACAATGGCACAACCCTCTGCACAATTCTGCTTGTTGCCTTCTAATTGCCACCTAACCACAGCTGCCTGCAACTCATCAACAACAAGCTGACAAAAGTTCATCTGAGCCATAGCCACATAATCCATGTTCTCTACCATCGCAACAACTCTACCCAAGCGAACTGCAGGCCCCGGGCACAGCAATTTGTGGTAAAGTATCAGGAAGAAAACCTTCACAGCATGGTCAACACTCACATAATCATCTTCCTCCACCAACACCTTCAACTTCTCAAGCAAGTCCTTGACACCTATTCTTTTTGAACGGTCAAAGCCAAGTTCATCCTTGAGGGCAGTCAATGATTCATCATGACCGCTGGCAGCAGGCATGGTTGCAGTGTGACGTCCCATAGGTAAATCAAAAATGTGATGAACTTCATCACGATTGATTTGAAGAACCCTGCCATTCCAAAAGTCCATTACCATGGTGGCAGGGTCAGTCACTCCCATCAGATAGCACATAAGAATGGGCGACACATTTTTCTTTACTGTCAGATCAAAGACAACACCAAATCTAGCATCCCTAACACGGCTGCAATGTGCCTCTTTCAACAAAGAAGCAGCCTTGCAAACAGTGGGAAGCGACAAACGCACGGTCTTGTTAAATCGAGAATCATCTCCCTCACCATCATCTTCATTTGCATTGCTCTTACTAGACTTCTTCCTCTATGTAAAGGGAAATGCAGTCCACATTAGAAGACTAGGCATAAAAAAAGAGATATAGAAAATACAGAAAGAATAACAAATGAAGGAAACAAATGAAGTGCACTTCAACAAACCTTTGGAGCAGCATCCACCTCCTCGCCAGAATCACCACCAACATCTTCGTCGACATCATCATGGGCACGCTTGGGTACACTCTTAGATGAACCACAGTGTTTGCGTCTAGAAGGATGAACACCCTTCACATAATCAGCAAGCACAAAGTCGTCGTCATCAGAATTGGGACCTTCAGAGACATGTAGTCGTTTGCGCTGAGGATCATCACTTCCACCAGCTTCAGCAGTTCTCTTGCCAAGATTCTTCTTCATTCCAGCAAGACGTGGACTCCGCCGAGGTGTACCACCTTCCTCAGCAACAGTATTCAACCTCTTCTTCACCTTGCCAAATTTACCACCCTTGGCACCATCTGCAGATTTCCTCTTCTTCTCCTTCTCAGCAAACTCTTTTGACTCAATTTCAAACCTCAACTTCTTCTTGCTTTGCTTCAACTCATATTGACGAAGCTGTTCTGGGACCATCCAATCCTGTGTAACTTCCTCTGTACCATCAACAGACTGCGATTGTGTTTCAGACAAGACAGGACGTCTCTGATCAAAGCTCACACCAACATTACCCTCTGCAAAATAATGGTCAATCAATTGAGTAACCTCCTCAAACCCAGGTGCCCCAGCATGGAAAACAGACACTATGTCAAAATAAAGTTTGACTATGCTCGTTAAAATTGCACAAAAAGAACAAATGTAGTACAGTTAGACATATAAATGCAGTGCTCCAACCATAAACTCAATATAAAAAATAATGCATTGTACAAAAAACTTGAATAAAACAACAATGCAGTTCACACATACATACAATGGAGTTCACATATAAAAATAAATGCAGTGCTGCATATACTAAATTCACGGTTGTTCGCAACAAAAATGTCGGACTAGATAAAACAAAGCATACAAAAAAATAAACAAATTAATCACATACCAGAAGGAGGGGCCACACTTATGGGAGAAGATTCAATCGATGAATTCACTTGATGTCCTCCCTCGACACCATGATCCTTACCACCAGGACAAGGAGAGACAATTGGTGTATCATTATGAGCACTGCAATCACCTACTGGATTCAAAAAAACCAAAAAAAAGAAATTACAAAAACATCACATGACAAAATAATGCAAACGAACGCTGACAACTAACAGAGCATAACCCAATATGCAGGATGAATTAGGAAACTAGATAAACATCAAACAAAATAAACAAAGCCTAAAAATAAGCACTCCACATACCCTGAACTCCTTCTCTCGGCCTGCTCTGTGAATATATAGTGTTTCCCTGCAGCACAAGGACGAAGTGACAGACATAAGCAACAAAATCGACGAAAATCTCACGAAACCCTAGATCCACATTGCTACACACAACTAGCGACTTCAAAACGAGATAAAATCGACTACCTACGGAAAAATTACACAAGCAAAAAGAGTGACAACAACTACAAGAATCACAAAAACAAGACGAGGGGACGATCAACACCGAGGCCAAGCGGAATGTACCACAAAAAAGTGTGCGGCGACGGCGGCGGGAAGGGGGAAGGGGGGCGGCGACGGGAACGGACAGGAAAGTGCTGCGGGAGCGCAGCGGCAAGGGCTCATGGAGCGGACAGCGACGTAGAATGCAGGAATAAGGACCTCTTGAGGGCGGCGGTTCTTCAGTCGACGGTGGTTGCTGCGCGTGACGGCGGTTTTGCTCGAGGGAGAGATGCCTCGGGAGAAACTGCAAGAGAGGAGAGGGGATTGTTCTCGGTCTCTCTCTCTAACAGCGGAGCGGTGGAATAGCCTGGAAGCGATACGTAGGAGGCCCGCGTGTCGCAAAAAGGGTCACAAAAAACGGATCAGCCCAAAAACGGCCCGGACAAAATAAGCCAGTCTACATCAAAACGCACATATTACTAAAAAACAAAAAACGCACATGATGCAGTTCTCTATGAAGAATCATGAAGTTCAAACGGTAAAACAAAAAATAAAATACATACAGTTCGTAAAAAAAGTTAAAATCAAAAACAAAACGCATGTTAAGAAAACGCATCCAAAAAAAGTCTACCTTCAAATAAGTGCCACACAAAAAAAGTGCCCCCCTCCCCTCTCCCCTTAAACCTCCCGTACAGTGCAGTAAGCACAGGCAAAAAAACAAATGTAGTACGCAGTACTGGAAAAATGCAGTGCATTTCTTTACGAGATGCAGTACGCTATAGCAATCCAGTTCGCATTATGTAGATGAATATATACACGACATAGAACACAGCAATGAAGAAAAAAGCGAACACGGAAAAAGTAAACGCTGTGCGGAAGTACACGAACGTGCAGTACAGGATCATAACCAATGCAGTACAATTGTAATTTGCTAAGCAGTGCAGTCCCATACATTCGAAAAAAAAAGATTACAAAAAAGTAAAAACACAGGAAGAAAAATGAGAACTGTACATGCAGTAAGGAATGAAGTTCACATCTAGTACATAACCCTGATCAATGCAGTGCACCGATGATTTACCAAAAAGCAGTGCACTCCCCGACATTGAAAAACATACAAAGAAAAAAAAACTGATCGCCCAAATGATACCGGCCCCAGCCACACAAAAATTGACCACGTACATGCGTCTCTGAACTACCCGAACACAGGCCCAACAAAACCGACTAAGAAAAAACAATAAGTTCAAAAAAAATGGGGGGGGCACCCCCCTCCCATTTCCGTACCCCTCCCGTGCCAGGGACTGCAATAAGTACAGTCAAAAACCAGATGCAGTACGCGGCGGTAGAAGTATGCAGTGCATTCCGTTGCGCAATGCAGATCGCCGAAGCATATAGCAAAGACACGCAAAAAATGATGAAGTACACACATGTATACACAGTTGCAGTTCCGATTTGTACGCGATGCAGTGCGGAAGTGTAAGCAATGCAGTTATGTTGTCACGTAGTATACGTGTACAAAACATGACAAAATGCCCGTTCGCACAGAAAAAAGTGGTGGTTAAAAAATATGTGCTGATCAAAAATAAAACAAACCCACCTTAAAAAAACCACGTTCGCATACAACCACCCAATCGGAGAAGTTCCATCGCCACAAGCACACTATCACAGATGCAAAACCAACCCACGATCTGCACAACCGCATCATTAGCGTGATCGTGTAGTTCATCCGACGAGGCCATCCCACCCCGCGCCCTCCCCTTAAATTCAGACCCCTGCCAAAGGCCTTCTCATCCACAACAACACAAGTATCCATTGCGCTCCCACCAAATCGCCCCATATCAACGCAAAAGCACCAAGCCCTGCTACCGGCGATGACGTTCACCGACGAGTACAAGGGCGACAACGCCGTGGAGGCGCACGGCAACACCAAGTTGCACGTCATCCACACTAACGACAAGAAGCAGATGGCTATCACCCTCGCACAGTACGAGCGCCACCTCAGCCTCCAGTGCCACAAGATCGTCGACACTAATCTCGAGTACGACAACGACCCTGAAGCGACACAGAAACCCGCCCTCTGCCAGCTCTCCATCGACAAGAATCACCTGATGCTGCTCTTCCAAATGAGCGACACTGAAAGGTGCACCATCTTTGACAACTTCCTCGCCGACCCCAGGTACACCTTTGCAGGCTTCTCCATCGACGGCGACAAAACCAGGCTGGAGCGTGTCAAACTGGAGGTCGCCAACTTTGTCGACATCCAGAAGGAGTGGAGGGTGCCCGAGGCAACCAAGCCATTGGGCTCCCTCGGAGACATCTCCGGCATGCTCATCGACGACTACTACAACAACATGAAGAAGAAGATCACCGACGACGAGCACCAGCGCTGGGCCACCCTGCCTCTGTCCACGAGGCACATCGAGTACGCGGCAAAGGACGCCTACGCAGTGTACGAGATATGGAACTGCATCACCCTCACCCAGGACGGCCTTCGCCGTGCAAAGCTGGAGAAGCAGGAGCCCCCCAAGAAGCGCGCCAGGAGCAGCTGGGGATGGGGAGAGTCTGACTAGTGAAGAAGAAGATGGTGCCGGCCAGGAGCCAACAATGCCACCGTTCTTTTAGAATTATCATCAAATTTGCTTTATGTTGTTTGCTTATGTACCGTTAGTTTGCTTGTGTGCTGAACCTAGTTTGCTTGCCATGCAGAATCGCTTTGTAATGATGTACTTTGATTAAGTTAGTTTGCTTTCTGTTCAACTTAGTTTGCTGGTGATGAAATAGTCGTACAGAATACCTATGATAATTTGTTTTCTGTTGTCTGCTAATGTATCATTAGATTCGAGTAGTGCAGAAAAAGAAAAATGAGTTGTGGTGTGCAAACAGGACGCATGCAGTGCAAGTTGTGTACGAATGCAGTACAGAATCTGTTGAATGAAGTCTTAACATACCCAACAAAGCGGTGCACGAACCTAAATTTGAAAAAAGAATACATAAGAGCAAAACCAGAAAAAGAAAAACGCAAACACGTAAATAATCAATGAAGTATAGAAATATATGAACGTGCAGTACAGAACCAAATCAACGCATTATGCGTATGATTTACTAAGCAGTGCACTCCCATACATTGGAAAAAAAAGATTACATAATAGCAAAAACACGGAAACAAAAAAAATGGCAACTGTACATGCAGTACGGAATGCGTACACATGCAGTACAGAACCCTGATCAATGCAGTGCATGCCCCGACATTTGAAAAAACACCTAAGGCAGAAAAATAAAAAGAAAAAATTGACCACCCAGGTGCTACCGGCCCCAGCTAGTCTCGTAATAGGTCTGCGCCCACATAAGGCGAGTCGTTCTGAGTCACAGTGCATGGGGCCGGCCACACATGGGCCCACAGGTCAGAGAGCATACAGCTGTGAGCACCGTGTTTAAGCGCCCAAATAAGTAACAAGAGGAGTTCAACAAAGCGGCCTCGCCAGCGCTTATAAACATGTTGGGCACGCCTTCCTCAGGTGAGGTGGGACTAAACATTAGACCGCACACAGCGCACCGGGAGCCAGCCGTGCTCACAGGCCGACTTGGGCCCAATTGCCTGTTCACTACCCGAACATAGGGCCAACAAAAAAAAAGAGTGGCCACTGAAAATTAAAAAAATAATCCTATATACCATACACAAACACAAGCCCAACCACGCGTTCGCAGTTCGTCGTGATATGACAATGCAGTTCGCTATTTTCAAGTAAACAGTCCTATTGCTTCTTAAATGCATTTGTGTTCACTGAATCAGACCCAATCCACCACCTAACACTAACCACACCATTTATTACCTCCATTGCTCAACTGGTTGCATAAAAACTTATCCATTCGTGCTACAGACTAACACAACTCCTCCCCTCGTTCCTC
The DNA here is from genome assembly GCA_963921465.1 of Triticum timopheevii. Classification (NCBI taxonomy): domain Eukaryota; kingdom Viridiplantae; phylum Streptophyta; class Magnoliopsida; order Poales; family Poaceae; genus Triticum; species Triticum timopheevii. The sequence goes on from OY997272.1 coordinate 249,989,142, forward strand.
ATTTTCCTCAAATCGTAGATCTAGGGTTCATCCCATCCACAACTCTTCTCTGGAATTCCACTGAGCCCGCCATGGACTGTAAGTGCGGGTGCTTGGCAAGGATGGCACCGGTAGCGGACACATGCGTCTACGCAGAAGGTCTAGAGCTCACCAACACCGAGTGGCGCAGCATGCTTGGCTGCCTGATGATACCCAACAGGGGGTTTCATGCGCCATTTCTTCATCGCCTCACAACCGCAGATCTCCAGGAAAGTTGGGTATGTTTTTCCCCTCACAATTTTGGACATAATCTAGCCTGCAAATACACATCTGAATATATAGTTCAATCAATTTGTTCAGTAATATCAACAAAAATACAAAACAAAATTTGTATTGTTGTTCAGATCTGTTAGCTATTAAGACTAGATGCTTCCACCTATCTTTCTTCAGCACCACACCATGTATCAACACTAGCTAGATCAGAATCCCAACGCATGAACAAAAAAAGGGTCAGTAGATAAGTGTTGCAGTTATCTTAACATGCTGGAGAAGTACACTGTTACTGACATTGCAGTGCACGCATGTTGAAGTGTAATATATATCCCAGTAAAACTAGGACTCAATTGCGTATATAAGTTTGCTCATACATTGCAACTACTTTAGAAAATAGCAGTCATATGTATGTAACTATTTAAGTAAACATAAACAGATCATACTAAGTATAAAACAAAAACATTTGCTATTTACTTATAAAATTCTTTTTCCACCCATTCCAATATGCTTAACTGCCATCCACAATAAAATTTCATGCTCTGAGTTCAGGGAAGCTTACTTTGGAGATAGAACACAAGAATGGCTATGGAGACATGCAAGCTGACTACCACATTGACTTTGAAGACTGCATCAACATAACTACTGGTTGGAAAGATTTTGTCTCCCAGAATGGCTTTGAGACCGGAGAAGTGGCCATGGTGTTTTTCTACAAAGAAGAAGACTCCATCAAGTTTACAATATTTGCACTCTAGGCTGTCTAATATGAAGCAACCAATATTTCTAATGCTTTCATTATGTTGTATGCTTTCAAAATTATGTCCATCAGACAATTTGAACGATGCATATTTAATGTATGCAACCTCAACTGCCTCATTTTATCATCCTTTTTAGACAAAGTTGTTGTTGGCAGCAATGCAGTTCTCTCAAGCACGTAGTGTGGTACTAATAATAAAAAAAGCAGCCCTCTGAACATTAACAATGAAATGTAAAATGGTCGAAACTTTGCAGTTAACATATCATGTTCAAGAACAATTCCCATAGTATGCAGTTCAAAAAATTTCTTATAATAACTATTCAGCTAACAAAAGCGTATAATGGACCATCCACTCTAATAGCAGAATTGAAAATTAACAAACACTGCTAATGCAGTACGGAAATGCATATTATGCAGTCATCTAGAACACAGAATGCACTTTAAGAAAAGGAGAAATCTCATAAGAAGCAATAACCACTGTAATGCAGCTCCAACGAAGTACACTACCAAAGAAAATGCAGTGCACTACAATGTATGCCACAACTACAAAAAATAAAATTAAAGAAGTAAAATTACAGACATGTGATAGACTAACAGAGGTGTGAATTTCACTCACAACTCCATAACACGCATAAAAATTGTACAGCCACTAAACTATAGAAAATACCACCGAAAAATTTTAACGGAAGACACGGCAACGGGACGAACAACACCAGCTTTCATTTCAAGAATGCAATTCAAAAAATGACAATCATACCCGAAATACAATGAATTCAAACCTATAGCAACATTAATTACAATATTCAAACATGCATGGACGAGCAAAATCAAAAAATCGACAAGAACAGAGGAGCGGACGAAGCTCACCCGCCGCAACAATCAAAATAACAAAGAATTGAAAACTAACTGCTAAAAATTAACAAATTATAGAGTGAACGGACAGATTAAAACGAACGCAAGAAAAGAATTCCTACTAAAAAATAACATCCGACCACAAAAAAAACGCATCTCACGCGAACACGAACGAAACAGAGAAAAGCTCGTCCGCCAAATCCCTCGATTTGCAAGCACTTTACTAGATTTTCCTGTAAAATACAAATAATAAAGCTAAAATGACATGCAGAAACAAACTGAATCATCCCGCAACACCCGATTCCACACGGAAAACGCGGGCGGAACACCAGAAAATGAAGCAGTTCTCCCGTAAAAGCACTGCAGTGCCCGGCGTTAAGAAGATGCAGTGCACTTGTGTTGAGCGTGCAGTGCGGAAGTGGTGTGCAGAATAGTTATTCTGCTAATATTAGCAGAATAGACCGTCTGTATATATATGCTTGTGCTTTATGATTTTGTTAGTTTATCCTCTTGTTTGGCCGTTTTATTTTATAAGTCTGAAAGTTACCAGTCGTTGGCTTCTCCCCGCATGTAAATATTACAGGGTTGTTCAGGAACGCACGACCGCACTTTATCCAACGTCTTGGTCATGTATAGGAGGCGTCCTGCGAGGTGAATTAGGTATTTAGACTATGCGGTTTTATTACTTTCACTTAGCCATAGGAGTCCATTGTTGCGGCTAAGTATTAGCCCCTATTGCATGAACGGAATCCGGTGTACGGCGCCTTTGCAACATGGCTTGGTCGAATCCTAGCCCCTCATATAACACGGCATAAATCGCGAATGATTCATAGTATAACACTAAGTCCTGATCGCTGACCAGTTCTCGCATATCATGACAGTCAGTTTTTTCCTTTTTCTACTGAGGTACTTGACCGGACGAACCGGAAATACAATCGTAGTAGTTCTCCCTTTACTACCTTAGCCGAACTTGCGGAACATAAGGTGGTAAACACAGGAGCCGGGAAACCCAACTATAGACCAAAGACATGATTCAGAGCCTATGCATATAGTGTAATATCCGGGACGCCGAAGATTTCCCTATAGGTGTTCGGACTTAAAAGTTTGCGGGGCCGAATACAGCCCCTGGTATGGAGGCCGTGTCGAAGCACGTACGTCAGTCGAAAGCAAGGAGGGAATACGGGTGATGAGAAAATATAAGAACCCAAAAAAAAGGTGGTGATCATATGCTTCCTTTTATATCCTTATCAGTATGTCGAGGCGTATTTCGAGAAACAATGCCTTAAATATTGAGGTCATGTTACATGCCTAAAAAATTTACATAAGGGAAAGTCTAGCACAGGGCCTAAAAGTAACAGTTCAAAAACTTCAGTTATGCCCTACCACACGTCTACGCCATTTCTCCTTAGTAATGAATCTTTTGACAAGGGTGTTTGATGGTTGTCCGTAAAGGAGGGAAAAGTTAGCCTTGACAAGGGTCCTTGATGCAACCATGCAATAGATAGGGCTCTTTAATGAACCTGCAGTGAAAAAATGTATGAGGTCCAAATAGGGTCAAGCCGTACTAAGGACTTTTTCTGCAGTGTGCCCCCGGCGTTGCCAAAGGTACTTTGAGTGCGTAGTTATGTGCGCGCGGTATGTAAGCCGAGACCTTATAGGGCAATCGGCGGAGGCCGAACTGCTAATTGAGGTCCAGATCCATCGAGTTATAGCAGTGATGCGCGGACCGGACTTGTTTAGAGATGTCATTGGCTTTAATGTCCAACAAATTATTCAGCTTGATAAGGCTGTCATACACCTCGGCTGCAAGGGCCGCGGTGTGCTCTTCAGTACAGAGGGAGCGCTCCATATTTTCATTGACTGTAATAACGCTGCATGGTCCGGGCATCTTAAGCTTCAAATAAGCATAGTGCGGGACTGCATTAAAGCGGGCAAAAGTAGTTCATCCGAGCAGTGTGTGATAACCACTACGGAAGGGGACGATGTCGAAGATCAGCCCTTCACTTTGGAAATTGTCTGGTGAGCCGAATACTATCTCCAGTGTCAGTGAGCCCGTATAACGGGACTCAACATCAGCTATCACACCTTTAAAGGTAGTGTTACTAGGCTTGATTCTTGATGGGTCAGTGCCATCTTGTGGACAGTGTCTTGATAAATCAAGTTGAGACTGCTGCCGCCATCCATAACAATTCTAGTGAGATGGTATCCTTCAATAATTGGATCGAGAACCAGGGCGGCCGAACCCCCGTGACGGATACTGCTTGGATGATCCCTGTGATCGAAGGTGATTGGACAGGCTGACCATGGATTGAATTTTGGGGCGACAGGCTCTACAGCATAGATGTCCCGAAGTGCGTGCTTGCGCTCCCTTTTGGGTATGTGAGTGACATAGATCATGTTCACTGTTTACACTTCGGGGGCAAACTATTTTTGGCCTCCGGTGTTTGGCTGACGGGGCTCTTCATCGTCCTCACTTGGAGGTCCCTTTCCCTTATGTTCGGTATTTATCTTACGAGCCTGTTTGAAAACCAAACAGTTTCTATTGGTGTGGTTAGCAGGCTTATCGGGTTTTCCATGAATCTGATAGGGCCTCTCAAGGATTTTGTCCAAGTTGGACGGACCGTCCCTGTTGCCTTTGAATGGTTTCTACTGATGAGCGGATTTAGAACCGCTAAATCCGGCATTGACTATCATATCATCTATGTCGTCATTGTTGTCCCGATGCTTGTTTTTATTGCAGCGTGGTTTACCATTGCCGTCCCTAGCCTCAGAAGTGCCGAGGTCGCCAGAGCTGTTGCTTCTACGAGCCAACCAGTTGTCTTCACCCGCACAAAAACGGGTCATAGTGCAGTTAAAGCTGCCATGTGTTCGGCTTTTCCTGCCCTAGGTGTCGGGCGAGCCATTCGTCCTGGACGCCGTGTTTGAAGGCCGCTAAGGCTTCAGTGTCCGGAAAGTCCATGGTTTGGCTCTTTTTAGTTAGGAACCGATTCCAAAGCTTGCAAGCCGATTCGCCTGGTTGCTGGATTATGTGACTCAAGTCATTCGCATCCGGTGGCCGGACATAAGTGCCCTGAAAGTTGGCCCGAAAAGCATCTTCTAAATCATCCCAGGTTCCAATGGAGTTCTCTGGGAGGCTATTCAACCAGTGTTGTGCTGGTCCTTTTAGCTTTAGAGGAAGAAATTTAATGGCATGGAGGTCATCTCCACGAGCCATATGAATGTGGAGAAGAAAATCATCAATCCAGACGGCTGGATCAGTCGTTCCATCATACTGCTCGATGTTTACGGGTTTGAACCCTTCCGGAAACTAGTACTGCATTACCTCATCGGTAAAATACATAGGGTGTGTGGCACCTCTAGACCGTGCAACATCACGGTAGAGGTCAGATGACATTTGTGTTCGGTATTGATCTGGAGTATTGTAATGTTCATCATGCCGGGCTTCATAGCCATTATCTCATGCCGGGGCACGGCCTCTTGATCCGTAGATCGATCTGGTCTGATCGGCTTTATTGGCCAGATCCTGATACAGGTCATACATATAGCCCGCAGCTGTTGTCTCCTTGCCTCTTCAGCAAGGGGGTGTGGGCTGGTGTTTCGCTTGATGTGCCGCTTTATCCCGTCCTTGTGGTGGTCAGTCTGGTTGATCTGCATAATTGTAATTCTACGGTATTGGCTCAAGGGCTTCGTCATTGAACTGTGGCAGCAGCTTGCGCTTGGGGTAACTTTTTATTGGTCACTCGGGGTCGTACTCTTCGGCGGCCAGGACCTTGGTCCACCTTTCATTGAGCGTATCCTATTCAGCTTTGAGCCGCTGCTGTTTCTTTTTTAGGCTCCGCACAGTGGCAATGAGCTGTCGCTTGAAGCGTTCTTGATTGAGAGGTTCCTCTGGGATGATAAAATCTTCGTCACTAAGGCTAGCATCCTCTTTGGAGACTGGCATATAGTTGTTCTCTTCCAAGTCTTCATGGTAAGCATGTTTGGGGCTATACTGACCCTCCTCCCTCTCATCATGTTCGGATGTGGGCTCAACGGGGTGTTTGGGATCTTCGGCATTATCCAGAGTCTCATTATCTCTGGTGTCGGCATTACTATCCTCCGCCCGACGCGATCGTGAGCGGCGCCGCTGACGCTGGCGCTTCGGTGGTTCATCGACAGGCTTGTCCTTGCCTGGATCTTGAATGTCATTGCCGTTCTTCTTCTCAGGGGTGTCCAACATGTATACGTCATTGGTTGAAGTGGCCATCCAACGCCCTGTGATGGGTGGGACTTGGCCTGACTCGGTGTCGGCATCGTCATCCATACCGTCAATGTCCTCGGACGCATAGTCTAGCATGTCAGTTTAATCCTCGACAGTGGCTATTAAGTGGGTGGTGGGCAGGTCATAAAATTCCTCGGTCTCATCCCCTAGCCCATGTTGGGTGCAGTTCAGAAGCAAAGCTTCCATAATGGTGAGTGACCGCATTAAGCCCAATGCTTCGTCTAAGGGCGAAGGCTGGGTACGAGTTTGCGGATCTGCAGGGCTGAGCTCGGCAATAGACACCTGATTAGGCCCGATCGACGCACACCTCGACAGTTTGGGGTTATCGTCCAGAGGCGAGTCGAAGATCGCATCGGGGTCTTCGGCCGGAAGTTCCATGATAGAGAAGGGTCCGCCGGGGCTAATCCTCTCGTCTTCGGACGATACGACCTGCTCCGGATCTAAGGCCGAGGCGGGCGTGAGTGTTGACCCCTGGATGGGATCTGAGAGCGGATCCGAAGAGCTTCCTTCGTGAGGGCAGAGGGTGGCAACCGAGGCTGCGAACCCTTTGAAGATCAGATCTCCTTGGATATCAGCGACATAGTTTAGGTTTCCGAACCTGATTTGGTGTCCAGGGGCATAACTGTCGACCTGCTCGAGGCGGCCGGTCGAGTTGGCACGAAGCATGAAGCCGCAGAACACAAATACCTGTCCAGGGAGAAGGTTTTCCTAGATGCAACGTTGTCGACGATGAAGAGGCGAGCCATCAATCCTTCTGTTGACAACAAAGTGGAGCTCTCAATGAAAGCACCAATGTCGGTGTCAAAATCGGCGGATCTCAGGTAGGGGGGCCAGCTGTCTGAGGATCGATGGTAACAATGATCAAAGGGACACCATGTTTACCCAAGTCGGGCCCTGTTATTGGAGGTCAAACCCTACTCCTGCTCGATTATATTCGATGAGTATAGGGGTTACAAGAGTTGATCTACCTCGAGATCGTAATGGCTAAACCCTAGCTTGGCTAGCCTATCAATGTTATGATCCCGCGTTCGTTCTAAACCCTCCGGTTTATATAGATACCGGAGGGGCTTGGGGTTGTACAAAGTCGGTTTAACAGAAATGAAGTAGCATATTCGGACACCTAAACTTGTCATTCGCGCATATGGGAGTCCTAACCGGACACGAGAGGTGGTCATCTTCCTTGTATCTTGACGGCTCGTTAGTCCGGCCCATATCAAATAGACCGGACGCCTGAGGACCCCTTAGTCCAGGACTCCCTCAGGGAGGCACACCCTCCACTTCAAGTATGACGGAGCGACGACACTTTTCTTGAAGGTCTTCGGGAAGGACGGCAGACGCCTGGACTGCTGCCTGGGGCGCGACAGCAGTGGCAACGGCCACCCTCCCTCCAAGGATGACGCTCGCCATGGCGGCGACGCCCTCGGCGGTGAACTTGCCCAGATGGCTGCGACGCCTCCAGCAACGATGGCGCCTCCCCTGGGGGGGGGGGGGCTTGAGCGACGACCACTATGACGAGCCGCCACATCACCGCACCCCAATCAAGGAGGAGGAGGACTCCAACTAGGTGCCGTGGCGCTGGAGTTAGCGCCTCCTAAGCCGCGGCCCTAGGGAGGTCGTTCCTTTTGTCTTTATTTCCTGCACCAAAAATCATGAAGGGGCCTGTGGGGCGTGTAAGAAATGGTGGCACTTGCGCTTATTATCGTAATGTGTTATTCGCGTTTCTAAGTTGTGTTGGCGCCTCTTATTTAAACTTAAGCCATTACCCCCCCGCGATAGCTTGCTGCCCTGAGTCGCTGGGACCCAGTGTCGTTGTTCTGGGAACGGGGGTCCCCAGACTTGCCTGCCTGCGGCCCACGGCGTAGCTCCACCAGTGGCCCAGTGTGGCCCGTCTTTATCAACCAACACTCAAGACCCTCGCGAGGGGCCAAGCCTCGCGGGGCAGACGGCACAAGGCCTCCTCAGGAGCTGCCTCACCGCGCAGGCTCGTGAGGGAGGCGGAGAGATCAAGGCGAGGGGTACCTCACGAGGTTCCCATGACGCAAGCTATGACGACCAAGGCCAGGCAGGCGCCAGCGCGTGCAGTGTCCTCGTTTCCCCGTGGGTGCTAAGGGGGCAAGCGCAGGCATGGAGTACCGAGGCATCAGGAAAAGGTTTCCATATCGGTGCAACACCACCAAGACCAGCAGAACGGTAGGACGGAGGTCATCGTGGATCCCAAGACGACATCACCACCAGCGCCTTTGACAGGCGAAGACCACCTTTAGTCAGGATAGCTTGTACTAGCTGCCCCCCTTCAAATTGGCCGTTGTTTGATCCCTTCCCGCTCAATATTTGGGAAGAGGACCAGGGCCTCTATAAATAGGACAAGCCAGCATAGTAGGAGGGACGGATCGATTCCTCACCGAGCAATCCATGAACCACAAGAACACCTCTCCTCAGGAGGTTGTTCTTCCCTTCTACTGTTCATCATCATCCCAAGAGGCAATCCTCCACCACACACAGGATTAGGGTGTTACACCACAATAGTGGCCCGAACCTGTATAAACCTTGTGTCTCTTGTGTTGTGAGTTCATCGAGCTAAGCTTAAGGATCACGGCGAGGCTGAGAGCGAGATTCAGTAGGGGGAAATATTCGTGCGCACCCCAGTGTTTGAACCTCAAGGGTTTTGCCGGAATCCTAAATCCGACATTTGGCGCGCTAGGTAGGGGTGTGCCAAAATCTTCCTTCCGCTGATCCGCGTCCCATCGCTTCGTAGCATCCACGTCTGACGCACGCCGAGCCCGCGCTGAGCATCGGGCTGCTCTCGCCGCACGCGTCGCCCAGACGGCTCCTGTCGGCGGACCTCCCCGTCGTTCTGCGTCGCCTGCCGCCAACGCTGTCACCGGCCAGGTGGGGAACGAGCAGCAAGCATCCTTGCTGCACCCTTCGGTGCGGTGGGACGGCCGCACCGCCACTCCGTCGCTGACCCCAGCCGGCTCATCATCCGATGCTCGTCGCGCCCCCACGGACGCGCAGGCCGCGCTGCTCATGGCACGTGAGCTCCTGCGTTACCGCCCCATAAACGACCTCTACGAAGAATGACTTGCTTGCATCACCGAGCTCATCAGCACTGCAGGGGGCTCCCCCGCGCCGTCCCTATTGCCGCCTCGCCCTCCGCCAGGTACGGGCGACGTGGCTCATGGAGCGCCTCCATCACCTCTGCCCCAAGACGGCGCCCTGGCGCCAAGGCGCGCGGCCCCTGGGCGCGACCCATCGCGTCCAGCGCCCGCGCGACAAGAAGTAGGAAGCTGTCAAGAAATCCCTCGGCCTCAAGAAGGCGCCCCGTGCTCTCTGTGCCGGGGCGACAACACCGCGTGCTGCTAGTGGCGGTGATGCGCGGGTACCATCAAGAGCAAGCTCTGCGTCAGCAAAGGGCCCTGGTGACCACAGCAGGCTGCCGCGCCTTCACCCCTGAGCTGTGTGGCGTCGCCTGGCCCGGCAAGTTCAAGCCGGACCTGCCTCCTCGCTATGACAGCACCCCCGACCCTGCGGAGTTCTTGCAGCTCTACGAGCTGAGCATCGAGGCGGCGAACAGCGACGAGAAAGTCATGGCGAATTGGTTTCCCATGGCACTCAAGGACGGTGCCCGCTCGTGGCTCCTGAACCTGCCTCCCGGCTCGATCTCCTCCAGGGACGAGATGCGCAGCCGCTTCATCGCCAACTTCCCACGGCAATCACAACCGCCCCCCGGCCGCGGGTAACCTGCGCTGCATCAAGCAACAGCCTGGGGAGACCCTGTAGAAATACATCCGGCGCTTCAACAACTTTCGCCTCAAGATCCCCAAGGTGATGGACGAGGCCATCATCTCAGCGTTCTCCGATGGCGTCCGTGACATCAAGATGAAGGAGGAGCTGGCCATCCCCGAGGAGTTATGCGCATCCCTGGAGATGTTCAATCTGGCGACCAAGTGCGCAAGAGCTGAAGAAGGACGCCTCTCCCTCCTCGAGCTCCCGGCTGCAGACCGGGAAGAAAAGAACACCAAGGCCAAGGACGTGAAGCGCAAGGGAGTGGCCGTGCTCGCGACGGAACCAGACACAAAGCGTGGCACGGACCAGCCGGAATTGTCCAAGGGTAACCGACCATTCTGCGCCTACCACAACCTCCACACCCACAACACCAATGATTGCTAGGAGGTCAGGGATGTTCGAGAAGGACGCTTCGGTCAACGCCCCGAGCACAACGACCGGGGCTACGGCCGAGGAGGAGGACGTGGCGGAGGACGATGGGACGATCGTGGCCCTCGTCAGGAGTGGCGTGACCGACCTCGTGAGTATCGCTCGCAGGACCAGCCTTGCGAGGGCGCTTGGAGGGATCAGCCTCGCGAGGGCGCCTGGAGGGATCAGCCTCGCGAGGACCGCCCCCAGGGTAACGCAGGACTTCCTCCGATGCCGCTGCTAAGAAGGAATGACGACCATCATCAGGATGAGGGGGCTGGGGGCTTCCAGGAGCCACGTGCTATCGCTTGCATCTTGGGCGGAGCTCAAGCCCCAGCCTCTCAGCGTATCTTCAAGCTGTTTGCTCGCGAGGTGAACACAACCCTCCCCAGGCTCGAGGCCACGCGCCCACTCAGGTGGTCCAAGTGCGCCATCACCTTCAGCTCGGCAGATCAACTCAAGTGCGCGGCTACTGTTGGCGTTCTCCCGATGCTCTGCTCACCCGTCATCAGCAACGTGCTAGTAACCAAGACCCTCATTGATGGCAGTGCAGGACTTAACGTCTTGTCCGTTGAGATATTCGACAACCTTCAAGTGCCCTACGATCAACTTCAGCCTACCAAGCCCTTCTCAGGAGTAACTGACGGTTCCACCACCCTGATAGGGCAGGTCCGCCTCCCTGTCACCTTAGGATAGCGCGACAACTACCGCACCGAGCTCATCGACTTCGACGTTGCCCACATCCACCTACCGTGCCATCCTCGAGTATCGAGCCCTGGCCAAGTTCATGGCAGTGATCCACCATGGCTACAACGTCCTCAAGATGCCGAGAAGCAGCGGAATCATCACGGTCCCCTGTGAAGAGAGAGATGCGGTGTGCTCCCTTGAGCGTGCCTTCCAAGCCACAGTAATCGAGGACCCAAACAGTAGGGTGAAAAACCTCTTGAGGCCATCCCCAAGAAGAAGAAACAACCACTCCACACAGGGCCTCAAGAGGTCGGCACCTCGGGTGGTGCCGCGTCAGGATCAGCGCCCGTGCTTGGGGCGCCTCCTTCCATCGCATAGGGAGGCGTGCCCGGCGCCCTCCTTGGGGCAGGGCTTGGGGGCTCTTTTCTGGAGGGCCTCGGACCTCGCCAACATCACGAGGGAGGCGCTCGGGCACCACTTGGAGGCGTGCTTCACAACATGTTTCCCTCAGGAAGGCACAGGGCATGGAAAGCCCAATGTTTAGGAGTTCATTGCCAAGACCATTCAGGAGCTTCTGGAAGCAAGGGCCGTGCGCGGCGACCTCCGCTTGCCCGGCGCGGTTCCCCATCAAGGCGAGGATGGTGGGCTGCGAGTCTACATCGACGTCCCAGGGCTCAACCGAGCCGCATCTCAGGAGCACTTCTGGCCTTCGCGCGTGGGACGCTGCGAGGGTCCGCCGCACAGCTACGTTCACATGCCTTTCGGCCTGCCGAACACGGCTGCCACCTACCAGTGTCACCTGCAGAGCATTCTGGCGGCTCAGGAGACCAGGCACCATGCGGTCCTAGCAGAAATGGAGACGGTCCTCAAGGAACCACCTGGACCCCCAGAGCCTCCCGAGGCTCAGGGCCCCGGTTGCTTGCGAGGGTCGGCACATTCACCGTGCATCTTCAGCTACCCCAACACCCCTTCTACAACGGAACCAGGTGACATCTCTCAAGTTCATTTCAGCTGGGAGCGCCCTCAGGGCTGCATCATTCCCAGGCCGCGTGGGTCCGTCCCCGCGACATGTATCTCTTCTTTTTATGTCTTTAGCTTACCTTGTTGGGGGCGCCCCTCGGGCTACATCATCCCCAAGCCGCTTGGGTCTGACCCAGTGGCATGTATCCATTCTGCATCTGCCTAAGCTGATTTGCCTTTCATGCCTAATCTACCTGTGATTATCACCTGCTCAATTGCCACCTACCACGGGAGCCGCTCGCGCTGGCGCGGCGCTTGCGCACGGGTTTGTCCTTCCAATGCCAACAAATCTGAGCAGTCGAGCTCTGGCCCGCAGCAGCCCCACGCGCATCATCTCACCAGGCCCTCAGTGCCCTCACCCTTCTCTCGGAGCAACCAATGGCCGGCCGACAATCATAATGGCAACCCATGCCTTTCTCGTGCTGATTTGCAGGGACCTCCTAAGGACTATAGCGGGCGGCACCATGAGCTTCCTCTCTTTCCCATGCGATCCGCCTGCGCGTTAAAAGGGGGGCTCCTGAGCATCACGACTTAGGAGCTCTTGCTGGCTCTCCAGCCCTCACCCCCTGGCCTTGACCACGGCATCGCGACCTGGCATACCAGTGGTGGCTGAGCTCGCTCGAGGGCGGGGACCTGAGGACGTAGAGCACGAAGGAGAGCGTGGGGAAGAAGCGGGAGACTCGTACGGGCCTGACCTAGCTGCACCACAGCTGCCAACACACATGTCTGGCGCAACGCAAGGGAACGACTCCAGATTACCGAGATAAGTCTCGCGCTTGGAACAACTAATTGTTACAACGCGAAATTCTCATTTGGTGCGGCTCTGTTGCGGCAACATTGCTTTCCTTTCTCACCTCTCTCGGTGGCTGCTTGCGCGCTAAAGGGGACCTCCTGAGCATCGTGCCTTAGGGGCTCTTACTGGACCTCGAGCCGCTCACCTCCTTGCCTTGACCACGGCATCGCGACCTGGCATACCAGCGACGGCTGCATCCTGCCTGGGGACCGGGACCTGTCAGCGTAGAGCGCCAAGTCATCGCCAGGTTAGAAAGGGGGAACCAAGCCGGGACAGGAAAAGCACTCGCACGATTTCATAATAAGCATGAAAACATAAATAGTAGTGAGATTATCTTTGTAATACAGAGGATATTGTAATATAACAGGGGCCCCTATAAACCCTTGTGTGCTATCACTGGATTCAGCTGAGAGAGCCCATGTGTGCAGTAATATGGTGAGTAGATTAATATAATCTGGCACAACTACACAAAAAAGTAGGCTCCCTATTGGGAGATCCAGATGTAAGGATAGTTGGCAGATGATAGGTTCATAATATACCGTATAGAAAGTTTATTGCCAAACCATGATAACGAGAGCGCAGAGCCAGTAGGAAGATCATAGTGTAGATAATAGGGGTACACCATAAGCACCATAAATAAATCGGGAAAGCGGAACTGGCTGAAAAATACAGGTTTTTGCCGCTACTAATATGCAGCCTATCGATGACTTACATGACATCTCTATTCATCTGAAGGGCGCACGGTTGTTACTATCTGTCTAGTCTATCAAAGACAGTGCAGCTCCCATCATTTCCGGGATACTATGGCTGACCAACTCGAACTGCGAAATCATGTAGCAGAACCGACCCAATAGAGCTATCGACTACAGATGTCCCTACTCCACTTCCTGAAAAGGAACATACTGTACTTACTAAAGAAGAACGGAAGAGGAACGTGTTAATGAATGGAAGGGGTAGCATATTATTGAGATTCCCCTTCTTTCTATACAATGTTGGTTGCCCACCCATGATGAATCAGAGCGTCCAAAGAAATGCAATTCCATGATGTCTCTCTATATGTGGCCACATGCATTTGGAAACTCAAGTGGGAGCATTAGCTAACCAATTAAATGTGTGTCTGTTAGTTGATGTCAGTATCATATCACATTCGTATTTGAAGAACCTTAGGACGTATGATTGGTGTGTTATTTAGCTTTAAATGGTGGACAGCTGCTAGTAGGACACAAAGCACCTACGCAGATCGTAGTGTAGATACAATGGGAAAACCCTAAGCATCGGGAATAAAATCAGGAAAGTGGAACTTGCTGGAATATATGTGCTAGTACTAATAGTACGGCTAGAAAGGCTTTGAATACCAGCTCTCTACAACTGAAGGCGCAATACTGTTACTATCAGTCTAACTCTCAAAGGCGACACATACGATCGAATACGAAGAGTTGAAAGCGTCCATGACAATCGACATGAAGACCAACATGAAGAGTTCAAAGGGCCATGACAAGCGACCGAATAGACCTGTAGACTGCAAATGTGCCAGCTCCTCTTCACTAGAAAGACCATATTGTACAACTATTATACTCCCTCTGATCCTAAATACAAATCTTTGTAGAGATTCCACTATGGATCACATACGGATGTATATAGATACATTTTAGAGTGTAGATTCACTCATTTTGCTCCATATGTAGTCCACGGAGGAATCTCTACAAAGACTTATATGTATGTACGGAGGGAGTACTTACAAAGGAATAACAGAAGAGGAGCATGCTAAAGAAGAGCAAGCAGATTTTGGATAATAAAATGTTGGTTGGCTGCACATGATTAACCAGAGCGCATAAAGAATATCACTCCCTGTTGTCCCTCGATGTGTGGCGCATGTGCTTTTCGAAAGTAAAGTAGGAACATTAACTGACCAATTAAACATTCTCTATTTTAGTACATTTCAGCATCATATCAGATTCGTATTTGAGAAACTAAGTTTGGAATTATGAGTGCCATGTTGTTTAGCTTGATGGCTTGAGGAGCACTGCTTGCACGTACGTCTCGAAGCACCTACCATAATAGTACTGAATATATGGGAATGTCTACATGCAAGTAGCCTGACTTTTGTCATTTGGGTCAGTCGACCATTTCAGGCGGTTGGATGAAGATCCTACGTCTCCTAACCCATCTTCTTCCTCGCCTCTTATTCTTCCCCTAAAGACCACCGCACGGGTCACTAGTCGAACCACCGGCCCCCGCCCTCCCCTGAACCAGCCACACCTCCGATCTTCCGCCGCCCTCGGCCATCTCTCTAGCTAACCCCAGCCCCCCCCCCCCCCCCCCGTGTCGAGTTTTGCCTCCGACAAGGCCCCACCATAGCCTGACGACAGCCCCCCACAACCACTGTCCCCACCCCGAAACCCTAAGATAGATAATGGGGCAGCCCTCCGGCGAGCCCCTTCCTTCCTTCCGGCGAACTCCCAAAAATGGACTGACCCCAATTTGAAATTCAGTCGACTGTCATTTAGCCTAATATGGAATATAAAAGGGGGAAACCATAAGCATTGCGAGTATAGTGATCCGCATGCCACGACGGACCTAAAGGTGCAAACCGTACAAAGGCAACGTTGCAACCAATGTTTGGTTTCAACTAACAAGTAAGATTCTAAGTGATGGACAAGAAATCATAATAAAACAGTGGCGATCTATTTTCTTGCTGAGATAAATAACTTGAGCAGATATGAAAGAGTACCGCCTCTGGTGTGGCGCCATGTAAGCATCTGCTCAGGCGTTGAGGGTGTTGCAGTAGCGATGGCTGTCGACGGTGTGGAAGCAGATCTAGGAGGGCAGACGGTGGCGGCGAGGGAAATATCCCCGCACGGTGCACGAGATGGTTGTATTAGCAGCCTTTGCAAGGAAGATGACAGCACAAATGAAGCAAGAGGACGCGAATCAAGGATCTTGGTCCGAAGCCGTGGATGAGAGAGGTCGATCTCTTGTAATGGACGAATGTTTTGGGGTATCAGTTCCGGCATGGTGGAGGAGGACGGCGGTGGATGGGGTGGCGGACAGAGGAGACTACGGTGGAAAGGGTGTTTTGGCGCCCACGGAGTACGAATGGGGAAATGGAGGGAGAGAGGAAGGGGGAACCATGTATTCGGGGCGCGCTTGTCTCAAATGCGAGGAAATTTACAAACTTAGCCCCCATTTAAAATTTCCTACATCACAACAATAATAGTCGGTTGGCGATAGGACGGTAATCTCGCATACACAGAATATTTGCTGATGGAGATTTCGGCCGACGAGAGTTTGTTTTGGTGCCCACTGTGTATGAATCGGGGAGGGAGGTCAGAGGCGATTTCGGCCGAGGAGAAACTGTGTTTTGGCACCCACCATGTATGACTCTGGGGAGGTGAGAGGCGGAGGCGGTTATGTCACATTTGAGTGAAATTACAAGCCTACCCCTATCGAAACTTATAGAAATCGAGCTGATAGGCTTTGCATGTCAGGGATAGGCAATAATTTCCATCTCATAGATTTTGGTTTCGGACTTTCCCCGCTTCTTCCAAATTTTTGCACAGAAAGAGTGCATGTTTACCGTGCCACCTTAATTTGAATCCAGTTTGTATTTTTTTCGGGCAAGATCCGTTTTGTATTCGAATACAAATCTATATACATCATTTATATCTATATATATACTTTCAAAATCAGAACACCGTTTATACATAAATATGGTTTACAAATGGCATGATCTCAGATTCATAAGGCTAGATCCATCTTAATTTGGATTTTCAAATATTTGAAACCACTTTATGTTGAAATCCAATGTATGCATTCCTCGCTAACTGTCTCCAATTAATGTGTGTTTCATGCGGGTTTTTTTACTTCTCAAACATGTATAATGTGTTTCACACATGCAACATAGAGTGTAATCCTGTTTAGACATTAATTGCATATAAACCATGCATTGTCTCTAATTAAAGAATCTATGGATCACTAATATTGATAAACTATATAACATTACACGTGTCCCCAAATTCAAATGAATATGCATGTTTGATAAACCAATTTTCGTTATGATATTATCAGTGTCGTGATCTCTAGTTTAAATATTTGAATCCCCTTTAGTCCAGAAATTCGTCTCATATAGCTATCACTCATGCTTATATATATATATATATATATATATAGACCTATACGCCTTCATCGTCTCTCGGGTATCTCTCGTGCTACTTGTATGTTGACAATGATCTTTTATCTTTGTAACACACTAAAGGTACTCTCTCCCTCGACCTTCACTCTATCTCTCTCTAAGTATATCTCGCTCCCTGGTATGTGTCTCTAACTATGATTCTCCTTGTGAAATCTCCTTTTCTCACAAACACAAACTTCATCTCCCGGGGTCTCATATCTCTCTACTATTCCCCTGTGTGCCACTTGCACACCCCCTCTCACACAGAGATGTCTTGCGCTCCTTAGGTATGAGAATCTACGACTCTTCCTCTTAAATATCTCTTTCTCACACACAAACACAAACTCATATCTCTCCACCATTATGTTGTATGTTGCTCACACACACTCTCTCTCCCTAGAGATATCTCGCGTTCCCTGATATGTCTCTCTAGCTATCACACTTTGGTTGTGAAATATATTTCTCTCTCGCAAACACAAAATTCCATCTCCCGGGATCTCATTTCTCTCTCATATTTGTTTGTATGTGACTCATATGCACCCTCTCTCTATCTCTCTCATACCCATAAACATACTCAGCCTTCTGATCCACTCGACTCTTATGTCTAACACACACACTAGCTAGCATCTTTATCTTTCTATTTATTTGTTTCTCCATCAACCTTCTTTCTTGCCCTCACTCTTCTTCCTATACAACACACTATATGTGTGTGAGAGAGAAAGATAAAAAGAGGACATCGGCTAGCTAACAAGAGGATGCAGTCATGCGCCCTCCTTTTGTCTTTCTCTCACACACACATAACTTCACCCTCTGAAACACTTGGCGGTCATCTCTAACACACAAACTAGCCGATGTCCCTCTAGCTAGCATCTCTATCTCTCTATCCATCTATAGTTTCTTCGTTAACATTTCTTTCTCGCATGCAGTCTTGCTTCCTATCATGCACACTATATCTGTCTCTCCATACATGCATCTATAAGTTGATCTCTTTTGCACAATCGTTGTGTCTCGCTCCCTCTGCTCGCAATAGATGCATGCTCCAGCACACGCCACTATCTCTTAAAAACAAAAACACATGCTCAATTATCGGGCCTTCTTCCCTCCACTCTCACATGCATGCATATTGTCATACCAATCCGTCTCTCCCATGTCGTTGATCTTATGACTTATGTCTTCTTTCTTTTATCTTGATCGTGCGCGCGCGCACACACACACATCCCATGTATCCATGTATACCTCTCGCACATGCACGTTTAAGGTCTCCTATGTCTCCATACATAGTTAATTACCCTCAGCCCTAACCCCACATCGAATCGTTCTCTTCTTGTGTGCACATAACTTCCGCCTGGATGGGTAAAACACATACTCACAGTTAACAATCTCATTCTAGCTACCCCCCTCTCTCACTCTTCCCCTATATACCCGAGACCAATAAGACCATCCCTTTGTTTAATTCCCGCCTACGTGCACCATCGATATATAGTAGTATTCCTTGGTGTCTCTCGAACAAACACGTTCTCTCGATGTCGACTCCTCTCACGCGCACACACTTCTCTTCCCTCTCTACAGGCATCTCCTCTCTTGCACCCCCTCATTGGTGGCCTCAGCTATACACATCACCTCTCTACGATGAAGCCACACACACTTAAATTACTTTCGCCCTTGAAGACTCCGCTTCACACACACACACTATCGCGGGAAACCACGGACACCTATGGGCCCAGAACGGCCCCTTTGTTGGTTCAGCAGGGGGACGACGCATTAGACAAAGAGCAGACCAACGTGGGGTAGCGTGGCAGAGATCACACAGGCAGTTTTACCCAGGTTCGGGCCGTCGCGAAGCGTAAAACCCTACTCCTGCTTTGGTTGATTGATGTGAAAATGTGGTGGCGGGGCATAGTACACTTGCCCGACAAGGGTTGTCTCAGGGCGGCAGCAACTACGCGCATATGGGGGTGTGATTTCTCTAACTTTCCAACCTCTCGAACCGTTGCCATGGGCCTCCTTTTATAGGTTAAGGGGTAACCACAGTGGCAAATCAGTCATTAGACACTGATAAGATAGCAAATAGTGCTATCATAACTCTCAAGGCTGACAATGTGCATTTAATGCACCACTTAACGTCACATCATTGGTTTCCCGGCAAGGCTTGTTGGGCTATCTTGCCAGCTCCACGCATGCTCGGCCGACATGTCATAGGACGGGTGTCGCCTATGGGTTTTCTGGTAGGAAGGGGCTGCCATGTGGGGAATGGCAGCCACCTAATCACTCTGCGGCTTGACATCGCACTGATCGATGACATGAGTCGTGGTGGCGTGCTTGGTGAGGTGTTTCAGCCTCCGCAAGCCCTAGTAGGCCCTGCCGGGACGCCTTGGTCATCTTCTGTTGGGGGTGGCCTCGCCCCTTGCCGGGCTCGCCTGCCCGACAAGGTAGGATTTTCTCTTGACGACATCTTACTTCTCTGGCTTGGTCTGGATCCCTCTAATATGTTTGTTGGTTCTTCAAGTCTTTTGGTTCTTGTACTGCATTTTGGACTGGTGCTTCAATCTCGATCCTGCGCCTGTGCACAGTCAGGGCAACAGACCCAGTGTTCGTTGCACTGACAGAAGCCCCCGGGCCTGCCCCGAATGCGCTGTCGAGCGTTGTCGGGGTAGGGCCTAATAAGTGCACAGGCAGAGTTGCTGAAGAAATTGGTCTCTTGAGATCTTCTTTGCTTCTTCATTAGTCTTGATATCGGGCCAGTTTCCGATTTCCCCGCACGTTGCATAAAGCCATTGGTGGTGGGGCTGCTCTAGTAATGGCCCATGAATGACTTTAACGCACGGGGTAGAAACTACCAATTCACTCTTCCCACCATGCCCTTATCCTTAGCCACGTATGCTGCATGCATCGCGGGGGGTAGGTAACGGAGGCGCGTGGTGTGGGCGAGCATAATGGCAAGGGCCCAGCTTCCTTGAATTGGTGGACGAGGTCGGTGGTTACCCATTGCGGAACCAGCCCCCAGCCCCCTCCCCCTGCTTGCCTATAAAAGGAGGAGCGGGGGAGGAGTGGAGGCATTCATCCGCACTCTTCTTCTCCTCTGCCTTGCTCCGTCTTGGATATGATGGAAGGGAGAGCCTGGGGTTGGGCTTCGGGTTTTAGCTTTGGGTTGATGATGCTGAGCGAAGGTGCTAGCGATCAGGGATTGAGCTTGGTCCAAGTCCAAGGTGAAGGGCTCGGGATCGTTGGAAATCCTAGTACGGCCCCTCTCCTTGGAACTGGGGTTTACATCGAAGAGAGGCACGCCTTCCTGCCCAACAAGGAGGGGAGCGGCGTGCCTCAAGCCCTTTGGCCTTCTTGGTCGCTCGCCGTCTCCCTGGGGAAGGCGCCGGACTAGAGTCTTGGCGCTTCTCGGGAGCAGTGGTGACGGAGAGAAAATGAGGGAAGGCGGCAGTAGTAGGTGGTGGAGGGCCAGGTCGGAGTACGATAGCGTGGATGCCTTCACCCCCGACAGGCGTCCTGCCGCCTCGTCTTCCGCCCTTCCCTACCCTCCCCAACACCGTCATCACCGGCCTCTTTGGGCTATAGCCAAGGAGGGATGCCTCCCTGACGTCTTCATCTTTCCTCCAGTGATCTCCCGACCGAGCCTCAGCGGGTGACCCTGCCAGGGCTCGAGTCAGGTCTTCTCGCTGGCGACATCGACCAGGGGTGCATCATCCTGCTCCTACGTTTCTCCTCCACACCTTCGCCAGTCCCGGTCTCGTTCGGCCGCCTCCAGGCGGGCCGCGACAGGACCGGGAAGGGTTCTCGTGTGGGTACTTTTCTCATCTTTTCCTCCTTTAACCGCAGTGCCTAGGGGAGGGGAAACCAAAAGAGGAGATCACGGGGCAGTTATCTTTTTTCAATCTTAAATTTGTAGGCACTTGCCAAATTTAAATTCAAATAATGTAATCCCTCAAGTCCATGTTCGTGTTCTATAATGCATGTACTTGTATTCGCATTTTAATGAAAAAGATGAACCTTGATGGGGACCCGCACATGTATATGTCCATGCAGAGGTGAGATGCCTCTTTAATGTAAATAATCGAGTTTTTCTCGGCAGGCTATCTTATCAGCACCCTTTTTGTCTGCCGGAGAGCCACCTCTGTCGGGTTACAGACAAAGGGACCAGCCCCCCCCATCAACTTCCTTCTACTAAAGTCCACTGCGACCATTCTGACCAAAGCAATGTTCGAGTCAGGAATGGGAGGACCTAAGTGTAAAAAGAGTGGCGAGGTTTTCTAGTGCATAAGTTATAGCTTACAGAATATGAATGGACAAGAGGTAGAACTTATATGTTTGACTTGCCGGGGATCGCAGTGTTGGGAAATCTTCTCAACTCCTTGTTGAAGCCAAGTTCGCGACAAGAACCTACAGCTTCATGCAGATGAGAATGAATGCAGGATTCGACCCTCTCTATATGCATATGCAAATGCTCATGAAATGCTTATGCAATGATCTGGAATGCTCATGTATGCATGCAGTCTAGGTTGGGGGGGGGGGGGGCTATGGCGCTTCTTTGTTTTCTCTTGCACGGGGTTATCGCCCCGGCTTTGTACAAGGGGTTACATGCAACTCAGGCAAGTCATGTACAAATGTTTGGCTGCCGGGCAGGGCCCAGTGCTACCTCTTGAGCTTGCGTTGGATTTTCCCTTGAAGAGGAAAGGGTGATGTAGCAAAGTAGCGTAAGTATTACCCTCAGTTTTGCGAACCAAGGTATCAATCCAGTAGGATACGACGCACAAGTCACCTAGTACCTGCACAAACAATCAAGAACCTTGCAACCAACGCGATAAAGGGGTTGTCAATCCCTTCACGGTCACTCGCAAAATGAGATCTAATAGAGATATTTTAGTAAATATATTTGGTATTTTTGTTGTATAGATTGGAAAGTAAAGATTGCAAAATAGTAAACTAGATTTAACACTACTAGAAAAACCCCTACTAATGGCGCACCTAATTTGGCCATTAATGGCGCATCTGTGGTGCGCCATTACTAGCACGCCATTAGTAATTTTTACTAATGGCGCACCACTGGTGCGCCATTAGTATCTGGTATATATACTAATGGCGCACCACTGGTGCGCCATTAGTATAGGCCAGGGTGCGTCATTAGTATGCCTCCCAGGGGCCATGTATACCCAGGTGCTTTGGCATACTAATGGCGCACTACATCTGGATGCGGCATTAGTAACCGCGGCATACTAATGGCGCACTATCCAGTGATGCACCATTAGTATGCTTTGTCATACTAATGGCGCACTGTCATGTGATGCGCCATTAGTATGAATATTAGGTTTTTTATTTTTTATTTTCTGTTTTTTGCACAGGTTACAAAATGTATAATTTGACAAAATATAGACAGCACACATCAACAACAGATTCATCGAATACAATAGAAGATTAGTCTTTGAATACAATTCATCATATTAGTCTCCGAATACAATTCATCATATTAGTCTCCAAATTGAAAAGACCGAACAAAGATAGAACATTATATTACAAGTCTCGAGACCGCGAGTAGCGAGTTTGTCTTCACATTACAAGTCGATATCGATCATCTAAACTACCATCACGTAGAAGAGAGCTGCGGTCATCACGATGAGCATCATCACGATGAAACTCGTCTTCATCCAGTTCCTCCAACGCTCCCTCCCCTCTCCCGCTAGATAGCGGGCGTATCTAGATTCGGCCTCGGCCCTAGTGGTGTACCCTTTGTAACTATTACCGCTGGATCGGTGAACCTGTCTCCGACACTCCTCCCAGTCATCGTTGACTCCGGGAACCTTACCCTTGTACATGACATACATCGGCATCGCTATGCACTAGCCAAATGAAACGTTAGTACCAATTCACAGACAATACATAAGCAATATATAATTATGCAACAGAACGATCGGAAGAGAAAAGAAAGACATTAATAGCATCGATTACATCTAAGTTGAACGACTCTCGAAACCAAAGAGACATACTACAAGTTCATTAAAGTTTAATTACAACATGAGCCAATCGATGTTTCAGAACTAGACACAGCATCACTGCTTTCGACTCGACTCAAGGGACCGGAGCGCGGATGAAGCCGCCGTCTATCGTGGGAGTCATGAAATAACGGTCGTTGTCAGCCTGCATTTGTAGCATTGTGTCGATGTCACTGTTGGACGATTGATTGCTGAGGTAGAACTGCCCCGAGGTACGAAGGACATCTTGATGGATGATTTCCGCAAACTCCGACTGGATGCGAAAGAATTCTTGTCAGAGGTCCGCGTCCTGGATTGCCGACACACTCTTTGCCCAATCTTTGAGTTTACTCGGTAGCAGAAGTTGATGATGGTCCCGTACGATCGCCTGCATGTGATGGATGGCGTAGTAGGCACCCTTCTGACCGCTAGGCGGCTGCTTGACGCAGTAGAACATCGTATTGTGGGAGAACACATGCTTGCCGTACTTACGAATAGGCTTGGTGAAGGTGCCTCCAGATTTGGCGTAGCCGGGGAGAACATCATCAAGAACCTTCTTGACATTTGTGTAGTCTATGTTCGACTGACGGTCCGGGTCGAAATACGTGGCCATGGAATATTTGGGGCTTAGGAGGATGAGCATGCAACGTGTGTCACTGCAGAAAACATGGAATGTTAAAAGAAAAACGATCAAAATGTAAGAATTCATATGTTACGGGCCGGTTGAGGGGAGGACTTACTCGGGAAAGTAAGGAACGAGGAAGTTATCCTTATCTTGGTTTGCTAGAATGACACCTTCGAGGTAAGAACTCGCGACTTGCCGGTCCCCAGCGCTGCCTAAGATCTTGGCACACATGTAGAAGGGGTCGACTATCACGATGTCCGGGGTCTTGTCGCGAATGATCCGCATCTCCATACTCAGCGTAAATAGCCGAACGAAGGTGTAGTGCAGCGGATGAAGGTTCAACATAGCGTGGATGTCATCAAAACGCAGGACGATCGTACGCCCGATCGAGTTATCCACAAAGCCCTTGCCCTCTGGCACCTTGGCCGCGAAAACCGGGTATGCCACATCCTTCTCTCTGAGACGCCGCTTCTCCAAAGAAAGAACACTGTCATGCAGACTCCGCATAGCACCGGTTGCAGCATTGAGCATATTTGTCGGTAGCATCGCCCTACCCGCCACATGCACCCTCCTCGAGATATCTTGCGGTGAAGGTGGCCCGTCCTGAGCATGGATCGTACTCGGTGCCGGCTGGCTCGCACCCTTCTTAGTCGTTCTTTTGCGTGCCTTCTTCTTCTCCTGTAATGGGACCGAGTTCTGCTCACAGATCGCCTTCTTGAGTGTGTTGGAGCTGATAATATTTCGCACCTCGCCTATCTGAGGCTCGGTGAAGTCGGCAGCTGGAGGCGTCTCCTGAGAGCTGAACGCCAGCCGGCGCCTGTTGCAA
Source organism: Triticum timopheevii (assembly GCA_963921465.1). Taxonomy (NCBI): domain Eukaryota; kingdom Viridiplantae; phylum Streptophyta; class Magnoliopsida; order Poales; family Poaceae; genus Triticum; species Triticum timopheevii. The sequence continues at coordinate 250,013,552 of OY997272.1, forward strand.
CTTGGCTTCTTCGCGGTACCAGCTAGATCGCACACGTCTTTTGTTGGGTTTGGTTCTTGAGAAGGAGGCCCCATGAAGTCGCCATCGTACCCATGATCGGCAAAGTACTGATCGACGTTGCCAAATGTATCATTGTCGTCGTCGTCGTCGTTCTGATCCTGTGCCATATGCATGTTTGGATCCAGTGGCATAGGGATGTCCGGCACCGTTGCGGCGGTCCTGCCATGGGGCCGACTTGGCGCCGGCACGACTGGCGGTGTTGTCTTTGGGGTGGTGTCCCCCGCCCCCAAACGAATCTGGCTCTTCGGCCAAAGCAGGGGCCAGCTCAGGCAGGCGCTGAGGGTCATCACGTCATCATCGTCGGACCCGACGGGTCGAATCGGAGGTAACAAGTCGTCGCAGCCTGGCAGCACCCGAACCAGTTGAACCCTAAACAAGTTGGGTGGCATCTGGGTACCGTGGAACAAGGGGTTGCCCGGTTGAATGATTTTGCCCTTGGCAACATCGACCAACTCGTTGTTCACGAAGTGGAGGAGAGTGCACGGAACGTCGGCGGCGCCCTGCGAAAACATGTAGGGCGTCAGGGATGCCCAGTCAAAGGCAAGGAGATGAAGTCCTCGGCCGAGAGAGGCTTAATTAGTTACCATGATGATGGCGTCGAGCTCGGCTAATGTCAACGCACCGCCAACGGTGGGCGTGCAGTTGACGGAGGGGCCGCTTGCTGCAGAGGTGCCGGCCGGCGTACACCCGGGTGCATTAAGCTCCCGTGCCAGCGTCGGAGACACCAATGCCGCCTCCGCCGGAGGCACCAATGGCCCCGCCATCGCATTATGCGAGTTGCTGGCCATGAAGCTAGGAATCGGGGGCGGCCCCTCTTGGCCGCCCGCAATCCACGCACTCAACCCCGAGATCAAGGTAGGCACAATGGCGGTGATCGTCGCTCCGAGTCGTTGTTCCACTTGCTCTTGGACAATCTCCGAAATCCGCGCCACCTGTGCCTTGAGTTCTTGAACCTCTCGCGCCTGGCTTTCCGAGCTGGTCTTTTTCTCCTTCCGCACACCAGCGGTATAGTATGACCCCCATTTTGTCAACAAGCCTTTGCCGGCCACACGACCAGCTGACGTCGGCTTACCGAGCTTATCCTTCTTCTTCATTACATTCAACACCCTATTTAGAGTGGTGTCCCAAGGGTTGCTCTTAGTCGACCCCGCGCTACTGCTTTCAGTCGCCTGTGGAAGGAATGTGAACCATTTAGAAATTTGGCTTCATTAATTAGAATGCAACCATATGGAGCTAATTACACGGGGGTGTATTCCTTACCAGAACAAGCTCAAGCTGCCTGGTCTTCGGATCCGTGGTAAGCTCCTTTGTTTTCGGGTCCTTCTTGTACCTGGCCCTGACAAAGTTCCTGGTCTGCTTGTCGAAGAGGGGCGGTAGGCCTTGCTCGGCACGTTCCGCCTCCTCCTTGTCCCATATAGGCTCCGCCACTCTGTAAACGCCGGGACCGAGTGTGTGTTCCCCTATGTTCAGCTCCCGCATTTGTTTCCCCCACTCACTTGATTGGGAGTTTGCGGTGCTCGAGCAATTGATCTTGAATTCGTTGTAGTCATCTTCGGTGATCGAAGGATTTTTCTCCTTGATCTTCTGATAACTCTCACCTTTCTCGATCATTTTCTTCACATTGCTTTTCCAAGTAGACAGGGCCTTGCTCATCTTCATGAGGGCAGCATTGTTCACTTTATTCCCTTTGAGGCTTGTGTTTGCAAATTCAGCGGGGAACTTGTATCGTTCGTGCAGCTTCGTGAAGAGGAGGTGGCGCAAATTCCCTCGGTCAGGATGCCTCAGGTTCTCGGTGTTGATCGTGACGGTGCTCCGGACAATGCACCCGAGCTGAAGCGAGTACCCCTTGACTATTCGTTCGGGCGCTGTTGGATTCCCGTTGGAGTCCACTTCAGTAACTTCCTCCTTGAGGGTGAGGAGCACGATCGGGCGCCGGTCCTTCCGTTGCCTCTTCGGTTGGCTGCCATCTGTGCAGGCGCCGCCATCATCAGTGGTGGCATCCTCGGCGGCACCATCAGTGGTGGCATCAGTGTGGTCATCCTCGGCGGCACCATCAGTTGTCTCAGGATCGGTGGGGAAGGCGGCGGCCTCATACAAGTGAGGTTGTTCCTCCATCTCCTGGGACAGCTTCCAGAATGCCTTGCCGCCCGAACCCCCGGCCTCATCGTTGTGGGCCATGTTTCTCTCTAAATAGAAACAAAGTTTGGTCAAAAAGTTGGTTATTGTCAAGGAACAAGATCTCTAAGTTGACCAAATAACCTAATTCTCGAGGAATGTCGCCAAAAAGTTGGTTATTGTCAAGGAACAATTGAGAGATGTTTGTGATATTGCCTAGGTGTTTTGGGATAGAACCTGTTAGTGTGTTGTTGCTAAGGTCCAAGTCCACGTTCTCAGGGTAACCTAGTTCTTGAGGGGTGTGTCTAGAAAGTTCACTCTTCTTTTTAGAAGACAAGCGTCTGAAATGGTATTGCCTTTCCTTAATTTGTACTATTTTTTCATTGTGTTGAATACTTATGTGGGTGAGTGTATCTGTAATTACTTTTTACTACACCGCAGGGTGTTCAAACACATGGCAAGAAAGGGTGTCTGAGTGTGTGAATAAAATACTAAACTAATCCAACCACTAAAGCAAATTAATTTTTATTTCGGTTGAGAATCGGGCACCTTCTAGGTCAAGAAAATTGGGCATGACCTTTGCTAATTTTCTTGACCTAGGAGTGCCCCATTTCTCAACCGAAACGGAAATTAATCAACGTTTCAGGAGAAAGGGGTCATTTTAGAAGATCACAAGTAGCAGCAACATCACTTGACAAAATCACAACTAGCAGCAGCATCACAAGTAGTACAACAGCAACATCATCACAAGTAGTACAGCAGCAGCAGCATCATCATCACAAGTAATACACTTAGCCACGAGTTCAGAAATACAGCTAAGATAAGATCATCACCACATTTTAGAAACATAGCTCATCATTTTCATTCTTGCAGATAAGATCATCACCACATTTCAGAAATACAGCTTCATAGGTTGTTCTCTGTATGCAAGCAGTAGACCATATATATGTGACATTTTCATCTCTCATTAGAGCTAAGATCTAACGTCTATTTTTGCTCATGCTGATTACTCACTTCAAAATAGTTTTCTTAGTAGTACGAAACAACACACACCAAGCTCCATCAAAAACAGAATAAAAAATGGCCATGTCATGCTTGGCAATAGCACAAGTGACATGAAAATTCAGGAATAGGAGATCACAAAAGTACAGTCCACAGGTTACTCCAAGTTTCTGAATTTTCAGTAAATTTTCTGTAAGAAAAGAACTAAAAGAAAAGAAATCCTAGGGTTAAAAAATCTGGAGCAAGTCCTAGCAGAACCACAAAATGTTCATCTACTCAAATTAATGTCCAAACAGTGTCATATCTGAAATTAACCTGTCATGTTCACTGCTCAAACATGAAGTACCAGCAACCTTCAACAAGAAGTACTCAAACTGTCAAACATGAAGTACAAGGAACCTGCTATGTTAGGAGTACAAGAAGGATCCTGCTGCTGCTCCAAACAGCACTGGGAAACAGACATACTCCAACAGTTGATTGCGTGGTGGTGTTTAGGGATGGAATGCACAAAAATTGCAGGTGGCTCGGCCTACCAGAACCATTGAAACGTAGTGAAACCCACCCTGACACGTACGCACGCTGCTACGCTAGGGTCCTAGCGCCAACGAGGACACCAAGCAGATAAAATCACCAATGTTTGTCGCAGTTTAGTCTGATTGCTGGTTGGCAGTGCTTTTGCATTATACTATATTCCTAACATTTCAGAATACATTGCATGTTAGTTTCTGTTCAAAAACCAAACCTTGTAAATTTGGACCAGGTTGAACCTTGTTCACTTATCTAATTACTAATGGTTTTCTCCAACGAGTTCCAGGCAATTTGATCGGGCTGAGTAATTACATGGGGACAGCTAAAGAACCAACCTAATCAGCTAGAATAATGGCTAGACAAATTAAGCAATCGCACAGTTGGGCATGCATTCCATCCCTAAACAGCACAGGCAGAGAAAGAGCAGGGCAGAGGAGAGGGGGATGGGATTATACCTAGTCTAAGAGACCAAACCAGATGTACAGGCAGAGCTGCTTGTGCCAAGGCAAGCAAATCAAAGGTTGGTGGCGTCTGACGCGTGCACCTGCGTGAGCAAAGGAAGCCAAAGCGCATGAGAAAATCAAAGGGAAGGGAATGGAAGGGAAGGGAAGGGAAGAGAAGAGCAAATCGAGGATTACCTTGACGAGCAGCGGCGTCCCGAGCGAGAAGAAGCGCTGGTGTCTCCCCGCGGCCGGCGACCGATGTGCAGAGGTGGTTGTTCGGGACGGTGAGAGGGAGAGGGAGAGGGAAGGCGAGGACACGGCGAGGAAGGGAGAGGGCGAGGGCGAGGAGAGGGCGGAGAGGCAGGGCGGCGGCGGTGGAGCGGGCGCGGGCGGACGGCGTCGGGTTAGGTTTGGGCGGACGGCGCAGGCTCGAGGGGGAGGAAGGGGAGAGGGAGGCGGCGGGGGCGCGTGGGCGGCTGCGGCGCAGTGGGTCAGGGCAGCGGCGGCGGCGACGCGGTCGAGGGAGGGACGAGGGAAGGAGCAGCGCGGTGGATAGGGGGAGAGGGAACTGGCGAGGGGGAGAGGGAAGGGGGGATCGGGCGAAGGGGGAGAGGGAAGGGGGGATCGGGCACAATACTAATGGCGCACCACCCCTCGGTGCGCCATAAGTACATCCATACTAATGGTGCACCATTAGTATTTTTTTATTTCTGCTCGAGCCAACAGGTTATCGACCACCAGAACTGATCCACATCAAGTCCCCTCTACTAGCTCGACTGGTCAGCAGCCAGTTCTCACACCAGGAGGTCCTGGGTTCGACTCCCAGGCTCCACAAATTTTTTTAGCATTTAAAAAGCTGTTTGATACTTATTTGTGTTTAAATATGTTCAAACTTGTTTAAATCATAACAGTAATATTTTTTTTATAAGACAGTAATAATTTTTTTAAAAATATCATCAAACAGTAATGCCGGTGGAGCGGGGGAGGGTGCGCGGGGTGTGGGGGGTCGGCGGCGGCGGTTGAGTAGGGGAATCGAGGGTGCGGGGGGGCGGCGGCGGCCGGTGGACTGGGGGGTGCTCGGCGGCGAGGGGGACCGGATCTGGCGAGGTGGGATAGCGATCGAGATGGGGGGGGGATCGAGATTGAGTGTCCATGAAATTTAAAAATATTCATGATAGTTCAAAAAGTACCCATGAAATACAATCGATAAATGAAGGCTACGATCTAAATACAATCGATCTTAGCATTTAAAAAGCTGTTTGATACTTATTTGTGTTTAAATATGTTCAAACTTGTTTAAATCATAACAGTAATATTTTTTTTATAAGAAAGTAATAATTTTTTTAAAAATATCATCAAACAGTAATGTCGGTGGAGCGGGGGAGGGTGCGCGGGGTGCGGGGGGTCGGCGGCGGCGGTTGAGTAGGGGAATCGAGGGTGCGGGGGGGCGGCGGCGGCCGGTGGACTGGGGGGTGCTCGACGGCGAGGGGGACCGGATCTGGCGAGGTGGGATAGCGATCGAGATGGAGGGGGATCGAGATTGAGTGTCCATGAAATTTAAAAATATTCAAGATAGTTCAAAAGGTACCCATGAAATACAATCGATAAATGAAGGCTACGATTTAAATACAATCGATCTTAGCTAGCTATCTGTTCACAATCTTCTTGCCCTTCTTTTTCGCAAATGGAGTTCTTCTGTGGAATGGACGTCCTTTAGGTAGGGTGGTCCTGCTTCTTGTGGTGTATGCTGCTACTTCATCATCGTCGTCATGTTCGATCCTCGGGTCGCCGTACTTGTCGAAGTCTTGCTCATTGGCTACTCCATCCATTCCGATGATCTTCCTTTTGCCTCTCCTCACGACAACACGACTGGGCTTTGGCGGGTCGGTAATGAAGAAGCATTGGTCCACTTGGGAAGCCAGTACCCATGGGTGACGTTTGCGCCCGCGGTCTTGGATTTGGCTTCGGGTATAACCATGGTGGTGAAATACCGGTCTTCTTTTATGACATTCTTGGCCCATCTGACACGGAACATCGGGACCTTCTCTCCAGCGTAGCTCCGCTCCCAGATCTCCTCGATCCTTCCATAGTATTTGTCCTTGTTGTTACCGGTGTAGGATTCCATCGTTACCCCGGAGTTCGATAACCATCGCTCGTCATGTCCTTGGCCTCGGTGTAGAATGTGTAGCCGTTGATATCGTACGCCTCATAGGTCATCAGGTTGTGCTCGGCGCCCTGTGACAAGGTAAATATGAGTTGTTCTTCCGCGGAAGAATCCTCATGTAAAGGGTACGGCAGAAGCTTCTGCTTGAACCAACGCGTGAAACATGAGTTGTGCTCTTTGAGTATATCTCCGTCCGTCCTCTGTTGGCCTCGGTCATTGTACGTCTTCTTAATAAAGGTTTTGTGCTCTACCACCCAAGGATCGACCACGTCTATGTGTTGTAGCGCGACTAGGTTTGCTCTTTCAAAGTCGGCGAGTCGACCCTCGAAGTCGACATGCATTTCGCGGTGACCCTCACGGTGACCCCATCCAGCGAGCCTGCCGAGGTGCCTGTTGAAGGGCAGACCAACGGGGTTCTCGATGCCTAGATAATTCGTGCAGTAGGAGATGCACTCTTCGGTCAGAAAGCCCCTGGCTATGCTTCCTTCTGGACGTGACATGTTGCGAACGTATCCTTTGATGACACCATTCATCCTTTCGAACGGCATCATGCTGTGCAGGAACGTCGGCCCGAGTTGGATGATATCCTCCACTATATGGACCAGCAGATGCACCATAACATCGAAGAATGCGGGCGGGAAGTACATCTCAAGCTCGCATAGTATCACAACGATCTCTTCCTGTAGCCTTCTGAGTTGCCTCACGCCAATCGACTTCCGAGAGATGACGTCGAAGAAGTTGCATACGCCAAATAGCATTTCACGGACGTGCGCGTCTGTCGGTGTACTAAAGTAGGGGTACCTTAGTACCCCAAACTTGTGCACGGGCAGTCGCAGCGTCCCGCGGCAAGGCTTGCCGGGCATCCGCCAAGACCCTCCGGCATTCCCATTTAATGCCATTCAAGAACAAAGTGTTAACTAAGAAGACATAGCCCAGGCAAGAGAAGCTTGCCGGGAAGGACAAGACCCCGGCAAGAGAAGCTTGCCGGGAAGGAGGAGACCCCGGCAAGAGGAGCTTGCCGGGAAGGCCAACCAAAGCACTTCAGAAAACTTGCCGCGACGCACCGTGCGTCCCGGCAAGACCCGACGAGCGGCAAGCTTGCGGGTGCGACAAGACAGCGACCGCGGCAAGGTGCTTGCCGCGGCGAAGCCACCACTCTACATCCACGCTCCAGCGCATCCCACGACGTGTCGCCGTAGGATCGCTCTTGGTGCACGTGGCGGGTGGCTGTGTAGCATAGCGGTGTGAGGTGGCAAGTGAAGGTGACTAGGAGGCCATCGTGGCGATCGGTGGCGCCCCTAACGGTCGTTTCCTGCACTGTTGGGGCGACCGGACGGGCATTAAATGCCCTTGTCCCCTGCCGTCAGAGTTAGGTAGGGGGCACTGTTGATAGTGGTTGTACCAACCTGCGTTTTTACATTTTTACCCCTCTCTTTGCGTTGCCACCTGTCGGTAACCCCTTTAGACTATAAAAAGGAGGCCCGTGCGCACGTAGAGGGGGTTCGACTCATTCGAGACCACAGCATACCCACGCTTTCGAGCAGGAACAAATACAAACACAACGCAGCAGTAGGAGTTTTATCTCTCCGGAGAGCTCCGAAGCTGGGTAAAATCCCCCGCGTGCTTGACCTCGATCTGCTCTTCGTGCGCCCTCCGCTCCCTGCCGGACCGAGAAGGGGCCCCTGCCCCATAGGTGCTCGTATCCCGCCACGACATCTTTGGCGCGCCAGGTAGGGGGCGTCGAGGTTGTGCGAACCTGATCCGGTCTCCGCGCGTGCTACGTCAACATCTTCATCGACATGCCACCGAAGAAGAAGACTTCGGAGGTGGCCGCTCCGTCTACGTCGATTCCACCGCCGCCGGAGCAAACGGGCGGCGGGGGAGACACCGGCGGAGGAACGGGCGCCGACGGTGGGACTCACATTGTCACCAGATCCAAAGACAAGGCCCCGCAAGCTTCGGCGTCCGCACATACACCGCACCCTTCCCAGGAGGTGCAAGGTCGACAACGCCATGGTGCTCCTAGCACCGTACTCGCGTTGGAACAAGGCCAAGCTGGTGGATCTCGGGGCGTTCAAGACCAGCGTGCACGCCAGCATGCTGGCACGAGTGAGGTGCGGTCGCCTGGACGGGGTACTGCTCCTTCCAACCCAGTTGGGAGTCCGAGCATATCCCGCTCCTCGCGCCGCTCGCCGCCGCCGCCGAATACTCTAGAGGAAGAGCTGGCCCGAGCCCAGCTGCTTCTAGATTACCCCCCGGCGCCACACAAGATTGACGACTGGAGGATGACCATTCAGAGCCTCGTCGGCTTCGCCAACGCCGACAAGCCCCGGCAACCGTGCACATCGAAGCCCCGACAAGATCAAGGCCATCGAGCAGATCGAAGCCCCGAAGCGCGTCAAGGATGTGCGAAGGCTTGCCGGCTGCGTTGCTGCTCTCAGTAGGTTCATCTCTAAGTCTGCTGAGCGCGCCCTGCCATTTTTCAAAATTTTGAAAAAGGCAGGTCCAATGAAATGGACTACGGAAGCGGAGGCTGCGCTACAGGACTTGAAGAGATACCTATCTTCCACTCCAGTGCTTGTCGCACCTAAGCCACAAGAGAAGTTGTTGCTGTATCTAGCGGCAACCAATCAAGTGGTTAGTGCTGCGTTAGTAGCGGAGAGGGAGGCAGATGATGAGCAGGCAACCGCGACAAGCGAATCCAGCGACAAGCAGGGGGCTTCCCCGTCAAGCTCTGGTCCCGGCAAGGATGGATCTGTGCAATTGTCGGCAGAGAAACAGAAGAAGATGGTGCAGCGCCCAGTTTACTTTGTCAGTTCCCTTCTGCAGGGGGCTAGATCAAGATACTCTGGAGTGCAAAAGTTGCTTTTCGGCCTTCTCATGGCCTCTAGAAAGCTGAGCCATTATTTTCAAGCACATGAGATCACAGTTGTCGCTCGCTTTCCGTTGAAGAGGAAGTTGGTTACTGGCGACTACTTTCCCGCAGAGCTCCCCGAAGCCGCCGCCAAGAAGGCCCCGAAGATCAACGTCGGAGGCACTGAGCAGCAAGATGCTCCGGCAAGCCCTAGGGTTTGTTCCGTTGAAGCAGAAGCTCCCGACAAGTTTTGCTCCGGCAAGCTTGTCGGGGAACATCAAGCTCCGGCAGAGACACAGCTTCTCGCCGTAGAAGCGGATATTCCCTCAGCAATCTCCAAGATCAACACCAAGAGCGCTGAGGAGCAAGATGCTCCGGCAAGCCCTAGGGTTTGTTCCATTGAAGCAGAAGCTCCCGACAAGTTTTGCTCCGGCAAGCTTGTCGGGGAATGTCAAGCTTCGGCAGAGCCGCAGGTTCTTGCCGTGGAAGTGGATGTTCCCGCAGCAGTAGATTTGTCTTTAGTCCTTGTCGTCGAGCCCCGAGCTCTGGCATGGGCACTGCAGATTGTCCGTTTCCTTCAAACAGGAGCCCCCGGTAAGCAATAACGAGCCTTAAGGCTCCATAACTTTATTTTCTCTTCTTTCTTTTGCTCAAAGAGAAGATGCCTCCGCCCACAAGTTCACAGGGGGGGGGGGCAGGAGGAGAAGATAATGAAGTGGACTAGGCGTCGTTCAAAGAAGCATAAGCCTTGCCGGGACGAAGAAGACAGAAAAGCTAAGTTGCCAAAGTTTGAGCACAGTCAGTTTTTAAAATTTGAAGTTATATTCCTTGAACGACCGTGCCTTGTATGGAAAACCTGTACGCGGAGGAACCGGCTCGTGGCTAAGTTGCGCCCTTACTTTGTTTCGAGTCCACTCAACAATGAAAGCGTGCTGCGACTAGCCCCGACAAGGTTTCTTGCCGGAGGCAACACCGCCAGCAGGCTGCTGATTTTCCACACTTAGCGCTCGCGGCAAGTGTGCTTGCGCCGGGAAGTTCCCAAAAAGCGTAGGGTAAAAACATACAAGGAATGGAATCAAATAAAGGAAGTAACATAGCACATAGTACCTAGAATAAAGTTATATTACAATAAATAACTTGTCGCGCTCTAATGGATTATTCCTATGACACATCTAGCAGCGGCAAGAAAAGGGAGAAGAAGGGTGGCCTAGTCTACGTGCTCACCGTCGACCCTCCTGACTTCATTGACCTTGTCCACAATGGGTGCGACAATGGCTTTGAGCTCTTCAAGATCGGCACCCGCCGGCAGCTTCTTGAGGACGCGGGAGAGGTCGAGGCCCGGGTTGCGGAAGAGTATCTTCACCAACACCTTCTCCAAGACCCTGGCGCAGATTGCGCACGACTCGTCGGCCAGCTTCTTCGGGATCCTTTCCTGGAGCTGCTGGAGAGCCGTCACCACGCCCTTGAAGAAAAGAGTAAGCTTGGCGCTAGGCTGGAGGTTCTCATAGGAGGAGTACCCAAAGCCCGCCAAGTCCAGCTCCGCCAGCTCCTCGTCGATGGATGCAGCAATGTTGACGAGGCCCTCTGTCCAGAGCTCCACTGTAGCCCTGAAGGTGTTCTGAGTCTTAGCGGCCCTCGTCAGCAGCTCCTCGTTGCCCTTGAGCTCTTTCTTCAAGTCATCCTCTCGCTTTTTGGCGGCATCCAGTGTCTCCGTCAAGGTGGCCAGCTTCAGTTCCAGATCAGCGCTTGAGTCCTTGGCGGCGTTCAGCTCCTTGATCTTCTCGGCAAGTTGAGCTTGCAGATCGCCATGAGCAAGTGCATCCTTCTCGCGTTCGCGCTGGAGTGCGGCAAGCTCTTCATTCTTCTTTCCCATATCCGCCTCCAGCTGCGCCATTTTCTCCTCTAACTCCTTCTTGGCAGCCTCGGCGGCCGCGGCTGCGTCCTTTGCCTCCTTGAGCGCCCCGCCAAGTGACTGCTCTCGTGCATCGAGCTCCTCCTCGTGGCTGTCCAGGTTCACCTTCTTCCGCGTCAGTTCACCTTCTCGCCTGGACATCTCCTCGGCGGCGAGCCTCTGCTGCTCCTCGGCTTCAGCCTTTTCCAGGATGAACGCCTTCTTCGCCTCATCGAGTTGCGCCCTCTCCTCCACAATGGATCGGAGGGCCTCCTGGTTGCGGCTCTTGAGCTCCTCCGCATGCTTTTCTATGTCAACTCCCGCCCGCGCGAAAAGCGCTTCCCGGGACTCAAGCTTCGCTTGCCGGGCGCGGTAGAGTGACACCAACTTTCGGAGCAACTGCTCCTCTTCAGACTCGCCACTGCTGCTGCCGGGCGCGTCAACCACTGCCAGCCCAGCAGAGGCGAGTACTTCCCCGTCAAACTCCTCTCCTTCGACCAGCGCCCTGGAGCTCGACACCCAGGGAAGCTTGATGTATACGCCCTCGCCGGCCTTCAAGTATGCGTCTGGCTGGGGCTCCTCGGAGCCCGGCGCTGCATCAGCGACGGAGGGGCCGGCGGTCGGTGCAGCGCCTTGCGCTCCTTCGCCCTCCGGGTCATCAGTACGATCGCCGGACCCCTCGCCAGCTCCTACGCTGGCAGTCTTGGCGGCCTCTTCGTCGGCGGGTTCATCAGCGCCGGCCTCTTCCTCGTCAGCGGCGGCATTCTCAGTATTGCCGCGTGCGCCCTCATCACCGGTGGCTTCAGTCTCCATCGGGTCTGTGAGAGGGGGATCTGAGGACAGGGAGAGGAAGGAAAAGTCAAGCAAATATCCCAAAAAAAAGAATAAATAAGATCGGAAGAAGAAAAACCCAAGGGAAAATTTCCGACAAGGAGGGTTACCTGTGCTGGGCTCCGTGGCCATGGGCTCCACCACTGGGGGCTCACTGGATCCTTCCCTTGCCGGGGACCTCTCCCTTGCCGGGGAACGTTTGTACTAAAGTAGGGGTACCTTAGTACCCCGAACTTGTGCACGGGCAGTCGCAGCCTCCCACGGCAAGGCTTGCCGGGCATCCGCCAAGACCCTCCGGCATTCCCATTTACTGTCATTCAATAACAAAGTGTTAACTAAGAAGACAAGGCCCCGGCAAGAGAACCTTGCCGGGAAGGACAAGACCCCGGTAAGAGAAGCTTGCCGGGAAGGAGGAGACCCCGGCAAGAGGAGCTTGCTGGGAAGGCCAACCAAAGCACTTCAGAAAACTAGCCGCGACGCACCGCGCGTCCCGGCAAGACCCGACGAGCGGCAAGCTTGCGGGTGCGACAAGACAGCGACCACGGGAAGGTGCTTGCCGCGGCGAAGCCACCACTCTGCATCCATACTCCAGCGCATCCCACGACGTGTCACCGCAGGATCGCTCCTGGTGCACATGGCGGGTGGCTGTGCAGCCTAGCGGTGCGAGGTGGCAAGTGAAGGTGACTAGGAGGCCATCGTGGCGATCGGTGGCGCCCCTAACGGTCGTTTCCTGCACTGTTGGGGCGACCGGACGGGCATTAAATGCCCTTGTCCCCTGCCGTCAGAGTTAGGTAGGGGGCACTGTTGATAGTGGTTGTACCAACCCGCGTTTTTACATTTTTACCCCTCTCTCTGTGTTGCCACCTGCCGGTAACCCCTTTAGACTATAAAAAGGAGGCCCGTGCGCACGTAGAGGGGGTTCGACTCATTCGAGACCACAGCATACCCACGCTCTCGAGCAGGAACAAATACAAACACAAAGCAGCAGTAGGAGTTTTCTCTCTCTGGAGAGCTTCGAAGCTGGGTAAAATCCCCCGCGTGCTCGACCTCGATCTGCTCTTCGTGCGCCCTCCGCTCCCTGCCGGACTGAGAAGGGGCCCCTGCCCCATAGGTGCTCGTATCCCACCACGACATCTCTGGCGCACCAGGTAGGGGGCGTCGAGGTTGTGCGAACCTGATCCGGTCTCCGCGCGCGCTACGTCAACATCTTCATCGACATGCCACCGAAGAAGAAGACTTTGGAGGTGGCCGCTCCGTCTATGTTGATTCCACCACCGCCGGAGCAAACGGGCGGCGGGGGAGACACCGCCGAAGGAACGGGCGCCGACGGTGGGACTCACATTGTCACCAGATCCAAAGACAAGGCCCCGCAAGTTTCGGCGTCCGCACATACACCGCACCCTTCCCAGGAGGTGCAGGGTCGACAATGCCATGGTGCTCCTAGCACCGTACTCGCGTTGGAACAAGGCCAAGCTGGTGGATCTCGAGGCGTTCAAGACTAGCGTGCATGCCAGCATGGTGGCACGAGTGAGGTGCGGTCGCCTGGACGGGGTACTGCTCCTTCCAACCCAGTTGGGAGTCCGAGCATATCCCGCTCCTCGCGCCGCTCGCCGCCGCCGCCGAAGACTCTAGAGGAAGCGCTGGCCCGAGCCCAGCTGCTTCTGGATTACCCCCTGGCGCCACACAAGATTGACGACTGGAGGATGACCATTCAGAGCCTCGTCGGCTTCGCCAACGCCGACAAGCCCCGGCAAGACGCCCAGGTGCAAGCCGACGCCAACAAGACCGCTGGGGGTGCCACCACCGTGCACTCCCCGACCCGAAGGCCAAGATCGCCGACTCGCCGGGCCAACCTCGACACCGACTCCACTGCATCATCGGACCCGCGAGCTCGTCGCGATCAACGCCAAGTTCTTCAAGAACGACGACATGAAGACGCTCGCACTCGCATCGAGCGTCGGAGAGAAGCGCGACGTCAGTCTGACCAGCGCGCTGGGCCCACTGTTGACATGCATGCGCCAGGGGAACCAGGCGACTTGCCGTACGCGGTAGGTTGCCCTACGTTCACTCGTGAGCTGCGGCAGGTCCAGTGGCACAGCACCAAGAACTTCAAGCCAGACGTGCCTGAGAAGTACGATGGCAGGATACATCCGTCAGAGTTCCTCAGCGTCTACACCATCGCGGTGCAGGCTGCCGGGGGGCGCGACGAGAAGATCCTCGCCAACTACTTCCCGCTGGTGCTCAAGCCCAACGTCAGATCTTGGCTCATGCACTTGCCGGACAACTCCATTTCTTCGTGGCCGGACCCGTGCCATCAGTTTGTCGGCGCCTTCACAGGCGGCCACAAGCCTCATGGCTAGGAAAGCGATCTTCATTTGCTTGCCCAGAAGGAAGGAGAACCCCTGCGCAAGTACATACAGAGATTCAGCCAGGTGCAGCGCAACATCCCAGACGTCCACCCTGCCGCGGTTATCAGGCGTTCCATCAGAACGTGCGTAACCGCAGGATGAGGGAGGAGATGGCGATGTGCAAAATCAGAGATGTCAGCGAGTTATATGCCCTAGCTGACAAGTGCGCACGGGCTGAAGAGGGGAGGAAACTCCCCGGAGAGAACGTAGGAGCAGAAGGATCTGACAGTGAGGATGCCCCTCCGGCAAAGAAGAACCGGAGGCGGAATTACAGAAAGAGGAAAGCTAAGGATGTGCTAGTTGTCGAGCAGTCCGGCAACGGAGGCGGCACCGAGAAGGCCAAAGCTGGTGACTCCGGCGAGGCTGTGGTGGCCGCTAACAAGCAGGATGGCTCCGGCAAGCAGTACTGCAAGATCCATCGCACCAAGGGCCATGATCTCCAAGCTTGCAAGAAGGTTGAGCAGATGGCAGAGCTACAGTAAGCTGAATATGAGCGTCGCGACAAGGAGAAGGCCCAGGAAGGTGGCGGAGGATCCGGCAAGAAGCATCCCGCCCGGGGAGGGCGCCGCGGCAAGGCCAAGCAGCGGCAAGGAGACAGACCTCCCCGTGGCCGCGACAAGGACGAAGACGAAGATGAGGATGATGAGATGGACGAGGATGAGACTGACGACCAAGAGTTTCAGAAGGCGACGGAGGTTTTGTGCGTTGACGGCGGTGCTTCTCTGCACACCTCGCACCGCCAACTCAAGCAGTGGGGGCGGGAGGTAAATGCAGCAGAACCATCAGTCGAATCGCGCAAGCCCCTAAAGTGGTCCAGCACGCCCATCGTCTTTGATGTTGAGGATCACCCTGACCGCATCACTGCGGTCGGGTGCTTGCCGATGTTGGTTTCGCCGACCATCCGCAATCTCAAGGTCACAAAGATGTTGGTTGACGGCGGGGCCGGCCTAAATCTGATTTCTTCTGCGGTACTCAACAAGCTCCAGATCCCCGACAGCAAGCTCGAAGAAACTGGTACCTTTCAAGGAATCAACCCGGGAAGGAGCAAGTCAAAGGGGAAGATCACACTGCCAGTGACGTTTGGCAGCGAGCTGAATTTCAGGACAGAGAGAGTCACATTTGATGTTGCTGATTTCCCATTGCCCTACAATGGGATACTCGGCCGTCCAGCACTTGCCAAGTTCATGGCAGCCTCTCATTATGCTTACAACGTGCTCAAGATGCCTGGTCCGATAAGCGTCATTTCTGTCCAAGGCGACAAGAAGGATGCACTTATCTGTACCGACAAGATCTACCGGAAAGCAGCAGCCGCAGCAGAACGCAAACCACTTGCCGCTGAAGCTCCCCGGGGGAAGAAGAAGAACAAGTCCGGCAAGAGTAGCTCTGATGCCCACTCCGGAAGCGCACCTCTTCGGAGTGCTGCGCTACTGTTGAGGGCGCACCATCGAGCTCCACCGGCAAGTGCAAGAAGGCGAAGACAGCTGCACCAGAGACCAAGAAAGTGGCCGCCAAGGAGGACGGCACTGGTGGTACCTTCACCATCAGTGCCACGCTTGACCCTAAATAGGAAAGCGCGCTCGTTGCTTTCCTGCGGGCGAATGTCGATGTGTTTGCATGGCAACCATCTGACATCCCCGGTGTTCCCAGGAAAGTAATTGAGCACCACCTTGCCGTCTGTCCTTATGCGCGGCCCGTCAAGCAGAGAGTCAGGAAGCAAGCGGTGGAACGCCAAGAGTTCATTGCAGAAGAGATCAAGAAGTTGGAAGCAGCAGGCCTCGTCCGAGGAGTACTCCATCCAACGTGATTAGCCAATCCAGTAGTCGTGCGCAAGGCGAACGGGAAGTGGAGGCTTTGTATTGACTTCACAGATGTTAATAAAGCTTGTCCCAAAGATCCATTTCCCTTGCGGCGCATTGACCAGATTGTCGACTCCACGGGAGGATGTGATCTGCTTTCATTTCTTGACGCATACTCAGGATACCACCAGATCTTCATGGCAAAAGAGGATGAAGAGAAAACCGCGTTCATTACTCCATGTGGCACGTACTATTTCGTACGAATGCCTTTCGGACTAAAGAATGCTGGTTCAAGGTTTGCATGAGTAGTCAGTCATGCTTTTGAGCCACAGCTGCACAGGAATGTAGAAGCATACATGGATGACATAGTGGTCAAAAGCAAGGACAGAGAAACTTTGGTTCAAGATCTAGAAGAGACTTTTGCAAATCTGCGCAAAGTCAATCTCAAGTTGAACCCCGAGAAGTGCGTGTTTGGAGTTCCTTCCGGCAAGCTTCTCGGGTTCTTTGTGTCCCAGAGGGGAATTGAAGCTAACCCCGACAAGATCAAGGCCATCGAGCAGATTGAAGCCCCGAAGCGCGTCAAGGATGTGCGAAGGCTTGCCGGCTGCGTTGCTGCTCTCAGTAGGTTCATCTCTAAGTCTGCTGAGCGCGCCCTGCCATTTTTCAAAATTTTGAAAAAGGCAGGCCCAATGAAATGGACTCCGGAAGTGGAGGCTACGCTACATGACTTGAAGAGATACCTATCCTCCACTCTAGTACTTGTCGCACCTAAACCACAAGAGAAGTTGCTGTTGTATCTAGCGGCAACCAATCAAGTGGTTAGTGCTGCGTTAGTAGCGGAGAGGGAGGCGGATCATGAGCAGGCAACCGCGGCAAGCGAGTCCAGCGACAAGCAGGGGGCTTCCCCGACAAGCTCTGGTCCCGGCAAAGATGGATCTGTGCAGTTGCCGGAAGAGAAACAGAAGAAGATGGTGCAGCGCCCAGTTTACTTTGTCAGTTCCCTTCTGCAAGGGGCCAGATCAAGATACTCTAGAGTGCAAAAGTTGCTTTTCGGCCTTCTCATGGCCTAGAGGAAGCTGCGCCATTATTTTCAAGCACATGAGATCACAGTTGTCACTCGCTTTGCGTTGAAGAGGATATTGCAAAATCCAGAAGCAACAGGCAGGATTGTCGAGTGGGCGCTGGAACTGTCAAGCTTTGGCCTCAAGTTTGAAAGTACTTCAACTATTCAGAGCCGAGCATTGGCAGAATTCATAGCAGAGTGGACGCCAACACCAGATGAAGAAACTCCGGAGAAGAGCATCCCCGTCAAGGAAGCAAAAAAGGAGTGGATCATGTACTTTGATGGTGCCTTCTCGCTGCAAGGCGCCGGTGCGGGCGTGCTACTTGTCGCACCCACCGGAGAGCACCTCAAGTACGTGATCCAAATGCACTTTCCCAAGGAACAAGCAACAAACAATACTGCAGAGTATGAAGGCTTGCTTGCCGGACTCAGGATCGCGGCAGAACTTGGGATCAAGAAGCTTATTTTCAGGGGTGACTCACAGCTTGTTGTCCGCCAAGTTAACTAAGATTATCAGAGTCCACTGATGGAAGCCTACATTGATGAAGTGAGGAACCTGGAAGAGCATTTTGACGGCCTGCAGATGGAACATGTTCCAAGAGCTCAAAACGACATAGCAGACGGCCTGTCAAAGTGCACCGCACTCAAGTTACCTGTGGAACCAGGAATTTTTGTGCTCAAGCTGACTCAGCCATCTGTAACACCATCAACTGGACAGAGCAGGAAGAGAAAGTTAGTTACTGGCGACTACTTTCCGGCAGAGCTCCCCGTAGCCACCGCCAAGAAGGTCTCCAGGATCAACACAGAAGGTGCTGAGGAGCAGTCTGCTGGGACAAGCCCTAGGGTTTGTTTCGTTGAAGCAGACGCTCCCGGCAAGCTGTGTCCCGACACGCTTGCCGGGGAGCATCATGCTCCGGCAGGATGCCACATTCTTGCCGTAGAAGCGGATGTTCCCGCAGCAGCATTTGCGCCTTTAGTCCTTGTTGTCGAGCCACAGGCTCCGGCATGGGCACAACAGATCGTCCATTTCCTTCAAACAGGAGAACTTCCCGAAGAGCAAGAAGAAGCAGAGAAAGTAGCCCGGCAATCAAGTATGTATCAGTTTGTCGATGACATACTATACAGAAAAAGATTCAACGGAGTGAAATTGAAGTGCATTTCCCGGGAAGAAGGACAAGAGCTGTTGGCGGAGATACACGGAGGCATATGTGGTCACCACATTGGCGCAAGAGCACTTGCCGGCAAAGCCTTCCGGCAAGGTTTCTTTTGGCCGACAGCCCTCCAGGATGCAACTGCACAAGTAACCAAGTGTGAAGCGTGCCAGTTCCACTCCAAGCAAATACATCAACCAGCTCAAGCTCTCCAAACAATCCCTTTATCCTGGCCATTTTCGGTCTGGGGGCTCGACATTCTCGGCCCCTTTCCCCGAGCTGTCGGGGGCTTCGAGTACTTGTACGTGGCAATCGACAAGTTCACGAAGTGGCCGAAGGTGGAGGCAGTGAGGAAGGTGACAGCATAGTCAGCAGTCAAGTTCTTCAGGTCAATTGTTTGCCGTTTCGGAGTCCCTAACAGGATCATCACCGACAACGGCACTCTATTCACGAGCCGCACCTTCATGCAGTACGTCCAAGATCTTGGCGCCAAAATCTGCTTCGCTTCTGTTGCTCACCCGAGAAGCAATGGTCAAGCGGAGAGGGCAAACACTGAAGTGCTGCGCGGGCTCAAGACGAGAACTTTCAACAGGCTGCACAAGTGCGGGAGAAATTGGATCGAGGAGCTGCCAGTGGTTCTTTGGTCGATGAGAACGACGCCAAATCGAGCCACTGGCTAGACACCTTTTGCTCTTGTTTACGGAGCAGAGGCAGTTCTCCCCACGGAACTCGTATACGGATCGCCTCGAGTGCTCGCTTATGATGAGCTTGAGCAAGAGCAGCTGCAACAAGATGACGCGCTGCTCCTCGAGGAAGATCGTCTTCAGGCTGCTGTACGAGCTGCTCGTTACCAGCAAGCTTTGCGCCGCTACCATAGCCGCAAAGTTAATGCCAGAAGCTTCGAGGAAGGTGACCTTGTTCTTCGGCGCGTTCAATCCGCCAAGAATTCCAAAAAGTTGACGCCGAAGTGGGAAGGCCCTTATCGGGTAAAGCGAGTCACTAGGCCTGGCGCTGTCCGCCTTGAGACCGAAGATGGCATTCCGGTGAGCAACTCCTCGAACATAGAGCATCTTCACAAGTTTTACCCATAAGGCACGGTTGCCGAAACATGCTGTCCCGGCAACTACCTTTTGTACAAGCCTTGCCGCTGTTGCATGTAACCCTTTGTACAAAGCCGGGCGCAGATCGCGTGCATAAATAAAGAAAAATGTTCAGTACATGTTGTCAAAATACATGCCTTTTTCTTTTTAGCATGTATACACTGACACTTTGTGCAGAACTTGCCCCCGGTAAGCAATAACGAGCCTTAAGGCTCCATAACTTTATTTTCTCTTCTTTCTTTTGCTCAAAGAGAAGATGCCTCCGCCCACAAGTTCACGGGGGGGGGGGGGGGGGGGGAGGAGAAGATAATGAAGTGGACTAGGCGTCGTTCAAAGAAGCATAAGCCTTGTTGGGACGAAGAAGACAGAAAAGCTAAGTTGCCAAAGTTTGAGCACAGTCACTTTTTAAATTTTTAAGTTATATTCCTTGAACGACCGTGCCTTGTATGGAAAACCTGTACGCGGAGGAACCGGCTCGATGCTAAGTTGCGCCCTTACTTTGTTTCGAGTCCGCTCAACAATGAAAGCGTGCTGCGACTAGCCCCGACAAGGTTTCTTGCCGGAGGCAACACCGCCAGCAGGCTGCTGATGTTCCGCACTCAGCGCTCGTGGCAAGTGTGCTTGCGCTGGCAAGTTCCCAAAAAGCGTAGGGTAAAAACATACAAGGAATGGAATCAAATAAAGGAAGTAACATAGCAGATAGTACCCAGAATAAAGTTATATTACAATAAATAACTTGTCGCGCTCTAATGGATTATTCCTATGACACATCTAGCAGCGGCAAGAAAAGGGAGAAGAAGGGTGGCCTAGTCCACGCGCTCACCGTCGACCCTCCTGACTTCATTGACCTTGTCCACAATGGGTGCGACAATGGCTTTGAGCTCTTCAAGATCGGCACCCGCCGGCAGCTTCTTGAGGACGCGGGAGAGATCGAGGCCCGGGTTGCGGAAGAGTATCTTCACCAACACCTTCTCCAAGACCCTGGCGCAGATTGCGCGCGACTCATCGGCCAGCTTCTTCGGGATCCTTTCCCGGAGCTGCTGGAGAGCCGTCACCACGCCCTTGAAGAAAAGAGTAAGCTTGGCGCTAGGCTGGAGGTTCTCGTCTGAGGAGTACCCAAAGCCCGCCAAGTCCAGCTCCGCCAGCTCCTCGTCGATGGATGCAGCAATGTTGACGAGGCCCTCTGTCCAGAGCTCCACTGTAGCCCTGAAGGTGTTCTGAGTCTCAGCGGCCCTCGTCGGCAGCTCCTCGTTGCCCTTGAGCTCTTTCTTGAAGTCATCCTCTCGCTTTTTGGCGGCATCCAGTGTCTCCGTCAAGGTGGCCAGCTTCAGTTCCAGATCAGCGCTTGAGTCCTTGGTGGCATTCACTTCCTTGATCTTCTCAGCAAGTTGAGCTTGCAGATTGCCATGAGCAAGTGCATCCTTCTCGCGTTCGCGCTGGAGTGCGGCAAGCTCTTCATTCTTCTTTCCCATATCCGCCTCCAGCTGCACCATTTTCTCCTCTAACTCCTTCTTGGCGGCCTCGGCGGCCGCGGTTGCGTCCTTTGCCTCCTTGAGCGCCCCACCAAGTGACTGATCTCGTGCATCGAGCTCCTTCTCGTGGCTGTCCAGGTTCAGCTTCTTCTGCGTCAGTTCACCTTCTCGCCTGGACATCTCCTCGGCGGCGAGCCTCTGCTGCTCCTCGGCTTCAGCCTTTTCCAGGATGAACGCCTTCTTCGCCTCATCGAGTTGCGCCCTCTCCTCCGCAATGGATCGGAGGGCCTCCTGGTTGCGGCTCTTGAGCTCCTCCGCAGGCTTTTCTATGTCAACTCCCGCCCGCGCGACAAGCGCTTCCCGGGACTCAAGCTTCACTTGCCGGGCGCAGTAGAGTGACACCAACTTCCGGAGCAACTGCTCCTCTTCAGACTCGCCACTGCTGCTACCGGGCGCGTCAACCACTGCCAGCCCGGCAGAGGCGAGTACTTCCCCGTCAAACTCCTCTCCTTCGACCGGCGCCCTGGAGCTCGATGCCCAGGGAAGCTTGATGTATACGCCCTCGCCGGCCTTCAAGTATGCGCCTGGCTGGGGCTCCTCGGAGCCCGGCGCTGCATCAGCGGCGGAGGGGCCGGCGGTCGGTGCAGCGCCTTGCGCTCCTGCGCCCTCCGGGTCGTCAGTACGATCGCCGGACCCCTCGCCAGCTCCTGCGCCGGCAGTCTTGGCGGCCTCTTCGTCGGCGGGTTCATCAGCGCCGGCCTCTTCCTCGTCAGTGGCGGCATTCTCAGTATTGCCGCGCGCGCCCTCATCACCGGTGGCTTCAGTCTCCATTGGGTCTGTGAGAGGGGGATCTGAGGACAGGGAGAGGAAGGAAAAGTCAAGCAAATATCCCAAAAAAAGAATAAAGAAGATCAGAAGAAGAAAAACCCAAGGGAAAATTTCCGACAAGGAGGGTTACCTGTGCTGGGCTCCGTGGCCATGGGCTCCACCACTGGGGGCTCACTGGATCCTTCGCTTGCCGGGGACCTCTCCCTTGCCGGGGAGCATTCCCTTGTCGGAGAGTTGCCCCTTGGCGGCGTGGTCGAAGCAGATTGCACCTCCGGAACGGCCTCTTACTGCTCCTGGTGGGCCTGTTCTGCTCCTACATAAACAAATCAACAGTCAAGATGTCAGCTAAAGAAGAAGCACCCATGCGCGCCCTACAACAGGAAGTGAACCAAACACTTACGTTGGGGGCTGTGCTGGGGGCTGCTGCGAGGAGAAGGAACCGGGTCCGTCAAGGTCGTCTCAGACGTGTCTTCTGCCATCACAGCAGGATCGTCCTCGACGACAACCACGGGGACTTTGGCCCTCTTCGCCGCTCTTTCGGCCAGAGTCCTGAAATGAAAACAGGGATTCAGAGAGAAGCAAATCAGATGCAAGACAAGCAACAACAAAGATCAAAGAAAAACAAGTACAGAGAGAAGAAAGCCTTACTCTTCCTCCTCTTCTTCCTCCTCGTCGGAGCTCAGCGCAGAGAGGTCGAAGTCCGGTACCCTTTCTGCGCGGCGAGGCGAAGGAGTGGGCTCCCTTGGACGTTTGCCGGAGGCTGCGGCAGGATCGGGCGTGGCGGCCCGGGAAGACCCCGCCTCAGTGGCCGGCACAGCCTGGGACCCTCCCGCGGCAACGGTACTTGCCGCGGTGGAGCGTGTCCCACGGCGCCTCGGCTGCTGACATGCCTGTCCTCCTGCCGTATCTCCAACTCGACGGAGGCGCCTTCTTGGTTGGAATTGGGGCTGCGCTGGGGGCTCCGCTTGCGGCAAGCTGCTCGAAGACGGCTGGCCGCTCGCGCCCTTGGCGGGCTCGCTCGCCTCGGCCTCGGGCTCCCCCTCGCCAACGACCTCTCCGGCAAGATCCTCCCTGTCGGCATGGCTTGCCTCCTCGGCCGCCTCTGCCTCCTCCAACGTGAAGCCGAACTCGCCCGCGGCGGCGGCTGCCGCCGCCTCTTCGGCCCTGCTGGCGATGTACCGCATCTCGTTTTCGGTGGTGGCGCGGGTGAGAAGCTTCTTTTCGTCGGCGTTGACTGCTACCTCCGTCAAGCCATCGAAGAATTGCTGCACGACGTCGTCGGCAGGCTCCATCCAAGTTGGGATTATCCCGTGCGAATCGCACTCTGGCATCATTGCGCAGATGTGATCGCGCTGGGAGTTGTTGCACAACGGGATGACGCCCTGCGGCAGCCTGAACCACTCTGGATGGTTGGCGTCATGCTTGAACAGCTCCCTCAGCATCCCGTCAAGCTCCGGAACTGCTAAGTTGAAATTAAGGCCTGGGCGCAGCCTCATGATATCCGCCGGGCCGCCAAACTGCCAGGTGGGCCTCCCCCTCTTCTGTAGAGGGGCGATGTGACGGCGAAGGAAATCCGTGCCAACCGCCCCTGTTGTGAGCCCGGCAAGCCTGAGCCGGAGGATTCGGGTGGTGGCAATCTTCAACTTGGCGTCGTCCGGCGACAGAGCGCTCCAGTCGCCGCCGCGCACTACCCGGGTCTCGCGCAGGTTGGTGAATGGCTGCGGATTGGCATCACAGATCCAGCACCACTCCACCCTCCACTCATCCCACTTGCTGCAGAGCTCGCTCGCCAGATACACCTCCTTCATGCCGATTCGTGAGGTCCAGGCGATTCCGCCAGCCAATGGCTCTCCTTTCTCAGCGCGGGGGGTGAAATAATGGCGAAAAAGAGCAACACTTGGGTGAATGCCAACGAAGTTCTCGCAGAGGTGTGCGAAAACCGCCATTGTCAGAACGGCGTTGGGGGTGAAATCAAGAAGATGAAATCCGTAGGTATTCATGATGTCGCAGAAGAAATCAGAAAAAGGTGGGCAGAGCCCACAATAGAAGAACACCGGAAAGAAATAGTACCCTTTTGGGCACCGCTTCGATTTGGAAGCTTCGGCGGAGAGGACCGGCGTGCGCGGATGCGCCCACGTCTCCGTCGACCAGAAGAGGTAGAACTCCTCCCGCAGCGCCTTCCGGGAGAGCTCTGGGGTGAAAAGCACTCACTCCTTGCGCAGCGCCTCAAGCTGCAACGCCTCGGCCGACTTTGCGGCCTTGCCGGTCTTCGGAGCCATGGCGGAAGCGGCGGAGGAGCGCGAAGGTGTTGAGGGCGACGGCGGCGACGGGCGGCGGAGCGCTGCTCTCTTTCGGCTTGAGGAAGCGGAGGGGAGCGGCGGAGCTTTCGGAGGAAGGAACTGCAAGTGGCGAAGGTGGGGGAACGGCCCTGTTTCCTCTGCTTATAAGTAGGGAGGCGAACGTTACGCATTTCCCGGAGTAAAAATTACCCACGATCTCTCCCACGACGCCGCGATTGACGCGTGCCGTTACGGGAGGGCGCGGTGGATACGGAGTGGATTTGGTTTGGACTCAGGCCACGCGTGCCTGTGCCCTGTTTTGGGCCT
Organism: Triticum timopheevii; assembly: GCA_963921465.1. Taxonomy (NCBI): domain Eukaryota; kingdom Viridiplantae; phylum Streptophyta; class Magnoliopsida; order Poales; family Poaceae; genus Triticum; species Triticum timopheevii. The sequence goes on from OY997272.1 coordinate 250,037,864, forward strand.
GGCCCAACAGCGCTCGGCAGCGTGTATGGCCCAGGCCCGGGGGCTCCTGTCGGTGTACTAAAGTAGGGGTACCTTAGTACCCCGAACCTGTGCACGGGCAGTCGCAGCGTCCCGTGGCCAGGCTTGCCGGGCATCCGTCAAGACCCTCCGTCATTCCCATTTACTGCCATTCAAGAACAAAGTGTTAACTAAGAAGACAAGGCCCGGCAAGAGAAACTTGCCGGGAAGGACAAGACCATGGCAAGAGAAGCTTGCCGGGAAGGAGGAGACCCCGGCAAGAGGAGCTTGCCGGGAAGGCCAACCAAAGCACTTCAGAAAACATGCCGCGACGCACCGCGCGTCCCAGCAAGAACCGACGAGCGGCAAGCTTGCGGGTGCGACAAGACAGCAACCGCGGCAAGGTGCTTGCCGCGGCGAAGCCACCACTCTGCATCCACGCTCCAGCGCATCCCACGACGTGTCGCCGCAGGATCGCTCCTGGTGCACGTGGCGGGTGGCTCTGCAGCCTAGCGGTGCGAGGTGGCAAGTGAAGGTGACTAGGAGGCCATCGTGGCGATTGGTGGCGCCCCTAACGGTCGTTTCCTGCACTGTTGGGGCGACCGGACGGGCATTAAATGCCCTTGTCCCCTGCCGTCAGAGTTAGGTAGGGGGCACTGTTGATAGTGGTTGTACCAACCCGCGTTTTTACATTTTTACCCGTCTCTCTGTGTTGCCACCTGTCGGTAACCCCTTTAGACTATAAAAAGGAGGCCCGTGCGCACGTAGAGGGGGTTCGACTCATTCGAGACCACAGCATACCCACGCTTTCGAGCAAGAACAAATACAAACACAAAGCAGCAGTAGGAGTTTTATCTCTCTGGAGAGCTCCGAAGCTGGGTAAAATCCCCCGCGTGCTCGACCTCGATCTGCTCTTCGTGCACCCTCCGCTCCCTGCCGGACCGAGAAGGGGCCCCTGCCCCATAGGTGCTCGTATCCCACCACGACATCTCTTCCTGTCGGTGTACTAAAGTAGGGGTACCTTAGTACCCCAAACTTGTGCACGGGCAGTCGCAGCGTCCCGTGGCCAGGCTTGCCGGGCATCCGTCAAGACCCTCCGTCATTCCCATTTACTGCCATTCAAGAACAAAGTGTTAACTAAGAAGACAAGGCCCCGGCAAGAGAAGCTTGCCGGGAAGGACAAGACCCCTGTCGTGGTTCTAAGTCTGACAGTAGAGTGGGGGGTAGGTATGGAGAGGCAAGGTCCTAGCTATGGAGAGGTTGTAAACACAAGCAATGTACGAGTTCAGGCCCTTCTCGGAGGAAGTAAAAGCCCTACGTCTCGGAGTCCTGAGGCGGTCGAGTGGATTATGTGTATAGGTGTTACAAGAGTCGAACCCTTCCGCCTGTGGAGGGGGGTGGCTTATATAGAGTACGCCAGTACCTCTGCCAGCCCACGTAATGGAGGGTTTAAAGTATATTAAGTCTGGGGCGTTACTGGTAACGCCCCACATAAAGTGCCTTAACTATCATTAAGTCTATTCAATTACAGGCCGTTGCGGTGCAGAGTGCCTTCTGACCTTCTGGTGGTCGAGTGTATCTTCATGGTCGAGTGAATCTCCATGGTCGAGTCCTTCTGGTCAGTCGAGTGGGTTCCTCGTTGGTCGACTGGAAGGTGATCTCTTCTAAGAATGTCCCTGGGTAGGACATTCAGGTCAGGCCTATGACCCTACCCTAGGTACATGAATCCATCATTAGCCCCCGAATGGATTGAGGCTTGAATGAGGAAGGAGTTGATGCTGTTTCCGATTGAATTTTGCATATTGGCTATGCGTCGTTCCGGATTAAGATCTTCTTTGTCAAAAATCGAGCAACTTTTCTTCAGTCGACTTGATCCATTCTTGTCTTTCGTCGAGTGATCTTTTAGACTTTTCTGGTTCCCGAGCGACGGATCGCAGGAAATCTCGCGTCTGACAGACCGATCTGCCGTTCGCGGATTCCACGGGATGCGAAATTTGGGGGAGCGCGCGAAGCGGAACGAACCATGGCGCTCGGACGGGACGGGACATAGACGCCTCGATCTCCGCGCCGCTTTTTCCGCCACGTATCGTGTCGATGCAACTGTTTCGGGATATGATTAGGTTGCCTGGGTCCACCTGTCATCCACTCGGAAGGGATGTTATAAATGCAACCAGCGAGGGTTTTCTGAACAGTGCTCCATTCTTTCCCTTCCGCTCTCCTCGTCTCCGCCTAACGCGCTCGCTTCCGCCCCCGCAAAGCTCTTCCTCGCGCACCTCGCCGGCAGCCATGGTCAAGGAGAAGACGGCGGCGCTGGAGCGCGCAAAGAAGGCGTCGGCGACGGAGAAGGCGTCGGCGGCGGAGAAGGCAAAGGGGAGATCCACCAGCCGCAGCGGGTCTTCGTCGAGATCCCGCTTGCCGAAGGGCTGGGTCCAGGGAGATTGGATCCAGTCGACCATCAGGGAGAAGGATCTCCTCGACATGGCCGACGACGGGCTGATCCCCCATGGCGCCGCAAGGCTTCCAGGGAAAGAGTGGCAACCTCAGCCGGAAGAGGGTGAGTGCGTGCTCCTGGCTACTCATATTGATCGAGGGTTTTCTTTGCCACCGAGCATTTTCTTTCGTGGTTTTTTGAACTTCTTTGGAGCCCAACTCCACCACTTTACTCCGAACTCCATCGCGTACCTTGCTGCGTTCGTATCCATGTGCGAGAGTTTCCTGGGCTGTCGACCGCACTGGGCTTGTTCAAGCACATCTTCACGTGTCATTCTCAGACCATGAAGAAGGCGAGTCCAGGCGATGAGAAGACCCAGGTTGTCCAAATGTGCGGGGGTCTGGGAATTCAAGTGAGGAACAAGAGCACCTTCCCAGCTATGACGTTTCCCGAGTCGGTCAGGGGCTGGCAGTCGACTTGGTTCTACTGTCGGAACGAGCTGACGCTGGGGCAGTCGAGTGGACTCCCCCCATTCACCATGAGTCGAGTGAACAAGCCCTCCTCTCTGAAGGTGGTTCCGGAGGAGAGGGCTGATGTGAAGATGTTGATGGACCGTGTGGTGCAGTTGGTCCGGGACGGCGTGACTGGCATGGACCTTCTGGAGGTTTTCCTTCGACGGCGGATCCAGCCTCTTCAGTTCCGGAGCCATGGCATGTGGTTGTACTGCAGGACTGAAGACGATACCCGAGTCCACCCGGAAGCAGTCGACGACACCACGGTGGAAAGATGGATGGCCGCGGTCACTGGGAATAAGGATAATCCCCGTGGATCCAGGAGGGTTCCTCCACTCGACCATCACACCGTTCCAGATAAGGTATATTTGCTCTGCCTTCCATTGTATATTTGTCAAATTTGTTTCTGTATGTTCTGCGACTTGGTCGACTGATCTCTATATTGACGTCTTCCAGGCCCTCACCGACCTGTATTCAATGCCCAATGGAGCTCAGGCTCCGACTGAGGAGGGAGAAGCCAGCGGGGGCGAGAGCCAGGAGGAGTGGGATTCAGACGCTGCCGAAGATGACGATGACGACAACGACGATGACGAGGATGAAGAGGAGGAGGAGGAGGAGGAGGTTGCACCACCGCGCTCGGAAAGGCGGTCGAAGCTCGTCCATGACCCCGCGACTGAACGCGGTAAGGGGGTGGCGACTGCCTCGCAGTCGACCAAACGCCCTCGGACCGCTTCTCCGGTGCCGAGTGAAAGGGCTCCGAAGCAGTCGAGGGTGGCTCCGCCGAAACCCCCCAAGCTCCTGCCGAAGATGAAAGTGTCCATTCCCACCATATCCGGGTAAACACGTTACTTGAGTTCTCTTGTTTTGCATAAGGCTTTATCTCTGGTTGATACTTGAGTTGGTCGACTGATTCTTTGGAACTTCAGTGCTGAACTTCTGAGACCTCAGGCAAGGCTGACGACCATGAGATGGAGGATGCAGCAACCTCGAATCCTGGTACTATACTCTCAATTCTGTCCTTAGTCGACTGACTCAAGATTTCTGACTTCGACTCTTTTTCTGAAGCTCCACCCCATGACATTATCATCCTTCCTGAAGATGATGATGATGATGAAGAACCGCTGAGGCACAGGATGAGCAGCAAGACGTCTACTGGTAAGGCAACCCAGAGTGCGACGGCGCCCGAGACCATGGTCACGGAAGGGGAGAACCTCACTCGACACACCGTGTCTTTCGCGGTGCCGTTGACGAGTGCTCATCCTACTTCGTCGAGTGCTGCACAACCTTCGCTCTTCACAACACATCATGTCCCAGAGGACCAAGCCAGTGCTGCTAAGGAGGCAATACGTCAAGCGGGGATCATGATGGAGCAGGTGAAGATCGTCCGGGATGCAAGCCAAGCAGCTTATGACGCTAGCTCCGCCCTTCAAAGCAATGTTCAGGTCAGTCGACTACCGCCTGTTCTGTTAGGATATGCTATCAAAACTTTTTCTTTCTGATTTCTGAAATCCATAGCAATCACCCACTGGGTGTGGGCACGTTGAGTGCACCCGCTGGGTGTAGTCCCCAAGGCTAAGGTCGACTGCTGGCAGTCGGCCTTAGGCTTTATAAGTAAAGGTTGTTCATCATTCGATTGGATCGAATGGTTTTCCGGAACTAGTGGGGGCACGCTGAGTGCACCCACTGGGTGTAGTCCCCGAGACTGTGGTCGACTGCTGGCAGTCGACTACAGTCTGAAGAGCACGTCTCTTTTTTTTGGGTCGACTGGTCGACTCTGTCTTGAACAGAACTAGTGGGGGCACGCTGAGTGCACCCACAGGGTGTAGTCCCCGAGACTACGGTTGAATGCTTGCATTCGACTATAGTCTTAGAAACGTATGATTTTTTCCTATCCACTCGGAAGTGAACCATCTTTGATATTTTGTCGATTGGTTCTTCGTAGAAATCCTGTGACCTTGTGGCTCGCTATACGGAACTGGAGCAGAAGCACATTCAGCTCGAGTTGGATCTGAAGCTGGTGCAAGAGAATCTGACGAAGGCGAAGGAGGAGACCAAAGGTATGTTCGGTGAGACCTCGACGACTCCTTTTTCCTTCCATTTGTTTTTCAAAATCTGACTTTGCTGTAACTTGCAGACAAGGTGCGGGAGGCCCAGAAGAAGAAGGACCTTGAGCTAGCTGAGAAGACCAAGCTTGCTGACGAGAAGTTAGCTTCAGTCACCAAGCTTGAACACGAAAATCACAATCTGAAAACTGCTCTGGCGATTGCCTCCAAGGATGTTGACCGACTGAAAGCTGACAAGACTACCCTGACCGAGAAGATCAACCAATTGACAGGGAAGAAGAATGACCTGGAAGGCTTCCTGGGTGGACTTGCCAAGAAATTGTTCCTTATGCTCGAAGGTAACCTTTTTCACTCGACCAACATTTTCAACTGTGACGCTTCCATTCGACCATTGTCTTGATTCGGCGTTTTGTCCTTGCAGAATTCTGTCGGAACTTTGAAGAAGAGACTAGCCAGTTGGAGCCGAACCTTGACCCTGTCAATTCTCCAGTGAATGATGAAGTTGCCATGAATGTCTTCCGACTGGAGTCTCGCATTGCAGCTGTCGTGGACTATCTTGCAAGGCTGAAGGCCGCCACTTCTCGCATCGACTCGACGCTTTGGCCCGGGGTGACACTTCAGAATGACCTCGAGTCGTTGATGGCTCGACTAAACGCGGTCCCCGACCGTGTGCAAGAGTGGAAGAAGTCCTCGGCTCGGTGCGGCGCAGATGTTGCCCTGTGTCTGGCCCGAGTCCACTACAAGGACGCGCGAGAAGAGAAGCTGGCGGCTCTCCGAGTGGCCAACACCAAGAAACACGACTTCAGATCCTTCATGGAAACTTTCATCGCTACTGCTACCCGGATCGCAGACGGGATCGACCTCGACGAGTTTGTTGCTCCTTCCAGCCCTCCACAGGAGGGGTAAAAAACTTTCTTTAAACCCGACACTTTAAATTTGCCTCGGTATGCCGAGTGGAGTTGTAACCGGTAAACCTTAACAGGCTTAGTGCCTGAGCACTCTCGGTTCCTTTAGGTATCGACCTAAACTTGGATTTGACGTTCGGATATGATTTCAGCCCACTGCCCTTCGTCCATCAGCACCAGCAACATGAGTTTCCACGGAGTCATACCAGGGAAGTGCCTGAGCCCACTGCCCTTCGGGATGCCCATTCCCTTCAGTGTGTCTGCATACAACAAGTTCAGCCCACTGCCACCGTCCATCAGCACTTTCGTCAGTCGAGTGCCTTCGACAACTGGATCGACCACCAAAGCTTGCCTCCCAGGGGTGGCAATATGAGTCGGGTGATCAGATTGGTCAAATGTGATGGGTGTTTGGGACCATTTCAGATAACTTGGTTTTGCTGGGGCAACCATATTCACCTCACGATTAATGACTTTCAGTCGACTCTTGCTCTCCACATCCGCAAAGATCATCAGAGTGGAGTTGATATGCGGATATTCTTCCTCACTGTCCTCTTTGTCTCCGGCCTTGTCTGACTCTTTCTCCTTGTCCTTAAACTGTTTTCCCTGAAACTGCTGGATCAGGAGTCGACACTGGCGAGTGGTGTGCTTTGGGTAAATAATGTTGCCCTCTTCATCTTTCTTCGTGTGGATGTGGCACGGCATATCCATCACGTCGTTTCCTTCTTTATCCTTTACTTTCTTAGGATTCCAGGATCCTTTTGGCTTCCCTTTGAACTTTCCCTGAGTCACGGCCAGGGCCTCTCCAGGAGCGGCTGGCTTGGCTTTCTGCTTCTGTTACCGACTGGAATTTCCCTTCTCCGACTGACTTGGCTTATACTTGCCGCTTCGGAGTCGGTCCTCTTCCTCGCCATTGGCGTACTTGGTAGCAATCTCCTTCATCCGACTCAGGGTCATGTCCCCGGTTCGACCAAACTTCAGACTCAATTCCCTGTTCTTGACGCCATCTTTGAAGGCGCAGACTGCTTGATGATTAGACACATTTTCCACAGTATGGTGCAGAGTGATCCACCTCTGAATGTACTCTCTGAGAGTCTCATTGGGCTTCTGCACACACACTTGCAGCTCTGTCAAACCAGCTGGTCGCTTGCAGGTTCCTTCAAAAGTTCTGACGAACACTCGGAACAAATCTTCCCAAGTGTAAATACTGCTAGGAGGTAACTAATTCAACCACGCTCTGGCTGAACCTTCTAGCATGAGGGGCAAATGCTTCATGGCCACCTCGTCATTCCCACCACCAATCTGAACAACCACTCGGTAGTCCTCAAGCCAAGTTTCAGGCTTGGACTCCCCAGTGAACTTGCTGACTCCTGTCGCCAACCTGAAATTGGGGGGAATCACCGCGGCTCTGATAGCCCTACTAAAACACTCTGGACCGGAAACATGCACTCGACTGCTCGTGGGTACATCTCTCTCGGGTCCACCTCGATGGGCTCTGTTCCGGTCGACCAAGCCTTGCACGATAATGGATCGCGCGTCGAAGCCTGGTTCCCTGGGGTCGACTAGAACTCTTCGTCCCGTACTGAACTGACGCCTGTCATCCTGTCGCCGAGGAACGTAAGACCCTTCCCTCGGAGGGGAAACGGGCACTCGACACCTATCATCTCGGTCGTGTCGGTCTCCATACTGATCATGCTGGTTGTCGCGCCCTTCCCGCCGCGAAGGCGATCTGGGACTATGAGCCGACTGAACCGTATTCGCAGCGACGGATCGACTGTGAATTCTGTTGCGCGACTGCGACACGGCTGAGTTCTGGTCTCCTGCTGCTCGGAGCAAATCTCTGATCTGCATCAAGCCTCTCCCAGCTTCCGACTGTGAAGGCTGGATGGACTCTGCTATACGGGTTGCAGCTGCTAAATTCTGAATTGGCGTGCGGTATACCTGAGTCGGCGGGAAGAGTCGACGTCGACTGGCTTCGGGGACTCGTTGCCGCGCGCGCTCGTCGAGTGCTCGCTGAAGGTTCTCCAGACGAGCGCGTTCAGCCACATTGGCCAAACGTGCCTCCTCCAAGGCGCGAGCCTCGGGGGTTTCTCCCGTAATGGAAGTATGCAGGGCATCCATGTTCCTGCAACGAAGCTCTTCTCTCTGCAGAGAGTCGAGTGCCTCGGGCTGGTACTCTTCGTGGTCCTGAGCGGGGCCACCTCCACCACCCGTTCCACCACCATGGGCGAAGCCGGGAGGACTGCGGGGTCCGTCGACCATGAGAATTTCCGCCGCTGGATCACTGCTATCGCATTCGGATGCAGTCTCTACGGAGCCAGTCGACAGATCGAACAGGCCGTAGAGAGATTCGTCGGGCTCGATTGCCGCAACTTGTGCGATGGCCGCCTGGCGAGCCACCGCATGTTTCACCCACCGCTGGAGCCTCAACCGACCAGAGCGCTTGCGCTGGTGGGAGACCGGACGGGCGACCGATAAAGGAGTCGACCGATAGGGGGCCGACGGAGGTCGCAGCAGAACGCCGCGGACACATGCGCGAAAATGCGTCGCACCGCGGACGGGGAGCGCATCAACGTCGAGTGGAGCCTCCTGGAGCCACGCGAAGTCGTCGGCGACGAAGGTGAGAGCACCAAGACGGATCTCGCGCCCCTCGACCAAAACTCCAGCAGTCATCATGATGAAAGTACTCGGAAATACTGCAACTTCTCCACAAAATAGCTAACACACCGGCCCCACGGTGGGCGCCAACTGTCGTGGTTCTAAGTCTGACAGTAGAGTGGGGGGTAGGTATGGAGAGGCAAGGTCCTAGCTATGGAGAGGTTGTAAACACAAGCGATGTACGAGTTCAGGCCCTTCTCGGAGGAAGTAAAAGCCCTACGTCTCGGAGCCCTGAGGCGGTCGAGTGGATTATGTGTATAGGTGTTACAAGAGTCGAACCCTTCTGCCTGTGGAGGGGGGTGGCTTATATAGAGTATGCCAGCACCTCTGCCAGCCCACGTAATGGAGGGTTTAAAGTATATTAAGTCTGGGGCGTTACTGGTAACGCCCCACATAAAGTGCCTTAACTATCATTAAGTCTATTCAATTACAGGCCGTTGCGGTGCAGAGTGCCTTCTGACCTTCTGGTGGTCGAGTGTATCTTCATGGTCGAGTGAATCTCCATGATCGAGTCCTTCTGGTCAGTCGAGTGGGTTCCTCGTTGGTCGACTGGAAGGTGATCTCTTCTAAGACTGTCCCTGGGTAGGACATTCAGGTCAGGCCTATGACCCTACCCTAGGTACATGAATCCATCAACCCCGGCAAGAGAAGCTTGCCGGGAAGGACAACACCCCGGCAAGAGGAGCTTGCCGGGAAGGCCAACCAAAGCACTTCAGAAAACTTGCTGTGACGCACCGCGCGTCCCGGCAGGACCCGACAAGCGGCAAGCTTGCGGGTGCGACAAGACCATGACCACGGCAAGGTGCTTGCCGCGGCGAAGCCACCACTCTGCATCCACGCTCCAGCGCATCCCACGACGTGTCGCCACAGGATCGCTCCTGGTGCACGTGGCGGGTGGCTGTGCAGCCTAGCGGTGCGAGGTGGCAAGTGAAGGTGACTAGGAGGCCATCGTGGCGATCGGTGGCGCCCCTAACGGTCGTTTCCTGCACTGTTGGGCCGACCGGACGGGCATTAAATGCCGTTGTCCCCTGCCGTCAGAGTTAGGTAGGGGGCACTGTTGATAGTGGTTGTACCAACCCCCGTTTTTACATTTTTACCCCTCTCTCTGCATTGCCACCTGTCGGTAACCCCTTTAGACTATAAAAAGGAGGCCCGTGCGCACGTAGAGGGGGTTTGACTCATTCGAGACCACAGCATACCCACGCTTTCGAGCAAGAACAAATACAAACACAAAGCAGCAGTAGGAGTTTTATATCTCCGGAGAGCTCCGAAGCTGGGTAAAATCCCCCGCGTGCTCGACCTCGATCTGCTCTTCGTGCGCCCTCCGCTCCCTGCCGGACCGAGAAGGGGCCCCTGCCCCATAGGTGCTCGTATCCCGCCACGACATCTCTGGCGCGCCAGGTAGGGGGCGTCGAGGTTGTGCGAACCTGATCCGGTCTCCGCGCGCGCTACGTCAACATCATCATCGACATGCCACCGAAGAAGAAGACTTCGGAGGTGGCCACTCCATCTACGTCGATTCCACCGCCGCCGGAGCAAACGGGCGGCGGGGGAGACACCGGCGGAGGAACGGGCGCCGACGGTGGGACTCACATTGTCACCAGATCCAAAGACAAGGCCCCGCAAGCTTCGGCGTCCGCACATACACCGCACCCTTCCCAGGAGGTGCAGGGTCGACAACGCCATGGTGCTCCTAGCACCGTACTTGCGTTGGAACAAGGCCAAGCTGGTGGATCTCGGGGCGTTCAAGACCAGCATGCACGCCAGCATGCTGGCACGAGTGAGGTGCGGTCGCCAGCATGCCAGCATGCTGGACGGGGTACTGCTCCTTCCAACCCAGTTGGGAGTCCGAGCATATCCCGCTCCTCGCGCCGCTCGCCGCCGCCGCCGAAGACTCCAGAGGAAGCGCTGGCCCGAGCCCAGCTGCTTCTAGATTACCCCCCGGCGCCACACAAGATTGACGACTGGAGGATGACCATTCAGAGCCTCGTCGGCTTCGCCAACGCCGACAAGCCCCGACAACCGTGCACATCGAAGCCCTGGCAAGACGCCCAGGCGCAAGCCGACGCCGACAAGACCGCTGGGGGTGCCACCACCGTGCACTCCCCGCCCCGAAGGCCAAGATCGCTGACTCGCCGGGCCAACCTCGACACCGACTCCACTGCATCGTCGGACCCGCGAGCTCATCGCGATCAACGCCAAGTTCTTCAAGAACGACGACATGAAGACGCTCGCACTCGCATCGAGCGTCGGAGAGAAGCGCGACGTCAGTCTGACCAGCGCGCTGGGCCCACTATTGACATGCATGCGCCAGGGGAACCAGGCGACTTGCCGTACGCGGTAGGTTGCCCTGCGTTCACTCGTGAGCTGCGGCAGGTCCAGTGGCCCAGCACCAAGAACTTCAAGCCAGACGTGCCCGAGAAGTACGATGGCAGGATACATCCGTCAGAGTTCCTCAGTGTCTACACCATCGCGGTGCAGGCTGCCGGGGGGCGCGACGAGAAGATCCTCGCCAACTACTTCCCGCTGGTGCTCAAGCCCAACGTCAGATCTTGGCTCATGCACTTGCCGGACAACTCCATTTCTTCGTGGCCGGACCCGTGCCATCAGTTTGTCGGCGCCTTCACAGGCGGCCACAAGCCTCATGGCTAGGAAAGCGATCTTCATTTGCTTGCCCAGAAGGAAGGAGAACCCCTGCGCAAGTACATACAGAGATTTAGCCAGGTGCAGCGCAACATCCCAGACGTCCACCCTATCAGCGTGTTCCATCAGAATGTGCATAACCGCAGGATGAGGGAGGAGATGGCGATGTGCAAAATCAGAGATGTCAGCGAGTTATATGCCCTAGCTGACAAGTGCGCACAGGCTGAAGAGGGGAGGAAACTCCCCGGAGAGAACGTAGGAGCAGAAGGATCTGACAGTGAGGATGCCCCTCCGGCAAAGAAGAACCGGAGGCGGAATAACAGAAAGAGGAAAGCTAAGGATGTGCTAGTTGTCGAGCAGTCCGGCAACGGAGGCGGCACCGAGAAGGCCAAAGCTGGTGACTCCGGCGAGGCTGTGGTGGCCGCCGACAAGCAGGATGGCTCTGGCAAGCAGTACTGCAAGATCCATCGCACCAAGGGCCATGATCTCCAAGCTTGCAAGAAGGTTGACTAGATGGCAGAGCTATAGAAAGCTGAATATGAGCGTCACGACAAGGAGAAGGCCCAGGAAGGTGGCGGAGGATCCGGCAAGAAGCATCCCGCCCGGGGAGGGCGCCGCAACAAGGCCAAGCAGCGGCAAGGAGACAGACCTCCCCGTGGCCGCGACAAGGACGCAGACGAAGATGAGGATGATGAGATGGACGAGGATGAGACCGACGACCAAGAGTTTCAGAAGGCGACGGAGGTTTTGTGCGTTGACGGCGGTGCTTCTCTGCACACCTCGCACCGCCAACTCAAGCAGTGGGTGCGGGAGGTAAATGCAGCAGAACCATCAGTCGAATCGTGCAAGCCCCTGAAGTGGTCCAGCACGCCCATCGTCTTTGATGTTGAGGATTACCCTGACCGCATCACTGCGGTCGGGTGCTTGCCGATGTTGGTATCGCCGACCATCCGCAATCTCAAGGTCACAAAGATGTTGGTTGACGGCGGGGCCGGCCTAAATCTGATTTCTTCTGCGGTACTCAACAAGCTCCAGATCCCCGACAGCGAGCTCGAAGAAACTGGTACCTTTCAAGGAATCAACCCGGGAAGGAGCAAGCCAAAGGGGAAGATCACACTGCCAGTGACGTTTGGCAGCGAGCTGAATTTCAGGACAGAGAGAGTCACATTTGACGTTGCTGATTTCCCATTGCCCTACAACGGGATACTCGGCCGTCCAGCGCTTGCCAAGTTCATGGCAGCCTGTCATTACGCCTACAATGTGCTCAAGATTCCTAGTCCGATAAGCGTCATTTCTGTCCAAGGCGACAAGAAGGATGCACTTATCTGTACCGACAAGATCTACCAGGAAGCAGCAGCCGCAGCAGAGCACAAACCACTTGCCGCTGAAGCTCCCGAGGGGAAGAAGAAGAAGAACAAGTCCGGCAAGAGTAGCTCTGATGCCCACTCCGGCAAGCACACCTCTTCGGAGTGCTGCGCTACCGTTGAGGGCGCACCATCGAGCTCCACCGGCAAGTGCAAGAAGGCGAAGACAGCTGCACTAGAGACCAAGAAAGTGGCCGCCAAGGAGGACGGCACTGGTGGTACCTTCACCATCAGTGCCACGCTTGACCCTAAATAGGAAAGCGCGCTCGTTGCTTTCCTGCGGGCGAATGTCGATGTGTTTGCATGGCAACCATCTGACATCCCCGGTGTTCCCAGGAAAGCAATTGAGCACCACCTTGTCGTCTGTCCTTACGCGCGGCCCGTCAAGCAGAGAGTCAGGAAGCAAGCGGTGGAACGCCAAGAGTTCATTGCAGAAGAGATCAAGAAGTTGGAAGTAGCAAGCCTCGTCCGAGGAGTACCCCATCCAACGTGGTTAGCCAATCCAGTAGTCGTGCGCAAGGCGAACGGGAAGTGGAGGCTTTGTATTGACTTCACGGATGTTAATAAAGCTTGTCCCAAAAATCCATTTCCCTTGCCGCGCATTGACCAGATTGTCGACTCCACGGCAGGATGTGATCTGCTTTCATTTCTTGACGCATACTCAGGATACCACCAGATCTTCATGGCACAAGAGGATGAAGAGAAAACCGCGTTCGTTACTCCATGTGGCACATACTGTTTCGTACGAATGCCTTTCGGACTAAAGAATGCTGGTTCAACGTTTGCAAGAGTAGTCAGTCATGCTTTTGAGCCACAGCTGCACAGGAATGTAGAAGCATACATGGATGACATAGTGGTCAAAAGCAAGGACAGAGAAACTTTGGTTCAAGATCTGGAAGAGACTTTTGCAAATCTGCGCAAAGTCAATCTCAAGTTGAACCCCGAGAAGTGCGTGTTTGGAGTTCCTTCCGGCAAGCTTCTCGGGTTCTTTGTGTCCCAGAGGGGAATTGAAGCTAACCCCGACAAGATCAAGGCCATCGAGCAGATTGAAGCCCCGAAGCGCGTCAAGGATGTGCGAAGGCTTGCCGGCTGCGTTGCTGCTCTCAGTAGGTTCATCTCTAAGTCTGCTTAGCGTGTCCTGCCATTTTTTAAAATTTTGAAAAAGGCAGGCCCAATGAAATGGACTCCGGAAGCGGAGGCTGCGCTACAGGACTTGAAGAGATACCTATCCTCCACTCCAGTACTTGTCACACCTAAACCACAAGAGAAGTTGCTGCTGTATCTAGCGGCAACCAATCAAGTGGTTAGTGCTGCATTAGTAGCGGAGAGGGAGGCGGATGATGAGCAGGCAACCGCGGCAAGTGAGTCCAGCGACAAGCAGGGGGCTTCCCCGACAAGCTCTGGTCCCGGCAAAGATGGATCTGTGCAGTTGCCGGAAGAGAAACAGAAGAAGATGGTGCAGCGCCCAGTTTACTTTGTCAGTTCCCTTCTGCAGGGGGCCAGATCAAGATACTTTGGAGTGCAAAAGTTGCTTTTCGGCCTTCTCATGGCCTCGAGGAAGCTGCGCCATTATTTTCAAGCACATGAGATCACAGTTGTCACTCGCTTTCCGTTGAAGAGGATATTGCAAAATCCAGAAGCAATAGGCATGATTGTTGAGTGGGCGCTGGACTGTCAAGCTTTGGCCTCAAGTTTGAAAGTACTTCAACTATTCAGAGCCGAGCATTGGCAGAATTCATAGCAGAGTGGATGCCAACACCAGATGAAGAAACTCCGGAGAAGAGCATCCCCGTCAAGGAAGCAAAAAAGGAGTGGATCATGTACTTTGATGGTGCCTTCTCGCTGCAAGGCGCCGGTGCGGGCGTGCTACTTGTCGCACCCACCGGAGAGCACCTCAAGTACGTGATCCAAATGCACTTTCCCAAGGAACAAGCAACAAACAATACTGCAGAGTATGAAGGCTTGCTTGCCGGACTCAGGATCGCGGCAGAACTTGGGATCAAGAAGCTTATTGTCAGGGGTGACTCACAGCTTGTTGTCCGCCAAGTTAACAAAGATTATTAGAGTCCACTGATGGAAGCCTACATTGATGAAGTGAGGAACCTGGAAGAGCATTTTGACGGCCTGCAGATGGAACATGTTCCAAGAGCTCAAAACGACATAGCAGACGGCCTGTCAAAGTGCGCCGCACTCAAGTTACCTGTGGAACCAGGAATTTTTGTGCTCAAGCTGACTCAGCCATCTGTAACACCATCAACTGGACAGAGCAGGAAGAGAAAGTTAGTTACTGGCGACTACTTTCCGGCAGAGCTCCCCGAAGCCACCGCCAAGAAGGTCTCCAGGATCAACACAGAAGGTGCTGAGGAGCAGTCTGCTCCGACAAGCCCTAGGGTTTGTTTCGTTGAAGCAGACGCTCCCGGCAAGCTGTGTCCCGACATGCTTGCCGGGGAGCATCACGCTCCGGCAGGATGCCAGATTCTTGCCGTAGAAGCGGATGTTCCCGCAGCAGCATTTGCGCCTTTAGTCCTTGTTGTCGAGCCACAGGCTCCGGCATGGGCACAACAGATCGTCCATTTCCTTCAAACAGGAGAACTTCCCGAAGAGCAAGAAGAAGCAGAGAAAGTAGCCCGGCAATCAAGTATGTATCAGTTTGTCGATGACATACTATACAGAAAAAGATTCAACGGAGTGAAATTGAAGTGCATTTCCCGGGAAGAAGGACAAGAGCTGTTGGCGGAGATACACGGAGGCATATGTTGTCACCACATTGGCGCAAGAGCACTTGCCGGCAAAGCCTTCCAGCAAGGTTTCTTTTGGCCGACAGCCCTCCAGGATGCAACTACACAAGTAACCAAGTGTGAAGCGTTCCAGTTCCACTCCAAGCAAATACATCAACCAGCTCAAGCTCTCCAAACAATCCCTTTATCCTGGCCATTTTCGGTCTGGGGGCTCGACATTCTCGGCCCGTTTCCCCGAGCTGTCGGGGGCTTCGAGTACTTGTACGTGGCAATCGACAAGTTCACGAAGTGGCCGGAGGTGGAGGCAGTGAGGAAGGTGACAGCACAGTCAGCAGTCAAGTTCTTCAGGTCAATTGTTTGCCGTTTCGGAGTCCCTAACAGGATCATCACCGACAATGGCACTCAATTCACGAGCCGCACCTTCATGCAGTACGTCCAAGATCTTGGCGCCAAGATCTGCTTCGCTTCTGTTGCTCACCCGAGAAGCAACGATCAAGCGGAGAGGGCAAACGCTGAAGTGCTGCGCGGGCTCAAGACCAGAACTTTCGACAGGCTGCACAAGTGCGGGAGAAATTGGATCGAGGAGCTGCCAGTGGTTCTTTGGTCGATCAGAACGACGCCAAATCGAGCCACTGGCCAGACACCTTTTGCTCTTGTTTACGGAGCAGAGGCAGTTCTCCCCACGGAACTCGTATACAGATCGCCTCGAGTGCTCGCTTATGATGAGCTTGAGCAAGAGCAGCTACGACAAGATGATGCGCTGCTCCTCGAGGAAGATCGTCTTCAGGCTGCTGTACGAGCTGCTCGATACCAGCAAGCTTTGCGCCGCTACCATAGCCACAAAGTTAATGCCAGAAGCTTCGAGGAAGGCGACCTTGTTCTTCAGTGCGTTCAATCCGCCAAGAATTCCAACAAATTGACGCTGAAGTGGGAAGGCCCTTATCGGGTAAAGCGAGTCACTAGGCCTGGCGTTGTCCGCCTTGAGACCGAAGATGGCATTCCGGTGAGCAACTCCTGGAACATAGAGCATCTTCGCAAGTTTTACCCATAAGGCGCGGTTGCCGGAACATGCTGTCCCGGAAACTACCTTTTGTACAAGCCTTGCCGCTGTCGCATGTAACCCTTTGTACAAAGCCGGGCGCAGATCCCGTGCATAAATAAAGATCATATGTTCAGTACATGTTGTCAAAATACATGCCTTTTTCTTTTTAGCATGTATACACTGACACTTTGTGCAGAACTTGCCCCCGGTAAGCAATAACGAGCCTTAAGGCTCCATAACTTTATTTTCTCTTCTTTCTTTTGCTCAAAGAGAAGATGCCTCCGCCCACAAGTTCACGGGGGGGGGGGGGGGGGGAGGGAGGAGGAGAAGATAATGAGGTGGACTAGGCGTCGTTCAAAGAAGCATAAGCCTTGCCGGGACGAAGAAGACAGAAAAGCTAAGTTGCCAAAGTTTGAGCACAGTCAGTTTTTAAATTTTTAAGTTATATTCCTTGAACGACCGTGCCTTGTATGGAAAACCTGTACGTGGAGGAACCGGCTCGTGGCTAAGTTGCGCCCTTACTTTGTTTCGAGTCTGCTCAACAATGAAAGCGTGCTGCGACTAGCCCCGACAAGGTTTCTTGCCGGAGGCAACACCGCCAGCAGGCTGCTGATGTTCCGCACTCAGCGCTCGCGGCAAGTGTGCCTGCGCCGGCAAGTTCCCAAAAAGCATAGGGTAAAAACATACAAGGAATGGAATCAAATAAAGGAAGTAACATAGCAGATAGTACCCAGAATAAATTTATATTACAATAAATAACTTGTCGCGCTCTAATGGATTATTCCTATGACACATCTAGCAGTGACAAGAAAAGGGAGAAGAAGGGTGGCCTAGTCCACGCGCTCGCCGTCGACCCTCCTGACTTCATTGACCTTGTCCACAATGGGTGCGACAATGGCTATGAGCTCTTCAAGATCGCCACCCGCCGGCAGCTTCTTGAGGATGCGGGAGAGGTCGAGGCCCGGGTTGCGGAAGAGTATCTTCACCAACACCTTCTCCAAGACACTGGCACAGATTGCGCGCGACTCGTCGGCCAGCTTCTTCGGGATCCTTTCCCGGAGCTGCTGGAGAGCCGTCACCACGCCCTTGAAGAAAAGAGTAAGCTTGGCGCTAGGCTGGAGGTTCTCGTCGGAGGAGTACCCAAAGCCCGCCAAGTCCAGCTCTAGGGGGCTAGAGATGTCGTGGTGGGATACGAGCACCTATGGGGCAGGGGCCCCTTCTCGGTCCGGCAGGGAGCGGAGGGCGCACGAAGAGCAGATCGAGGTCGAGCATGCGGGGGATTTTACCCAGCTTCGGAGCTCTCCGGAGAGATAAAACTCCTACTGCTGCTTTGTGTTTGTATTTGTTCTTTCTCGAAAGCGTGGGTATGCTGTGGTCTCGAATGAGTCGAACCCCCTCTACGTGCGCACGGGCCTCCTTTTTATAGTCTAAAGGGGTTACCGACAGGTGGCAACGCAGAGAGAGGGGTAAAAATGTAAAAATGTGGGTTGGTACAACCACTATCAACAGTGCCCCCTACCTAACTCTGACGGCAGGGGACAAGGGCATTTAATGCCCGTCCGGTCGCCCCAACAGTGCAGGAAACGACTGTTAGGGGCGCCACCGATCGCCACGATGGCCTCCTAGTCACCTTCACTTGCCACCTCGCACCGCTAGGCTGCACAGCCACCCGCCACGTGCACCAGGAGCGATCCTGCAGCGACACGTCGTGGGATGCGCTGGAGCGTGGATGCAGAGTGGTGGCTTCGCCGCGGCAAGCACCTTGCCGCGGTCGCTGTCTTGTCGTACCCGCAAGCTTGCCACTCATGGGGTCTTGCCGGGATGCGCGGTGCGTCGCGGCAAGTTTTCTGAAGTGCTTTGGTTGGCCTTCCCGGCAAGCTCCTCTTGCCGGGGTCTCCTCCTTCCCGGCAAGCTTCTCTTGCCGGGGTCTTGTCCTTCCCGGCAAGCTTCTCTTGCCGGGGCCTTGTCTTCTTAGTTAACACTTTATTCTTGAATGGCAGTAAATGGGAATGACGGAGGGTCTTGACGGATGCCCGGCAAGCCTAGCCACGGGACGCTACGACTGCCCGTGCACAAGTTCGGGGTACTAAGGTACCCCTACTTTAGTACACCGACAGGAGCCCCCGGGCCTGGGCCATACACGGTGCCGAGCGCTGTTGGGCCAGGCCCAAAACAGGGCATGGGCACGCGTGGCCTGAGTCCAAACCAAATCCACTCCGTATCCAGCGCGCCCTCCCGTAACGGCACGCGACAATCGCGGCGTCGTGGGAGAGATCGTGGGTATTTTTTAACTCCAGGAAATGCGTAACGTTCGCCTCCCCTATTTATAAGAAGAGGAAACAGGGCCGTTCCCCCACCTTCACCACTTGCAGTTCCTTCCTCCGAAAGCTCCGCCGCTCCCCTCCGCTTCCTCAAGCCGAAAGAGAGCAGCGCTCCGCCGCCCGTCGCCGCCGTCGCCCTCAACACCTCCGCGCTCCCCCGCCGCTTCCTCCATGGCTCCGAAGACCGGCAAGGCCGCGAAGTCGGCCGAGGCGTAGCGGCTTGAGGCGCTGCGCAAGGAGCGAGTGCTTTTCACCCCCGAGCTCACCCGGAAGGCACTGCGGGAGGAGTTCTACCTCTTCTGGTCGACGGAGACGCGGGCGCATCTGCGCACGCCGGTGCTCTCTGCCAAAGCTTCCAAATCAAAGCGGTGCCCAAAAGGGTACTATTTCTTTCCGGTGTTCTTCTATTGTGGGCTCAGCCCACCTTTTTCTGATTTCTTCTGCGACATCATGAATACCTACGGGTTTCATCTTCTTGATTTCACCCCCAACGCCGTTCTGACAATGGCGGTTTTCACACACCTCTGCGAGAACTTCGTTGGCATTCACCCAAGTGTTGCTCTTTTTCGCCATTATTTCACCCCCCGCGCCGAGAAAGGGGAGCCATTGGCTGGCGGAATTGCCTGGACCTCACGAATCGGCATGAAGGGCGGATTGGTGCTGGATCTGTGATGCCAATCCGCAGCCATTCACCAACCTGCGCGAGACCCGGGTAGTGCGCGGCGGCGACTGGAGCGCTCTGTCGCCGGACGATGCCAAGCTGAAGATTGCCACCACCCGAATCCTCCGGCTCAGGCTTGTCGGGCTCACAGCAGGGGCGGTTGGCGCGGATTTCCTTCGCCGTCGCATCGCCCCTCTGCAGAAGAGGGGGAGGCCCGCCTGGCAGTTTGGCGGCCTGGCGGATATCATGAGGCTGCGCCCAGGCCTTAATTTCAACTTCACAGTTCTGGAGCTTGACGGGATGCTAAGGGAGCTGTTCAAGCATGACGCCAACCATCCAGAGTGGTTCAGGCTACCGCAGGGCGTCATCCCGTTGTGCAACAACTCCCAGCGCGATCGCATCTGCGCAATGATGCCAGAGTGCGATTCGCACGGGATAATCCCAACTTGGATGGAGCCTGCCGACGACGTCGTGCAGCAATTCTTCGATGGCTTGACAGAGGTAGCAGTCAACGCCGACGAAAAGAAGCTTCTCACCCACGCCACCACCGAAAACGAGATGCGGTACATCGCCAGCAGGGCCGAAGAGGCGGCGGCAGCCGCCGCCGCGGGCGAGTTCGGCTTCACGTTGGAGGAGGTAGAGGCGGCCGAGGCAGCAAGCCTTGCCGACAGGGAGGACCTTGCCGGATAGGTCGTTGGCGAGGGGGAGCCCGAGGCCGAGGCGAGCGAGCCCGCCGAGGGCGTGAGTGGCCAGCCGTCTTCAAGCAGCTTGCCGCAAGCGGAGCCCCCAGCGCAGCCCCAATTCCAACCAAGAAGGCGCCTCCGTCGAGTTGGAGATACGGCAGGAGGACAGGCATGTCAGCAGCCGAGGCGCCGTGGGACACGCTCCACCGCGGCAAGTACCGTTGCCGCGGGAGGGTCCCAGGCTGTGCCGGCCACTGAGGCGGGGTCTTCCCGGGCCGCCACGCCTGATCCTGCCGCAGCCTCCGGCAAACGTCCAAGGGAGCCCACTCCTTCGCCTCGCCGCGCAGAAAGGGTACCGGACTTCGACCTCTCTGCGCTGAGCTCCGACGAGGAGGAAGAAGAGGAGGAAGAGTAAGGCTTTCTTCTCTCTGTACTTGTTTTTCTTCGATCTTTGTTGTTGCTTGTCTTGCGTCTTATTTGCTTCTCTCTGAATCCCTGTTT
The DNA here is from genome assembly GCA_963921465.1 of Triticum timopheevii. Taxonomy (NCBI): domain Eukaryota; kingdom Viridiplantae; phylum Streptophyta; class Magnoliopsida; order Poales; family Poaceae; genus Triticum; species Triticum timopheevii. The sequence continues at coordinate 250,058,380 of OY997272.1, forward strand.
TCATTTCAGGACTCTGGCCGAAAGAGCGGCGAAGAGGGCCAAAGTCCCCGTGGTTGTCGTCGAGGACGATCCTGCTGTGATGGCAGAAGACACGTCCGAGACCACCTTGACGGACCCGGTTCCTTCTCCTCGCAGCAGCTCCCAGCACAGCCCCCAACGTAAGTGTTTGGTTCACTTCCTGTTGTAGGGCGCGCATGGGTGCTTCTTCTTTAGCTGACATCTTGACTGTTGATTTGTTTATGTAGGAGCAGAACAGGCCCACCAGGAGCAGTCAGAGGCCGTTCCGGAGGTGCAATCTGCTTCGACCACGCCGCCAAGGGGCAACTCTCCGACAAGGGAACGCTCCCCGGCAAGGGAGAGGTCCCCGGCAAGGGAAGGATCTAGTGAGCCCCCAGTGGTGGAGCCCATGGCCACGGAGCCCAGCACAGGTAACCCTCCTTGTCGAAAATTTTCCCTTGGGTTTTTCTTCTTCCGATCTTCTTTATTCTTTTTTTTGGGATATTTGCTTGACTTTTCCTTCCTCTCCCTGTCCTCAGATCCCCCTCTCACAGACCCGATGGAGACTGAAGCCACCGGTGATGAGGGCGCGCGCGGCAATACGGAGAATGCCGCTGCTGACGAGGAAGAGGCTGGCGCTGATGAACCCGCCGACGAAGAGGCCGCCAAGACTGCCGGCGCAGGAGCTGGCGAGGGGTCTGGCGATCGTACTGACGACCCAGAGGGCGCAGGAGCGCAAGGCACTGCACCGACCGCCGGCCCCTCCGCCGCTGATGCAGCGCCGGGCTCCGAGGAGCCCCAGCCAGGTGCATACTTGAAGGCCGGCGAGGGCGTATACATCAAGCTTCCCTGGGTGTCGAGCTCCAGGGCGCCGGTCGAAGGAGAGGATTTTGACGGGGAAGTACTCGCCTCTGCCGGGCTGGCAGTGGTTGACGCGCCCGGCAGCAGCAGTGGCGAGTCTGAAGAGGAGTAGTTGCTCCAGAAGTTGGTGTCACTCTACCGCGCCCGGCAAGTGAAGCTTGAGTCCCGGGAAGCGCTTGTCGCGCGGGCGGGAGTTGACATAGAAAAGCATGTGGAGGAGCTCCAGAGCCGCAACCAAGAGGCCCTCCGATCCATTGCGAAGGAGAGGGCGCAACTCGATGAGGCGAAGAAGGCATTCATCCTGGAAAAGGCTGAAGCCGAGGAGCAGCAGAGGCTCGCCGCCGAGGAGATGTCCAGGCGAGAAGGTGAACTGACGCAGAAGAAGGTGAACCTGGACAGCCACGAGGAGGACCTCGATGCACGAGAGCAGTCACTTGGCGGGGCGCTCAAGGAGGCAAGGGACGCAGCCGCGGCCGCCGAGGCCGCCAAGAAGGAGTTAGAGGAGAAAATGGCGCAGCTGGAGGCGGATATGGGAAAGAAGAATGAAGAGCTTGCCGCACTCCAACGCGAACGCGAGAAGGATGCACTTGCTCATGGCAATCTGCAAGCTCAACTTGCCGAGAAGATCAAGGAACTGAATGCCGCCAAGGACTCAAGCGTTGATCTGGAAATGAAGCTGGCCACCTTGACGGAGACACTGGATGCCGCCAAAAAGCGAGAGGATGACTTGAAGAAAGAGCTCAAGGGCAACGAGGACCTGCTAACGAGGGCCGCTGAGACTCAGAACACCTTCAGGGCTACAGTGGAGCTCTGGACAGAGGGCCTCGTCAACATTGCTGCATCCATCGACGAGGAGCTGGCGGAGCTGGACTTGGCGGGCTTTGGGTACTCCTCCAACGAGAACCTCCAGCCTAGCGCCAAGCTTACTCTTTTCTTCAAGGGCGTGGTGACGGCTCTCCAGCAGCTCCGGGAAAGGATCCCGAAGAAGCTGGCCGACGAGTCGCGCGCAATCTGCGCCAGGGTCTTGGAGAAGGTGTTGGCGAAGATACTCTTCCGCAACCCGGGCCTCGACCTCTCCCGCGTCCTCAAGAAGCTGCCGGCGGGTGCCGATCTTGAAGAGCTCAAAGCCATTGTCGCACCCATTGTGGACAAGGTCAATGAAGTCAGGAGGGTCGACGGCGAGCACGTTGACTAGGCCACCCTTCTTCTCCCTTTTCTTGCCGCTGCTAGATGTGTCATAGGAATAATCCATTAGAGCGCGACAAGTTATTTATTGTAATATAACTTTATTCTGGTTTCTATCTGCTATGTTACTTCCTTTATTTGATTCCATTCCTTGTATGTTTTTACCCTACGCTTTTTGGGAACTTGCCGGCGCAAGCACACTTGCCGCGAGCGCTGAGTGCGGAACATCAGCAGCCTGCTGGCGGTGTTGCCTCCGGCAAGAAACCTTGTCGGGGCTAGTCGCAGCATGCTTTCATTGTTGAGCGGACTCAAAACAAAGTAAGGGCGCAACTTAGCCACGAGGCGCTTCCTCCGCATACAGGTTTTCCATACAAGGCACGGTCGGTCAAGGAATATGACTTAAAAATTTAAAAAGTGACTGTGCTCAAACTTTGGCAACTTAGCTTTTCTGTCTTCTTCGTCCCGGCAAGGCTTATGCTTCTTTGAACGACGCCTAGTCCACTTCATTATCTTCTCCTCCTTCCCCCCCCCCCCCCCCTGTGAACTTGTAGGCGGAGGCATCTTCTCTTTGAGCAAAAGAAAGAAGAGAAAATAAAGTTATGGAGCCTTAAGGCTCGTTATTGCTTACCGGGGGCTCCTGTTTGAAGGAAACGGACGATCCGCAGTGCCCATGCCGGAGCTCGGGGCTCGACGACAAGGACTAAAGACAAATCTGCTGCTGCGGGAACATCCGCTTCCACGGCAAGAACCTGCGGCTCTGCCGAAGCTTGACGTTCCCCGACAAGCTTGCCGGAGCAAAACTTGTCGGGAGCTTCTACTTCAACGGAACAAACCCTAGGGCTTGCCGGAGCATCTTGCTCCTCAGCGCTCTTGGTGTTGATCTTGGAGATTGCTGAGGGAATATCCGCATCTACGGCGAGAAGCTGTGTCTCTGTCGGAGCTTGACGTTCCCCGACAAGCTTGTCGGAGCAAAACTTGTCGGGAGCTTCTGCTTCAACGGAACAAACCCTAGGGCTTGCCGGAGCATCTTGCTCCTTAGTGCCTCCGACGTTGATCTTCGGGGCCTTCTTGGCGGCGTCTTCGGGGAGCTCTGCCGGAAAGTAGTCGCCAGTAACCAACTTCCTCTTCAACGGAAAGCGAGCGACAACTGTGATCTCATGTGCTTGAAAATAATGGCGCAGCTTTCTCGATGCCATGAGAAGGCCGAAAAGCAACTTTTGCACTCCAGAGTATCCTGATCTAGCCCCCTGCAGAAGGGAACTGACAAAGTAAACTGGGCGCTGCACCATCTTCTTCTGTTTCTCTGCCGGCAATTGCACAGATCCATCCTTGCCGGGACCAGAGCTTGACGGGGAAGCCCCCTGCTTGTGGTGGGATATGACCACCTATGGGGCAGGGGCCCCTTCTCGGTCCGGCAGGGAGCGGAGGGCGCACGAAGAGCAGATCGATGTCGAGCACGCGGGGGATTTTACCCAACTTCGGAGCTCTCCGGAGAGATAAAACTCCTACTTCTGCTTTGTGTTTGTATTTGTTCCTGCTTGAAAGCACGGGTATGCTGTGGTCTCGAATGAGTCGAACCCCCTCTACGTGCGCACGGGCCTCCTTTTTATAGTCTAAAGGGGTTACCGACAGGTGGCAATGCAGAGAGAGGGGTAGAAATGTAAAAACGCGGGTTGGTACAACCACTATCAACAGTGCCCCCTACCTAACTCTGACGGCAGGGGACAAGGGCATTTAATGCCCGTCCGGTCGCCCCAACAGTGCAGGAAACGACCGTTAGGGGTGCCACCGATCGCCACGATGGCCTCCTAGTCACCTTCACTTGCCACCTCGCACCGCTAGGCTGCACAGCCACCCGCCACGTGCACCAGGAGCGATCCTGCGGTGACCCGTCGTGGGATGCGCTGGAGCGTGGATGCAGAGTGGTGGCTTCGCCGCGGCAAGCACCTTGCCGCAGTCGCTGTCTTGTCGCACCCGCAAGCTTGCCGCTTGTCGGGTCTTGCCGGGACGCGCGGTGCGTCGCGGCAAGTTTTCTGAAGTGCTTTGGTTGGCCTTCCCGGCAAGCTCCTCTTGCCGGGGTATCCTCCTTCCCGGCAAGCTTCTCTTGCCGGGGTCTTGTCCTTCCCGGCAAGCTTCTCTTGCCGGGGCCTTGTCTTCTTAGTTAACACTTTGTTCTTGAATGGCAGTAAATGGGAATGACGGAGGGTCTTGACGGATGCCCGGCAAGCCTAGCCACGGGACGCTGCGACTGCCCGTGCACAAGTTCGGGGTACTAAGGTACCCCTACTTTAGTACACCGACAGGAGCCCCCGGGCCTGGGCCATACACGGTGCCGAGCGCTGTTGGGCCAGGCCCAAAACAGCGCACGGGCACGCGTGGCCTGAGTCCAAACCAAATCCACTCCGTATCCACCGCGCCCTCCCGTAATGGCACGCATCAATCGCGGCGTCGTGGGAGAGATCGTGCGTAATTTTTAACTCCAGGAAATGCGTAACGTTCGCCTCCCCTATTTATAAGCAGAGGAAACAGGGTCGTTCCCCCACCTTCGCCACTTGCAGTTCCTTCCTCCGAAAGCTCCGCCGCTCCCCTCCGCTTCCTCAAGCCGAAAGAGAGCAGCGCTCCGCCGCTCGTCGCCGCCGTCGCCCTCAACACCTCCGCGCTCCTCCGCCGCTTCCGCCATGGCTCCGAAGACCGGCAAGGCCGCGAAGTCGGCCGAGGCGTTGCGGCTTGAGGCGCTGCGCAAGGAGCAAGTGCTTTTCACCCCCGAGCTCACCCGGAAGGCGCTGCGGGAGGAGTTCTACCTCTTCTGGTCGACGGAGACACGGGCGCATCCGCGCAAGCCGGTGCTCTCCGCCGAAGCTTCCAAATCGAAGCGGTGCCCAAAAGGGTACTATTTCTTTCCGGTGTTCTTCTATTGTGGGCTCTGCCCATCTTTTTCTGATTTCTTCTGCGACATCATGAATACCTACGGGTTTCATCTTCTTGATTTCACCCCCAACGCCGTTTTGATAATGGCGGTTTTCGCACACCTCTGCGAGAACTTCGTTGGCATTCACCCAAGTGTTGCTCTTTTTTGCCATTATTTCACCCCCCGCGCCGAGAAAGGAGAGCCATTGGCTGGCGGAATCGCCTGGACCTCACGAATCGGCATGAAGGAGGTGTATCTGGCGGGCGAGCTCCGCAGCAAGTGGGATGAGTGGAGGGCGGATTGGTGCTGGATCTGTGATGCCAATCCGCAGCCATTCACCAACCTGCGCGAGACCCGGGTAGTGCGCGGCGGCGACTGGAGCGCTCTGTCGCCGGACGACGCCAAGCGGAAGATTGCCACCACCCGAATCCTCCGGCTCAGGCTTGCCGGGCTCACAGCAGGGGCGGTTGGCGCGGATTTCCTTCGCCGTCGCATCGCCCCTCTGCAGAAGAGGGGGACGCCCGCCTGGCAGTTTGGCGGCCCGGCGGATATCATGAGGCTGCACCCAGGCCTTAATTTCAACTTCACGGTTCTGGAGCTTGACGGGATGCTGAGGGAGCTATTCAAGCATGACGGCAACCATCCAGAGTGGTTCAGGCTGCCGCAGGGCGTCATTCCGTTGTGCAACAACTCCCAACGCGATCGCATCTGCGCAATGATGCCAGAGTGCGATTCGCACGGGATAATCCCAACTTGGATGGAGCCTGCCGACTACGTCGTGCAGCAATTCTTCGATGGCTTGACGGAGGTAGCAGTCAACGCCGACGAAAAGAAGCTTCTCACCCGCGCCACCACCGAAAACGAGATGCGGTACATCGCCAGCAGGGCCGAAGAGGCGGCGGCAGCCGCCGCCGCGGGCGAGTTCGGCTTCACGTTGGAGGAGGCAGAGGCGGCCGAGGCGGCAAGCCTTGCCGACAGGGAGGACCTTGCCGGAGAGGTCGTTGGCGAGGGGGAGCCCGAGGCCGAGGCGAGCGAGCCCGCCGAGGGCGCGAGCGGCCAGCCGTCTTCGAGCAGCTTGCCGCAGGCGGAGCCCCCAGCGCAGCCCCAATTCCAACCAAGAAGGCGCCTCCATCGAGTTGGAGATACGGCAGGAGGACAGGCAGGTCAGCAGCCGAGGCGCTGTGGGACACGCTCCACCGCGGCAAGTACCGTTGCCGCGGGAGGGTCCCAGGCTGTGCCGGCCACTGAGGCGGGGTCTTCCTGGGCCGCCACGCCCGATCCTACCGCAGCCTCCGGCAAACGTCCAAGGGAGCCCACTCCTCCGCCTCGCCGCGCAGAAAGGGTACCGGACTTCGACCTCTCTGCGCTGAGCTCCGACGAGGAGGAAGAAGAGGAGGAAGAGTAAGGCTTTCTTCTCTCTGTACTTGTTTTTCTTCGATCTTTGTTGTTGCTTGTCTTGCGTCTGATTTGCTTCTCTCTGAATCCCTGTTTTCATTTTAGGACTCTGGCCGAAAGAGCGGCAAAGAGGGCCAAAGTCCCCATGGTTGTCATCGAGGACGATCCTGCTGTGATGGCAGAAGACACGTCCGAGACCACCTTGACGGACCCGGTTCCTTCTCCTCGCAGCAGCCCCCAGCACAGCCCCCAACGTAAGTGTTTGGTTCACTTCCTGTTGTAGGGCACGCATGGGTGCTTCTTCTTTAGCTGACATCTTGACTGTTGATTTGTTTATGTAGGAGCAGAACAGGCCCACCAGGAGCAGTCAGAGGCCGTTCCGGAGGTGCAATCTGCTTCGACCACGCCGCCAAGGGGCAACTCTCCGACAAGGGAACGCGATCCCACGGATTGCAACTGGAAGTATCTGCGTCATCAGCACGTGACAGTCGTGAGACTTCATCCCGCTGAACTTCTGCTTCGCTGGGTCTAGGTATCTGCTTATCTTCCCCGTGTAACCTTAAGGAAGTTTTACTCCTAGGAGGCAGGTGAAAAACTGCTCGATCTCCTCCTGACTTAGAGTGAAGCACGCGGGAGGGTAGTCATTTCCGGTCTTCTTGGCCTTTTTGCCTTTGCGACGACTTTCCGTGTCCTGCTTCGCCTCATCATCATCATCATCATCATCATCATCATCATCATCATCATCATCATATATAGCGTGAAGCTCCTGCCTGATGCCCATTGATTTCAAGTCTGCCCTTGCTTTCGGCCCATCTTTGGTCCTCTCTGGCATGTTGAGCAGGGTACCAAGCAGACTCTCACACACGTTCTTCGTGATATGCATGACATCAAGGCTATGAGGCACACGGTGGATCTTCCAGTACGGCAAGTCCCAGAAAACAGACCTCGTTTTCCATACCTTCAGCAGCGGCTCTAGCGCCTTTCGCTTCTTTCTCGGCTCTGGCGCCTTTTGCTTCTTTCCCGGCAGTGGGCAGTCTTTCCAATTTTTCAACAGCTTGTCTATTTCCTCGCCGCTCCTCGTACATGGGCGTTTTCGGGGTTCGGTTTCACCATCGAACAGATCCTTGCGTTTCCTCCACGGGTCATCGTCGCGAAGCCACCTTCGATGTCCCATGAACACGGTTTTCGAAGACCCGGGATCTCTATCTAGCTGGCGATATGTTGTGTCATCCATGCACCTTACGCATCCAGAAAATCCGTGGACTACCTGCCCCACAAGATATCCGTAACCGAGATAGTCGTGCACCGTCGTGAGCAGTGCGGCTCTCATAGGGAAATATTCTTTCTCTGCAGCGTCCCACATATTGGCTGGCATTTTCCACAGCGTGTCAAGCTCCTCTTTTAGCAGCCCCAGATACAGATTGATGTCGTTCCCTGGTTGTTTTGGCCCTTCAATTAGCATACTCATGTGAATGTACTTCCTCTTCATGCACAACCAGGGGGGAAGGTTGTACATCCACACAAACACAGGCCAGGTGCTATGTGTGCTTCTCTGGCTGCCAAACGGATTGACTCCATCGGTGCTTGCGCCCAGCACGATGTTCCTTGGATCGTTCCCAAATTCTGGGTATTCGAAGTTCAACGCTTGCCACTGGCTCGCATCCTTAGGGTGACTCAGCATCTTGTCTTTTTTATCTATCTCCAGATCATTTGCGTCATCTTCTCGCTTCTTCTCCTCCCTATCCGCGTGCCAACGCAGGAGCTTTGCTACCTTAGGGTCCGCGAAATACCGTTGCAGACGAGGAGTGATCGGAAAGTACCACACCACTTTTCGAGGAGCTTTCTTCCTCTTCTTGTATCGAGTGACACCGCACACCGGACATATGGTAGACTCCGCGTGCTCGTCCCGATAAATGATGCAATTGTTCATACACACATGGTATTTCACGTGCGATAAATCCAGAGGACACACGATTATCTTCGCCTCCTCCAAACTGGTCGGGCACTTGTTCCCCTTGGGAAGACGTTCGTGCCAGAATGACATGTTCTCGTCGAAGCATGCATCGGTCATTTTGTGTTTTACCTTCATCTCCAGAGCCATGAGCGTTACTTTCAGGTGGGTATCCTCGGGCCTGCATCCTTCATACAATGGAGTAACCGCGTCTAACTCAAGTTGATCCATCTTCTCTTTCTCTCAGGCGGCAGCTCTTGCATCATCCGTCTGCTTGAGAAGCAGCTCTTGAATATGAGGGTCCTGCACCCAGCCCATCGATGGTCCAGCGCCGTCTGCTCCGCCAGCATCATCATCATGTCCTGCATCTTCTACATGATGACTGTGTACAGCATCACCATCATGATCATCTCCTGGGGATTCTTTGTCTTCTCGTCCGCCCGAGCCGCGGTGGTTGTCTTGCTGCCCTTCCTCATTTCTTGCACGGCCCCCATGGACGACTTCGTAGTCATCTTCATCACCTTGCCACCGATAGCCATCCATGAAACCACGCAAGAGCAGGTGGTCCCGCACCTGCCCGGAATCCGGGTCCGCAATAAGGCTATTCAGCTTGCATCTTCGACATGGACATCTTATCTCCATCTCGTTCTTTTGAAGCATCTCGGCCTTCGCGGACCTCAAAAACCTATTCACGATGCCTTCGGTCATCGTGCGGACCATGGTCGCCTGCGGGGTAGAGCAAAACGATATTTTAGAACCAAGAAAAAATTTGGCATGACTTTCCCTAAAAATAGGACCAAAAAGAATGCTTAATGCCAAAATTCTCGCCGAAACGGAAATGAATCAACATTCCAGCAAAATATTGGCAACTATCACATTTCAAATACCGGTACACCTCCAAACACAAACACATATGCAACACCACAAACATATGCAACACCACGAACATACATAGATCTATCTAGGCCATAAAAAGTGCATGTGCACATTGTTGTAGGGAGAACAACATAAATATAGCTTCCCCCTTACTTACCTAGCAAAACAAGGTAACTTAACCACTTAATTTGAATGAATCTATGGTGGAAATGAGGTGAAAAAGAGGAGGCACCCGAGACAAGGAGGAGGCGGTGGAGAGAATGAAGTGGGGAGAAAGTGAGTGTGGGAGGAGAGGCTGTCCAAAATATCTTGTTGCTGCCCACTTACTAATGGCGCACCAACAACAAATGCGCCATTAGTAATCCAGGTTACTAATGGCGCACCACCTGGTGGTGCGCCATTAGTAGTTTTGCAAAAAAAAAAACCATACTAATGGCGCACTCTGCCACGGTGCACCATTACTAGTTTAAACTAGTAATGGCGCACCTCATGTGAGTGCGCCATTAGTAGTTTAGCAAAAAAAGGAATAAAAATAATAATAATAAAAATAACATTAGTGGCGCACTTTCTGGCTGGTGCGCCATTACTAGTTACAACTAGTAATGGCGCACTTCCTGTGGATGCGCCATTAGTATGTTTGGACAGGCGCACTAGTTCAAAAAAAAATTGATACTAATGGCGCACCGTGGGCAAGGTGCGCCATTAGTAGTTTCAACTCTAATGGCGCATCAGAAGGTGGTGCGCCATTAGTATATACTAATGGCGCACCACCTGTCTGGTGCGCCATTAGTGTCAATCCCATCTATAGCCCTTTTTCTAGTAGTGTAAAGAGATGCAATATAATGGAAAAGAGATGTGATATAATAGAAAAGAGACTCGGGGGCCATAGGTTTCACTAGTGGCTTCTCTCGAGATAGCATGTATTACGGTCGGTGAACAAATTACTGCCGAGCAATTGATAGAAAAGATCATAATTATGAAGATATCTAAGGCCATGATCATGAACATAGGCATCACATCTGTGTCAAGTAGACCGAAACGATTTTGCATCTACTACTATTAGTCCACACATCTACCACTATCCAGCATGCATCTAGAGCATTAAGCGAGATGACATGATGTAGAGGGATAAACTCAAGCAATATGATATAAGTCCCATATTTTTATCCTCGATGGCAACAATACAATACGTGCCTTGCTACCCCTACTGTCACTAGGAAAGGACACCGCAAGATTGAACACAAAGCTAAGCACTTCTCCCATTGCAAGAAAGATCAATCTAGTAGGTCAAACTAAACCGATAATTAGAACAGACTTGCAAAGATATCAAATCATGCATATAAAAATTCATAGAAGAACCAAATAATATTCATAGATAATCTTGTTCATAAATCCACAATTCATCGGATCTCGACAAACACACCGCAAAAGAGTATTACATCGAATAGATCTCCAAGAGCATCGAGGAGAACTTTGTATTGAGAATCAAATAGAGAGAAGAAGCCATCTAACTAATAACTATGGACCCGAAGTTCTGTGGTAAACTACTCATGCTTCATCGGAGAGGCAATGGTGTTGATGTAGAAGCCCTCCGTGATCAATTTCCCCTCCGGTAGATCGATGGAAAAGGCCCCAAGATGGGAGCTCACGGGTACAGAAGGTTGCGGCGATGGAAAAGTGGTTTCGTGGCTCCCCCTGATGTTTCTAGGGTATAAGAGTATATATAGGCGAAAGAAGTACGTCGGCGGAGCTATGAGGGGCCCACGAGGGTGGGGGCGCGCCTACCCCCCTTGGGCGTGCCCTCCTGCCTCATGGACGCTATCGGTGTCAAAACCAGCGGATCTCGAGTAGGGGGTCCCGAACTATGCGTCTAAGGTTGGTGGTAACAGGAGGCGGGGGGACACCATGTTTACCCAGGTTCGAGCCCTCTCTATGGAGGTAATACCCTACTTCCTACTTGATTGATCTTGATGAATATGAGTATTACCAAAGTTGATCTACCACGACATCGTAATGACTAGAACCCTAGAAGTCTAGCCTGTATGATTATGACTGCCTCTATGGACTAAACCCTCCGGTTTATATAGACACCGGAGGGGACTAGGGTTGTACAAAGTCGGTTGCAGAGAAAGAAATCTTCATATATGGGCGCGAAGCTTGCCTTCCACGCCAAGGAGAATCCCATCCGGACACGGGAAGAAATCTTCTGTCTTGTATCTTCATAGCCCAACAGTCCGGCCCATGCCAACAGGCCGGACGCCCGAGGACCCCTTAATCCAGGACTCCCTCAGTAGCCCCTGAACCAGGCTTCAATGACGAGGTGTCCGGCCTGCAGATTGTCTTCGGCATTGCAAGGCAGGTTCCTCCTCTGAATACTCCAAAGCATCCTTCGAATGCAGAAACGTGTCCAGCTCTGCAAAACAAATACCACACACAACCGCAGGGAGTATATATTTCATGAGTCCAATCCGCTGACAACTTTTTGTAGCGTGACATCACGTCGTCGCCCGACCATTATTCGAACCCTTTTTTAGCCTGCCGCTCCATATTTCGAGATGCGGTTTCGTTGGCACGTCTTGTCAAAGCAGAGATCGTGTCCCCTTATTGCGGGATTCTCATCAATACAGCCGTGGGTAACCCAACCGTGCCGCCTGCACGGCCCTTGGGGAATAGGCGAGTTTTAAGGCAAGTGGGGAGGTGCTTGATATTCAATGCCTTCATAAAGTGATAAGGATTGACCCCTTTCACCCACGCCTACTCTCTCTGCCTCCCCCATTCTCAAGCTCCAGTGCCCAAGTTCTCATCCTTTCCGCCCCAAGAAATCACCCCAATCATGTCTGGATCCGGAGCGCAGGGCAAGTTGTTGGCCTCCTCCATCAAGGAGAAGGACATTACCAAGCTCCGGGAGGCCGGGTATTTGGCCAAGGGAATCGCCCATCGGCTTTTGGCCAAGGGACAGACCGTCCACACCCCGGAGCCATACGAGAGGGTGGTGTTTATCCCCCACTTCGTCCGCGGGCTGGGATTCCCTCTCCACCCATTTGTCTGTGGACTCATCTTCTACTACGGGCTGGATTTCCATGATCTGGCCCCCAACTCCGTCCTCAACATCTCGGCATTCATTGTCGTGTGCGAGGCCTTCCTCCGCATGCCACCCCACTTCGGATTGTGGCAAATATCTTCAATGTGAAGCCGAAGGTGGTGAGTGGTCAACACGCAGAGTGCGGAGGCGCCATGGTGAGCAAGATGCCCAACGTCACATGGCCCAAGGGCTCCTTCGTGGAGACTGTCAAAGGGTGGCAACAGAAGTGGTTCTACATCACAAAGCCGTGCGGCACCACCTGGGCCGCAGCTCCTGCATTCCGGTCCGGGGCCCCGATGCGGCTCACCTCCTGGCCAGAGAAGGGCCTGGACTGGTCTTCGCTAGATGAGCTGACAGTGCTTCAGACGCGCATACAGAACATGATAAACAAGAATATCGAGCTTGTCAATGTGATCCAGGTGATGCTTGTTTGTCGGATCCTTCCAATGCAAAGCCGGACTTGCCATTTGTGGGAGTACGATCCGGCCAAGCACCAGACCCTGCAGCAATTCTTCGGCACTACGCACGAAGACATCCAGAAGGTGTTTTTCAAGTCCAGCGAGACGTGGCCAGATACAACCGAGGACCATGGGCACAACTTGGCCCATCCCGCTACTCCGGTAAGTTTTTTCATGTTTTCAAGGTGCGTTCTTTACTTGCATACTCAAGGAGGATGCCTAAGCCTCCCTACTGATTCTCTCAGGGATGGACAAAGAAGACGGAGCGGATTCACTGTCCGGCTCTGCTGCCCGAAGATCCAGAGATTCCACTTCTGACAAAGATGCTGGTTTCGGCGCCCTACCAAGCACCGGAGAAGAAGGCCAAGAAGAAGGCCAAGGGGACCAGAGGTGGCCTCCGTTGCAAGGGTGCTTTGGAGATGACGTCCGAAGACACCAAGACTCACTCCTCCTCCGCCGAGGGTGAAGAGGAGGAGGAAAGCAACTCTCCCCCGGAGGGGGAAAGGAAGAACAGGGCAGCCTCCACAAATATGGAGGCAGAGGCATCCAGGAAGGGGAAGGGTTCCCTGGCGGATAACTCCGTGTGGGACGTCGACAGCAGCCCAGAGCGGCGCTCCTGAGACAAGCCCCTGGCCAAATGGTGAGGACTCAAAAACTCGGACACATTCATATATCCAGCCTCTCTACTTCATAGTCTTAATATGTTGAATCATGCATTTGCAGTATGGTTCGGTTCGACCTCGAGCGGTCCTCATCTTTGGGAGATTCGCTGGACCCGGAGGCGATGGACAGCGGGTCCCTTCCAGCGGCCTCGTCTCCCAAGGCCATGGACAGCACCGAGGCGTTGTCTCGAAGGATCCCAGGCTAGGGAGATACCCAGGAGGCTGTCAGGGCGGCGCCGGATGAAACCTCGGCCGCCGGACACATGGGGGAGCAAACCGCCATGGATACTGATGATGGGGGCCATATCGAAATCGGCCCCAGCCAAATACAATTCCGGAGACCCATACGGCTCCGGAATCAGGCAAGTAGCCTCTTTCAAAAGAAGGAGGTGCGCCTATTCCACCAGTGACCTCTGTCCATCCATAGGCACCGGATAATTTGCTGGAAGTGCTGCAAGGTGCTTCCATTGTTGAGGAACACCGTACCCTTATGGGTGCGGTGGTTGAGAGGATCCAGTCCGTGAAGAGTAGACTGGCCGAAGCCTGCACAAGTCTTCTAACAGGCTTTGAGGTAAGCAACGCAATTATGTAAAAAGAATGTCACAGTATAGAAAGTAACCCCTGAGACACTGTCCGGTGTTCGAAAAGAAAAGCCGGACAGAGGATCAAAAAAAATTTGTAGGAGACTAACTAGTTGAGTCAATGTGAACAAGCAGGTGTCATTACTGGCTGCGACCTCTCATATTGCTGAGATCTCCAGACTGAAGCAGAGTCTGGAGCACGCCAAGGAAGAGCTCGGCCGCGTGAAAAAGTAGTTAGAGGATAAACAAGGTATGCAATCACCTTCTGTATATCAGAAAGGATAGATGATTTGTAATGACCATAGTGCCATTTTATTCATAGGAGCGGTGACCAAGGTGGAGGCTCTCAAGAATGCGCTGGCCGAGGCCGAGGAGAGAGCAGCCAAGAAACAAGCCGCCCGTGAAAAACATGAGGCCAGGGTCAGTGAGGTCCAGCAGGAGCTCCAGGATGCCGTCAAGAAATGTGAGTCCTTGGAGCGCAACATTACGGATCAAGAGTCCAAACTTGCCAAGTCCCGCCAAAGCGCACACGATGCTCGGTTTGAAGCCCAGGGCTCCCTCCAGGAAATCCAGGAGGCCAAAAAAATCGCAGCGGGTAAGGCCTTTATTATGCTGAGCAAATATGTGAAGAAAAGGTTCCTCTTACTGACCCGGATTTGGAGTTCTCCAGGGGCGTTTGCGGATCTGCCACGCAATGTTTTAGACGCTGCAGAGTTCTTCCGAGCCGAAGAGGAGAGCTCTACGGAGAAGCTATTTTGGTCGCAATACCCTGCACCAAAACATCTGATGCCCCTTAGCGATCAGCTAAAACAGCAGGTCGGACTGCATACGGTGGACGAACTAGCCATGAAGGATTTAATAATCCGGCTATGGCCTGCCGAAGCCATACCCAACAGCTACATCGGGCTCGTGAAGCGGCTAGTCAATGCCTGCCCTCGGCTTGATGCCACCAAGCGGTCGATCTACATCGAGGGCGCGCGAATGGCCTTCGCCCGAGTCAAGATGCATTGGGTGAAGATGGACACCGTGAAGCTTGTGACCGAGGGACTGCCCACGGGCAAGGAGCACCGCACGCCCGAGCTATATTTTGACAATGTCCTGGAGGGATCCCACATTATGGCGGAGCAATGTGCTAAGATTATTATATTTCCATGAATACATTCATGTTATCCTGTCCTGTACTATAAAACAGTGTCCTTATGTAATATAATGCATGTTTATTTAAAATTTTACCTCATGTGTAGCCGTTTTGTTAAATCTGAGAGTTGGCCAGTCGTCGGCTTCAGCCCCCACGTAGGTAGTACGGGGGTGTTCGGGATGAATCTAAACACTCTTTGTTCCAAGGTTTTGGTCCTTAAAGGAGGTGTTTAGCGCAACGAACGAGGCAATCAGACTATGTGGCTTTATCACCCTCACTTAGCCATAGGAGTTTGACAATAGAAATTTAGGCGCAGCCCCTATTATTTGTAAGTCCGAACTTGGGGTACTGTAAACATCTAAACGGATAAAAACCGACTCATCGCATAATGTGGAAAAAATTGCTAAAGATATGTAACCTCTCGAACAGCTGACCAGCTCACGCCGCATCATGACAGTCAGTTTTCAGCTTTCTCTACTAAGGTGCTCATCCGGATGAACCAGGACACAATCGCAGTAGTTCTCCCTTTACTACCCTAGCCAATATAGCGGAACATAAGGTAGTACGCACAGGAGCCGGGCAACCCAACTATTGACAAAAGACATGATTCGGAGCCGATGCATATAATGCTAAAGTTCGAGGTGCCGAACTATACTGTAAAAGTGTTCGGACTTTGTTGCCATATTATGGGGCGTAATGAAGCCCTTGGCAAATTAAGGCGCAATAGAGTGTACAGGTGCAATTGATAAGAATATCAAGAAAAAGAAAAATGAAGCAATAGGCTCTTGCCGCAGAAATTGGGCCGCAAACTATTTTCCATCGTAGTTTGATTAATACGTCAAAGCGTATTTGTACAAGTAGTGCGATAAGCAACATGGCTATTTAACATGCCACAACCAAGGGAGAGCTGCGTATCAGTTTCTCTCAAATGATTTTCACTCAAAGTCCTCGGAGGATGGGTTTCTCTCAAATGACAAGTATCAGTTTCTCTTGGAGCAGCCAACCAACTAGTGGTTGTAGGGGGCGGCTATTTATAGCCTAGGGAGCAGCCCGACATGATAAGACATAAATGCCCTTCAATGATATGACCGTTATGTTGATAAGATATTTGGGACAGCTGGCGTGTAGCACAGCAATGGTCGGAAATTTGACTCTCAAATTCCTCAGGGCTATCATGTTCCTCATTGTGTAGGCAATCCGCACTGGCGAATTCCTAACTCCTCAGTCAGAACAAATTCCTCAGCGACCAGAAGAGATTCGTCTCTGCCACTGAAGAAATTGACTGAACTGTATGAGATTTCCAAAGGCTTCACTCGAAGGGATTGGTAGGTGTAGGATTTTGAGTTGAGCATCACATGGAAATTTTTCCTTAGTATTTCCTCGACCCCCTTTAACAGTACGGTGTTTCCTATGACTCAACAAAGAGAAAAACAAAACTATGAAAACGAAAGTCTTCAAGCTTCATATTCCTCGCATGAATATCAAGTCTTCACGGACACACCAATTTCTTCACTTTCAAAGTCTTCATGAAAGTCTTCAGAAATACCAAAATCTTCAGTCGAAGATATTCATTTTTAGGGGTCGACTTTCTCTGTAAATATCAAACTCCTCATAGACTTATAGACCTGTGTACACTCATGAACACATTAGTCCCTTAACCTATAAGTCTTCAATACACCAAAATCACTAAGAGGCACTAGATGCACTTATAGTAATTCATAACAACATATAGCTCATTGAGCTAATTCTATTCCAAGACTATTATTTCAGGAAAGCTTAATGAATGGCATGGCATGGATGATGAAAGTGGATCCCTCAAAATATTAAGGATAAAGGATTGGCTCAAGCTCAAAAGTTCAAGACTCTACATTTTACATTTTAGTGATCCAAGATCACATTGAGTCTATAGGAAAAGCCAATACTATCAAGGAAGGATGAGGTGTTGCTTAATGAGCCTCTTGCTTCAAGTGCTTAGTGAGATGCTCCGAAAACCCTCAACTACTTTCTCACATCCACATATGACCTAAACCCAAAGTCAAACTCGGCCATACCGATTCTTTCTATCCGTCGCCACCGAGTTCAAATGTCATAGCCACTGCCACAAACCCTAGGCAAATCGGTCTCACCGATAGGGATCTCGGTCTCACCGAGATGGGATTGTAATCTCTCTGTTTCCCTTCGTAACGTTTCGGTCTAACCGAAGTGAGCGATCGGTCCCATCGAGATTGCAATGCATGATGAAATATGGTGCCTGAAGAGATTTAGCATGCGAGCAATAATATTAATGAGAAATAAGCATGCAAAATTAGAGCACAGTGCATCAAAAGTATCAGAGCACCATCGGGTTTAAGATTACAACTCGATCCAATAAAAGTTTCAGAAGAGTGAGAGTTGTAACTTAACAAAAAAACACCCATATAATAGACCCGCTTCAAGACTAACTCAGATTTCTCTCCCTTTGTCATCGAATGACCAAAAGGATCGAAACTGAGGACTAACACCCCTGAAGAATTCAAGATGATGGAGGAGCGCCAGCATTGTCGGGGTTGGTTGTTGTAGTAGGGCCTGCCGCAATGTCGTCCAAGTCTTCATTTTCATCAGTGGCGCGCGATGAAGAATATGAGTTGGCTTCTAAGGAAGGAACCTTGACCTTCTTGAATTTCTTCAGTGGAGGTGCAGACCAGTCAAATTCTTTCTTGAGACCCATGCTCTTCAGATCATCTGCGCTGTAGATATGAGATAGAACAGCCCAGGTATGATATGAGGTAGTATTGGTTCTTCCTCACTGCATTGTGGGTTGAGATCATGTTGTGAAGAGTTGAACCAAACTGACACTTGACCCATTTGTGATTGTGATCAACTTTTTGATGAAGACTGAGGAGTAACACACGATCAGTCATCACCCTGGGTGCTGTTGCTTGAGGAATTTGCTTGGCAGAGGTGTTGGCGGCAGAATCATGTGTGGAAGAGTCATCATTGGTGGAGTAAGATGCAACCTTGCGAAATTGACCATCCAATGGATGAATGCCTTCATCTATCATAGCAGTTGCCTTGCCTTTGTCATCAGCTGAGGTATATGTCCTTTTGAGGACTTCAATTGGAGGCAAGAAATTGCCATGGTTCAGAGTATCAGCCTTATAATTGAGTGAAGACCTTGTCCTGATGAATTTCATAATCCATGGTGCATAAGGCTTCAGCTCAAATGGTGACATAGCAACATTGGCCAGAGTCCTCATGAAGAAATCATAGAAGTTGATGGGAACGCCATGAGTGATGTTGAAAATCATATTCTTCATAATGCCAACGACTTCTTCATCATTTGAGTCGTGGCCTTTGATAGGACTCATTGTCTTTGTCAGAATGCGATAGACAGTCCTTTGCACATACAGTAACTCCTTGACGAGGAATTTGGTTTGTGGGGCCTGTCCTGGCTTCAAAGGCTTCATCAGCACTTGCATGTAATGATTTGTAAGCACAGGTTCGTTGTAGATGCAACGAGCATCATTAGGGGGAGGACTGAGTGGGAGGACACGAAGCAATTCAGTTGCTAGTGCCTTGTAGTGAATATTTTCAGACATCCAGTCCTGCACCCAAGTATTCACATCTTCAGAATTTCCTGTGATGTGCATCATTGCATAGAATTGAAGAATGAGTTCTTCATTACAATCACAGATGTCAGTGCTGAAATTCAGTAATCCAGCATCATGAAGAACACTAAGGACTGGCTCGAAGCACGGCAGAGATTCCATGTCCACATGAGGAATGTGTGCATGATCGAAGACTTTGTCTTTGTCGAATAGCACAGAGGAATAAAAGTTTGCTTGACTAGCAGTCCAGAAACGCCTCTTCCTTATGCGAGCGGAGTCATAGGGATTATAATCAGTGAAGAACACATGCTCGTTGAAGAAATCAGCAGCCTTGAATTTTTGCTTCTTTGAGAAGGGATCCTTTGGCTTGGGCACGGGAGTGTCAGTGAGTTGCATCACAACCTCCGGAATCACAATCTCAGGTTCTTCAGGCTGAGGAATTTCTGGTTCCTCTTTAGTGGCAGTATGCATGTTCAGGGTATCAGGAGCAGTAGTTTCTTCAGCACTAGTGGCTGGAATTTCTTCATGCACAGACTGAGTTTCTTCAGAGCCCATTTGAACAGTTGGTGCAGGGGACTGAGGTATTTGCTGTAGTGGGGTGAAGTGTCGAGAATTTGGATGTTGACTTTCCCAAAAGTCATCATTCATCACAGGCGTGGTGCATCCAATGTCCATGTCTTCTTCTTCAAGTTCTTCAACACCAGCCTCTTCAGCTGTGAACTAAGGCACGGGCGAGGAAGCAGCAGGAGTTGAAGGGATCGTATCCACTTCAATTTCTTCATCAATCTGCTCTGATGAAGCAGCAGAATGATGTTCTTCATCAGATCCGCTGGGGATCACATATTCTACACCATAAGGAACAAGTTCCTTTGAAGTCATGGTGGAAAGAACAGCATCAATAGGGTTCTCAAAAGAGCTGGTCATAGTCTTCATTTTCTTCGGAGCTGAAGAATCTAAAGCGGATGATGCTTTCCTTTTCTTCACGGCAGCTTTCTCTGCAGCCTTGGTCTTCCTCATATCTGATGTAGATGGAAGGGTAGGAGTTGGTGTAGGCGCAGGAGGAGCTGAGGAATCTGGTTGAATTTCCTCAGGTGCAACTGATGCAGTTGCCCTGACTTCTTCAGTTTCTTCAGGCGCACCACTAGTGGATGCCCTGGCAGTTTCTTCAGCAGCTGGGATGGAGTCATCAGCTCTGGAACTAGCATTTTCTTCAGCAGGCTGAGAATCATCAGTGGTGCTAGCATGTTCTTCAGTTTGCTGAGCAGAGGCTTCAGCATGAGGAATTTCATGTAGAGATGGGTCTGCAACATTAGTGAACTTCTCAGTCAGTTTAACAAACCTGACTTTGGCTCCTTGCCAATCAGCATAGTAGGAATTGAAGTTGTCACTGAGTGTTTTGATCTCAGACTGGATCTTGAGGAGTTCATCAGGTGTCATTTTGACAACATTGTTCTTCAGGTACTTCTCTTTCCTGAACTGAGCCTTCTTGATTTGCCTGGCCTTCTCAAATTTCCATTTTTCTTCATTGATGAAGTGGGTCAGCACGTGACTTTGGCCAGGTGTTAGATGAAAATCAGGCATAGGAGTGTTTGGGTCCTTGTGCTAGAGATCAATGTAGTCGAGGATCACTTTAGGATCCAAAAGCAGTGGCACATTTGTGCCTTTGGCTCTCGCGGCCCTTTGTTGCCTATCTCTGATGATATCTGCAAGTTCTTCATAATCAGCTTCATCATTAGATGGTACATGGAAAGCAACTTGTTTCTTCTTCGGACTAGGGCGAGGACCTCGTCCAGCAGTGGCCTTTGTCTTCAGCAGAGTGGGGCCAGATGAAGAATTTGGTGCAGCTGAGGAACTTGCTGAGACACCAGAGGCAATGGAGATGCCTGTAGTCCTTTGGCATGTGGCCAGATGTACAGGTGTTGAGGACTTTGCCAGAGAACTGAGGACTTTGGAGGAGCAGGAGCAGCATGAGGAATTGGCCGTGAGGGCTTTGAAGATACTGGTCGTGAGGGCGTTGCTGAGGAACTTGGCCGTGAGGGCATAGTTGATGAAGCACTTGGCTTGTGTGCGGGCTTCTTTGCCATAGATTTCCTAGGCTTGTCAGAGGCCTTTGTGGCAGCAGCAGCAGCAGAGTCTTCATTAAATTTCCTCACTGCTTCTTTGGCTTGTCTAGCCAACTTGGCTTGACGCCTGGCCCATTCTTCAGGAAAATCCTCACCATGCTTGATGCTGGTAGGATCAGCTACTTGGCCAGGTGCCAATGGAGCTCTTGGGCATGGAGGATTTAGAGCAAATTTCTTCATATACTTTGGAGTAACATATCTGTACTCCCTCCATTCTCTTGCCCATCTTCTTTCAATCCTCTGAATGCGCACCTTACGCTGATTTTTGTTCTCTTTGCCGAACTTGGCCTCATCAGGTGTGCAATAGTCCTTATAAATGTCATCAGGGATCTCGAAAGCAGTCATGACCTCAGGCTTCTTTCCTCCTTTCTGCGGTTTCTTACCTTCAGCCATATTCTTCATATGAGGAATTTGAACAATTGAACACTCTGAAGAAGTATGCAATTTTTCTTCAAGGAATGCTGCAAATGAGTTAAGTTGATGAGAACCTAGTGATTCAGTAGCGGACACGAGTACCTATGAACAGAGTATAGTTGCGAGGAATTTGAAGAGGTCATATGGGTTCTCAGAAGGTTTTCAAAATGAACAAGTTTGAGGAATTTGACCAGATGAGTCTTGAAGAATTTCACTAAGCGTAATTTGTGTTAGGTTCCAGAGTTGTATAGATCTACGATCCACACAATTGAGGAATCTTGAAGAAAATGAAGCTTAGGGAAACGAATCAAGAACAGATAATTTGTGAAGTGTTTTGTGTGTGTGAAGATTTGAAGAATAAAACACCTTTGAAGATTTTGTAGTGAAAATATGAATCAAAGAGGGCAGTAAAAGTAACTTTTAATTACCCTGGTTGAAGAACACGGCAAACTGAGAAGAGTAGATTGGAAGCTCGTCAGTTTAGATCTTCCACGCCCTAACTTGGCGGAGGAAAACAGCTACGGTGGCGGCGGAGGGAGGATTTCCGCGGCCGCCGCGAGTACGACGGCGACGAGGTCAAGGCAGTGAAGCTCTTCCTCACCGGAGACGATGGAGTAGCGGCGGCACTAGGGTTTGAGAAGCTCGAGTGCGGGAGAGAGCGATTGAGCGGAGTAAAGGAAGTGAGGAAGGGTGAGAGGGTATTTATAGTCGCAGTGAAAAAACTGTTCGCCCGAAGATTTAGGACGAACGTGCCCCTGGCCCTTCTCATTAGCTTGACATTTGTCACCCACGTACTGAATAGTGGAGATCGTGTTAGATTGTGGGTGAATAGATAAGTTTATCGTGGAAAACAGGACGGTTTGAGCGGCAAAACTGAAAAATTTGGATGAGATAGGTTTTAAAGTTTCGTTCGCAATTTCTTCAGCTGACAAGGACACAGTGAAGATTTTGAACGAGTTTCATATAGAACGCACATGAAGAATTTGTGAATAGATTGGGTTGAGTATAGCATAGAGGGGGAAGGGTCCGATCACATTCACTTAGCAGAAAATGCAACTTGAAGAAATAGCCATAAGTGAATGCTGTAGAGGACATAAACCCATATATATGTATATAGCCAATGAAGAAAGACGATGGAAACAGTGAAGATTTTTCAAAGTTGAAGAATTTGAAAAACTGAAGAATTTCAAAACTGAGGAATAGCTCAAATTGAAGATTTTCAACTTTGGTGGCGGCGTGACCCACCGTATAAGAATCATGATTTCAGACACCGCGTACAATTGTCGTAGGGTTCTAAGAATCAAATTCTTCATTAATTTCTTCACACTTAGAGTGTTATTCTTCATTGATTGAAGAAAAATGTTTCTTCATGTGTTGCACATCTAAGTCATCAATTTTGCATAAGTGTTAGGATGTGTGTCCTTTTCAAAGAACATTCGAAGATTCTAAGATATTTAGCTCACACCGCAACTTGCTAAATTTCTTCTCATCCAAGGGCTTTGTGAAGATATCGGCTAGCTGTTCTTCAGTCTTGACATGTTTAATAGCAATGTCGCCCTTCAACACATGATCACGAAGAAAGTGATGACGGATCTGAATGTGCTTTGTCTTCGAGTGCTGAACTGGGTTATGAGCAATCTTGATGGTCCTCTCATTGTCACTGTAGAGAGGCACGTTCTTCATGTTGATGCCGTAGTCCTTGAGAGTTTGCTTCATCCACAGAAATTGAGCACAGCAAGAACCAGCAGCAATATACTTAGCTTCAGCAGTAGACAGTGATACACAGTTCTGTTTCTTCGAGGACCAACAGACCAGAGATCGTCCGAGGATATGACAAGTACCAGATGTTGACTTGGGATCCACACGATCACCAGCATAGTCAGAGTCAGAATATCCAATGAGATCAAAGGTAGAGCCCTTGGGGTGCCATAATCCTAGTGTTGGTGTGTGAGCTAGATATCGAAGAATATGCTTCACAGCCTTATGGTGTGATTCCTTCGGTCAAGCTTGAAATCGGGCACACATGCAAACACTAAGCATTATATCTGGCCTAGATGCACATAAGTACAATAAAGAACCAATCATGGAGCGGTATACCTTGTGATCGAAGTCAATACCATTTTCATCAGTGCATAGATGGCCATTTGTGGGCATAGGAATTTTGACTCCTTTGCAATCTTGCATGCCGAATTTCCTCAGTACATCCTTGAGGTATTTCTCCTGAGATATGAATATGCCATTGTGCTGTTGACGAATTTGAAGACCTAAAAAGAATTTCAACTCTCCCATCATAGACATTTGATATTCCTCACTCATCATGTAGGCAAATTCATCACTATAACGTTGGTCAGTACAGCCAAAGATAATATCATCAACGTATAGTAAAGAGAGTAGGGTCGAGTGAACCGGGTGTGAAGCCATTCTTCACGAAGAAATCCTTCAAAGTGTCATACCACGCCCGAGGGGCCTGCTTGAGGCCATAGAGGGCCTCGTTGAGTCTGAAGACTTTGTCGGGATTCTTAGGATCTTCAAAACCTGGGGGTTGAGCAACATACACTTCTTCCTCAAGCTTACCATTGAGGAATGCACTTTTCACATCCATTTGATATAAAGTGATATTATGATGGTTAGCATATGCAACTAATATGCGAATGGCCTCAAGTCTAGCAACAGGTGCAAAAGTTTCATCAAAATCAACTCCTTCAACCTGTGTGTAGCCTTGAGCTACAAGTCGTGCCTTATTCCTCACCACAAGGCCATTTTCATCTTGCTTGTTGCGGTAGATCCACTTTGTGCCGATGATATTATGCTTGCGAGGATCTGGACGATTGACTAGTTCCCAGACATTATTGAGCTCGAACTGATGTAATTCTTCTTCCATGGCCTGGATCCACTCAGGCTCCAGAAATGCTTCATCTACCTTGGTGGGCTCTGTGATAGAGACAAAAGCATAGTGCCCACAAAAGTTAGATAAATGTGAAGCTTTTGAGCGTGTGAGAGGACCTGGTGCTTCTGTCGTGGGGAACGAGCACGAGCACCTATGGGGCAGGGGGGCCCTTCTTGTCCGGCAAGGGAGCGGAGGGCGCGCGCAGAGCGGATCAAGGCGAAGGCACGCGGGGGAGATTTTTACCCAACTTCGGAGCTCTCCGGAGAGATAAAACTCCTACTGCTGCCTTGTGTTTGTATTCTGTTCTTGCTTGGGATTGTAGGTGTGCTGTGGTCTCGTATGAGTCGAGCCCAAGTGTGGAAAAATTCCGAACCCCCCCTACGTGCGCGTGGGCCTCCTTTTTATAGGCTAAAGGGGTCACCGACAGGTGGCAGCATAGAAAAAAGGGGTAGAAAGGTAAAAACGCGGGTTGGTACAACTGCTACCAACAGTGTCCCCTACCTAACTCTGATAGCAGGGGACAAGGGCATTTAATGCCCGTCCGGTCACCCCAACAGTGCAAGGAAGCGACCGTTAGGGGCGCCACCGATCGCCACGATGGCCTCCTTGTCAGCTCCATTTGCCACCTCGCACCGCCATGCTGCACAGCTACCCGCCACGTGCACCAGGAGCGATCCTGTGGTGACACGTCGTCGGATGTGCTGGAGCGTGGGCGCAGAGTGGCAGCCTTGCCGCGGCAAGTGCCTTGCCGCGGCCCTCATCTTGTCGCACCAGCAAGCTTGCCGCTCGCCGTGCCTTGCCCGGACGCGCGGGGCATCGCGGCAAGTTTCTTAAAGCGCCTTGGTTGGCCTTCCCGGCAAGCTCCTCTTGTCGGGGCCTTGTCCTTCCCGGCAAGCTCCTCTTGCCGGGGCCTTGTCTTCTTAGTTAACACTTTGTTCTTGAATGGCAGTAGATAGGAATGGCGGAGGATCTTGACGAGCGCCCGGCAAGCCTTGCCGCGGGGCGCTGCGACTGTCCGTGCCCAAGTTCGGGGTACTAAGGTACCCCTACTTTAGTACACCGACAGGAGCCCCCAGACCTGGGCCATACACGGTGCCGAGCGCTGTTGGGCCAGGCCCAAAACAGGGCACGGGCACACGCGGCCTGGGTCCACATTAAATCTGACTCCGTATCCACCGCGCACTCCCGCAACGGCACGCGTCAATCGTGGCATCATGGGAGAGAACGTGGTCAATACTTAATTCCAGGAAATGTGTAACGTTCGCAACCCCCGTTTATAAGCAGAGGAAACAGGGCCGTTCCCCCACTTTGGCCACTTGCAGTTCCTTCCTCCGAAAGCTCCGCCGCTCCCCTCCGCTTCCCGAGTCGAAAGAGAGCAGCGCTCTGTAGCCCGTCGCTGCCGTCGTCGCCGTCGCCTTCGCCTTCCCCCACCGCTTCCGCCATGGCTCCGAAGACCGGGAAGGCTGCGAAGGCTGCGAAGGCTACGAAGGCTGCAAAGTCGGCCGAGGCACTGGAGCTCGAGGCGCTACGCAAGAAGCGAGTGCTTTTCCTCCCCGAGCTCACCCCGGAGGCGCTACGCTTGGATTTCTACCTCTTCTGGTCGACGGAGACGCGGGCGCACCCGCGCATGCAGGCGCTTTCCGCTGAGGCTTCCAAATCGAAAAAGTGCCCCAGAGGTTACTACTTCTTTCCTGTGTTCTTCTATTGCGGGCTCTGCCCACCTTTTTCCGATTTTCTCTGTGACATCATGAACACCTACGAGTTTCATCTTCTTGATTTCACCCCCAACGCCGTTCTGACAATGGCGGTTTTCGCGCACCTCTGCGAGAACTTTGTTGGCGTCCTCCCCAATGTCGCTCTTTTTCGTCATTATTTCTCCCCCCGGGCCGAGAAAGGGGAGCCACTAGCTGGCGGAATCGCCTGGACCTCCCGGATTGGCATGAAGGAGGTGTACCTGACGGGCGAGCTCCGCAGCAAGTGGGACGAGTGGAGGGCGGAGTGGTGCTGGATCTGTGATGCTAATCCGCAGCCATTCACCAAACTGCGCCAGACTCGGGTGGTGCGTGGCACCAGCTGGAGCGCTCTATCGCTGGACGACGCCAAGCTGAAGATTGCCACCACCCGAATCCTCCGGCTCAGGCATGCCGGGCTCACAGCGGGGGCGGTTGGCGCGGATTTCCTTCGCCGTCGCCTCGCCCCTCTGTAGAAGAGGGGGAGGCCCGCCTGGCTGTTTGGCGGACCGGCGGATATCATGAGGCTGCGTCCAGGCCTCAACTTCAACTTCACCGTTCTGGAGCTTGACGGGATGCTGAGGGAGCTGTTCAAGCATGACGCCAACCATCCAGAGTGGTTCAGGTTGCCGCAGGGCGTCGTCCCCTTGTCCACCAACTCCCAGCGCGATCGCATCTGCGCAATGATGCCAGAGTGCGACTCGCACGGGATTAGTGCCACTTGGATAGAGCCTGCCGCCGAGGTCGTGCAGCAATTCTTCGATAACTTCACGGAGGTAGCAGTCAACTCCGACGAGCAGAAACTCCTCACCCGCGCCACCACCGACAATGAGATGTTGTACATCGCCTCCAGGGCCGAAGAGGCGGCGGCCGCCGCTGCCATGGGCGAGTTTGGCTTCACGCTGGCGGAGGCGGATGCAGCCGAGGCGGCAAGCCTTGCCGATCGGGAAGAGCTTGCCGAGGAGGTCGCCGGCGAGGGGGAGCCCGAGGCCGAAACGAGCGAGCCCGCCGAGGGCGCGAGCGGCCAGCCGTCTTCGAGCAGCTTGCCGCAGGCGGAGCCCCCAGCGCAGCCCCAATTCCAACCGAGAAGGCGCCTCCGTCGAGTTGGAGATACGGCAGAGGAGCAGGCCGACCAGCAGCCGCGGCGCCGTGGGACACGCTCCACCGCGGCAAGTACCGTTGCCGCGGGAGGGTCCCAGGCTGTGCCGGCAACTGAGGCGGGGTCTTCCTGGGCCGCCACGCCTGATCCTGCCGCAGCCTCCGGCAAACGCCAAAGGGAACCTACTCCTCCGCCACACCGCGCAGAGAGGGTACCGGAATTCGACCTCTCCGCGCTGAGCTCCGATGATGATGATGAGGAGGAGGAGGAGGAGTAAGACTTTCTTCTCACTGTCCTTGATTTTCTTTGATCCTTGTTGTTGTTTGTCTTGTATCTAATTCGCTCCTCTCTGAATTCCTGTTCTATTTCAGGACTTTGGCGGAGAGAGCGGCGAAGAGGGCCAAGGTCCCTCTGGTTGACATCGAGGACGATCCTGCCGTGACAGCAGAAGATACGTCCGAGACCACCTTGACGGACCCGGTTCCTTCTCCTCGCAGCAGCCCCCAGTACAGCCCCCAGCGTAAGTGTTTGGTTCACTTTCTGTTGCGGGGCGCGCGTGGGTGCTTCTTCTGTTGCTGACATCTTGATTGCTGATCCATTCGTGTAGGAGCAGAGCAGGCCCATCAGGGGCAATCAGAAACCGCCCCGGAGGTGCTGTCTGCTTCGACTACGCCGCCAAGGGGCGATTCCCCGGCAAGGGAGCGCTCCCCGGCAAGGGAGAGGTCCCCGACAAGGGACGAAACCAGTGAGCCCTTGGTGGAGGAGCCCATGGTCACTGAACCCAGCACAGGTAACTTTCCTTGTCCGAAATCTTCCCATGGGCTCTTCTTCTGATCTTCTTTTTTGGATATTTGCTTGACTTTTCCTTCCTCTTCCCATCTTCAGATCCCCCTCTCGCAGACCCGATGGAGACCGAGGCTACCGGCGAGGAAGGTGCATGCGGCAACACCGAAGATGCCGCCGCTGGCGAGGAAGAGGCCGGCGCTGATGAGCCTGCCGACGAGGAGGCCGCCAAGGCTGCTGGCGCAGGAGCCGGTGAGGGGTCTGGCGATCGTACTGGCGACCCGGAGGGCACAGGAGTGCAAGGTGCTGCACCGTCCGCCGACCCCTCCGCCGCTGATGCAGCACCGGGCTACGAGGAGCCCCAGCCAGGCGCGTACTTGAAGGCCGGCGAGGGCGTGTACATCAAGCTTCCCTGGGCGTCGAGCTCCAGGGCGCCGGTGGAAGGGGAGGAGTTTGACGGGGAAGTACTCGCCTCTGCTGGGCTGGCAGTGGTTGACAAGCCAAGCAGCAGCAGCGGCGAGTCCGAGGAGGAGCAGTTGCTCCGAAAGCTGGTGTCACTCTACCGCGCCCGGCAAGCGAAGCTTGAGTCCCGGGAAGCGCTTGTCGCGCAGGCGGGAGTTGACATAGAGAAACACGCGGAGGAGCTCAAGAGCCGCAACCAGGAGGCCCTCCGGTCCATTGCTGAGGAGAGGGCGCAGCTCGACGAGGCGAAGAAGGCGTTCATCCTGGAAAAGGCTGAAGCCGAAGAGCAGCAGAGGCTCGCCGCCGAGGAGTTGTCCAAGCGGGATGGTGAGCTGATACAGAAGAAGGTGAACTTGGACAGCCACGAAGAGGAGCTCGCCGTCTGGGAGCAATCGCTTGGCGGGGCGCTCAAGGAGGCGAAGGATGCCGCCGCGGCTGCCGAGGCCGCCAAGAAGGAGCTAGAGGTGAAGGTGACGCAGCTGGAGGCGGACATGAAAAGGAAGAACGAAAAGCTTGCCGCAATCTAGCGCGAACGCGAGAAGGATGCACGCGCCCATTGCGATCTGCAAGTTCAGCTTGCCGAGAAGATCAAGGAGCTGAACGTCGCCAAGGACTCGAGCGCTGATCTGGAGCTGAAACTGGCCACCTTGACGGGGACGCTGGACGCCGCCAAGAAGCGAGAAGATGACTTGAGGAAAGATCTCAAGGGAAACGAAGAGCTGCTGGCGAGGGCCGCCGAGACTCATAACACTTTCAAGGCCACGGTGGAGCTCTGGACGGAGGGCCTCGTCAACATCGCCGCAGCCATCGACGAGGAGTTCGCGGAGCTGGACTTGGCGGGCTTCGGGTACTCCACCAACGAGAACCTCCAGCCCAGCGCCAAGCTCACTCTCTTCATCAAGGACGTGGTGACGGCCCTCCAGCAACTCCGGGAAAGGATCCCGAAGAAGCTGGCGGACGAGTCGCGCGCAATCTGCGCCAAGGTCTTGGAGAACGTGCTGGTAAAAATCCTCTTCCGCAACCCAGACCTCGACCTCTCCCGCGTCACCAAGA
The DNA here is from genome assembly GCA_963921465.1 of Triticum timopheevii. Taxonomy (NCBI): domain Eukaryota; kingdom Viridiplantae; phylum Streptophyta; class Magnoliopsida; order Poales; family Poaceae; genus Triticum; species Triticum timopheevii. The sequence continues at coordinate 250,087,612 of OY997272.1, forward strand.
AGCTGCCGGAGGGCGCTGATCTTGAGGAGCTCAGGGCCATCATCGCACCCATCATGGACAAGGTGAACGAAGTCAGGAGGGTCGATGGCGAGCGCATGGATTAGGCCATCCTTCTTCTCCTTTCCTTGTCGCTGTTCATTTAAGTCATGAGAACAGTTTAGTCAGTGCCGCAACAAGCTATTTTTGTAATATAACTCCATCCTGGGTACTATCTGCTATGTTACTTCCTTTGCTAGATTCCATCCCTTATATGTTTTTACCCTACGCATTTAGGGAACTTGCCGGCGCAAACACACTTGCTGAGTGCGGAACATCAGCAGCCTACTGGCGGTGCTGCCTCCGGCAAGAAACCTTGTCGGGGCTAGTTGCAGCTCACTTGTATTGTTGAGCGGATTCGAAACAAATCAAGGGCGCAACTTAGCCGCGAGTCAGTTCCTCCGCGCACAGGTTTTCCATACAAGGCACAGTCATTCAAGGAATATAACATAAAAAATTTAAAGCTGACCGTGCTCAAAATTTGGCAACTTAACTTTTCTGTCGTTTGTGCCCCAGCAAGGCCATACTCCTTTGAATGACGCCCGGTCCACACCTTTATCCTCTCCCCCCCCCCCATGAACTTGTGGGCGAAGGAACCTTCTTCAAAGGAAAGAAGAGAAAATAATGGTATGGGGCCTTAAGGCTCGTTATTGCTTACCGGGGGTATGTGCTGCACAAAGTGTCAGATAAAACATGCAAAAAAGAAAGAATGCATGAAATTTGACAAGATGTGCGGAGCACACTTGAGCTTTATTTATGCACGGGACCTGCGCCCGGCTTTGTACAAAGGGTTACATGCAACAGCGGCAAGGCTTGTACAAAAGGTGGTTGCCGGAACAGGTTCCGGCAACCGCGCCTTACGGGTAAAACTTACGAAGATGCTCTATGTTCCAGGAATTGCTCACCGGAAAGCCATCTTCGGTCTCATGGCGGACAGCGCCGGGCCTAGTGACTCGTTTCACCCGATAAGGGCCTTCCCACTTCGGCGTCAACTTGTTGGAATTCTTGGCGGATTGAACGCGCCGAAGAACAAGGTCGCCTTCCTCGAAGCTTCTGGCATTAACTTTGCGGCTATGGTAGCGACGCAAAGCTTGCTGGTAACGAGCAGCTCGTACAGCAGCCTGAAGACGATCTTCCTCGAGGAGCAGCGCGTCATCTTGTCGCAGCTGCTCTTGCTCAAGCTCATCATAAGCGAGCACTCGAGGCGATCCGTATACGAGTTCCGTGGGGAGAACTGCCTCTGCTCCGTAAACAAGAGCAAAAGGTGTCTGGCCAGTGGCTCGATTTGGCGTCGTTCTGATCGACCAAAGAACCACTGGCAGCTCCTCGATCCAATTTCTCCCGCACTTGTGCAGCCTGTTGAAAGTTCTGGTCTTGAGCCCGCACAGCACTTCAGCGTTTGCCCTCTCCGCTTGACCGTTGCTTCTCGGGTGAGCAACAGAAGCGAAGCAGATCTTGGCGCCAAGATCTTGGACGTACTGCATGAAGGTGCGGCTTGTGAATTGTGTGCCGTTGTCGGTGAGGATCCTGTTAGGGATTTCGAAACGGCAAACAATCGACCTGAAGAACTTGACTGCTGACTGTGCTGTCACCTTCCTCACTGCTTCCACTTCAGGCCACTTTGTGAACTTGTCGATTGCAACGTACAAGTACTCAAAGCTCCCGACAGCTCGGGGAAAGGGGCCGAGGATATCGAGACCCAGACCGAAAATGGCCAGGATAAAGGGATAGTTTGGAGAGCTTGAGCTGGTTGATGAATCTGCTTGGAGTGGAACTGGCATGCTTCACACTTGGTTACTTGTGCAGTTGCATCCTGGAGGGCTGTCGGCCAGAAGAAACCTTGCCGGAAGGCTTTGCCGGCAAGTGCTCTTGCGCCAATGTGGTGACCACATATGCCTCCATGTATCTCCGCCAACAGCTCCAGTCCATCCTCCCGGGAAATGCACTTCAATTTCACTCCGTTGAATCTTCTTCTATACAGTATGTCATCAACAAACTGGTACATACTTGATTGCCGGGCTACTTTCTCCGCTTCTTCTTGTTCCTCGGGAAGTTCTCCTGTCTGAAGGAAATGGATGATCTGCTGTGCCCATGCCGGAGCTTGTGGCTCGACGACAAGGACTAAAGGCGCAAATGCTGCTGCGGGAACATCCGCTTCCACGGCAAGGATCTGGGATCCTGCCGGAGCGTGATGCTCCCCGGCAAGCGTGCCGGGACACAGCTTGTCGGGAGTGTCTGCTTCAACGAAACAAGCCCTGGGGCTTGTCGGAGCAGACTGCTCCTCGGCACTTTCTGTGTCGATCCTGGGGACCTTCTTGGCGGCGGCTCCGGGAAGCTCTGCCGAAAGTAGTCGCCAGTGACCAACTTTCTCTTCTTGTTCTGTCCAGTTGATGGTGTCACAGATGGCTGAGTAATCTTGAGCACAAAAATCCCTGGTTCCACAGGTAACTTGAGTGCGGTGCACTTTGACAGGCCATCTGCAATGTCATTCTGAGCTCTTGAACATGTTCCATTTGCAGGCCGTCAAAATGCTCCTCTAGCTTCCTCACTTCATCAATGTAGGCTTCCATCAACGGACTCTGATAATCTTTGTTAACTTGGCGGACGACAAGCTGCGAATCACCCCTGACAATAAGCTTCTTGATCCCAAGTTCTGTCGCGATCCTGAGTCCAGCAAGCAAGCCTTCACACTCTGCAGTATTGTTCGTTGCTTGCTCTTTGGGAAAGTGCATTTGGATCACGTACTTGAGGTGCTCTCCGGTGGGGGCAACAAGTAGTACGCCCGCACCGGCGCCTTGCAGCGAGAAGGCACCATCAAAGTACATGATCCATTCTTTGCTTGCTTCCTTGACGAGGATGCTCCTCTCCAGAGTTTCTTCGTCAGGTGTTGGCGTCCATTCTGCTATGAATTCTGCCAATGCCCGGCTCTGAATAGTTGAAGTACTTTCAAACTTGAGGCCAAAGCTTGACAATTCCAGTGCCCACTCGACAATCCTGCCTGTTGCTTCTGGATTCTGCAATATCCTCTTCAACGGAAAGCGAGTGACAACTGTGATCTCATGTGCTTGAAAGTAATGGCGCAGCTTCCTCGAGGCCATGAGAAGGCCGAAAAAAGCAACTTCTGCACACCAGAGTACCTTGATCTAGCCCCCTGTAGAAGGGAACTGACAAAGTAAACTGGGTGCTGCACCATCTTCTTCTGTTTCTCTTCTTGTGGCTGCGCAGATCCATCCTTGCCGGAACCAGAACTTGCCGGATCAGGACTTGTCGGGCCAAAGCTTGTCGGGGAAGCCCCCTGCTTGTCGCTGGACTCGCTTGCCACGGCCGCTGGCTCATCATCTGCCTCCCTCTCCGCTACTAACGTAGCACTAACCACTTAATTGGTTGCCGCCAGATATAGCAGCAATTTCTCTTGTGGTTTAGGTGCGACAAGTGTTGGAGTGGAGGACAAATATTTCTTCAAGTCTTGCAGCGCAGCCTCCGCTTCCGGAGTCCATTTCATTGGACCCGCCTTTTTCAAAATTTTGAAAAACGGCAGGGCGCGTTCAGCAGACTTGGAAATGAACCTACTGAGAGCAGCAACGCAGCCGGCAAGCCTTCGCACGTCCTTGACTCGCTTCGGTGCTTCGATTTGCTCGATGGCCTTGATCTTGTCGGGATTAGCTTCAATCCCCCGTTGAAACACAAAGAATCCGAGAAGCTTGCCGGAAGGAACTCCAAACACACACTTCTCGGGATTCAACTTGAGATTGATCTTGCGCAGATTTGTGAAGGTCTCGTCCAAGTCTTGGATCAGAGTTGCCCTGTCTCTGCTCTTGACCACTATGTCATCCATGTAAGCTTCTACATTTCTGTGCAGTTGTGGCTCAAAAGCATGACTGACTACTCTTGCAAATGTCGAACCAGCATTCTTTAGTTCGAAAGGCATTCGTACAAAGCGGTACGTGCCACATGGAGTAATGAATGCGGTTTTCTCTTCATCCTCTTCTGCCATGAAGATCTGATGATATCCTGAGTATGCATCAAGGAATGAAAGCAGATCACATCCTGCCGTGGAGTCGACAATATGGTTAATGCGCGGCAAGGGAAATGGATCCTTGGGACAAGCTTTATTAACATCAGTGAAGTCAATACAAAGCCTCCACTTCCCGTTTGCTTTGCGCATGACTACTGGATTGGCTAACCATGTTGGATGGAGTACTCCTCGGACCAGGCCTGCTGCTTCCAACTTCTTGATTTCTTCTATTATGAACTCTTGGCGTTCCACCGCTTGCTTCCTGACTCTCTGCTTGACGGGCCGCGCGTGAGGACAAACGGCAAGGTGGTGCTCAATTACTTTCCTGGGAACACCGGGGATGGTTGCCATGCAAACACATCGACATTCACCTGCAGGAAAGCAACGAGCGCGCTTTCCTATTTAGGGTCAAGCGTGGCACTGATGGTGAAGGTACCACCAGTGCCGTCCTCCTTGGCGGCCACTTTCTTGGTCTCTGGTGAAGCTATCTTTGCCTTCTTGCACTTGCCGGTGGAGCTCGATGGTGCGTCCTCGACGGTAGCGCAGCACTCCGAAGAGGTGCGCTTGCCGGAGTGGGCATCAGAGCTACTCTTGCCGGACTTGGTCTTCTTCTTCTTCCCTCCGGGAGCTTCAGCGGCAAGTGGGTTGCGCTCTGCTGCGGCTGCTGCTTCCCGGTAGATCTTGTCGGTACAGATGAGTGCATCCTTCTTGTCGCCTCGGACAGAAATGACACTTATCGGACCAGGCATCTTGAGCACATTGTAGGCGTAGTGAGAGGCTGCCATGAACTTAGCAAGCGCTAGACGGCCGAGTATCCCATTGTAGGGCAATGGGAAATCAGCGACGTCAAACATGAATCTCTCTGTCCTGAAATTCAGCTCGCTGCCAAACGTCACTGGCAGTGTGATCTTCCCCTTCGGCTTGCTCCTTCCCGGGTTTATCCCTTGAAAGGTACCAGTCTCTTCGAGCTCGCTGTCGGGGATCTGGAGCTTCTTGAGCACTGTGGAGTAGATCAGATTTGGGCCGGCCCCGCCGTCAACCAGCATCTTCGTGACCTTGAGGTTGCGGATTGTTGGCGAAACCAACAACGGCAAGCACCCGACCGCAGTGATGCGATCAGGGTGATCCTCAACGTCGAAGATGATGGGCGTGCTGGACCACTTCAGGGGCTTGCGTGACTCAACGGATGGTTCTGCTGCGTTCACTTCCCACACCCACTGTTTGAGTTGGCGGTGAGAGGTGTGTAGAGAAGCACCGCCGTCGACGCACAACACCTCTGTTGCCTTCTGGAACTCCTGCTCGTCAGTCTCATCTTCCTCCATCTCATCATCCTCATCTTTGTCTTCGTCCTTGTCGCGGCCATGGGGAGGCCTATCTCCTTGCCGCGGCTTGGCCTTGCCGCAGCACCCTCCCCGGGCGGGATACTTCTTGCCGGATCCTCCGCCACCTTCCCGGGCCTTCTCCTTGTCGCGGCGCTCGTATTCAGCTTTTTTTAGCTCCGCCACCTGCTCAACTTTCTTGCAGGCTTGGAGGTCATGGCCCTTGGTGCGGTGAATCTTGCAATACTGCTTGCCGGAGCCATCCTGCTTGTCGGCGGCCACCACAGCCTCGCCGGAGTCACTGGCTTTGGCCTTGTCGGAACCGCCTCCGCTGCCGGACTGCTCAACAACCAACACATCCTTAGCCTTTCTTTTTCTGTTGTTCCGCCTCCGGTTCTTCCTTGCCGGGGCGGTATCGTCACTGTCAGATCCTTCTGCTCCTGCATTCTCTCCGGGGATTTTCCTCCCCTCCTCAGCCCGTGCACACTTGTCGGCCAGAGCGTATAGCTCGCTGACATCTCTGATCTTGCACATCGCCATCTCCTCCCTCATCCTGCGGTTACGCACATTCTGATGGAACGCGCTGATAACTGCGGCAGGGTGGACGTCTGGGATGTTGCGCTGCACCTGACTGAATCTCTGTATGTACTTGCGCAGGGGTTCTCCCTCCTTCTGGACGAGCAGATGAAGATCGCTCTCCTGGCCATGGGGTTTGTGGCCGCCTGTGAAGGCGCCGACAAACTGATGGCACAGGTCCTCCCAAGAAGAGATGGAGTTGTCCGGCAAGTGCATGAGCCAAGATCTGACATTGGGCTTGAGCACCAGTGGGAAGTAGTTGGGAAGGATCTTCTCGTCTCGCCCCCCGGCAGCCTGCACCGTGATGGTGTAGATGCTGAGGAACTCCGACGGATGTATCCTGCCATCGTACTTCTCGGGCACGTCTGGCTTGAAGTTCTTGGTACTGGGCCACTGGACTTGCCGCAGCTCACGGGTGAACGCAGGGCAACCTACCGCGTACGGCAAGTCGCCTGGTTCCCCTGGCGCATGCATATCGACAGTGGGCCCAGCGCGCTGGTCAGATTGATGTCGCGCTTCTCTTCGACGCTCGATGCGAGTGCGAGCGTCTTCGTGTCGTCGTTCTTGGAGGACTTGGCGTTGATCGCGGCGAGCTCGCGGGTCCGACGACGCGGTGGAGTCGGCGTCGAGGTTGGCCCGGCGAGTCGGCGATCTTGGCCTTCGGGGCGGGGAGTGCACAGTGGTGGCACCCCCAGCGGTCTTGTCAGCATCGGCTTGTGCCTGGGCTTCTTGCCGGGGCTTCGATGTGCTCGGTTGCCGGGGCTTGTCGCCGTTGGCGAAGCCGATGAGGCTATAGATAGCGGCCCTCCAGTCGTCGATCTTGTCCGGCGCTGGAGGGTAATCTAGAAGCAGCTGGGCTCGGGCCAGCGCTTCCTCTGGAGTCTTGGGTGGCGGTGGTGAGCGACGCGAGGTGCGAGACATGCTCAAACTCCTAACAGTGTTAGAAGGAGAAACATCTCGACCAGGCGACCGCACTGCGCTCGTGCCAGCTTGTTGACGAGTGTGTTGGCCTTGAGCGTCCCGCGACCCACCAGCTTGGCCTTGTTCCAACGCGAGTACAGTGCTGGGAGCACCGTGGCATTGTCGATCCTGCACCTCCTGGGAGGGGTGCGGTGGATGTGCAGACGCTGAACCTTGCGGGGCCTTGTCCTTGGACCGGGTGACAATGTGCGTCCCCCAGCCGGCGCCCGCTCCTCCGTCGGTGTCCACCCCACCGCCCGTTTCCTCCGGTGGTGGTATGGAAGTCGCAGACGGAGTGGCCACCTCCGAAGTTTTCTTCTTCGGTGGCATGTCGATGAAGATGTTGATGTAGCACGCGCAGACGCCGGATCAGATACGCACGACCTCGACGCCCCCCTACCTGGCGCGCCAGAGATGTCGTGGGGAACGAGCACAAGCACCTATGGGGCAGGGGGCCCCTTCTTGTCCGGCAAGGGAGCGGAGGGCGCGCGCAGAGCGGATCGAGGCGAAGGCACGCGGGGGAGATTTTTACCCAGCTTCGGAGCTCTCCGGAGAGATAAAACTCCTACTGCTGCCTTGTGTTTGTATTCTGTTCTTGCTTGGGATTGTAGGTGTGCTGTGGTCTCGTATGAGTCGAGACAAAGTGTGGAAAAATTCCGAACCCCCCCCCCCCACGTGCGCATGGGCCTCCTTTTTATAGGCTAAAGGGGTCACCGACAGGTGGCAGCATAGAAAAAAGGGGTAGAAAGATAAAAACGCGGGTTGGTACAACTGCTACCAACAGTGTCCCCTACCTAACTCTGACGGCAGGGGACAAGGGCATTTAATGCCCGTCCGGTCGCCCCAACAGTGCAAGGAAGCGACCGTTAGGGGCGCCACCGATCGCCACAATGGCCTCCTTGTCAGCTCTGTTTGCCACCTCGCACCGCCATGCTGCACAGCTACCCGCCACGTGCACCAGGAGCGATCCTGTGGTGACACGTCGTCGGATGTGCTGGAGCGTGGGCGCAGAGTGGCAGCCTTGCCGCGGCAAGTGCCTTGCCGCGGCCCTCATCTTGTCGCACCAGCAAGCTTGCCGCTCGCCGTGCCTTGCCGGGACGCGCGGGGCGTCGCGACAAGTTTCCTGAAGCGCCTTGGTTGGCCTTCCCGGCAAGCTCCTCTTGCCGGGGCCTTTGTCCTTCCCGGCAAGCTCCTCTTGCCGGGGCCTTGTCCTTCCCGGCAAGCTCCTCTTGCCGGGGCCTTGTCTTCTTAGTTAACACTTTGTTCTTGAATGGCAGTAGATAGGAATAGCGGAGGATCATGGCGGGCGCCCGGCAAGCCTTGCCGCGGGGCGCTGCGACTGTCCGTGCCCAAGTTCGGGGTACTAAGGTACCCCTACTTTAGTACACCGACAGCTTCAATGTCATCGATGATCTTTTCAACTTGCACTTCTTTTGCAACGCGAGGATGAGCTGGTTGTCGTCGAGGAATTTGATCAGCATTTTCTTCAGCACCATTTTCTTCAGCATTATCTTCAGGTGCATCTGCTCGATGATCTTCGCATTTTGGAATGAATTCTTCAACAGTTTCTTCGGTAGGAATGACAGCCTCAGTAGCCTTGAACTTGATAGAATCTTCAGGTGTTGGTTCATCTATCACAGAAGGTAGGTGCTCTCTTTGCGAGCCATTAGTTTCATCGAACCGCACATCTACAGTTTCAACAATCTTGTGAAGAGCGATGTTGAAGACTCTGTAGGTGTGTGAGTCCTTTCCGTAACCAAGCATAAAACCTTCATGTGCTTTCGGTGCAAATTTAGCATTGTGATTAGGATCTCTAATCCAACATTTAGCACCGAAGACTTTGAAATAACTCACATTGGGTTTCTTGTCAGTGAGGAGTTCATAGGCAGTCTTTTTGAAGAATTTGTGAAGATATACTCTGTTGATGATATGGCACGTGGTATCAATTGCATCAATCCAAAACCGATGAGGGGTTTTGTATTCATCAAGCATAGTGCGAGCCATCTCAACAAGACTTCTATTCTTGCGCTCCACGACGCCATTTTGCTGAGGAGTATAAGGAGCAGATAATTCATGAGTAATACCAAGTTCATCAAGATAGCCATCAAGACCTGAATTCTTGAATTCAGTTCCATTGTCACTCCTGATGTGCTTGATCTTCACACCAAAGTTGGTTGAAGCCCTCGAGGAAAATCGTTTGAAGACTTCCTGCACTTCATGCTTGTAAGTAACAATATGCACCCATGTGTAACGAGAGTAATCATCAATGATAACAAAGCCATATAGAGATGCATCATTAGTCAAAGCAGAATAATGACTAGGACCGAAGAGATCCATGTGAAGCAATTCAAATGGTCGAGTGGTAGTCATGATAGTCTTCGCTGGATGCTTGGCCTTGGTCATTTTTCCAGCTTCACAGGCACCATACAGGTGATCCTTGAGGAATTTGACATTCTCTATGCCAATGACATGCTTCTTCTTCACGAGCGTGTGCAAATTCCTCATGCCAGCGTGACCAACTCGTCGATGCCATAGCCAGCCTTTTGAAGCTTTTGCAAGTAAGCACATGGCAGGTTGTGGTCCTGTAGAGAAATCAACAATGTACAAGTCTCCTCTCCTAAAGCCTTCAAAGACTTTGGAATTGTCAGCTTCCATGATCACAACACAACAATACTTGCCAAAGACAACAACCATATCAAGATCACAAAGCATTGAGACAGACATGAGGTTGTATCCTAAGGACTCGACAAGCATGACTTTGTCCATGTGTCGATCCTTAGAAATCGCAACCTTACCTAGACCCAATACCTGACTTTTGCCTTTGTCAGCGAAGATGATATGCTTCAGATGTGACGGTGTTAATCGAGCATCCATCAATAGATTCTTGTCACCAGTCATGTGATTTGTACAACCACTATCCAGGACCCACTCGTTTGCTTTGGGTTGATCATCCTGCAGATGAATTAGTGCAGCTTACAAACTCATATACTTCATCAGTGAAGAATATGATATCAGCATCATCAGTTCAATTTCATCAAGCAAAAGCACAGATAAGCAGTATTGAGGACATGTGAAATGAAGATTCATTTCATCATGATTAGCCTGCGTCCTTCCAGGCATTATGTCAGGCCTCCAGCAAATTCTTCAGATGTCAAAGCACGTCTGGAGACCTGACCCCGCATAAGAGATTAGTTCTTTTTCTTCACTGCCCACATCTAGAGGGGTGGCAAAGAGTTCATCACTCTGCGAGCACCGTATGAGAAAGGTGGCAAAGATACCAAACCATTTCGTTTCACATAAGAGGAGTTAGGGTAAGCATATGAATAAGCAGAGAAATTCTTCGAGGACTTATGAACATAATGATTTGAAGAATAATGCACATATTCATAGCCCTTAGCTCTACCCTGCGAAACAGAGTTGTTAGCTCGATGATGTTCATATGAGGACTTTGATCCTTTTGAGGAATTTGATCCATGTGAGGAATTTGGTCCGTATGAGGACTTGGATCCATATGAAGAATTTGGTCCATATAAAGAGTTTGATCTGCGGTTCCTGTTCTTCACTGGTGGTGTCATGAGGACATTCACCTGAAGACTTCGAACATAACTTTTGGGAACCCAGATTTTCTTCATAGGGGAACCGTTCCTGTAGTTAGTGCCAACATATCTAGCAAATACTTCACCATTCTGATTTTTGAACAGTTTATAGTTGGAGTCAAATGACTCATCAGAAGAATGAGGAGATTCACATGTAAAGCCAGATAAGTTAGATGGATCAACTAGAGGTCCCTTTGCAGCAACCCATGAGGTTTTGGGGTACTGCTCAGGCTTCCAATATGTTCCATCAGCATTGAGTTTCCTCTCAAAGGCAATACCCTCTTTCCTAGGGTTTCTGTTGTGGATCTCCTTTTTAAGCACATCACAAAGAGTCTGACGCCCTTTGAGGCTTTTCTACATGCCTCTCATGTACAATTCCTTCAGCCCTGCATTGTCAGTGATACTAGCAATGTCCTCAGATGAGGAATTAGTGATAGCAGAGGCAGGTGAAGAATTTGTAACATTTGAAGCATCTGAACATTCAGGTGAAGAATTAGCAGATTCACGTTCAATGCACTTTAAGCATGGAGGATCAAATTGTTCCTAAGTGGCGCTGATCTGTTGAGCAAGTAATAAATCGCGCTCCTTCTGAAGATCTTCATAACTCACTCATAGCTTCTCAAGATCTAGCTTTCTTTGAAGAGATTCAGAAGAAAGCTTCTCGTGATCAGACAAGAGAGTATTATGTTCATCTTGAAGGGCGTCAAACTTGGAATGAAGTCTCTGAAGACTTTCAGCCAATGCTTTTGACTGATCCATTTCTTCACCCAACATATCATCGCTCTTGTTTAGCATGTAGTGAAATTTTTCCAAGGCTCTTTGTTGTTTATGGGCAAGGGAAGCAAGTTTGACATAGCTAGGTCCAAATTCATCACCAGATTCATCATCACTAGATTCAGATAGGTAGGATTCGGTTACCTCAGCACCGTTTGCCATAAGGCAGGGGGTTCGAATGTCATCGCATTGAGAGATTCCTTGTAATCCTCAAACCAAGGATCATGACGAGTCCGATGAACTTCATAGACCTCAGAGAGACGGTCCCAGATTAGCTTCGCGTGATTGAGATGCATGATGTTCCTGAACTGATTTCGGGACAGACTAGAGCAGATGACATCCTTTGCTGTGAGGTTGAGCAGTGTGTACTTGCGAATGTCATCAGCCTCAGCCATCTTGCATAGATCGGTAAGACCAATCTCGGTGACGGTCCACAGTTCGCTGTCCATAGCCATGAGTCACTTTTTCATCATGGCCTTCCACCGAGGATATTCGTGACCGTCAAAGATGGGGCAGGAAACGTTCCTCGATCCTGCAATTGACATAACTAAAACTCCAGGCGGTTAAAACAAAATCACACAAAACAAGGGAGTACCTTGCTCTGATACCAATTGAAAGTGCATTATATCGACTAGAGGGGGGGTGAATAGGCGATTTTTATGAATTCTTCACTGAGGAATTTGCCGGTGAGGAAATTCCTTAGCGAAGAACTACTTGCAGCGGAATAAGTACTCAGAAGTAAGCATAACAGAATACATGCACAGTCATCATGATGAAATGAAGACAATCACAGAGTACAGAAAGCGTAAACATAGGATAACACAAGATGAAGACAAACTGACTAAAGAAATTGAACTGAGGAAATTGAGAAAGTCTTCAGTCGAAGTCTTCAAACACAGATATGAACAACTACTCAACACAGTAGTGAGGAAATGAAAGAGTTGAGGAAATAGAACCAGTAAGTTTGGTGAAGACAATGATTTGGTAGACCAGTTCCAACTGCTGTCTCAGTTGTACGTCTGGTTGGAGCTGCTGAGTATTTAAACTCGAGGACACACAGTCCCGGACACCTAGTCACTGAGCACGCAGCTCAGGACACCAAGTCCTCACCATATTCTACTTGAACTAAGGTCACACAGACCTCGTCCAATCACTCGTGGTAAGTCTTCAGGCAACTTCCAAACCTTCACAGACTTTGGTCACTCGGCGATCCACAATTCCTCTTGGATGCTCTAGACCATGACGCCTAACCGTCTAGAAGAAGCACAGTCTTCAAAGGTAACAAGCGTCGGATCCACGCAGGATCAATCTCTTCAGTGATGCTCAATCACTTTGGGTTTGTGGGTGTTTGGGTTTGGATTTTCCTCACTCAATGATTTTCACTCAAAGTCCTCGGAGGATGGGTTTCTCTCAAATGACAAGTATCAGTTTCTCTTGGAGCAGCCAACCAACTAGTGGTTGTAGGGGGCGGCTATTTATAGCCTAGGGAGCAGCCCGACATGATAAGACATAAATGCCCTTCAATGATATGACCGTTATGTTGATAAGATATTTGGGACAGCTGGCGTGTAGCACAGCAATGGTCGGAAATTTGACTCTCAAATTCCTCAGGGCTATCATGTTCCTCATTGTGTAGGCAATCCGCACTGGCGAATTCCTAACTCCTCAGTCAGAACAAATTCCTCAGCGACCAGAAGAGCTTCGTCTCTGCCACTGAAGAAATTGACTGAACTGTATGAGATTTCCAAAGGCTTCACTCGAAGGGATTGGTAGGTGTAGGATTTTGAGTTGAGCATCACATGGAAATTTTTCCTTAGTATTTCCTCGACCCCCTTTAATAGTACGGTGTTTCCTATGACTCAAGAAAGAGAAAAACAAAACTATGAAAACGAAAGTCTTCAAGCTTCATATTCCTCGCATGAATATCAAGTCTTCACGGACACACCAATTTCTTCACTTTCAAAGTCTTCATGAAAGTCTTCAGAAATACCAAAATCTTCAGTCGAAGATATTCATTTTTAGGGGTCGATCTCTGTAAATATCAAACTCCTCATAGACTTATAGACCTGTGTACACTCATGAACACATTAGTCCCTTAACCTATAAGTCTTCAATACACCAAAATCACTAAGAGGCACTAGATGCACTTACAGTAATTCATAACAACATATAGCTCATTGAGCTAATTCTATTACAAGACTATTATTTCAGGAAAGCTTAATGAATGGCATGGCATGGATGATGAAAGTGGATCCCTCAAAATATTAAGGATAAAGGATTGGCTCAAGCTCAAAAGTTCAAGACTCTACATTTTACATTTTAGTGATCCAAGATCACATTGAGTCTATAGGAAAAGCCAATACTATCAAGGAGGGATGAGGTGTTGCTTAATGAGCCTCTTGCTTCAAGTGCTTAGTGATATGCTCCGAAAACCCTCAACTACTTTCTCACATCCACATATGACCTAAACCCAAAGTCAAACTCGGCCATACCGATTCTTTCTATCCGGCGCCACCGAGTTCAAATGTCATAGCCACTGCCACAAACCCTAGGCAAATCGGTCTCACCGATAGGGATCTCGGTCTCACCGAGATGGGATTGTAATCTCTCTATTTCCCTTCATAACATTTTGGTCTAACCGAAGTGAGCGATCGGTCCCTTCGAGATTGCAATGTAAACTCCATGTTTCCCTTTCGTAACATTTTGGTCTCACCGAAAAGAGCAAATCGATCCCACCGAGTTTACCTGACAAACTCTCTGGTTAGCTTATTACCAAAATAGGTCTCACCGAGTTTGTGTAATCGGTCATACCGAGATTACGTTATGCCCTAACCATAACCATATCGGTCCTACCGAGTTGCATGTCGGTCCCACCGAAAATCCTAACGGTCACTAGATTTGCTGAATCGGTCCGACCGAGTTTACCAATTCGGTCCCACTGAGTTTGGCAAGTTGTGTGTAATGGTTAGATTTTGTGTGGAGGCTATATATACCCCTCCACCTCCTCTTCATTCGTAGAGAGAGCCATCAGAACAAACCTACACTTCCAACTTACCATTCCTGAGAGAGAACCACCTACTCATGTTTTGAGGCCAAGATATTCCATTCCTACCATATGAATCTTGATCTCTAGCCTTCCCCAGTTGCTTTCAACTCAAATCTTCTTTCCACCAGATCCAAATCCCATGAGAGAGAGTTGAGTGTTGGGGAGACTATCATTTGAAGCACAAGAGCAAGGAGTTCATCATCAACGCACCATTTGTTACTTCTTGGAGAGTGGTGTCTCCTAGATTGGCTAGGTGTCACTTGGGAGCCTCCGACAAGATTGTGGAGTTGAACCAAGGAGTTTGTAAGGGCAAAGAGATCGCTTACTTCGTGAAGATCTACCGCTAGTGAGGCAAGTCCTTCATGGGCGACGGCCATGGTGGGATAGACAAGGTTGCTTCTTCATGGACCCTTCATGGGTGGAGCCCTCCGTGGACTCGTGCAACCGTTACCCTTCGTGGGTTGAAGTCTCCATCAACGTGGATGTACGATAGCACCACCTATCGGAACCACAACAAAAACATTCGTGTCTCCAATTGCGTTTGAATCCTCCAAACCCTTCCCTTTACATTCTTGCAAGTTACATGCTTTAATTTCCGTTGCTCATATACTCTTTGCATGCTTGCTTGAATTGTGTGAAGATTGCTTGACTTGTCCAAAGATAGCTAAAATCTACCAAAGTCTAAAATTGGGAAAAGGTTAAGTTTTTAATTGGTCAGGTAGTCTAATCACCCCCCCCCTCTAGACATACTTCAAGGTCCTACAAGTGGTATCAGAGCTTTGGTCCACATTTGCTTTGATTTCATAGCTTTTGGTGGTCATAGCCTCGGTTTCACAACCTAGGAGAGTATGGCGTCTAGCGAGGGAAATTATCACCGTAGAGGTCCTTACTTTGATGGTACTAATTTTGCTAGTTGGAAGCATAAGATGAAAATGCATATTCTCGGACATAACCCCGCCGTTTGGGCTATTGTGTGTATTGGCTTGCAAGGTGAATTCTTTGATGGGAGAGAGACAAACACTGAAGCTAGCGCAGATGAATTAAAGATGCTGCAATACAACGCTCAAGCTTGTGATATCCTCTTCAATGGCTTGTGCCCCGAGGAATTCAACAAAATCAGCCGTCTTGAGAATGCAAAGGAAATTTGGGATACTTTGATTGATATGCATGAAGGTACCGACTCCGTCAAGGAATCCAAGTTGGATGTGCTCCAAAGTCAGCTTGACAAGTTCAAAATGAAGGATGGTGAAGGTGTCGCTGAAATGTACTCTAGGCTTGCTCTTATCACAAATGAGATTGCCGGCTTAGGGAGTGAAGAGATGACCCACAGATTTATCATCAAGAAGATCCTAAGAGCATTGTATGGAAAGTATGATACCGCGTGCACATTGATCCAAATGATGCCAAATTACAAAGATCTCAAGCCAACGGAAGTCATTGGAAGAATTGTTGCTCATGATATGTCACTCAAGGATAAGGAGGAACTTCACAACAAGTCAAGTGGTGCTTACAAAGCCTCATGTGAAGCCCCCACATCATCAAGTAGAAACAAACCTTCAATGAAGAATTGAGCTTAATGGTGAAGAACTTCAACAAATTCTACAAGAGTAGAAGCAAAGAAAGAAGCTCTAAGTCAAGGTCCTACAATGACAAAAGATCTTCTAGTCGAGAGCGCAGTTGCTACAATTGTGGGAGACCTGGACACTATTCCAACGAGTGTACGACACCCTACAAAAGAAGAGAATATTCTCCAAAAAGAAGAAGTAAAAGAGAAGAATCACCACCAAGAGAGAGAAGGAGTAGAGATGATCGTTATGAACGAAGACCCTCACGGAGAAGCAAGGATTCGGAAAGGAAGGACAAGTCATCAAGGAGCTACACAAAACAAAGACATCAAGCTCATATTGGTGAATCGGTATCCGGCTCCGACTCCAACAACCACTCCGAGAGAAGCTATCACTCCGACTCTGAATATACTCAAGATGAAGGTGTTGCCGGTCTAGCACTTGTGTCAACCAACTCCTATGACATATTTGATTCACCAAATGAAGGAATTGGAAGATGCTTCATGGCCAAAGGTCCTAAGGTAACACACCCCGAGTATTTGATTTTAATAGTGATGAAGATGACTTGCTAGGTGATGATGATTTACTTGTTGACAACTCTAGTGATGAATACTATGATGAAACGTCAATTAATCATGCTAATATGATAAAATGAATGACAATGATAAGGAGAAGATTGAGCTTCTAACTAAAGGACTAAACACTCTTAAGTTAGCTCATGAAACTATCTTCGAAGATCATCGAGAACTTTTAAGGGCTGATGAGAAGTTACGCTTTGAAAAGCTCAATCTTGAGCAAGAGCATGAGTTCTTAAAGGCAATCAATGATGATCTCCGTAAGAAAAGTTCTTCTTACATTGCCAAGCGTTTACTCTTATCTACTTACATGCCTCAAGTCAAGTCTAGTAACAAGAACAAGAAAGACTCTTCCTCTAGTAGTAACAATAATAATGCTAAATCCAATATTGTTGCTTCTAGTAGTTCTCTTGATTCCACTAATGATTCTCTTAGCCAAGTTACACTTGAGCAAGAAAATAGCTTATTGAAGGGAATTATAGAGAAAGGTGTATACAAGAACCTTGCCGGGAGTAAGCAATTCGAGGAAATTGTACGCAAGCAAGGAAGGCACCGGAAGAATTAAGGTGTTGGTTTTGAACGAAAGTTCAATGCCAATGGAGTTGAGTGGGAAGAAGATCAATAGCCCAAGATGAAGTTTGTTCGTCAACAAGAGAAGTATGATCCTACTTCCTTCAGGGGAACACAAGCACAAGATGATCTTCCACCACAATACCACAAGAACAAAGGTAAGGACAAGCTTCAAGAGGAGATTGATGCATTTGAAGAAGCACCTAAGGCCTTGGTCAAATGGGTTCCCAAGACTACGTCAAGTTCTACTTCATCAATTACAACTACAACTCCAAGGATTCCCATCAAGATGATGTGGATCCTGAAGAAGAAGAACTAGAGAGTTCTTGAGGGTGACTCCGCCAACATTCTTCACTCATATCATTATGGCAAGGACAAGTGCAATCAACTTCTATATCTTGCACTAGTTCAAGGAGTCACAAACCCTCATGTTGGTAAGGCAAGGGACAAGGTAACCTAATGATTTCATGGACATCATCTTGTGTGTGCATCACTCTATGTCTATGGATATTCTTGTTTGTTCCTTGTGGGACTAACCCATGTAGGTATTGAAAGTGCAACTCACTCCAAAGGATTGCTCCAAATGATCTACATCAACATTGAGCATCCACATCTTCAACACCTACATGAAGTCATCATCGACAAAACCCAAGGTTAGTTCATCCCTCTAAGGGGGGATCTCACATCTAGGGGGAGCTTAACTCTAAGAATTGAGTCAAAGCAACTCTAACGGTGTGAACACATCAATGCATTATGTAAAAGTGGTAACCCCACTTGAGCTTAAACGATGAGTATGACCTATGGTCAAATGTTCTCATTTGACTCCTAAGTCAATATACTCATATATAGATGACCTAGTCATCGCCAATTGTTTGATAGATGCTAGAATTGGTTGTGCATGCTTTGCCACATGTTTCATTTGCCATTTTACTCATTCGAGAACATCCACTTGTTGCTTTGATTGATTGGCTTCTTTTTTTTTGGCCAAGTGGATGGACAAGAATGCCTAAGAACCTTCTCTAGCTATCTATGCTTTTCTCGTCTCAAACTCTATTCATGCTACAACACAAAATTTGATCAAGTCAGATTCGAACCACTCTTTGTGAGGAGCACTCGGAGTCCCCGATTCGTCATAGACTTAAACTTCCAAAAGTTCTTTGTGATTCTTGATCTGACCAATTCCTCCATTTCGGTCCTACTGAGATCACTAAGTCGATCTAGGTCTTCAATCTCGGTGCAACCGATTTGAACTTTTCGGTCACACCGAGTTGCTGTAACTGTCAACAGTTATGCATCTCGGTGCCACTTAGTCGTTCCACTCGGTCGCACCGACAGTGTCGGGCTATATATACACACGGGCAAAATTTGGAAAACTTTCTCCAAACCTCTTCGCCCACGCATAGCTCGCTTTGCCTACTAGGTCTACGGATCGTCGACTTTGTCGCCAGCCGCCTCTTGTCACTGGTCTCCGCCGCCGTCAAGGATTTCTTCTCTGTCGTTGCCGCCGTAGCGAGTTCATCGCCGAACTAGGGTTGAACTCGATCACAGTGCTATCCTCGTCTGATTCTCAGCACATTGTGTTCATTATGATTCTTGCCACGATTGAAACACTTCTATCTAGTCAAAACAATCCTTGGAATAGATGTGATTCGAAAATTTAGGGTTAGGTTTCCGCCGAAACCATCTCGGACCCACCGAGTTGAAAAACTCGGTCCCACCGATTCGGCTAACGCCGTTGCACTAGTAGCTCTCGGTCTGACCGAGAATTGCTAATCGGTGTGACCGATTTTAGAACTTTGTGAAACCCTAGCAGTCTCGGTGCCACCGAACTATGACTCGGTCTGACTGGGTTCACTAGTTTAGGTTCCAAAACTGCTTCGGTATCACTGAGTTTGAAAATTGGTTGATCCGAAATGCTTTCTGTGGAAAACTAAAACTAAGTTTTTGAATCATTCTTTTGCAAAAATCTCTGCATTTTGTGATGCTCATCCATTCTATCTCATCTATAACTATTCATAGGATCAGCAGTCAGTGTATTCAGCATGTCAGATCAAAGTGATAGTCAGAACAGGGAAGAAGAGCAGATTCACATGAGTTAGGGCACTAGTCCCTCAAGTTCTTCAGATGATGGGAGAAGAAGCACTCCTAGCAAATTGCCTAAAGCAGCCACAAGAGCCAGAAGGAAGAGAACCTCAGACTCTGAGGATGAGGACTATGTTGCAGCTGAAGATGAGGCTACTTCCAAGAAGGTAGTGCTCAAAAAGGAGTATGGCTCAGCAAAGAACACAAAGCCTGGACTCAATAGGAAGGTCCCTGCCAAGAGGACACCTATGCTGAAGGTCAGAGGATCAACACAAGCACCTGAAAAGCCTGATCCCAAAGAGGCACCTGCAAGAAGGATTACCACGTCCAAACCCAAGAAGGTTCCCACTAGAGAAACCATGAAGTTTACTATTGAGTCAGAAGATGAAGCTGCTGGTCAAGATAAGAAGAAGAAGAGAGCCAGAACCACTACTGCCAAGGTTCTTGGCAACCCCTCTATGAGGAGAGACTCTGAGGAGGAGGAAGAAGAGGTTGCTGCACCAGCACCCAAGGCACAAAAGCTGATGGGTGATGCTATAAAGTCAGGGGCTACAACCTCAAAGCCCAAAGAAGCACCCAAAGCTGCCTCCAAGCCCAAGAGTGCACCAAAGAGGAATACCAGGAGTATACCAGCTACTGAGAAGAACAAGGCCCCAATGCCAGAAACTATTGCTGAGGAAGAAGAAGATGAAGAGCATGTGTTGAGAAAGCTAAAGGCAAAGATCCCAGACCACAATGATGCTCATCCTATGGCTGAGAACATGAAGCTAAGAAAGGATGCAGGACTCAGACAGTGGAGGTTATATGATCCCTATGCTATCAGGAGGAGGACTGCTATTGACTACAGGTTCCACACTAAGGAACAGCAGGATTACTATGAGATAGTGTTGTTGGACAAGAAGCCTATAGTTTGTGACATGAGGTGGGTCGACTGGACCTACATGAAAGAGAATGAGGAACACTATCCTGGAGTGCAAGACAGTTTCATTTCTTGTGGAGTTGCAGACTTTGTTGGGCAGAAGCTCACAAAGTGGAATGATGAGCTCATTATGCAATTCTACTCCACAGCACATTTCTACCCAGATGGCAGGATAGTGTGGATGTCTGAAGGTGCAAGGTACCAATCAACTATTGAGGAATGGGCAAATCTGATCAATGCACCCAAGGAGCAGGAAGATGACTTGGATGTCTATGCCAAGAAGAAGATGGATCACAATTCCATGGCTCATATGTACAAGGAGATCCCAGATGCTGCAGTTGAGACACATAAATTTGGATCTGTACATTATCTTCTGTCAGGACTCCCAACGATCAACTGGATCCTCAGGCATACTCTGTTGCCCAAGTCAGCTGACCACAACATGATCAGAGGGCATGCTATAAACTTGCTACACTTGTTTGATGTGCCACAGAAGTTCAAGGTCATGAGCCTCATTGTTGAGACCATCAAGAGGACAGCAGCAGACCAAAAGAGAAGTTGTGGGTATGCCCCACAGATTCAGGAGCTGATTAACTCTAAGATGGGCATAGGCACATACTTGCTGGACAAGGAACATTTTGCTATCTATCCAGAATTTGAGGACAACCAAGTGGTTATGGATGAAGATGAACCATCTTCTATGCATGCTCAAGCCAAGAAGGAGAAGGCAAGGACAGAGAAGGCAACCAACATGCCAACAATGGAAGAGGCATCTCAGTACTTTCTGAAAAGCAAACAGGATCAACTAGGCTACTTGATTGCATCCACTCTGAGGATTGAGAAGGGGCTGGCCACCTTGACTCAAAACCAGGAGAGCCTGGAGAGGATCATGGAGCAGAAGTTCTACAATTTAGATGTGAAGGTAACTAAGATCCAGTCTGTTGTTGAGCAGCTTCAGGATGACATGGAGGAGAGGAAGGACAAGACAATCGCAGATGCATTTGCCAGAGTGCCAAGAGCTTAGAGATCAGCTGCAGTGCCAGTAACAGACACCAGACCCACTTCATCTGCACCAGCTATAGCTCCTACAGCTCCAGTGCAACCAGCTTCAGCACCGACACCTCCAGCTCCATCTACATCAACTGATGCTTTCATCCTTGGCGTTCTATCTACACCACCACCTGAAGACCAAGCCTGAGAGTCGATCTAGTACTATGCATTTTCTATGAACTTTTTGGTAACTTGTTGCCAAAGGGGGAGAAAAATGTATAGATCATAGGCTTCGAGAGAGAGTGTTTCTTTTTGTTCTCTCTTGCTTTGGTGGTTGAACTTTATTTGCTTGTTTGAGATACTCTATGTCTGTGTGATACTTGATGATCATGTGTTTGATTATATGCTACATTTATGCTTGTTGGATGACATTATCTTAACTATCCTTATATGATCATTCACTTTGTTTGGTGATGAGTTCATGTATTCAATCTTTATTATTTTGAGCGCTCCACCAAGATGTATGTGACATGGAAGAGTAACCCATGAGCCTAATTCCTTGTGCATTTGCAGTCCAAAGCAAATCTTAAACTATGCACAAATTTAGGGGGAGCTCTTGCTTATCACATACTTCTCAAAGCGACGATGTTTTTCAATCTTATTATCATTTGTCGAAGCTTTGATCTATATGTTGTCATCAATTACCAAAAAGGGGGAGATTGAAAGTGCAACTATCCCTTGGTGGTTTTAGTAAATCATAACATATAGCTCATTGAGCTAATGCTATCCCAAGACTATTATTTCAGGAAAGCTCAATGAATGGCATGGCATGGATGATGAAAGTGGATCCCTCAAAATATTAAGGACAAAGGATTGGCTCAAGCTCAAAAGTTCAAGACTGTACATTTTAAATTTTAGTGATCCAAGATCACATTGAGTCTATAGGAAAAGCCAATACTATCAAGGAGGGATGAGGTGTTGCCTAATGAGCCTATTGCTTCAAGTGCTTAGTGATATGCTCCAAAAACCCTCAACTACTTTCTCACATCCACATATGACCTAAACCCAAAGTCAAACTCGGCCATACTGATTTTTCTATCCGGCGCCACCGAGTTCAAATGTCATAGCCACTGCCACAAACCCAAGGCAAATCGGTCTCGTCGATAGGGATCTCGGTCTCACCGAGATGGGATTGTAATCTCACTATTTCCCTTCGTAACGTTTTGGTCTAACCAAAGTGAGCGATCGGTCCGACCGAGTTTGAAATGTAAACTCCCTGTTTCCCTTTCATAACATTTCGGTCTCACCGAAAAGAGCGAATTGGTCCCACCGAGTTTACCTGACAAACTCTCTGGTTATCTTATTACCAAAATCGGTCTCACCGAGTTTGTGTAATCGGTCTCAGCGAGATTACGTTATGCCCTAACCCTAACGATATCGGTCCTACCGAGTTGCATGTCGGTCCCACCGAAAATCCTAACGGTCACTAGATTTGCTAAATCGGTCCGACCGAGTTTACCAATTCGGTCCCACTAAGTTTGGCAAGTTGTGTGTAATGGTTAGATTTTGTGTGGAGGCTATATATACCCCTCCACCTCCTCTTCATTCGTAGAGAGAGCCATCAGAACAAACCTACACTTGCAACTTACCATTTTTGAGAGAGAACCACCTACTCATGTGTTGAGGCCAAGATACTCCATTCCTACCATACGAATCTTGATCTCTAGCCTCCCCCAATTTCTTTCCACTCAAATATTCTTTCCACCAGATCCAAATCCCATGAGAGAGAGTTGATTGTTGGGGAGACTATCATTTGAAGCACAAGAGCAAGGAGTTGATCATCAACGCACCATTTGATACTTCTTGGAGAGTGGTGTCTCCTAGATTGGCTAGGTGTCAGTTGGGAGCCTCCGACAAGATTTTGGAGTTGAACCAAGGAGTTTGTAAGGGCAAGGAGATCGCCTACTTCGTGAAGATCTACCGCTAGTGAGGCAAGTCCTTCGTGGGCGATGGCCATGGTGGGATAGACAAGGTTGCTTCGTGGGTTGAAGTCTCCATCAACGTGGATGTACGATAGCACCACCTATCGGAACCACGACAAAAACATTCGTGTCTCCAATTGCGTTTGAATCCTGCAAACCCGTCCCTTTACATTCTTGCAAGTTACATGCTTTAATTTCCGTTGCTCATATACTCTTTGCATGCTTTCTTGAATTGTGTGAAGATTGCTTGACTTGTCCAAAGATAGCTAAAATCTACCAAAGTCTAAAATTAGGAAAAGGTTAAGTTTTTAATTGGTCAAGTAGTCTAATCACCCCCCCCTCTAGACATACTTCAAGGTTCTACAAGTGGTATCAGAGCTTTGGTCTCCATTTGCTTTGATTTTCATAGCTTTTGGTGGTCATAGCCTCGGTTTCACAACCTAGGAGAGTATGGCATCTAGCGAGGGAAATTATCACCGTAGAGGTCCTTACTTTGATGGTACTAATTTTGCTAGTTGGAAGCATAAGATGAAAATGCATATTCTCGGACATAACCCTGCCGTTTGGGCTATTGTGTGTATTGGCTTGCAAGGTGAATTCTTTGATGGGAGAGAGACAAACCGTGAAGCTAGCGCAGATGAATTAAAGATGCTGCAATACAACGCTCAAGCTTGTGATATCCTCTTCAATGGCTTGTGCCCCGAGGAATTCAACAAAATCAGCCGTCTTGAGAATGCAAAGGAAATTTGGGATACTTTGATTGATATGCATGAAGGTACCGACTCCGTCCAGGAATCCAAGTTGGATGTGCTCAAAAGTCAGCTTGACAAGTTCAAAATGAAGGATGGTGAAGGTGTCGCTGAAATGTACTCTAGGCTTGCTCTTATCACAAATGAGATTGCCGGCTTAGGGAGTGAAGAGATGACCCACAGATTTATCATCAAGAAGATCCTAAGAGAATTGTATGGAAAGTATGATACCGCGTGCACATTGATCCAAATGATGCCAAATTACAAAGATCTCAAGCCAACGGAAGTCATTGGAAGAATTGTTGCTCATGAGATGTCACTCAAGGATAAGGAGGAACTTCACAACAAGTCAAGTGGTGCTTACAAAGCCTCATGTGAAGCCCCCACATCATCAAGTGAGAAACAAACCTTCAATGAAGAATTGAGCTTAATGGTGAAGAACTTCAACAAATTCTACAAGAGTAGAAGCAAAGAAAGAAGCTCTAAGTCAAGGTCCTACAATGACAAAAGATCTTCTAGTCGAGAGCGCAGTTGCTACAATTGTGGGAGAACTGGACACTATTCCAACGAGTGTATGGCACCCTACAAAAGAAGAGAAGATTCTCCAAAAAGAAGAAGTAAAAGAGAAGAATCACCACCAAGAGAGAGAAGGAGTAGAGATGATCGTTATGAATGAAGACCCTCACGGAGAAGCAAGGATTTGGAAAGGAAGGACAAGTCATCAAGGAGCTACACAAAACAAAGACATCAAGCTCATGTTGGTGAATCGGTATCCGGCTCCGACTCCAACAACCACTCCGAGAGAAACTATCACTCTGACTCTGAATATACTCAAGATGAAGGTGTTGCCGGTCTAGCACTTGTGTCAACCAACTCCTATGACATATTTGATTCACCAAATGAAGGAATTGGAAGATGCTTCATGGCCAAAGGTCCTAAGGTAACACACCCCGAGTATTTGATTTTAATAGTGATGAAGATGACTTGCTAGGTGATGATGATTTACTTGTTGAAAACTCTAGTGATGAATACTATGATGAAACGTCAATTAATCATGCTAATCAAGATAAAATAAATGACAATGATAAGGAGAAGATTGAGCTTCTAACTAAAGAACTAAACACTCTTAAGTTAGCTCATGAAACTATCTTCGAAGATCATCGAGAACTTTTAAGGGCTCATGAGATGTTACTCTTTGAAAAGCTCAATCTTGAGCAAGAGCATGAGTTCTTAAAGGCAATCAATGATGATCTCCGTAAGAAAAGTTCTTCTTACATTGCCAAGGGTTTACTCTTATCTACTTACATGCCTCAAGTCAAGTCTAGTAACAAGAACAAGAAAGACTCTTCCTCTAGTAGTAACAATAATAATGCTAAATCCAATATTGTTGCTTCTAGTAGTTCTCTTGATTCCACTAATGATTCTCTTAGCCAAGTTACACTTGAGCAAGAAAATAGCTTATTGAAGGGAATTATAGAGAAAAGTGTATACAAGAACCTTGCCGGGAGTAAGCAATTCGAGGAAATTGTACGCAAGCAAGGAAGGCACCGGAAGAATCAAGGTGTTGGTTTTGAACGAAAGTTCAATGCCAATGGAGTTGAGTGGGAAGAAGATCAATAGCCCAAGATGAAGTTTGTTCCTCAACAAGAGAAGTATGATCCTACTTCCTTCAGGGGAACACAAGCACAAGATGATCTTCCACCACAAGACCACAAGAACAAAGGCAAGGACAAGCTTCAAGAGGAGATTGATGCATTTGAAGAAGCACCTAAGGCCTTGGTCAAATGGGTTCCCAAGACTACGTCAAGTTCTACTTCATCAATTACAACTACAACTCCAAGGATTCCCATCAAGATGATGTGGATCCTGAAGAAGAAGAACTAGAGAGTTCTTGAGGGTGACTCCGCCAACATTCTTCACTCATATCATTATGGCAAGGACAAGTGCAATCAACTTCTATATCTTGCACTAGTTCAAGGAGTCACAAACCCTCATGTTGGTAAGGCAAGGGACAAGGTAACCTAATGATTTCTTGGACATCATCTTGTGTGTGCAGCACTCTATGTCTATGGATATTCTTGTTTGTTCCTTGTGGGACTAACCCATGTAGGTATTGAAAGTGCAACTCACTCCAAAGGATTGCTCCAAATGATCTACATCAACATTGAGCATCCACATCTTCAACACCTACATGAAGTCATCATCGACAAAACCCAAGGTTAGTTCATCCCTCTAAGGGGGGATCTCACATCTAGCGGGAGCTTAACTCTAAGAATTGAGTCAAAGCAACTCTAATGGTGTGAACACATCAATGCATTATGTAAAAGTGGTAACCCCACTTGAGCTTAAACGATGAGTATGACCTATGGTCAAATGTTCTCATTTGACTCCTAAGTCAATATACTCATATATAGATGACCTAGTCATCGCCAATTGTTTGATAGATGCTAGAATTGGTTGTGCTTGCTTTGCCACATGTTTCATTTGCCATTTTATTGTGTGAGCATGTTGGATGCATATTTTACTCATTCAAGAACATCCACTTGTTGCTTTGATTGATTGGCTTCTTTTTCTTTGGCCAAGTGGATGGACAAGAATGCCTAAGAACCTTCTCCAGCTATCTATGCTTTTCTCGTCTCAAACTCTATTCATGCTACAACACAAAATTTGATCAAGTCAGATTCGAACCACTCTGTGTTAGGAGCACTCGGAGTCCCCGATTCGTCATAGACTTAAACTTCCAAAACTTCTTTGTGATTCTCGATCTGACCGATTCCTCCATTTCGGTCCTACTGAGATCACTAAGTCGATCTAGGTTTTCAATCTCGGTGCAACCGATTTGAACTTTTCAGTCACACCGAGTTGCTATAACTGTCAATAGTTATGCATCTCGGTGCCACTTAGTTGTTCCACTCGGTCACACCGACACTGTCGGGCTATATATACACACGGGCAAAATTTGGAAAACTTTCTCCAAACCTCTTCGCCCACGCATAGCTCGCTCTGCCTACTAGGTCTACAGATCGTCGACTTCGTCGCTAGCCGCTTCTTGTCGCTGGTCTCCGCCGCCGTCAAGGATTTCTTCTCCGTCGTTGCCGCCGTAGCGAGTTCATCGCCGAACTAGGGTTGAACTCGATCACAGTGCTATCCTCGTCTGTTTCTCAGCACATTGTGTTCATTATGATTCTTGCCACGATTGAAACACTTCTATCCAGTCAAAACAATCCTTGGAATAGATGTGATTTGAAAATTTAGGGTTAGGTTTCCGCCGAAACCATCTCGGACCCACCGAGTTGAAAAACTCGGTCCCACCGATTCGGCTAATGCCATTGCACTAGTAGCTCTCGGTCTGACCGAGAATTGCTAATCGGTGTGACTGATTTTAGAACTTTGTGAAACCCTAGCAGTCTCGGTGCCAACGAACTGTGACTCGGTCTGACCGGGTTCACTAGTTTAGGTTCCAAAACTGCTTCGCTATCACTGAGTTTGAAAATAGGTTGATCCGAAATGCTTTCTGTGGAAAACTAAAACTAAGTTTTTGAATCATTCTTTTGCAAAAATCTTTGCATTTTGTGATGCTCATCCATTCTATCTCATCTATAACTATTCACAGGATCAGCAGTCAGTGTATTCAGCATGTCAGACCAAAGTGATAGTAAGAACAGGGAAAATGAGCAGATTCACATGAGTGAGGGCACAAGTCCCTCAAGTTCTTCAGATGATGGGAGCAGAAGCACTCCTAGCAAATTGCCTAAAGCAACCACAAGAGCCAGAAGGAAGAGAACCTCAGACTCTGAGGATGAGGACTATGTGGCAGCTGAAGATGAGGCTACTTACAAGAAGGTAGTGCTCAAAAAGGAGTATGGCTCAGCAAAGAACACAAAGCCTGGACTCAATAGGAAGGTCCCTGCCAAGAGGACACCTATGCTGAAGGTCAGAGGATCAACACAAGCACCTAAAAAGCCTGATCCCAAAGAGGCACCTTCAAGAAGGATTACCACTTCCAAACCCAAGAAGGTTCCCACTGGAGAAACCATGAAGTTTACTATTGAGTCAGAAGATGAAGCTGCTGGTCAAGATAAGAAGAAGAAGAGAGCCAGAACCACTACTGCCAAGGTTCTTGGCAACCCCTCTATGAGGAGAGACTCTGAGGAGGAGGAAGAAGAGGTTGCTGCACCAGCACCCAAGGCACAAAAGCTGATGGGTGATGCTATAAAGTCAGGGGCTACAACCTCAAAGCCCAAAGAAGCACCCAAAGCTGCCTCCAAGCCCAAGAGTGCACCAAAGAGGAATACCAGGAGTATACCAGCTACTGAGAAGAACAAGGCCCCAATGCCAGAAACTATTGCTGAGGAAGAAGAAGATGAAGAGCATGTGTTGAGAAAGCTAAAGGCAAAGATCCCAGACCACAATGATGCTCATCCTATGGCTGAGAACATGAAGCTAAGAAAGGATGCAGGACTCAGACAGTGGAGGTTATATGATCCCTATGCTATCAGGAGGAGGACTGCTATTGACTACAGGTTCCACACTAAGGAACAGCAGGATTACTATGAGATAGTGTTGTTGGACAAGAAGCCTATAGTTTGTGACATGAGGTGGGTCGACTGGACCTACATGAAAGAGAATGAGGAACACTATCCTGGAGTGCAAGACAGTTTCATTTCTTGTGGAGTTGCAGACTTTGTTGGGCAGAAGCTCACAAAGTGGAATGATGAGCTCATTATGCAATTCTACTCCACAGCACATTTCTACCCAGATGGCAGGATAGTGTGGATGTCTGAAGGTGCAAGGTACCAATCAACTATTGAGGAATGGGCAAATCTGATCAATGCACCCAAGGAGCAGGAAGATGACTTGGATGTCTATGCCAAGAAGAAGATGGATCACAATTCCATGGCTCATATGTACAAGGAGATCCCAGATGCTGCAGTTGAGACACATAAATTTGGATCTGTACATTATCTTCTGTCAGGACTCCCAACGATCAACTGGATCCTCAGGCATACTCTGTTGCCCAAGTCAGCTGACCACAACATGATCAGAGGGCATGCTATAAACTTGCTACACTTGTTTGATGTGCCACAGAAGTTCAAGGTCATGAGCCTCATTGTTGAGACCATCAAGAGGACAGCAGCAGACCAAAAGAGAAGTTGTGGGTATGCCCCACAGATTCAGGAGCTGATTAACTCTAAGATGGGCATAGGCACATACTTGCTGGACAAGGAACATTTTGCTATCTATCCAGAATTTGAGGACAACCAAGTGGTTATGGATGAAGATGAACCATCTTCTATGCATGCTCAAGCCAAGAAGGAGAAGGCAAGGACAGAGAAGGCAACCAACATGCCAACAATGGAAGAGGCATCTCAGTACTTTCTGAAAAGCAAACAGGATCAACTAGGCTACTTGATTGCATCAACTCTGAGGATTGAGAAGGGGCTGGCCACCTTGACTCAAAACCAGGAGAGCCTGGAGAGGATCATGGAGCAGAAGTTCTACAATTTAGATGTGAAGGTAACTAAGATCCAGTCTGTTGTTGAGCAGCTTCAGGATGACATGGAGGAGAGGAAGGAAAAGACAATCGCAGATGCATTTGCCAGAGTGCCAAGAGCTTAGAGATCAGCTGTAGTGCCAGTAACAGACACCAGACCCACTTCATCTGCACCAGCTATAGCTCCTACAGCTCCAATGCAACCAGCTTCAGCACCGACACCTCCAGCTCCATCTACATCAACTGATGCTTTCATCCTTGGCGTTCTATCTACACCACCACCTGAAGACCAAGCCTGAGAGTCGATCTAGTACTATGCATTTTCTATGAACTTTTTGGTAACTTGTTGCCAAAGGGGGAGAAAAATGTATAGATCATAGGCTTCGAGAGAGAGTGTTTCTTTTTGTTCTCTCTTGCTTTGGTGGTTGAACTTTATTTGCTTGTTTGAGATACTCTATGTCTGTGTGATACTTGATGATCATGTGTTTGATTATATGCTACATTTATGCTTGTTGGATGACATTATCTTAACTATCCTTATATGATCATTCACTTTGTTTGGTGATGAGTGCATGTATTCAATCTTTATTATTTTGAGCGCTCCACCAAGATGTATGTGACATGGAAGAGTAACCCATGAGCCTAATTCCTTGTGCATTTGCAGTCCAGAGCAAAGCTTAAACTATGCACAAATTTAGGGGGAGCTCTTGCTTATCACATACTTCTCAAAGCGATGATGTTTTTCAATCTTATTATCATGTGTCGAAGCTTTGATCTATATGTTGTCATCAATTACCAAAAAGGGGGAGATTGAAAGTGCAACTATCCCTTGGTGGTTTTAGTAAATCATAACAACATATAGCTCATTGAGCTAATGCTATCCCAAGACTATTATTTCAGGAAAGCTCAATGAATGGCATGGCATGGATGATGAAAGTGGATCCCTCCAAATATTAAGGACAAAGGATTGGCTCAAGCTCAAAAGTTCAAGACTCTACATTTTAAATTTTAGTGATCCAAGATCACATTGAGTCTATAGGAAAAGCCAATACTATCAAGGAGGGATGAGGTGTTGCTTAATGAGCCTATTGCTTCAAGTGCTTAGTGATATGCTCCAAAAACCCTCAACTACTTTCTCACATCCACATATGACCTAAACCCAAAGTCAAACTCGGCCATACCGATTTTTCTATCCGGCGCCACCGAGTTCAAATGTCATAGCCACTGCCACAAACCCAAGGCAAATCGGTCTCGTCGATAGGGATCTCGGTCCAACCGAGATGGGATTGTAATCTCTCTATTTCCCTTCGTAACGTTTCGGTCTAACCGAAGTGAGCGATCGGTCCGACCGAGAGTGCAATGTAAACTCCCTGTTTCCCTTTCGTAACATTTCGGTCTCACCGAAAAGAGCGAATCGGTCCCACCGAGTTTACCTGACAAACTCTCTGGTTAGCTTATTACCAAAATCGGTCTCACCGAGTTTGTGTAATCGGTCTCACCGAGATTACGTTATGCCCTAACCCTAACCATATCGGTCCTACCGAGTTGCATGTCGGTCCCACCGAAAATCCTAACGGTCACTAGATTTGCTAAATCGGTCCGACCGAGTTTACCAATTCGGTCCCACTAAGTTTGGCAAGTTGTGTGTAATGGTTAGATTTTGTGTGGAGGCTATATATACCCCTCCACCTCCTCTTCGTTCGTACAGAGAGCCATCAGAACAAACCTACACTTGCAACTTACCATTTTTGAGAGAGAACCACCTACTCATGTGTTGAGGCCAAGATATTCCATTCCTACCATATGAATCTTTATCTCTAGCCTTCCCCAGTTTCTTTCCACTCAAATATTCTTTACACCAGATCCAAATCCCATGAGAGAGAGTTGATTGTTGGGGAGACTATCATTTGAAGCACAAGAGCAAGGAGTTGATCATCAACGCACCATTTGTTACTTCTTGGAGAGTGGTGTCTCCTAGATTGGCTAGGTGTCAGTTGGGAGCCTCCGACAAGATTGTGGAGTTGAACCAAGGAGTTTGTAAGGGCAAGGAGATCGCCTACTTCGTGAAGATCTACCGCTAGTGAGGCAAGTCCTGCGTGGGCGACGGCCATGGTGGGATAGACAAGGTTGCTTCTTCGTGGACCTTTCGTGGTTGGAGCCCTCCGTGGACTCGTGCAACCGTTACCCTTCGTGGGTTGAAGTCTCCATCAACGTGGATGTACGATAGCACCACCTATCGAAACCACGACAAAAACATCTGTGTCTCAAACCCTTCCCTTTACATTCTTGCAAGTTACATGCTTTAATTTCCACTGCTCATATACTCTTTGCATGCTTGCTTGAATTGTGCGAAGAGTGCTTGACTTGTCCAAAGATAGCTAAAATCTGCCAAAGTCTAAAATTGGGAAAAGGTTAAGTTTTTAATTGGTCAAGTAATCTAATCACCCCCCCTCTAAACATACTTCAAGGTCCTACATATGGACCACGATCTAGCTGTGCTTCTGTCTATGCCCATGGTATTTTGAGTGCATAGTTATGCACGCGCGGTACAAATGTCGCCGCTTGGTCGGGACTGGGACGGAGGCCGAATTGTTAGTCAAGTTCTTGACAAGCTAGACTGTCCTGCTGCAGAGTAGTTCGGATTTGCTTGACAGTGTCTGGGAGCTTGGCCGCCAAATTATGGTTCTGCCTGTAAATGCCGCTTTGTACTTCTGCTGCGAGGGCAGCGGTGTGCTCGTCGGTACGGAGGGAGCGTTCCATGTTTCCATTGACTGTTATGACACCGCGTAGTCCGGGCATCTTGAGCTTGAGATAAGCATAGTGTGGTACCGCATTGAATCGAGCGAATGTGGTTCGTCTGAGTAGTGCGTGATATCCACTGCGGAAGGGGACGATACCGAAGATCAACTCTTCGCTTCGCAAATTGTCCGGGGATTCGAAGACCACCTCCAGTGTGATTGAGCCCGTACAGCTGGCCTCTACACCTGGGATGACACCTTTGAAGGTGGTTTTTGTGGGATTGATCCTTGAGGGATCAATACCCATTTTGCGCATTGTATCCTGATAGAGCAGGTTTAGGCTACTGCCACCGTCCATGAGGACTCGCGTAAGATGGAATCCATCAATGATTGGGTCAAGGACCAGTGTGGCTGAACCGCCATGACGGATACTGGTCAGATGGTCTCTGCGATCGAAGGTGATCGGGCAGGACGACCATGGGTTGAAGTTTCGGGCGACTGGCTCCATCACGTAGACGTCCCTGAGCACGCGCTTGCGCTCCCTCTTGGGGATATGGGTAGCGTATATCATGTTCGCCGTTTTAACTTGGGGGGGCTTCTTCTGTCCCCCTGTGTTCGGTGGCCAGGGCTCCTCATCATCGTCCTCACTTTGCGACCCCTTCTCCTTGCTCTCGGCATTTAACTTGTTGGCCTATTTAAAAACCCAACAGTCTTTGTTGGTATGATTGGTTGCTTTATCAGGAGTGCCATGGATTTGACATGGACGATCGAGTATGCGGTCCAAACTGGACGGGCCCGGATTGTTTCTTTTATATGGCTTCTTCCACTAACCGGCCTTAGAGCCACTGGATCCGCCATTGACCGTCGTGTCCTCGATGTTGTCATCGTTGTTTCGACGCTTGTGTCTGTTGCGTCGGGGCTTGCCGTTGCTATTTCTGGTTTCAAAAGTGCCAGGTTCGCTTGCATTGTTATTGCTACGGGCTAGCCAGCTATCCTCGCCCATGCAGAAGCGGGTCATAAGCATCGTGTGGGCTGCCATGGACTTTGTCTTTTCTTGGCCGAGGTGTCAGGCGAGCCATTCGTCATGGATGCTATGTTTAAAGGCCGCTAGGGCTTCGGCATCCGGATAGTCGATGATCTGGTTCTTTTTAATTAATAACGTAGTCCAGAATTTCCTGGCTGACTCTCTGGGCTGTTGAACTATGTGACTTAAGTCGTCGGCATTCTGTGGTCGAACATATGTACCTTGGAAGTTGTCGAGGAAGGCATATTCCAAGTCCTCCCAGCAGCCAATGGAGTTTTCGGGCAGACTTTTCAACCAGTGCTGAGCTGGTCCCTTGAGTTTTGGCGAGAGGTATTTGATGGCGTGAAGATCATCACCGCAGGCCATATGAATATGGAGAAGAAAATGCTCAATCCATACCGCGGGGTCTGTTGTCCCATCATATGACTCAATGTTCGCAGGTTTAAACCCTTCCGGGAATTCATGTTCCATTACTTCATCAGTGAAGCGAAGGGGGTGTGCGGCGCCTCTATATCAGGCCAAGTCGCGATGTAGCTCAGATGGAGTTCGTCTGTGATCTTCGGTCTGAGCGTGGTTATGTTTGTCACGTCCGGCCGGATGGCCATCATCGCGCATCAGGGCACGCCCCCGCGATCCGTAGATTGATCTGGTCTGACCTGCTCTGTTTTCCAGGTCGTGCCGCATGTCATATGTGTATCCCCGAGCTGTTGTATTTCTGTTTTTACCGCGAGGTAGTGTGGGCTGGTGTTCGGCTCGAGTTGCCACTTTGCTCCAGCCATGTGGTGGTCGGTCAGCCGCATTATGCGCTGGTAGGATAGGCTCCAGTGCCTCATCATCTAATTGGGGTAGCAATTTGCGCTACGGGTAACTTTTGGTTGGGCGCTCGAGGCGGTACTCCTCGGCTGCCAGGACATTAGTCCATCTATCATTGAGAAGATCTTGATCAGCTTGAAGCTGTTGCTGCTTCTTTTTCAGGCTCCTTGCAGTGGCTATTAGCCGGCACTTAAAGCGCTCCTGATCGACGGGCTCCTCATGCACGATAAAGTCTTCGTCGCTGATGCTCGCCTCATCCTCGGAGAGTGGAAGATAATTACTGTCCTCCAAGTCTTTGTTAACGGAATGTTCATTAGGGTTGACTCACCCATCCTCCCGTTCATCCTGTTCGGAAGTTGGCTCAACGGGGTCTTCGTTGTCTTTGGCATCGTCCGGAGCATTATTTTCTCCTGTACCGGTATTGCTGTTTTTTCCACAGCGTGGTTTAGAGCGGCGGCACTGACGTTGGTGCTTTGGCTGTATCTCAGGAGGCTTATCCTCGATTGGATTCTTCTCATTGTCGCCATTGTTCTCTTTGGGTGTATCTACCATGTATACGTCATACGAGGAGGTGTCTGTCTAGCGCCCTATAAGCAGTGGTTTTTGTGCCTGCTCCTCTCCGGGATCATCGTCCATACCGTCGATGTCTTCGGAGTCGTAATCGAGCATGTCGGTTAAGTCTTCGATAGTGGCTATTAAGTGGGTGGTGGGTGGGAAGCGGAATTCTCTGCCATCAGCTTCCAATCCAGACCGGATATAGTTCGGCTAAGAGTCCCCTGATAAGGAGAGGGCTTTTAATGAGTTTAGCACATCGCCTAAAGGTGAGTGCCGGAAAGTGTTCGTGGAGCTAAACTCAAGGATCGGCGCCTGATTAGGTTCGATGGGCGCGGACGCATGCGGTCTGGAACCTATGGCCGGAGACGAATCCGAGGTTCTGGTGACACGAGCCCACTAGAGGTTGGATCTGTGTGCGGCTGCGCC
The DNA here is from genome assembly GCA_963921465.1 of Triticum timopheevii. NCBI lineage: Eukaryota > Viridiplantae > Streptophyta > Magnoliopsida > Poales > Poaceae > Triticum > Triticum timopheevii. Next base: position 250,122,416 of record OY997272.1, read on the forward strand.
GCTGAATCTGCGGCTTCCGTGGCGGGGTTGAGCTTCCCGTCCTCGGACGGTGCAATTTGCTCTAGATCTAGGGCCAGAGCAGTTATAGGCACTATCTCCTTGGCATGGTCCAATGACAGATTTAGGTCATGTTCGTCATGGTGGCAGGGAGCGGCTGTCATGGGCTCGAATCCGTCGAAGATCAAGTCTCCGCGGATATCGGCAACGTAATTCCAGCTTCCAAACCTGACCTGATGGCCAAGGGCGTAGCTATCGATCCGCTCTAGACGGACAAGCGAGTTGGCCCGCAGTGCGAAGCCACCGAATATGAAGATCTGTCCGGGGAGGAAAACCTCCCCCTAGACTGCATTGTTGTAGATGATTGACGGATCCATCAAACCTTTTGGTGACGACGCAGCGGAACTCTCAATGAAAGCACCAATTTCGATGTCAAAACCGGTGGATCTCAGGTAGGGGGTCCCAACTGTGCGTCTAAGGTTGATGGTAATAGGAGGCGGGGGACACGATGTTTACCCAGGTTCGGTCCCTCTCTATGGAGGTAACACCCTACTTCCTACTTGATTGATCTTGATGAATATGAGTATTGCAAGAGTTGATCTACCATGAGATCATAATGACTAAAACCCTAGAAGTCTAGCCTGTATGATTATGATTGCCTCTATGGACTAAACCCTCCAGTTTATATAGACACCGGAGGGGGTTGTACAAAGTCGGTTACAGAGAAAGGAATCTTCATATCCGGGCGCCAAGCTTGCCTTCCAAGCCAAGGAGAATCCCATTCGAGCACGGGAAGAAGTCTTCTGTCTTGTATCTTCATAGCCCAATAGTCCGGCCCATGCCAACAGGCCGGACGCCCGAGGACCCCTTAATCCAGGACTCCCTCAGACGCCTCGTGGCGTTTCTGACTTCAACTCCAAGTATTCTGGTTTGCTTTCGGTCCACGAAATATCATCGCGAAGGTTTCATTCTGTTTGGACTCTGTTTGGTATTCCTTTTCTGCAAAACTCTAAAATAGGCAAAAAAAAACAGAAACTAGCACTTGGCCTCTGGTTAATAGGTTAGTCCCAAAAATAATATAAAAGAGCATATTAAAGCCCATTAGACATCCAAAACAGATAATATAATAGCATGGAACAATCATAAATTATAGATACTTTGGAGACATATCAAGCATCCCCAAGTTTAATTCCTGCTCGTCCTCGAGTAGGTAAATGATAAAAACAGAATTTTTGATGTGGAATGCTGCCTAACAAAATTATCAATGTAATTTTCTTTATTGTGGCATGACTTTTCAGAACCAAAAGATTCAAGACAAAAGTTTAATATTAACATAAAAATTATAATACTTCAAGCATACTAACAAAGCAATCATGTCTTCTCAAAATAACATGGCCAAAGAAAGATCATCCCTACAAAATCATATAGTTTAGCTATGCTCCATCTTCATCACACAAAATATTCAAATCATGCACAACCCCGGTTTTAGCCAAGCAATTGTTTCATACTTTATTATTCTCAAACTTTTTCAACTTTCACGCAATACATGAGCATGAGCCATGGACATAACACTATAGGTGGAATAGAGTGGTGGTTGTGGAGAAGACAAAAAAGAGGAAGATGGTCTCACATCAACTAGGCATATGAATAGGCTATGGAGATGACCATCAATAGATATCAATGTGAGTGAGTAGGGATTGCCATGCAACGGATGCATTAGAGCTATAAATGTATGAAAGCTCAACAAAAGAAACTGAGTGGGTGTGCATCCCACTTGCTTGCTCACGAAGACCTAGGGCATTTTTTAGGAAGACCAACATTGGAATATACAAGCCAAGTTCTATAATGAAAAATCCCCACTAGTGTATGAAAGTGACAACATAGGAGACTCGCTATCATGAAGATCATGGTGCTACTTTGAAGCACAAGTGTGGTAAAAGGATAGTAGCATTGCCCCTTCTCTCTTTTTTTCTCTTTTTTATTAGGGCCTTTTCAGTTAGTCCAGAGTCTCATCCCAACTTGTGGGGGAATCATAGACTCCATTATCCTTTCCTCACTGGGACAATGCTCTAATAATGAAGATCATCACACTTTTATTTACTTACGACTCAAGAATTATAACTCAATACTTAGAACAAAATATGACTCTATGTGAATGCATCGGCGGTGTACCGGGATGTGCAATGATTCAAGAGTGACATGTATGAAAAATTATGAACGGTGGCTTTGCCACAAATACGATGTCAACTACATGATCATGCAAGGCAATATGACAATGATGGAGCGTGTCATAATAAATGGAACAGTGGAAAGTTGCATGGCAATATATCTCGTAATGACTATGGAAATGCCATAATAGGTACGTATGGTGGCTGTTTTGAGGAAGGTATATAGTGGGTGTATGGTACCGGTGAAAGTTGCGCGGTGCTAGAGAGGCTAGCAATGGTGGAAGGGCGAGAGTGCGTATAATCCATGGAATGAACATTAGATATAAAAACCTCACATACTTATTGCAAAAATTTATTAATTATCGAAAGGAAGTACTACGCGTATGCTCCTAGGGGGATAGATTGGTAGGAAAAGACCATAGCTCGTCCCCGACCGCCACTCATAAGGAAGACAATCCTAAATAAATCATGCTCCAACTTCATCACATAACGGTTCACCATACGTGCATGCTACGGGAATCATAAACTTTAACACAAGTATCTCTCATATTCACGACCACTCTACTAGCATGACTCTAATATCACCATCTTCATATCTCAAAACAATCATAAAGAATCAAACTTCTCATAATATTCAACGCACTTTATATGAAAGTTTTTATTATACCCATCTTGGATGCCTATCATATTAGGACTAGTTTTATAACCAAAGCAAATTACCATGCTGTTCTAAAAGTCTTTCAAAATAATATAAGTGAAGCATGAGATATCAACAATTTCTATAAAATAAAACCACCACAGTGCTCTAAAAAGATATAAGTGAAGCACCAGAGCAATATTGTCTAGCTCAATAGATATAAGTGAAGCACATAGAGTATTCTAATAAATTCAGATTCATGCATGTATCTCCCAAAAGGTGTGTACTACAAGGATGATTGTGGTAAACTAAAAAGCAAAGACTCAAATCATACAAGATGCTCCAAGCAAAACACATATCATATGGTGAATAAAAGTATAGCCTCAAGTAAAGTACCGATAGACGAAGACGAAAGAGGGGATGCCTTCTGGGGCATCCCCAAGCTTAGGCTTTTGGTTGTCCTTTAATTTTACCTTGGGGTGCCTTGGTAATCCCCAAGCTTAGGCTTTTGCCACTCATTATTCCAAAATCCATCTAATCTTTACCCAAAAACATGAAAACTTTACAACACAAAACTTCAACAGAAAATCTCATGAGCTCTGTTAGTATAGGAAAATAAACCACCACTCTAAGGTACTGTAATGAACTCATTCTTTATTTTTTTTGGTGTCAAACCCACTGAATTCCAACTTCTCTATGGTTCATACCCCCCGATACTACTCATAGATTCATCAAAATAAGCAAACAACATACGAAAATAGAACAGTCTATAGCAATCTGTAAATTTCGAATACTTCTCAAACTCTAAAAATTCTGAAATAAATTGGTGGACGTGCGGAACTTTTCTATTAATCATCTTCAAAAAGAATCAACCAAAAGGCACTCTTCTGTAAAAAATGACAGCTATTCTCGTGAGCGCAAAAGTTTTTGTTTTTTACAATAAGAACGCAAAGACTTCACCAAAGTCTTCCCAAAGGTTCTACTTGGCACAAACACTAATTAAAACATAAAACCACATCTAACAAGAAGCTAGCTGAATTATTTATAACTAAACATGAGCAAAAAGTGAAGAATAAAAATAAAATTGGGTTGCCTCCCAACAAGCGCTATCGTTTAACGCCCCTAGCTAGGCATAAAAACACGAATAGATCTAGGTATCGCCATCTTTGGTTTGTAATCCATATGTGGCTCTCATAACAGATTCAAAAGGCAATTTAATTTTCTTCATAGGAAAGTTCTTCATGCCCTTCCTTAACAGAAATTGAAATCTAATATTTCCTTCTTTCATATCATTAATTGCACCAACCGTTCTAAGGAAAGATCTACCAAGAATAATAGGACATGTAGGATTGCAATCTATATCAAGAACAATGAAATATACGGGCACATAATTCCTATTTTCAACAATAAGAACATCATTAATCCTTCCCATAGATTCTTAATGGTGGAATCCGCAAGATGCAAATTTAAAGAACAATCATCAAATTCACGGAAACCTAGCACATCACACAAAGTTTTGGGAATCGTGGAAACACTAGCACCCAAATCACACAAAGTATAGAATTCATAATCTTTAATCTGAATTTTAATTGTAGGTTCCCACTCAACATAAACTTTTCTAGGGATAGAAACTTCTAGTTCAAGCTTTTCTTCAAAAGATTGAATCAAAGCATCAACGATATGTTTAGCAAAAGATTTATTTTGATTATATGCATGAGGAGAATTTAACACGGATTGCAACAAGGAAATACAATCTATCAAAGAGCAGTTATCATAATTAAATTCCTTGAAATCCGAAATAGTGGGTTCATTGCTACTTAAAGTTTTGACCTCTTCAATCCCACTTTTATAAATTTTTGCATCTAGATCTAAAAACTCTGAATCATTGGGACGCCTTTTAACTAAATTTGACTCAGCTCCAGTCCCATCTTTCTCAAGATTCATATTTTAAAACAAAGATTTAATAGGAGTCACATTAATCACTTTTAGATCTTCATTATTATCATGAAAACTAGAAGAACACGCTTTCACAAACAAATCTTTTTGAGCATGCATCCTAGCGGTTCTTTCTTTGCACTCATCAATGGAAATTCTCATGGCTTTGAGAGACTCATTGATATCATGCATAGGTGGAATAGATCGAAGTTTCAAAGAATCAACATCAAGAGAAATTCTATCCATGTTCCTAGCCAAATCTTAAGCAATTTTTCTTCAATCAAAGCATTGAAATTCTTTTGCAAACTCGTAAATTCTTTAACACTATTCTTAAAATCAGAGGGCATCTTATTAAAATTTCCATAAGAGTTGTTGTAGGAATTACCATATTTATTAGATGAATTATTAGGAAACGGCCGAGAATTAAAATTTCCTCTATACGCGTTGTTACCAAAATTGTTCCTACCAACAAAATTCACATCCATAGATTCATTATTATTCTCAATCAAAGTGGACAAAGGCATATCACTAGGATCAGAAGAAATACTTTTATTAGCAAATAATTTCATAAGTTTATCCATCTTTCCACTCAAAACATTAATTTCTTCAATCGCATGACCTTTTTTACTAGTGGATCTTTCCGTGTGCCATTCAGAATAGTTAACCATAATATTGTCTAGGAGTTTAGTAGCTTCTCCTAATGTGATTTCCATAAAAGTGCCTCCCGCGGCCGAATCTAAAAGATTTCTAGAAACAAAATTCAATCCGGCATAAATTCTTTGTAAAATCATCCACAAATTCAAACCATGTGTAGGCAAATTACGTATCATTAATTTCATCCTGTCCCAAGCTTGTGTAACATGCTCATGATCAAGTTGCTTAAAATTCATAATATTGTTCCCAAGAGACATGATCTTAGCGGGAGGAAAATACTTAGAGATAAAAGCATCTTTGCACTTATTCCATGAATCAATACTATTTTTAGGCAAAGAAGAGAACCAATTTTTAGCACGATCTCTAAGCGAAAATGGAAATAGCTTCAATTTAACAATATCATTATCCACATCTTTCTTCTTTTCCATATCACACAAATCTACGAAGTTTTTTAGATGGGTTGCGGCATCTTAACTAGGAAGGCCAGAAAATTGATCTTTCATAACAAGATTCAACAAAGCGGTATTAATTTCACAAGATTGAGCATCGGTAGTAGGAGCAATCGGAGTGCTAATAAAATCATTGTTGTTGGTATTTCAAAAGTCACACAATTTAGTATTATCTTGAGCCATCGTGACAAACAATCAATCCAACACACAAGCACACAGGAAGCAAGCGAAAAGAGATGAACGGAAGAGGGGCAAAGAAAAGGGAAAGGTTTCCGAAAATCATTTCAGAAGTGGGGGAGAGAAAAATGAGAGGCGAATGGCAAATAATGTAATGCGAGGGAGAAGAGTTTATGATGGATACTTGGTATGGCTTGACTTGGCGTAGATCTTCCCGGGAATGGCGCCAGAAATCCTTCTTGCTACCTCTTGAGCTTGCATTGGTTTTTCCCTTGAAGAGGAAAGGGTGATGCAGCAAAGTAGCGTAAGTATTTCCCTCAGTTTTGAGAACCAAGGTATCAATCCAGTAGGAGATGACGCACAAGTCACCTAGTACCTGCACAAACAATCAAGAACCTTGCAACCAACTCAATAAAGGGGTTGTCAATCACTTCACGGTTACTCGCAAAAGTGAGATCTAATAGAGATAGTAAAGTAAATATTGTTGGTATTTTTGTCATATAGATTGGAAATTAAAGATTGCAAAATAGTAAACTAGATTTAAAGAGATGCAATATAATGGAAAAGAGATGTGATATAATAGAAAAGAGACCCGGGGGACATAGGTTTCACTAGTGGCTTCTCTTGAGATAGCATGTATTACGGTGGGTGAACAAATTACTGCCGAGCAATTGATAGAAAACCGCATAATTATGAAGATATCTAAGGCAATGATCATGAACATCGGCATCACGTCCGTGTCAAGTAGACCAAAACAATTCTGCATCTACTACTATTACTTCCACACATCGACCGCTATCCAGCATGCATCTAGAGTATTAAGTTCATAAGAACGGTGTAACACATTAAGCAAGATGACATGATGTACATGGATAAACTCAAGCAATATGATATAAACCCCATCTTTTAATCCTCAATGGAAACAATGCAATATGTGCCTTGCTGCCCCTACTGTCATTGGGAACGGACACTGCAAGATTGAACCCAAAGCTAAGCACTTCTCCCATTGCAAGAAAGGTCAATCTAGTAGGCCAAACTAAACTGATAATTCGAAGAGACTTGCAAAGATATCAAATCATGCATATAAGAATTCAAAGAAGTACAAAATAATATTCTGTTTAACAGGTCTGGCGTGTGGGCAGACAGCAAGTTGCTGCTCGATTACCTCCCTGGGAACACCGGGGATATTAGATGGTTGCCATGCAAACACATCGATATTCACCCGCAAGAAGGCAACGAGCGCGCTTTCCTATTTGTCATCGAGGGTGGCGCTGATAGTGAAAGTACTATCAACGCCAGCCAACCCTGCCGGGACCTTTTTCGCTTGTGGAGCAGCAACCTAGGGCCTCTTGTTGTTGGAAGACTCCGGCACATCGTCAACGGGTGTCGTGCACTCAATGGGGGCAGGCTTCCCAGACTCCTTGCCGGAGGTCCTACAATCCTTCTTCTTTCCTTTACTTTCCTTGGCGGGAACTGCTGCCATCGCTGCCTCTGCCATGTCCGCATCCCGGTACATCTTGTCCACGCAAATGATGGCATCCTTCTCATTTGATGGGTGGTGATAACCCCTAGTGGCCCAAGCATCTTCACGGTGTTGTAGGCATAGTGGGATGCCGCCATGAATTTAGCTAGAGCCGGGCGTCCAAGAATCCCATTGTACGGCAGGGGGAGGTCAACCACGCCAAACACAACTTCTCAGTCCGGTAGTTCAGCTTTCCCCCAAATGTTACCGGCAACGTGATCTTCCCCTTAGGATGACTCATGTCGGGATTAACTCCTTGAAACATGCTTGTAACCTCTAGCTCTTCCTCTGCTATCTGATGCTTGCTAATAACTGTTGGGGAAATCAAATTCAGTCTGGCCCCGCTGTCCACCAACATCTCTGTGACCTCGAGGTTCCGAATTGTTGGACAGAGCAACTATGGCAGGCATCCTACCGCAGTGGTACGGCCAGGATGGTCCTCCTCATAAAAGATGATGGGCATACGGGACCATTTGAGCGGCTTCCGTGCCTCTGGCCCTGGTTCCACGGCATTGACTTCTTGTGCCCACCGCTTGAGCTGGCGGTGGGAGGCGTGCAGGGATGCACCCCCGTCAACACAGAGGGCATCAGTGGCCTTCTGAAACTCTTGCTCACTGGTTTCCTTTTCATTCCCTCCATCAGTCTCATCATCACAGGCTTCCTTCTCCTGACCCCTGGCAGGTTTTCCTTTACTCTGAAAGGGTTTGCCGGGGCAATTTACTTCACCACCTTGGCACTTGCCGCCAGTGCTACCTCTTGACCTTGCATTGGTTTTCCCTTGAAGAGGAAAGGGTGATGCAGCAAAGTAGCGTAAGTATTTCCCTCAGTTTTGAGAACCAAGGTATCAATCCAGTAGGAGATGACACACAAGTCATCGAATACCTACACAAACAATCAAGAACTTGCAGACAACACGATAAAGGGGTTGTCAATCCCTTCACGGTCACTCGCAAAAGTGAAAACTGATAGAGATAATAAAGTAAATATTTTTTGGATTTTTGTTGTATAGATTGGAAAGTAAAGATTACAAAATAGTAAACGAGATTCAACAATATGGAATAGAGATGCAATATAATGGACAAGAGACCCGGGGGGCCATAGGTTTGACTAGTGGCTTCTCTCGAGATAGCTTGTATAATGGTGGGTGAACAAATTACTCCTGAGCAATTGATAGAAAAGTGCATAATTCTGATGACATCTAAGGCAATGATCATCAACATAGGCATCACGTCCATGTCAAGTAGACCGAAACAATTCTGCATATACTACTATTGCTCCACACATCGACCGCTATCCAACATGCATCTAGAGTATTAATTTCATAATAACGGAGTAGCACATTAAGCAAGATGACATGATGTAGAGGGATAAACTCAAGCAATATGATATAAACCCCATATTTTTATCCTTGATGGCAAGAATACAATACATGCCTTGCTGCCCCTACTGTCACTGGGAAAGGACACCGCAAGATTGAACACAAAGCTAAGCACTTCTCCCATTGCAAGAAAGATCAATCTAGTAGGCCAAACCAAACCAATAATTCAAAGAGACTTGCAAAGATAACCAATCATACATAAAAGAATTCAGAGGAGATTCAAATATTTCTCGTAGATAAACTTGATCATAAACGCACAATTCATCTGATCTCGACAATACACCGCAAAAGAGTATTACATCAAATAGATCTCCAAGAACATCGAGGAGAACTTTGTATTGAGAATCAAAGAGAGAGAAGAAGCCATCTAGCTAATAACTATGGACCCGAAGGTCTATGGTAAACTACTCACGCTTCATCGGAGAGGCAATGTTATTGTTGTAGAAACCCTCCGTGATCAATTCCCCCTCCGTCAGATTGCCGAAAAAGGCCCCAAGATGGGATCTCACGGGTAAAGAAGGTTGCGACAGTGGATAAGTGGTTTCATGGCTCCCGCTGATGTTTTTAGGGTATAATAGTATATATAGGCGAAAGAACTAGGTCGGTGGAGCTGCCCATGAGAGTGGGGGCGCGCCTACCCCCCCCCCCCCCCCCCCCATGGCCGCCCTCCTGCCTCGTGGATGCCTCGTTGCGTCTCTGACTTCAACTCCAAGTTTTATGGTTTGCTTTCGGTCCAAGAAAGATCATCGCGAAGGTTTCATTCCATTTTGACTCTGTTTGGTATTCCTTTTCTGCAAAACTCTAAATTAGGCAAAAAAACAGAAATTGGCACTCGGCCTCCGGTTACTAGGTTAGTCCCAAAAATAAGATAAAAGAGCATGTTAAAGCCCATTAAACATCCAAAACAGATAATATAATAGCATGGAACAATAAAAAATTATAGATATGTTGGAGACGTATCAAGCATCCCCAAGCTTAATTCCTGCTCGTAACAGAATTATTGATGTGGAATGCTACCTAACATTTTTATCAATGTAATTTTCTTTATTGTGGCATGAATGTTCAGATCCGAAAGATTCAAGACAAAAGTTTAATATTGACATAAAAATAATAATACTTCAAGTATACTAACAAATCAATCATGTCTTCTCAAAATAACATGGCCAAAGAAAGTTATCCCTACAAAATCATAAAGTTTGGCTATGCTCTATCTTCATCACACAAAATATTTAATCATGCAAAACCCCGGTTTCAGCCAAGCAATTGTTTCATACTTTAATATTTTCAAACTTTTTCAATCTTCACGCCATACATGAGCGTGAGCCATGGACATAGCACTATAGGTGGAATAGAATGGTGGTTGTGGAGAAGACAAAAAGGAGAAGATAGTCTCACATCAACTAGGCGTATCAATGGGCTATGCAGATGCCCATCAATATATATATCAATGTGAGTGAGTAGGGATTGCCATGCGACGGATGCACTAGAGCTATAAGTGTATGAAAGCTCAAAAGAAAACTAAGTGGGTGTGCATCCAACTTGCTTGCTCACGAAGACCTAGGGCATTCTGAGGAAGCCCATCATTGGAATATACAAGCCAAGTTCTATAACGAAAAATTCCCACTAGTATATGAAGTGACAACATAGGAGACTCTCTATCATGAAGATCATGGTGCTACTTTGAAGCACAAGTGTGGAAAAAGGATAGTAGAATTGCCCCTTCTCTCTTTTTCTCACATTTTTTTGTTCGAGCCTTTTCCCTTTTTTATGGCCTCTTTTTTTAGTCCGGAGTCTCATCCCGACTTGTGGGGGAATCATAGTCTCCATCATCCTGTCCTCACTGGGACAATGCTCTAATAATGAAGATCATCACACTTTTATTTACTTACAACTCGATATTTAGAACAAAATATGACTCTATGTGAATGCCTCCGGTGGTGTACCGTGATGTGCAATGATTCAAGATTGACATGTATGAAAAATTATGAACGGTGGCTTTGCCACAAATACGATGTCAACTACATGATCATCCAAGCCAATATGACAATGATGGAGCGTGTTATAATAAACGGAACAGTGGAAAGTTGCATGGCAATATATCTCGGAATGGCTACGGAAATGCCATAATAGGTAGGTATGGTGGCTGTTTTGAGGAAGGTATATGGTGGGTGTATGGTACCGGCGAAAGTTCTAGAGAGGCTAGCAATGGTGGAAGGGTGAGAGTGCGTATAATCCATGGACTCAACATTAGTCATAAAGACCTCATATACTTATTGCAAAAATATATTAGTTATTGGAACAAAGTACTATGCGCATGCTCCTAGGGGGATAAATTGGTAGGAAAATACCATCACTCGTCCCCGACCGCCACTCATAAGGAAGACAATCAATAAATAAATCATACTCCAACTTCATCACATAACGGTTCACCATGCGTGCATGCTACGGGAATCACAAACTTTAACACAAATATCACTCAAATTCACAACTACTCTACTAGTATGACTCTAATATCACCATCTTCATATCTCAAAACAATCATAAAGAATCAAACTTCTCATAGTATTCAATGCACTTTATATGAAAGTTTTATTATACCCATCTTGGATGCCCATCATATTAGGACTAATTTTATAACCTAAGCAAATTACCATACTGTTCTAAAAGACTCCCAAAATAATATAAGTGAATCCTGAGAGATCAACGATTTCTATAAAATAAAACCACCACCGTGCTCTAAAAAATATATAAGTGAAGCACTAGAGCAATATTGTCTAGCTCAAAAGATATAAGTGAAGCACATAGAGTATTCTAATAAATTCCGATTCATGCGTGTCTCACCAAAAGGTGTGTACAGCAAGGATGATTGTGGTAAACTAAAAATCAAAGACTCAAATCATACAAGACGCTCCAAGCAAAACACATATCATGTGGTGAATAAAAAATATAGCCTCAAGTAAAGTTACCGATAGACGAAGACGAAAGAGGGGATGCCTTCCGGGGCATCCCCAAGCTTAGTATTTTGGTTGTCCTTGAATTTTACCTTGGGGTGCCTTGGGCATCCCCAAGCTTATGCTCTTGCCACTCCTTATTCCAAAATCCATCAAATATTTACCCAAAAACTTGAAAACTTCACAACACAAAACTTCAACAGAAAATCTCATGAGCTCAGTTAGTATAAGAAAATAAACCACCACTATAAGGTACTGTAATGAACTCATTCTTTATTTATATTGGTGTTAAACCTACTGTATTCAAACTTCTGTATAGTTCATACCCCCCGATAATACTCATAGATTCATCAAAATAAGCAAACAACACACGAAAAACAGAATCTGTCAAAAACAGAACAGTCTGTAGCAATCTGTAACTTTTGAATACTTATGTAACTCCAAAAATTCTGAAATAAATTGTTGGACATGAGGAATTTGTCTATTAATCATCTTCAAAAATCATCAACCTAAAAGCACTCTTCTGTAAAATATGACAGCTATTCTCGTGAGCGCAAAAGTTTCTGTTTTTTACAGCAAGATCGCAAAGACTTCACCCATGTCTTCCCAAAGGTTCTACTTGGCATAAACACTAATTAAGACAGAAAACCACGTATAAACAGATGCTAAATGAATTATTTATTACTAAACAGGAGCAAAAAGTAAAGAACAAAAATTAAATTGGGTTGCCTCCCAACAAGAGCTATCGTTTAACGCCCCTAGCTAGCCATAAAACACGAATAGATCTAGGTATTGCCATCTTTGGTATACAATCCATAAGTGGCTCTCATAATAGATTCATAAGGTAATTTAATTTTCTTCCTAGGAAAGTTTTCCATTCCCTTCCTTAATGTAAATTGGAATCTAATATTTCCTTCTTTCATATCAATAATTACACCAATCATTCTAAGGAAAGGTCTACCAAGAATAATAGGACATGTAGGATTGCAATCTATATCAAGAACAATGAAATCTACGGGCACATAATTCCTATGTGCAACAATAATAACATCATTAATTCTTCCCATAGGTTTCTTAATGGTGGAATTCGCAAGATGCAAATTTAAAGAACAATCATCAAATTCACGGAAACCTAGCACATCACACAAAGTTTTTGGAATCGTGGAAACACTAGCACCCAAATCACACAAAGCATCACACTCATAATCTTTAATCTTAATTTTAATAGTAGGTTCCCACTCATCATAAAGTTTTCTAGGGATAGAAATTCTAGTTCAAGCTTTTCTTCATAAGATTGCATCAAACCTTCAATGATACGTTTAGTAAAAGTTTTATTTTGATTATAAGCATGAGGAGAATTTAACACGGATTGCAACAAGGAAATACAATCTATTAAAGAACAATTATCATAATTGAATCCCTTGAAATCCAAAATAGTGGGTTCATTGCTATTTAAAGTTTTAACCTCTTCAATCCCACTTTTATCAAATTTTGCATCTAGATCTAAAAACTCTGAATCATTGGAATGCCTTTTAGCTAAAGTTGACTCATCTCTAGTCCCATATTTATCAAGATTCATATTGGAAAACTAAGATTTAATAGGATTCACATCAATCACTTTTAGATCTTCATCATTATTATCATGAAAACTAGAAGAACACGCTTTCACAAACCAATCTTAATGCTCATCCTAGCGGTTCTTTCTTTGCACTCATCAATGGAAATTCTCATGGCTTTGAGAGACTCATTGATATCATGCTTAGGTGGAATAGATCTAAGTTTCAAAGAATCAACATCAAGAGAAATTCCATCCACGTTCCTAGCCAATTCATCAATCTTAAGCAATTTTTCTTCAATCAAAGCATTGAAATTCTTTTGCGAAGTCATAAATTCTTTAACACTATTCTCAAAATCAGAGGGCATCTTATTAAAATTTCCAGAAGAGTTGTTGTAGCAATTACCATAATTATGAGAAGAATTACTAGGAAACGACCTAGGATTAAAATTGCCTCTATATGTGTTGTTACCAAAATTGTTCCTACCAACAAAATACACATACATAGATTCATTATTATTCTCAATCAAAGTGGACAAAGGCATATCATTAGGATCAGAAGAAACACTTTTATTAGCAAACGATTTCATAAGTTCATCCATCTTTCCACTCAAAACATTAATCTCTTCAATCGCATGAACTTTTTTACTATCGGATCTTTCGGTGTGCCATTGAGAATAATTAACCATAATATTATCTAGGATCTTAGTAGATTCTCATAAAGTGATTTCCATAAAAGTGCCTCCCACAGCCAAATCTAAAAGATTTCTAGAGGCAAAATTCAATCTGGCATAAAAAAATTGTATAATCATCCACAAATTCAAACCATGTGTAGGGCAATTATGTATCATTAATTTCATCCTCTCCCAAACTTGTGCAACATGCTCATGATCAAGTTGCTTAAAATTCATAATGCCGTTCCTAATGGAGATGATCTTAACAAGAGGAAAGTACTTAGAGATAAAAGCATTTTTGCACGTATTCCATGAATCAATACTACTTTTAGGCAAAGAAGAAAACCAAGTTTTAGCATGATCTCTGAGTGAAAACGGAAATAGCTTCAATTTAACAATATCATTATCTACATCTTTCTTCTTTTGCATATCACACAAATCAATGAAGTCGTTTAGATGGGTTGCGGCATCTTCAATAGGAAGGCCAGAAAATTGATCTTTCGTAAAAAGACTCAACAAAGCGGTATTAATTTCACAAGATTTAGCATCGGTAGTAGGAGCAATCGGAGTGCTAATAAAATCATTGTTGTTGGTACTAGAAAAGTCACACAATTTAGTATTATCTTGAGCCATCCTGACAAGCAATCAATCCAACACACAAGCACACAAGAAGCAAGCGAAAAGAGACGGACAGAAGAGGGGCAAAGAAAAGGCAAAGGTTTTTAAAAATCGTTTTAGAAGTGGGGGAGAGGAAAACGAGAGGCGAATGGAAAATAATGTAGTGCAAGGGAGAAGATTTTATGATGGATGCTTGGTATGGCTTGACTTGGCATTGATATCCCCGGCAACGGCGCCAGAAATCCTTCTTACTACCTCTTGAGCTAGCGTTGGTTCCCCTTGAAGAGGAAAGGGTGATGCAGCAAAGTAGCATAAGTATTTCCCTCAGTTTTGAGAACCAAGGTATCAATCCAGTATGAGACGAGACACAAGTCACCGAATACCTGCACAAACAATCAAGAACTTGCACCCAACGCGATAAAGGGGTTGTCAATCCCTTCACGGTCACTCACAAAAGTGAAAACTGATAGAGATAATAAAGTAAATATTTTTTGTATTTTTGTTGTATAGATTGGAAAGTAAAGATTGCAAAATAGTAAACGAGATTCAACAATATGGAATAGAGATACAATATAATGGAAAAGAGACCCGGGGGCCATAGGTTTCACTAGTGGCTTCTCTCGAGATAGCATGTATTGGTGGGTGAACAAATTACTGCCGAGCAATTGATAGAAAAGCGCATAATTATGATGACATCTAAGGAAATGATCATGAACATAGGCATCACGTCTGTGTCAAGTAGACCGGAACGATTCTGCATCTACTACTATTACTCCACACATCGACCGCTGTCCAGCATGCATCTAGAGTATTAAGTTCATAAGAACGGAGTAACGCATTAAGCAAGATGACATGATGTAGAGGGATAAACTCAAGCAATATGATATAAACCCCATGTTTTTATCCTCGATGGCAACAATACAATACATGCCTTGCTGCCCCTACTGTCATTGGGAAAGGACACCGCAAGATTGAACCCAAAGCTAAGCACTTCTCCCATGGCAAGAAAGATCAATCTAGTAGGCCAAACTAAACCGATAATTCGAAGAGGCTTGCAAAGATATCAAATCATGCATATAAGAATTCAGAGAAGAACCAAATAATATTCATAGATAATCTTGTTCATAAATCCACAATTCATCAGATCTCAGCAAACACACCGGAAAAGAGTATTACATCGAATAGATCTCCAGGAACATCGAGGAGAACTTTGTATTGAGAATCAAAGAGAGAGAGAGAGAGGAAGCAATCTAGCTAATAACTATGGACCAAAGGTCTGTGGTAAACTATTCACGCTTCGTCGGAGAGGTAATGGTGTTGATGTAGAAGCCCACCTTTATCGATTCCCCCTCTGGCAGATCACCGGAAAAGGCCCCAAGATGGGATCTCGCGAGTACAGAAGGTTGCGGTGGTGGAAAAGTGATTTTGTGGCTCCCCCTGATGTTTTTAGGGTATAAGAGTATATATAGGCGAAAGAACTAGGTCGGTGGAGCTACGAGGGGCCCATGCGGGTGGGGGCGCGCCTACCCCCCTGGGCGCGCCCTCCTGCCTCGTGGACGCCTCGTTGCGTCTCTGACTTCAACTCCAAGTCATCTTGTTTGCTTTCGGTCCAACAAAGATCATCGTAAAGGTAAAAAACTGACACTGGGCCTCTGGTTAATGCGTTAGTCCCAAAAGTAATATAAAAGAGCATATTAAAGCCCATTAAACATCCAAAACAGATAATATAATAGCATGGAACAATCAAAAATTATAGATACGTTGGAGACGTATCAGCCAGCGGCATTCTGACCTTTGTCCTTGTCATGCTTCTCTTACTCAGCTCTCTGTCTCTTGACCAACTGCTCAACCTGATAGCACTCTTGAAGGTCGTGGCCCTTGGTCCGATGTATTTTGCAGTACGGCCCATCGCCCTTCCTAGCCTTCTCGGTAGCCGCAGCTTCTCGGCAATCAGCGCACACGGCAGCCTCCATGCCGGGGACCTCAGCCTTGGCAATCTTGCCGGTACTTGGGGTTCCTGATTGAGGGAGTCCTGGACTAGGGGGTGTTCGGACAGCCGGACTATCATCGTCCGCCAGACTCCAATACTAAGAAGATACAAGATTGAAGACTCCGTCCCGTGTCCGGATGGGACTTTCCTTGGCGTGGAAGGCAAGCTTGGCAATACGGATATGTAGATCTCCTACCATTGTAACCGACTCTGTGTAACCCTAGCCTCCTCCGGTGTCTATATAAACCGGAGGGCTTTAGTCCGTAGGACACAACATACATTACAACAATCATACCATAGGCTAGCTTTAGGGTTTAGCCTCCTTGATCTCGTGGTAGATCCACTCTTGTACTACCCATATCATCAATATTAATCAAGCGGGACGTAGGGTTTTACCTCCATCGAGAGGGCCCGAACCTGGGTAAAACATCGTGTCCCTCGTCTCCTGTTACCATCCGCCTAGACGCACAGTTCGGGACCCCCTACCCGAGATCCGCCGGTTTTGACATCGACATTTGTGCTTTCATTGAGAGTTCCTCTGTGTCGTCACCGATAGGCCCGATGGCATCTTCAACCAACAATGCTGTCCAGGACGAGACTTTTCTCCCCGGACAGATCTTCGTGTTCAGCGGCTTCGCACTGCGGGCTAATTCACTTGGCCGTCTGGAGTAGATCGAAAGCTATGCCCCTGGCCGTCAGGTCAAATTCGGAAGTCTAAACTTCACGGCCGATGTCCGCGGAGACTTCATCTTCGACGGACTCGAGCCACAGCCAAGCGTGCCGCACTATGACGATGGGCATGATCTAGCTCTGCCGCCGAACAGTGCCTTGGTGGCCGCACATGAATCCGCTTCGGCCTTTAGTCCGGAGCCGATCGCCCAAATCGAGGAGCGGTGGATGGACACCACCTCGGGGGCTTCAACCTCCACGGCGATGGAGCCGAACGCTAATCTTGTCCCCCGCGAAACTCGTGATTCCGAGGTTCCGAACTCCTTGCTGGACTCCGAACCTCCCACGCCCCTACCAATCGATTCGGATTGGGCGCCCGTTATGGAATTCACCGCCGCGGACATCTTCCAACACTCGCCCTTTGGCGACATCCTAAATTCACTAAAGCATCTCTCGTTATCGGGAGAGTCCTGGCCGGACTATGGCCAGGATGGTCGGGATTCGGACGACGAAGAAATTCAGAGCCCACCCACCACCCACTTTGTAGCCACTGTCGACGATCTAACCGACATGCTAGACTACGACTCCGAAGACATCGACGGTATAGACGACGATGCCGGAGACGAATAAGAAACAACGCCTATAGGGCACGGGAGGACCACCTCGCCATATGACATATACATGGTGGATACCCCAAAAGAGAGCGATAACGAGGACCAACGGGCCGCAGCAGATGATAACCCCGCCGATAAACAACCAAAATGGCGGCGCAGACGCCGCCCTAAGCCCCGCCTCGAGAACAACAATGCTCCTAAGGACCCCGCAATACAGCAGGGCCCACAAGTGGACGACAAACACGCAGATAAGCAACCGTCCAAACAGGACGAGTCAGATAATCAGTCCAGGCCTGGGGAAAACGATAGTCCGGACGATCTCATGCCAGACACGCCGCCGGAGAGTAAGAACTTTCGGAAAAGACTCGTCAACACTGCAAGAAGCTTGAAGAAGGAAAAGCGGAAGCTCAAAACAGCGGAAGATACACTCAGAATGAGGTGGAGCAAAGTGCTCAAAACCGTGGATAAATACGGCAATAGCCACCAATCAAAGAGCTACCCGAAGCGCAAGCTGCTACCAGAATTCGACGAGGAGGCCATAGAGCCCCCACCGTCAAAAAATAAAGAGGCTGCCTGGTTGGATAGACGGCCAGATGATAGGCCAAATTCTGAAAGCGGCGTCACACATAAACCAACTAATGAACCTGGAAAGACAGATGGCCCAGCCAGGTCCATTTACGGGCCAAAGAAGAAGGCCCCAGGAAGCAAGGCAACACGCCAAGTGTCCGAAGATAGTGGCACACCCAAGTACAGGGGCGCCGCACACCCACTATGTTTCACCGATGAGGTGCTGGATCACGAATTCCCAGCGGGATTTAAACCCATAAACATAGAGGCCTATGATGGAACAACAGACCCTGGAGTCTGGATAGAAGATTATATACTACATATACACATGGCCAGAGGAGATGACCTCCACGCCATAAAGTACCTACCCCTCAAGCTCAAAGGTCCAGCCCGTCATTGGCTTAAAAGCCTCCCAGAAAACACTGTGGGAAGTTGGGAAGAGCTCGAGGACGCGTTTAGAGCAAATTTTCAAGGGACTTATGTCCGCCCTCCGGATGCAGATGATCTAAGTCATATAACTCAACAGCCCGGAGAGTCAGCGTGCAAATTCTGGAATAGGTTCCTCACCAAAAAGAACCAAATAGTCGACTGTCCGGACACCGAAGCCTTAGCAGCTTTTAAACACAATGTCCGAGACGAATGGCTTGCCAGACACCTCGGCCAAGAGAAACCGAGGACAATGTCCGCGCTAACAAGCCTCATGACCCGCTTCTGCGTGGGAGAGGATAGTTGGCTAGCAAGATGCAGCACCAGCGACCCAAGTACACCTGAGATAAGAGATGGAAACGGAAAATCACGGCACAGAAAAGAGCAGCGCCGGAATAAAGAGAAAAGCCCAAAGAGCACGACAGTCAACGCCGGATTCAAAAGCTCGCGGCCAAACAACAAAACACCGCCTCTTAAGGACGACAGCGATGAGCTGTCCAACTTAAACAAGATTTTGGGTCGGATATGTCAAATCCATAGTACCCCTGGAAGGCCTGCAAACCACACCCATCGAGATTGTTGGGTTTTTAAACAGTTCGGCCGACTAAACGCCGAACACAAGGGGCTCGACGCGTCAAGCGAAGAAGATAAACCCCACCAGCAGAGCACCGGAAAACAAAAGACTTTCCCACAAGAGGTCAAAGCAGTAAACTCACTTCATGTGATAATACGGAAAAATAGTGCGGCACTTCCTAAAAAGAACCTCGCACGGTCCAACCCAGCAGACCATAGAGATTGGGTATCAAAACCAATCACTTTCGACCACCTGGACTATTCCAAAAGTGTTCGAAACGCGGGACGGACTGCCCTGATATTGAATCCCATAATCGACGGACTACAATTTACTAAAGTCCTAATGGACGGAGGCAGCGACTTAAACCTGCTGTATTCAAACACAATCCGCAAGATGGGGATAGACCCTACCAAAATTCGACACAGCCGCACTTCCTTCAAAGGAGTGACGCCAGGCCCTTACGCCAAGTGCACAGGCTCCCTACTACTAGAAGTTGTGTTCGGATCACCGAACAACTTTCGGCGCGAAAAACTAATTTTTCATATCGTCCCATTTAAAAGTGGATATCAAGCACTCTTGGGACGAAAGGCTTTTGTCTGTTTCAACGCCATACCGCATTACGCGTCTCTTACACTCAAGAAGCCCGGCCCACGTGGCATCATTTCAGCGCGGGGGTCACTTAAAGACCCCGGACTCGGATAGACGAGTCCGGCTTCAGTAGGCTAGGGGCTACCTAGCCGCACACCCCTTCACAAGGGGCTGTGCGCACAAACAACCGCGGGTTCATTCAAACCCCGCTTTACTCATTTATATTTTTTCTTTTCACACATAACTTTCTCCGCATGAATTGTTTTCAAACTAAGCGTTCCTCTCTTTTTTACAGATGAACAACGTGCATACCCGTCTAGGATAATGGCACAGCGGAGACACAGGCGCAGACGTGCAGTAGGGACCCGTTGCGAGGATTCTTTTCAGATTAAGACCCTGCGTAAACCTTTTTTACTGTCTCTTGTTGTTATTCTCCCTTGGTATCTTCCTATAACCAAAGCGGAGCCTGACATTTTGGCATCAGCCGCGTCAAAAGACCATGCCCGTACCTGGACACTAGGGGCTTAGGGCATTGTTCTGCCCATTATTACAAAGACCGAACACCTTAGGGAGTGTTCAGCGTCTCGAGTTAGGCATTATATGCATCAGCTCCGAATCATGTCTTTGGTCAAATGTTGGGTTTGCCCGGCTCCTGTGTTTTGCTGCCTTACGTTCCGTATGATCGGCTAACGCGGCACCAGGAGAACTACTGCGATTGTGCCCCAGTTCGGCTGGGCGAGCACCTCAGTAGAGAAAGCCGAAAACTGACTGTCATGATATAGCGCGAGACTGGTCAACCACTCGATCGACTACCGGAATGTTTAGAATTCCCCGCTTTGACGAAGGACCGTTTCCCGGTCAGGCACACACGCGCCCCGAACTTGGAGAAGTGCGGTGCCCCCAGGGGCTATATCGTAGCCCCACCCTCGAACTCCACTGGCTAAGTGAAAGTGATAAAGCATTATAGTCCGGATTGCCTCGTTCGCTACGCTACCACCTCCTTAACAGGACCGAGACGTCGGATTAAGTGTGAAAATGCGCTATTTTTGCGAACACCCCCGCACCTTGTGCGTGGGGGCTGAAGCTGAAGACTGCAATCTTTCAGGTTATACAAACGTATACGTAAACGGCCGCATAGGAGAAGTTTTACTACTTGGGACGCACAAGTATAAAAAGCAGTTATAGCATAATCATCATTTTACAAGCTAAAACGTTCATTTGAACGTGACATTCTTTGAGCACTGCGACTCTATTACACGAGCGCCACGCATGACTTCCCCAAAATAGTGCTCGACGGGGAGCCGGCTTCCATCCGAACCCTGGGCGGCAATAGCGGTGGCATCCATCTCTGTCCAATGTGTCTTCACACGGGCAAGAGCCATCCGCGCGCCTTCGATGCAGGCCGACCGCTTCATCTCCTTGATATGCGGCACCGCTCCAAGAAATTGCTGCAGTAAGCCAAAATAGCTCGTCGCCTTGGGCCTCTCTGGCCAGACATGAGCCACGATGTCGGTCATGGCAAGTCTGAACAATCTATTTAGCTCGGCCCATTCGGCCAACCGGTCGGTCAACGGAAGTGAACGATCCAGACTATGGAATTGAGACCAAAATAGCTCTTCCGTCTTGTGATCCTTCTGGCCCCGGAAGTGCTCAACGGCATCAGCCGCACTTGACGCTAAGTCCATATACGGATCCGCCGGACTCCACAGCTGGTTAAATTGGGCATACTTTTGATCCATAAACCGGCGACGCAGCAGAAAAGGCTTGCCAGCCACGATATCTCCGGCCTGGCGCAGCTCCTCCTTCATGGCCCGCATTGCAGAACGGGCATCCTTGGCCTCGGCGGTGGCCTTCCTTAGGTCTTCCCGCTCCGATAAGCGCTCCTTTTCAAGAGCCTCATTGTGGTCGGCAGCATCTTTTAATTTTACGGCCAATTCGGCCATCTCTTCCCTGATTAGGTAGTGTGCAGCCTTTTTGGCTTTCAACTCCTCGGCCGCCCTCGAGGCAGCCGCGTCACTCCTTTGGGCTTGCTCCTTAGCTTGAACAAGTTCGGCCCGAAGGCTCTCCACAGCAGCAGCACCGTCTGTACCACATATAATTTATCAGCGGAAGGCTTTGACCCCCTCAATAAAGCGACTGCGGAGAACTCATTTACCTTGCGACTCGTCAAGTCGCCGGTTGACAAGTGTGATGTCCGCATCTGCCACGTCAAGTTGCCGCATTAACTCGGCAACTCCACCAGTCCGGATAGCCCTCGGACTATCCGCCACCTGCATAGGAACGGTGACATTCATTACTTGCGATTTTGATCCTCGGCACATTGTCGTTCTCGACAACCTACCGAGTCTCAGGGGCTACTATCTATACAGGGCACACTTTTATGTGCAAAACTGTCAAAAAAAGGGGTGCGTCATTCTCGCGTACCTCAAATCCCGCTAGCAAACTCATAGCGGCGTTGCGCAATCCGCTCTCGGCGGACGAAATCCTTCCAATCACCATACGCATCAATGCACGGTGATCTTCTGAGATGGACGCCCTCTCAAGCAGATTCTTCAGTTCTCCCGGCCGGACACTAGCGGGCGCCAAACTCTCCGGCCCCTCCGGACTCGGGGATACCCTCCGTGACGATACTTCAGGCTCGTCTGCCTTATCTGACGGCGCAGTAGACGGAGGCATTTCGCTCTCCATCATCTCCGAAAGAAGGTCCCCCGAAGACGAACTCATCTGAGAAGGCTGCAAATCCGAACTGCAAGACAAAAGTTTCCGTTACCCACAGAAGCACAAATGGAGGTATTTTCTTACTAATGAAACCCCCTTTTTCATACTCACGGCTCGCTGGAGGGCTGATCCTTTGGCGATGATTGTATGTCCGGATTCGCCCCGGACGCCGGACCCCCCGGTGAAGATCTCTTCCCCCGTTTAGGGGCTTTGGCCTCCGGATCTTCGGAGGTGGTCCTCTTCTCCCCCTGGAAGGAGGGGTTTTTGATTCCCCCCTCTTCAGACGCCCCTTTGGGCGAAATAATAGCTCCTCTATTTTCCCCATCGCTCCCTCCTACGGGTGCGACCTCCAACATTCTGACCAGCACGGGCTCAGTGCGGTCTCTGGGAGGGGAGCCGGACACCTTATCAGCTTTGATCGCGCTACCCACTCCTGTAAAGAGTAATGGGTCAGGAGGCGAACTCTACAAAAGCAGATAAATAGAACGTCCAGACTCTGAGCTATTTACCTGAGTAAACGGGCGATTGCAGCTTAGGCCTGCGTCCTCGGTCAATTCCGGACACGCTACCTGCGGTCCGAAGAACAGCTTGTACATCTCCACGGGTGTAGCACCCATAAAGTGTTGGAGAATTCGAGGTCCCTCCGGGTTGAACTCCCATAGACAGAGAGGACGGTGTTTGCAGGGCAGAAGACGCCTGATTAGCATAACCTGCATCACCACGACCAGATTGATCTCCCTCGCCTGGAGGTCTCTAATCCGGCCCTGCAATGAGGGCACGTCTTCGGACGGCCCCCAATTGAGCCCTTGGTTTACCCACGACATCAGTTGGTGTGGAGGTCCCGAGCGGAATGAAGGCGGCGGCTTTTGCTTGCTGCCCTTCGGAGCGGTGATATAGAACCACTCCTGCTGCCACAGTCCGAGTTCCTCTTGGAAGGAACCCTCGGGCCATGGGGCATCGGCCTTTCTGCTTATGGCCGCCCCGCCGCACTCCGCTTGACGCCTCCCGATCATCTTCGGCTCCACGTTAAAGGTCTTCAGCCACAGGCCGAAGTGGGGAGCGACGCGGAGGAAGGCTTCGCAGACAATAATGAATGCGGAGATATGGAGGATGGACTCCGGAGCCAAGTCGTGGAAATCCAGCCCGTAGTAGAACATGAGTCCTCTCACGAAGGGGTCCATCGGGAAGCCTAAACCCCCACGGAGGTGGGATACGAAGACAACATGCTCACCGGGCTCGGGAGCGGGCACAGCCTGCCCTTGGGCGGGCAACCTATGTGAAATCTCGTAGGACAGGTACTTGGCCTCGCGTAGCTTAAACACGTCCTCCTCCGTGACGAAGGAGGGCATCCACCGGCCCTGGAGGTCGGAGCCGGACATGGTTGAGAATCCGAAGCGCTCGAATCTGAGGCTCTGAGTGTTGGAACTAGGGGCGAGGAGGAGATTCGATGCGAGATTGAAGAAAAAGAATGAGCCTTGGTCCTCTTATAAAGGGGCAAAATACCAAGAGTCGTCTCCGTGACCGTTTGGGATTCACCTTCGATAGAGGAGGCGTGGCGACGGGCACGGTTGTGTTACCCACGCACGTATTGATGAGAATCCCGGAATAAGGGGAACACGATCTCTGCTTCGACAGGACATGCCAAGGAAACCGCTTCGCTAAACGTGCTGAGGTGGTATAGTAAAAAACGATTCAAGTAAAAGCCTGGTAGCGGTGTGATGCCATGCCGCATAATACGTCAGCAGATTGGACTTGTGTGCATTTTATTCTCTCTACGGTGGAATGTGGAATTTATTTTGCAGAGCCAGACACTATCCTGGTGTTTATGATCTTCTCTGGATTATTCAAGGGAGGAACCCGCCTTGCAATGTCGAACATTATGCGCGCCGGACTTATCGTCATTGAAGCCTGGTTCAGGGGCTACTGAGGGAGTCCTGGACTAGGGGGTGTCCGGACAGCCAGACTATCATCGTCCGCCGGACTCCAAGACTACGAAGATACAAGATTGAAGACTCCGTCCCGTGTCCGGATGGGACTTTCCTTGGCGTGGAAGGCAAGCTTGGCAATACGGATATGTAGATCTCCTACCATTGTAACCGACTCTGTGTAACCCTAGCCTCCTCCGGTGTCTATATAAACCGGAGGGCTTTAGTCCCTAGGACACAACATACATTACAACAATCATACCATAGGCTAGCTTTAGGGTTTAGCCTCCTTGATCTCGTGGTAGATCCACTCTTGTAGTACCCATATCATCAATATTAATCAAGCAGGACGTAGGGTTTTACCTCCATCGAGAGGGCCCGAACCTGGGTAAAACATCGTGTCCCTCGTCTCATGTTACCATCCGCCTAGACGCACAGTTCGGGACCCCCTACCCGAGATCCGCCGGTTTTGACACCGACACTGATCCTTCAGCAGTCATCACTGCCTTATCCCTCCGCTTCTTACTGCGCTTCTTGCTCTTCTTCTGACTGGTTGACTCATCGTCATCCTCTGAATCAACATTGATGCAATCTTCCTCTCCGGGAAACTTCCTTCCCTACTCCATCCGTGTACACTTATCCACTAGAGTGTATAGCTCCTTCACACTCTTGGGCAAGTGCACGTTCATCTTAGAACAAATCCGGCGGTTGCGCACGTTGGACTGGAAGGTAGATATCGTAGCTGCTGGATGGATATTTGGAATATTTCTATGAACTTTGTTGAATCTCTGTAAATACTTACGGAGGGTCTCTCCTTCCTTTTGTTGGAGAAGCTGCAAGTCGTTGGGATGGCCCGGCTCCTGCTGGCCACCGGTGAAGGCATCGATGAACTCGTGGCATAGGTCTGCCCATGATGAGATAGAGTTCTCCAGTAGGTGCATCAACCAAGACCTCACATTGGACTTGAGGGCCAAAGTGAAGTAGTTGGCGAACACCTTCTCATCTCTTCCCCCAGCAGCCTGAACAACGATGGTGTAGATGCTCAAGAACTCTGTTGGGTTCAGCCTCTTGTCGTACTTCTCAGGTATCTCTGGCTTGAACGTGCGAACGAACAGCCAACAGACTTGCCACGGCTCACGGGTAAAGGCAGGGCAGCCAACCTCGAAGGGTAGGGGCCCGCCAAGACTGAGCGGGGGCTCATTGACGTTGAGGCCGTCGCACCCGTTGGTCCAGCCGAGGTCACCGTGGCGCTGCTCAAGGACGCACATGTCTCCTCTCTGCCTATCCTCCGGCATTCGTCGTTGACCTGGACGTGCTCGAGGGTCAGAGGAGGCCATCGAGACATCATCGGGGTCTTGATTTCATTGTGCTCGAGTTGTCTGCCGTGGTGGGGACTGCACCGTGCGGACGGCTCCCTCCATATGGACAGCAGCATGAGTCGTCGTCGTTGCATGGGGAGGCCACGATGGGTAGGCTCGTCATGAGCCCTCGGCTTCGGCGAAACCGAGAAGACTTTGGATGGTGGCACGCTACTCGCCCATCTGGTCGGTCGCCGGGGAAAACCTCAGCAGCAGCTGAGCCCGCGTCATGGCCTCCAAGGTTGTGCTTAGCATAGATGATGATGAAGTCGATCGCGTCATCGCTCGGCTCCTGATGGAGCCAGTGGTGGTAGCACTGCGCCCCCGCTGTTGCGGTGCAACCACCTGGATGGCAGGGTGGTGAGGCGAAGGCGCTCGAGGGCCAGTAGCTCCATTGGGTGTAGCGGCTCGGTTGACCCGCATAGGGGAAAGCGCACGTGCAGCGGTCGCGCCTGTGGCAGGGCGGCCGGAGGGCGGTAGTTCGCCCCAGACCGAGCGCCATCACTGCGGCTGTGCCCGTTGGCGAGCGGGATGTGGCCGTCGAGGTGTTGCTGGTGCTGCTCTCCTCTGGCATCTCTTGCTCCTGTGTCAGCAGCGGGGGAAATGGTGGTGGTGCTGCTGCTCCGAGCACATCCCCAACAGCATCCGCGTCCTCGCGCGGCTCCATGACCCCTGCAGCATCGGGGGCCACGGGTGGCGGAGCCTTCGAGGTGGATGGCTGAGCTGAAGAAGTAGGCTTCTTCTTGGGCGCCATGGTCGGTGGCGCCGTCGAAGATGGAGATGGTGATAAAGGTGATGCGCTGCTCATGCCTTCAGGTTCGCGCAAGCGCTCCCCCTACCTGGTGCACTAAAGATGTCACGGGAAACCGCGGCCACCTACGGGACCAGGACAGCCCCTTTGTTGGTTCGGTAGGGGGAC
Organism: Triticum timopheevii; assembly: GCA_963921465.1. Taxonomy (NCBI): domain Eukaryota; kingdom Viridiplantae; phylum Streptophyta; class Magnoliopsida; order Poales; family Poaceae; genus Triticum; species Triticum timopheevii. The sequence continues at coordinate 250,149,479 of OY997272.1, forward strand.
GGCATGTTGCACAAAGAGCAGACCGACATGGGGCAGCGCGGAAGAGATCACACATGTAGTTTTACCCAGGTTGGGCCGCCGTGAGGCATAAAACCCTGCTCCTGCTTTGGTGGATTGATGGTGGAAATGTGGTGGCGGCGCATAGTACACTTGCCCGACAAGGGTTGCCTCAGGGCGGCAATGACTACGCACGTATGGGGGTGTGAGTTCTCTAACTTTCCAACCTCTCGAATCGTTGCCATGGGCCTCCTTTTATAGGTTAAGAGGTCACACAATGGCAAATCAGTCACTAAACACTGATAAGATAGCAAATAGTGCTATCATACCTAACTCTACAGGCTGACAATGTGCATTTAATGCACCGCTTAACGTCACATTGTTGGTTGCCCGGCAAGGCTTGCTGGGCTATCTTGCCAGCTCCATGCCTTCTCGTCTAACACTTCATAGGATGGGTGTCGTATGTGGAATTTCTGGTAGAAAGGGGCTGCCATGCGGCGAATGGTAGCCACCTAATCACTCTGCGGCTTGACACCGCACTGATCGATGACATGAGTCGTGGTGGAGTGCTTCATGAGGTGTTTCAGCCTCTGCAAGCCCCGGCACGCCCTGCCGGGACGCCTTGGTCATCCTCTTCTAGGGGTGGCCTCGCCCCTTGCCGGGCTCGTCTTCCGTCAAGGGAGGCTTTTCTCTTGACGATATCTTGCTGCTCTGGCTTGGTCTGAATCCCTCTGATCTGTTTGGTGGTTCTTCAAGTCTCTTGGTTTCTTGTACTCCGTTTTGGACTGGTGCTTCAATCTTGATCCTGCGCATGTGCACAGTTAGGGCAACAGGCCCAGGGTTTGTTGCACCAACACACACACACACATGCACGCACGCACACCCCCCCTCCCCCCCCCCCACACACACACTAAGATTTTGTCTCACACATACATGATCTAGGCGGAGCATTTGTTCCTACCACCCTTCGTCCAACCTTACCCGTATGATAAACAAACAACTCAATTTACTTGTATAACATGGACAAATTCCACTTTACTTTAGTAGTTAGCAAACTTCTCATAATTATATAACGCAAATCATGAGAGGAAGTGACATTTTTTTACACAACCACGTTAACATGGCCACGTAAATCACTAAATAAAGTGTAATACCATTATACTTATATCCCGATGCAAAAGGTTGAGTGCATGTCTGAAGAGTAGAGTCGCACACACGCATTTTGTCTCTCAGAATCTCACACACATACCAGTTACATGACACCCCCTAAGCAGACCTGTATGTTACAATTTGTGCACCCACGAGTACACGTGATGTTACAAGCTGGACGATGAACCCATACAGTAGTTGCATTCATTCCCCTCCCGCCGCTTCTTCTCTGGTCTCCGTCGCCCGATAGCCATGGCCCGGCCGATGGTAACGACATACTCACATATGCCATACTCCCACGGAACGGTGCTTTAATCTGGAGGCGGCGTGAAGCCTGGATCGCAGCCGCCCTGCCTCCGGAGTCCGGACTAGCCGGAGCCGGACGAGGAGGCGTTGGAGGCGGAGCAGCACGCGGAGCCGAAGGAGGAGAACAACGACGTGGAGCCAGAACGGGAGGATGATGACCCGGGCGAAGCGGAGCCGGAGGAGGACGACGATTTCTGTTATACTCAGACTTAAAGGGCTTTGAGTTTCACGCCACATTTATTACATAGAGACAAGAGAAAGGAAATTTTAGTGGTCACGCATGCATCTTTTAGTGCAAGCACTCCTATATAAGGGTTGACCGGTCACTTCCCGCGGATGTGCACGGGCGGTGGAAGAGGAAGGAGAAGAGAAGCGGGCTATGGAGTACGCCAGTTGCAGCATGAGCTCCAAGGAATGTTCGTGCCAAACAATGCATAGTTGTATAGTATAGTCCAGCGGAGTATGAATTGTCCTTTAGGTTGCGTGTGGATGACATGGCTGCAACATGCAGGCTGCAGTTCGACAGCCTACCGATGCGCTTCGCACGGTTTGGTCATGCAAAATTTGCATGCACGCATATCACGCACATACTTGTCGAAGGTGTGCTCGAAAAAGGTCGACCAGGTCCGCTTGTCCCTGTTGGTCCATGCGCCCGGAAAACAACTAATCCCAGTCATTGTAAATGTCGTGCGTGCTTTAATTCTGGGCTAGTGGATGGACGCAAATGTGTTGTACGACAAACCGCCCGCCAGCTCCCTAATCTCTATCTCTACTCTTCTTCTACTACTTCTACTACTCTTCTTATTATTATATAAAAAATACAGAGTTGGTGATGATGGTGTGCCTGCTGTCCTGCAATATAGGCCGTCCGATTTATATCTGAGAGATAGGAAGGAAACTGTGGCAATTTTGAAAGAAGATACCCACACCCCTCTCCACATTTGCAAATAAGGCCTTCCCTCATTCATCCTTTTCTCTCACAAGATAAACTACTCATACAAATGCATCTTCATGTTACCTTGGGGGTCTCTCCAGCGCGGCGTGGCCGTAGTTGCAAGTCGATGCCCCTTGAGATGACCATGTTGAGGGGCACTCAGACTTAGTCCGATCAGCAGGTAAGTGATGAGTTTGATCACGTAGTAAATGCATTCTAAAGACTACTTCCTTGTCCATTTCCTAATTCCCCCGCTGCCCACAGTTTCACAGGTTAGGCTTGGTGCCAGTGGAGATTGGCTTGCATATGTACGGGAGGGTACCAACATCAATTTGCACAACATTTACAACGGTGACACCGTTCCCGTAGAACCTTTGTCCAACATTAGGATCGGCCATGCAACCGGCCATCGCCTGAATTGGTACGATGGAACCACGGTGAGATTGAAGCAGATAGCAATCTCTAAAGCCCCAACAAGGTCGTCCGCCAACCAAAATTACTCTCATCGCGGTGTTCGACATCACCATTCCTTTCACGAACCCTACACATGGCGGTCAAAGGTGGACCATGATGTCTGCGGCCGATTCGTTGTTGTACGAGTACAAAGATGATGTGCTCCTTTCTAACCGCATATTCGTGGTGACAACCAGGGGACTTGTTTCGTATGGGATGTCCTACTATATACTCCCTCTATTCCAGTTTATTTGTTTTGAAATTTTTCGTCTTATAAGTTTCAAATTCAAATTTAGAGCTCCCCATCACATGTTGAGATTACAATGTCCATTAAATCGTCGCGTGCATGTACTAGTTTTTAATTGGTCATTTATATTGGTCACGCATGCATGCATTGCAAGTAACGTTTTTTACCACAATTTCCTAGGAAACTGAGTGCAATAATTGAGTAGTTTTGCAAACTACCAGTACTACACCTGAAATGGTTCAAAATCAATACCACCACCACGCCCGCGTCTAACCGCCCTGGCCGACCCAAACCCACTCCCTTGCCGGCGCGTGCTTCCTGCGTGAAATGGTCAGCGTCGCCTCGGAGCGTCAGTGCCGCATTAATGAACGGCCAGAGCGGAGGCGACCTCTCACTGGCGCCGGCTTTGAAGCAGCGCGACGGCCGAGAGAGCACCGCTTCTCCGTGCACGTGACTGCTCTGTGTCGAGGCTGGCCATAGTTTGGATGAGTCTCCATCATGGGGAGCCACACTAAGAAGCTGCGATGATATGGACTCTGTTGCCCACTGTTATGGATCGTTCCATCTATGAAGCACACGTGGGACTGGAACGACGAGACGGACATGTACCGAGGAGTCGACGTACTAGCCTGAGTAATGTAGCGAAATAAGTGAAGTAGAAAGGCACAAATAGTATGAACATGCATGGCATATAGGCATTTGTCTCTTACTACCACTAAATGTTGTACGTGCAATGCACAGTGATGTTATGGTGTACGTGCCTAAGTACTCTACTGCTATATTAATTGGAGGCACATATTAGGTTTTATATTTGTTTACGTGCATTGCCCGAGACGTTCCAACTAGCTGTGTCTTTCTCTCCGGGCCGACTTTGTATCGTTCATACCACTAGTACTACGTGTGGTCTCCGACCTAGAAGTGGAAGAAGTGGAGATGCTCTACCACGTTGTTCATGTCCCACTCCTTTCACTGACATGTGGGACATCCAGCACGTGCCGTGTTTGGCACTCCTTCAACGTAAGAGTTGAAACGCTAGCTTTCATCAAAAAAATATAAATCAGCAGTGATACTGTACCACACGGTTTCCTTGCCCCTCGATATCGGAAAGAATACTTCCATTCGCCGACATGTGGGACGTCGACCATCCTGGTCCACTTGTCGTGCATGCAGAACTCCAAGGGAGAGTCACCTCGATCGTCACACCGCGGTAATAATGATTAACGAGCCGTCAAATCACAGGCCCAACCTTTCCCACTATGAAGTTGCTCGAGCAAAGGGACCATCCTGACTTCATTGAATTCCGCTTCTTGAAGAAAATACTGTACCAACAGTACTGCTAGGTACTGTAGTACTGTACTCCAGCAGAGGCCTCCTTTGGTTCATAGGATAGGAACTTTATAGAAATATGAAAATCATAGGAAGTGATATGACATGCATCTCAATTCCTATAGAGAAAGAAATGACATTTGATGCATAGGATAGGAATTTTTCCATTGTGTCTAGGCTAATGTACTGGTAATTTACTCTAAAAACTACAGTAGTAACTAGTACCGGTACATGCTCGTAATTAATTAAACAAACATATGGGCGACACAAACACAGACTACTACTAGTACTACTACTTCTCACATGCTGGCCAGACGCCGTCTCTCTCCTTCCGGGCTTTGTCAGCAACACCCTACCGTGCTTGGATCTCCGTCAAGCTCTCCATAGCAGCGGGTGCATCCTCTTCTTTCTTGCGGTGGTGGGCCTCTCTTTTCTTGAGTGCATTCTGCCTTTTCCGCTCCCTCTGTGCGGCTTTGGCCCCCTCTTGCTCCACCGCCCATTCGGCCTTGGTAGCTTCAAAGTCCGCCCATGTAAGTGTGAGGTCGCGAGCGGCGATGAACTCGGCACGGTGGGATGCCATCGCTTCCCTACCATTTTGTGTAAGGTCGTGGGCGGCGAGGAACTCGGCGTGACGGGATGCCATCGCTTTCTTATCGGTTAGTGTCCGGCATGGTGGCATGAAGGACGCTTGGTGAGAGATCTAGGGCAGAGTGGCCAGACAACCGTATATAGTGCATTGTTGTCAAGAGCTCAAGGACAGAAGACAAAGGAAATTTGGATTCCCCTTCAATCCTGGTCATTTATTATCGAGTAAATGCATTGGCAGTCATCGAACTTGTCTTGATAGCTCACTTTGATCATTGTATACGAGATATGGTGATTATACAGTCACAGACTCAACGTATAGCTCCGTATTTGTTAGGTTGACCGGTCAAACAGTTCGCATGCGCCTCATCAGCTCGTGTTCTGTATCTATATATCTATGCGGGCCTACTTGTCAGTGGAGAAAGAAATAAAAAAACCAAAATTATGCGTATGTGAGGAATCAAACCACGGAATCATCGCTGCAATGCACACTCCTCAGCCAAATGAAAATTAAATACTTTGCATTAAATGCACAAACCAATTTTTTTATTATACGTGATGCACACGTTAGGGCACACCGTCCATAGATGCAAGTAGCATGTACGCATGCAGACACTCACACTCACGCTGTCAAACCATGCTAATGCATGCACGTCGCCCTCTCAACCAAAGTCCTACTCATGGCGCAATGCAAATGGCGAGCCCGTCACCTGCACGCCCCGGCAGTGCCTGACATTACTGTTGAGACATTTGCTAGCCGCCTCCTCGAACACCGAGCATGTATTCACCTGGCTCGACACCAATGTCATACTCGTGCTTGGGCGCCAAGCTGCTCGACATTAGCCATGGCTCTGCACATGATGCGACAACATGACTCGACGCCTTGCTCATGTATATCATCCATCAAAACGACAATCTATAAATCAGCCTAGCTATATAGGGTACTATGGTACCTATATATGTATCGTGAGCGACCGATCATAGTGCCACCGCACACGAGTGTGTGTTTGATCGATTCGTACATTATTCATAAGCTATGCATGGTTGTGTGGTGTCTAATGGTAGTCGTCGAAGGCTAGCTGGCGACAAGAGCGGTTGCATGGACGCCTGGTTGTCTATATGTGCCGCATACGCTTCAAAGGTTCGTCATCCATGAGTTCACATTTTACCACCATGCCAGCGTCTGACCGCCCTGGCCTACCAAAACCCTTCCATCGCTAGCGCACACTTCCCACCGGAAACGATCACCGTCGATCCAGAACGTCAATGCCGCATTCACACCCGACGCGACCTCTCACTGGGGCCGGCATTGCAGCAGCGCGACGGCCGAGAGAGCGCCACCCGTGTGGCATCCTGGTGCAAGTGACTGCTCCGCGTTAATGACGCCACATCCATCTGTCTGTCTGTCGCCCACATTAATGACACGCGGCTGCCGACGAACCTACTTTGGCACTAGCCATCCATCTGTCTGCCGCAGCTCATTGCCATTCGCCCTCTATATTAACTTCAGCCCCAGCTCCCAGCCATAGCTAAAGACCCACAGTCATTCTCCTCCAGTCCCTTCCTTGTGTCAGCGCCACTCCAACCATGGCCTCCTGGCGCTCCAAAGCTCTCTTGGACGTACTGTCACAGGAGCAGAAAAAGGACATCGACTGCTCTGCTCCAGGCGCGCTCCAAAGCTCTCTTGGACGTACTGTCGCAGGAGCAGACGAAGGACATCGCCGGCTCCCCCCGGCCGCCCTCCTCCGCCACGACCACAAAGCCAGCTCGCGTGCGCGGGCGCAGCCAGCAGCGAGGAAGAGTAGTACATGGTAGGTCGCCGCCGCTCTGGTCCCACGGAGGCACCGCTCCTCCACTCAGTCGACACCAAGCTTGGTGGGGTAAACATCAGCGTCGATTAGCTGCTTGACAGCAACATGGAGGCGGAAATCTTCAAAACCATGTTCTCCGGAGGAGGAGGTTATCGAGGTGCAGCTGGACAAAGATGAGGCGGATGAGGAGGAGGCAAAGGCAATAGTCGGAGTGTCAGTTCTCGGGGCTCATGGCCGGACATGGTGGTTGGGTGCCGGCGATCGTTTAGATTAGGTTTACAGTAGGTTTTAGTACGGTTTGTGCGAAATATGTAATGAATTTTGTCCAGTTTATAGGAAAAGTTTTTGAAATGTAATGAATTTCATCCGACTAATTTGAAATTTGCTTTGTTTGCATGAATTTCGTCCGGTTAGTTCATATAGTTCTCGAAAGGTATGCGGGCAGCATTGGATGGCGTCGTCTGGCATTAGTGTCCTCAGACAGATGCCGGTGTAAATTTGTGGGTCAGCACTTGAGATGCCCTAACTATCAAGATATAATCACTAACAGTGCTCCATTATTTCGCAGGGAACAGTTATCCCTTGATCAAAATCAGATCTGCCGTGTTTCGCACTCCTCCCGCGTAAGAGTGTAGACGCTTGCTTACATAAAATGGAGCAAGTGGACGGCACTGTAGCATGTCATACCACTCAAACTAGCATGCCTAACACGCGGGAAAGCCCCGCCCTCGTCATTTTGTTCTGGATTTCTATTGATCAATCGCACGAAAATGATACACTTTCCAAGTTTAAAAGGAAAAGGCGGTACACTTAAAGCACGCCTATCGCGTTTGCATTGCACCCCCGGCAGACTGACTCGCATGCCGCTCACCAGAGGGGACATGCGTTGTCTTGCATTTTCACTGACATGTGGGACTGCAATTGAATAAACCGTCGATAGCCGAAATCTAATCGCTCGGCAGGCGTCGGCTGCGAAGAGAGAGACGGGGGAGGGAGAAGAGATCACCCGCTCGCTGCAAACAGACTCCAAGAAATATGGTGATAGTGTGAGGTGGGCTATGCAGGAGTCTGGACCGCTTCTGACCGCCCTGGCCCACCAGAAAACCCCTCCCCCTCCTGCGCGCGCTCCCCCCCTCAAACGCGAGCTGCCCGCATTCATAGCAAGTAGGAGCAAGAGGCATTGACAAAGTCAAGGAGTGGGCTCTGCAAGGGCCCGTCTCTACACGTGCTCCTAGGTATAAAAAACTAATTCTAAAAAAAGAGGTATAAAAAACAATTGTGTCTAAAAAAAGAAGGTAAAAAATATTTGAGAGGAAATAGATAGAGAGAAAGTGAGAAAAAGTTGTAACCTTATAGTCAACACTATGGTACATGAGGAAGGAGGGAGTTGTGCCCATGCCAAGTTCACTAGGCTGCCATGTTTCACACTCCTCCGTCGTAACAGTGGAGACAATAGCTTTCATAAAAAATAAACAATGAATACTCATTGCTCGTCCTCGATATTGGAAAGAATACTTTCATTCGCCGACATGTGGGACATCAACCATCCTGGTCCACCTGCCATGAACAAAATTATCTTGGTCCACCCCGGTCGTAGCGCAGGCCCAACCTTTCCCACTGTAAGTTGGTCAGACGAAGGAACCATCTGACTTTATTGAATTCCGCTTCTTGAAAAAAACTTACTGTACCCGCAATACTGCTACCACACGCAATCACTAAAACCCACTAGGCCCAACTAGCCCGCCTAGGATTTGTATGTCTCTGTACTGCTATGATTTTGTGTTCTCAAAAAATATCCTTTGTCAATCTAATGATTAGGAGTAGAAAGAGGGTCTTTCTCTCTCTCTAGATCTCTCTCCATTCCACAACCCCTTAGCACACGTACACACTCTCTGTAGCCACTTCGAAAGTACGACGTAACTACACATTCACGCTTCCAACAAAAAATTACACATTCATGCATGTTACAAGTACGTGCCAATTTTGCTGGCTATTAATGTGAGGCCTCCTTTGGTTTAGAGGAATCTTGTAGGAATTTCATAGGATAGGATTTCTATAGGGAAAATTTCTATAGAGCCATTTGGTTTATAGAATGGAATCATATTCCTATGGAGGAATTCTTCCTATCCTCCACACTTCATAGGAAAATAAACATTATCCTAGACTCAACGGAAAAAATCCTATGATGTGAATCAAAGGGCATCTCCTTTCCTATTCCTACTCATAGGATTTTAAGATACATGTCTTCTCATTTCCTATGACTTTCTTATTGCTACAATTTTCCTTCCCCATGAACCAAATGAGGCTTGAATGTATATGTGAACCAACTCTTTGAGTTTTATGTGAATTAATGTATAGTTGTGGACTATTGTTTGATTGATCGCTAAGCCTACAATTTTAGGAGCTTGGGCTATTGGCCGATCGACGGTGGACCAGACCTATAAGCGTACCACAAGCTCATCAGCCCCAACGTTTCTCTTCGGTAAGTGTTTTGCAAGTACTATAGCTCGCACAGTAGCTATCCTACTGACAGCAAGAATCGTCAAACAAGCCCTGCTGATACGATAAATAGTTCAAACTTACATCTAAGCATGCCATATATGACATCAAAAGCTAGTGAGGATACATCTGTTTCCGTAACTCGGAGAGGGTTCGGATGATTCAGTATCAAACAAAAGTGGCAAGTACCGCCCACACAAGACAGTGCACTAGCCCTAAGATGGTTTGATAACACGCATCAGTCTGGTAATTAAACACAATGCAAACTACCTTGAAGGATTAGCGCGACGAACTATTTCTTGTCGTCGATCTCTCGGCCAATGAGCACAGCACGGACAGCGGCATGGGAATCGATCTCTGGGGCGATGTCGACAGGACGGACCGCGACATCGGAATTGATCTCTTGGGCGATGTCCACAGGACGGACCACGACATCAGAATCGATCTCTAGGGCGATGTCCACAGGATGGATAGCGGCATCAGAATCGATCTCTAGGGCGATGTGTTGGGGAACGTAGCAGAAATTCAAAAAATTTCCTATGTATCACCAAGATCTATCTATGGAGAGACCAGCAACGAGTAGAAAGGAGAGTGCATCTACATACCCTTGTAGATCGCTAAGCGGAAGCGTTCAAGTGAACGGGGTTGATGGAGTCGTACTCGTCGTGATTCAAATCACCGATGATCAAGTGCCGAACGCACAGCACCTCCGCGTTCAACACACGTACAGCCCGGTGACGTCTCCCAAGCCTTGATCCAGCAAGGAGAGAGGGAGAGGTTGAGGAAGACTCCATCCAGCAGCAGCACAATGGCGTGGTGGTGGTGGAGGAGCGTGGCAATCCTGCAGGGCTTCGCCAAGCACCGCGAGAGAGGAGGAGCACTTGAGAGAGGGAGGGCTGCGCCAGGGGCAAGGGTGAAGCTCCCATGCGGCTCCCCACTATATATAGGGGTGGAGGGGCTGGTTTCTTGCCCTCCAAGTCCATTGGGGCGTTGGCAAAGGTGGGAGGAAAGAAATCCCATCATTTCCTTCCCCACCGATTGCTATCCCCCCTTTTTAGGGATCTTGATCTTATCCCTTTGGGATATGATCTTATTCCTTCTAAGGGGGGATCTTGGTGCGCCTTGACCAGGGGTGTGGAGCCTTGCCCCCACTACCCACGTTCATGTGGGTCCCCCCATGCAGGTGGGCCCCACTCCGAAACCTTCTAGAACCTTCCCGGTACAATACCGAAAAATCCCGAACATTTTCCGGTGGCCAAAATAGGACTTCCCATATATAAATCTTTACCTCCGGACCATTCCGGAACTCCTTGTGACGTCCGGGATCTCATCCGGGACTCCGAACAACATTCGGTAACCACATACAAACTTCCTTTATAACCCTAGCGTCATCAAACCTTAAGTGTGTAGACCCTACGGGTTCGGGAGACATGTAGACATGACCGAGACGTTCTCCGGTCAATAACCAACAGCGGGATCTGGATACCCATGATGGCTCCCAAATGTGCCACGATGATCTCATCGGATGAACCACGATGTCAAGGACTTAATCAATCCCGTATACAATTCCCTTTGTCTAGCGGTATTGTACTTGCCCGAGATTCGATCGTCGGTATCCTTATACCTTGTTCAATCTCGTTACCGGCAAGTCTCTTTACTCGTTCCGTAACACATCATCCCGTGATCAACTCCTTGGTCACATTGCGCATATGATGATGTCCTACCGAGTGGGCCCAGAGATACCTCTCCGCTTACACGGAGTGACAAATCCCAGTCTCGATCTGTGTCAACCCAACAGACACTTTCGGAGATACCTGTAGTGCACCTTTATAGTCACCCAGTTACGTTGTGACGTTTGATACACCCAAAGCACTTCTACGGTATCCGGGAGTTACACGATCTCATGGTCTAAGGAAGAGATACTTGACATTGGAAAAGCTCTAGCAAACGAACTACACGATCTTAGTGCTAGGCTTAGGATTGGGTCTTGTCCATCACATCATTCTCCTAATGATGTGATCCCGTTATCAACGACATCCAATGTCCATAGCTAGGAAACCATGACTATCTGTTGATCACAACGAGCTAGTCAACTAGAGGCTCACTAGGGACATATTGTGGTCTATGTATTCACACGTGTATTACGATTTCCGGATAATACAGTTATAGCATGAATAAAAGACAATTATCATGAACAAGGAAATATAATAATAACTAATTTATTATTGCCTCTAGGGCATATTTCCAACATGATGTCCATAGGACGGACCATGACATCAAAAATGATCTCTAGGGCGTTATCCACAGGACGGACCGCGACATCGGAATCATCAAGGACGTCCAGTGGCACCTGCACAACCCTAACTTATTAGCAAGCACATTGCAAATAATCAAAAACCACAACTATGGTAAGCCATTTTTTTACCTTGTGCAGCTCACCGGGGGATCCCATCCCTCCGGGGGCCATCGCCTTCCCAGGGAAATACTGCTTCTCAACGGCGACTATCTCCTCAAACTCAGCCTTGAGCCTCTCATAGGTGGCCATTAGTGTTTCTAGGGTAGGCATAGTGGGGCCCTTGCGGTCCTTCCAGCTTTCTTTGAGGAGTTCGTCCGCCAACGTCGTCAACTCTTTGGATAGTGCTTGTTTCTTGGAGTTCTTCCTCTCCATGGGTTGGCCCGCCAACATGGCCAACTCGTTGGTCGAGCTTGCTTCCTGGAGATCTCTGCCTCAAGTAGGTTGTCCGTCAGCAACTCTTTGCCTAGTGCTCCAGGATCCATCAATAAACTGACAAACAAAAAGCAATCGAAAGGAAACCACAATCGCAATGAAAACGGGAAAAGAATAGGCTGTGAGAATCTGTCGGTGCTTTGCAAAAAGAAGATTCTTGGAATGAAAATATAGTAGCATCACTGATTCACCTACCTTTCCTTCGTTGGTATAGAAGAAAAATGGCATAAGTGAGTAGCCTGGAGTGAGGTTTTCTTCAAGGGGAGAAAGGGCTTCAACAATCGTTCCAGTGAAATGATGGTTGCTTCATCCAGTCCAACTTCGAGGCCACTTTACCACTGCTGATAAAGGTGTGAGTTTTGTGATATGACGGGTCATGGCGGCCACACCGGGGTGACCGGTGGGTCTCGACTGTAGCACCTCGTTGTGATTTGGTGGATGGCACGCGGATCCGGATGCTTTGATGTCCCGCATGTAGATAGAGCGGCTAGTCATATACAATAGTAGTTTGGATGACAGACAAGGAGCTCTGTCCTGGTTTATTGGTCCCTGCGATAAATCTGTGCCAAATTTTGACTATAAAGTTAACTCACCAAATTTTCATGCATGTCACAATTTGTTAACATGCACTAACATTTTGTCAGCTAAATATTTGGTCAAAATTTAGCACAAATTACAAAGGGGGCCAATAAAGATTGTACTCTCACATTTTGTTTTGAGGATACTCCCACATAGAAAATATAAACAATAATGCATGTTGGGGTAGCCCACGTTTCCGATAATTTTAGCCCTGGGCTTGTTCACAAATTTTACGAGACGGTGGTTGTTCACTTAATGGAGGGTCTAGTACCAGTCTTGAATGATACAAAGTGCGACCAAGCACACTGTAACACCACTTGGAATAAATGGGTAGCTATCTCAAAAAACAATCAACAACTCAAAAAAAGGCGACCTGGCATGTAACAATTTTAAACGATTGTTTTGATGGAGTGAAAAAAGAAAACTACCCCACTATACATATATATAGGCCGGAGCCACCGCGCTTGCTTGCTAGAGTTGCTCTATTCACACACTCTCATCCTCTCCACATCTAAACAAGATAATGGTGGTAAACACTGTCTTTCTATCATCACCGCTGGTTACAGATCCGGACGTATCCCCTCCACCGGTGAAGGGGGGAGAGGCAGCGTTTAGGCCGTCGTCGACAGCGAGGGAGGAGACCCACTGCCGGCCGCACCGTTATCTCTCGCAGAGCACCGGCGCAGGAGGTCCTCCTATCCCTTCATCGCCTCCCCCCACCCACCTATCCACATCCCGACTTCCTTCAGTTATATCTTCCTTCAAAACTGGCCTAGCTCTACTTCCCCAGCTTGCTACGTCACTGCATGTGCATCATTTTCTACCTCTCACCCCCTCTCGATCGGATGGTCCAGTGTCACCTAATTTTTTTCTAATGTTAGAGGTAAAGCTACTTCATGGAGTCGAATCTTGTACTTGGTTCAAACAAAAAATAAAGGGGGGAATTTAGTATGTACATCAGACTTGGTACAAGCAGGAAGGAAAGGGGGTGAAAGTAGTACAGACTGGTCATCCAACCGGTCTCTTGGTCAAAAAGGGAAATATAGGGAAAACGTTGTACATAGTGGTATGACCAGGACAAGATTTACTATCCACACATAGGAGTAGGTGGCTAGAGTGAACAAAAATGGGACCAACCCAGATATGTTTCTTGGATGTTTGTTTCTCGGGGCAACAAACTCTGAATCACCACTTTATGCCCCAGTTTAGGTAAATGGTGCTGGACTGCTGGTGCACCCACTATCCCATGCCCTTATAGCAAATATTTAGTTGTTCTTAATCTAATGCCCCAGGTAAAATGAAGCCATGCCACTGTTATAAGCCATGACATGTTTAGCCAATTGTTTTTGCCGATAATTGTTTGAGACTCTGACTATTTCCTCTCTAGCTTTTTGTGCAAATAGGGATATCCATTTCACCTCGTTGCTATTGCGACCTTTTGGTGTACTGCACAAAACACTTCTTAAAAGAAGTGACTTTTGTGCTGTTTAACTGGAATGTCAGAATGGAACCGTTGGTTCATTTCAGTGGAACTACACAAAGGAAGATCTGTGTTCCAATCTTCATCATCCATGTTGGCACCATAACCTTCCTTTAGGTAAGAATGATATTTAATGCATGTGTTCATCTCTATTTTGCGATTGCCATGAGAAAATAATGCTATTATTTACTAGTACACTTGTACTCCCTCACTGACAAAACCAATTCCTAAATAGAAGGCCAATCATGTACTTGGTTTCAGCAACTGGTGAGGAGAAAGAGAAATAGAGCATGAAGAGGAAGATGATGATGGTGAAGAAGAAGGAGGAGGAAGGAAATGAAGAAGATCACACGATGGTACCGTCCTATGTTATCCTAACATCTTGCTAGTGGTATTGTATTGTTGTGTTTCTACTAGTCTTAGTTTACTTGGAAGACTAGCAAGATGCCCGTGCGTTGCACGTAACATCGAGATACATTTGTATGAGTAGTTTATCTTGTGAGAGAAAAGGATGAACGAGGGAAGGCCTTATTTGCAAATGTGGAGAGGGGTGTGGGTATCTTTTCGCAAAATTGACATAGTTTCCTTCCTATCCTTCAGATATAAATCGGACGGGCTATATTGTAGGATGGCAGGCACACCATCATCACCAACTCTGTTTTTTTGGTAAGAGTAATAGATAATATATAATAGAGTAGGGATAGATAGAGAAATGCAGCAGAGTAGTACTTGGCTTGGCGACACATCATACTAATTAACTAGATTCGAGATGCATGTGTGACCCAGCTCTACATGATCAACAGTGCCAAGGTGATCTTGCTGAAGCCGAGGCCTCAGTCGAGGTCGTTCAAGGGCTCCGGCAATGTCTCCCTTACATGTGAGACGATCCTCAAGGGAGCCCTTCCACTTCTGCTATCTCTCCTGCAAGGTCACTTAATTAATTAGGAGTACTTAAGTAGCACTAATTTATTGCTGCCTAATTTTCCTGTCGGAGTTAAACAAATCTTAGTAGCACCCTATGTTGAATCATGTACGTGTATATCTGTGTCTGTGGAGGTGAATCATGTGGTGGAGCAGGGAGGGAATCTTGGTAGTGTCATGACATAATAATGCTATTGTTTTGTGATACGTCTCCGTCGTATCTACTTTTCCAAACACTTTTGCCCTTGTTTTGGACTCTAACTTGTATGATTTCAATGGAACAAACCCGGACTGACGCTATTTTAAGCAGAATTGCCATGATGTTGTTTTATGAGCAGAAAACAAAAGTACTTGCGTAGGCTGAGGAGCAAAAGGAGAAATCCGCCCAAGGAGGGGCTCGCGTCTGATTAGCTAGTTGGTGAGGTAATAGCTTACCAAGGCGATGATCAGTAGCTGAAAAAGACGACTAAACAAGTTTGCTTAAAACTTATTTATTCTTAAATTTCCACCCTCAACGGAATGACCTGAAACTCCACGGAACGTCTTAGAAAAAATAATAAAAAATCCTCGCCAAAGATGAAGACCAGGGGGCCCACACCCTGTCCACGATGGTGGGGGCGCCCCCTCCCCCTCCTAGGCGCACCCACCTACCTCGTGGGCCCCCTGGAAACCCTCCGACGCCAACCCAACTCCATATATTGGCTTTCGAGAAGAAAAAAATAAGAGAGAAGAAATCATCATGTTTTACGATACGGAGCCGCCGCCAAGCCCTAATCTCTCTCGGGAGGGCTGATCTGGAGTCTGTTCGGGGCTCCGGAGAGGGGGATTCATCGCCGTCATCATCATCATCAACCATCCTCCATCACCAATTTCATGATGCTCACCACCGTGCGTGAGTAATTCCATCGTAGGCTTGCTGGACGGTGATGGGTTGGATGAGATTTATCATGTAATCGAGTTAGTTTTGTTAGGGTTTGATCCCTAGTATCCACTATGTTCTGAGATTGATGTTGCTATGACTTTGCTATGCTTAATGCTTGTCACTAGGGCCCGAGTGCCATGATTTCAGATCTGAACCTATTATGTTTTCATGAATATATGTGAGTTCTTGATCCCATCTTGCAAGTCTATAGTCACCTACTATGTGTTATGATCCGGCAACCCCGAAGTGACAATAATCGGGACCACTCCCGGTGATGACCATAGTTTGAGGAGTTCATGTATTCACTATGTGCTAATGCTTTGTTCCGGTTCTCTATTAAAAGGAGGCCTTAATATCCCTTAGTTTCCAATAGGACCCCGCTGCCACGGGAGGGTAGGACAAAAGATGTCATGCAAGTTCTTTTCCATAAGCACGTATGACTATATACGGAATACATGCCTACATTACATTGATGAATTGGAGCTAGTTCTGCGTCACCCTATGTTATGACTGTTACATGACGAACCACATCCGGCATAATTATCCATCACTAATCCGGTGCCTACGAGTTTTCCATATACTGGTTCTCGCTTATTACTTTTCCGTTGCTACTGTTACAATCACTACAAAATACCAAAAACATTACTTTTGCTGTCTTTACTTTTGTTACCGTTCCCACCACTATCATATTACTTTGCTACTAAACACTTTGCTGCAGATACTAAGTTTCCAGGTGTGGTTGAATTGACAATTCAGCTGCTAATACTTGAGAATATTCTTTGGCTCCCCTTGTGTCGAATCAATAAATTTGGGTTGAGTACTCTACCCTCGAATACTGTTGCGATCCCCTATACTTGTGGGTTATCAAGACCTTTTTATAGCACCGTTGCCGAGGAGCATAGCTCTATTCTTTCAGTCATTTAGGATTTATATCTGCTGGACACTATGAAGAACTTGAAAGACGATCGAACTACTATTTTGCCCTCAACTACGAGGGGAAGTAAGGAACTGCCATCTAGCTCTGCACTAGATTATCCTTCCGTTATAAGTAAGCTTGCGACACCTAAACCTGCTACTGCTATGAATTCTGATATGTCGCACATTATTGATATCCCACTTCTGCTATGCATGACACTTATGATGAAACTACTTCTATGCTTGACAATACTGTGCCCCTTGGTAAATTTCTTAATGAACAAGTTGCTAGATCTAGAGAAAGAGAAATTATTGAATCTGAATATGATGATGAGAGTGATGATGAAAATATGAATGCTATTCCTGAGGGTTATCTTTTTGATGCGGAATCTTCTGCAGCTATTTTTGCTTGCCAGGATAGATACGAACTTAAGAGGCTGCTAGTTAAATGGAGTAAAGAATCTCTTAGAGATAGAATGAGACCCGACCCTGATTTTGCTACTTCACCTATCTGTGTTCTCGATAAGGATTATTATGAATTTTCTGTTGATCCAGATGTAATTACTTTGGTTGAATCTGATCCTTTCTATGGCTATGAATCTGAAACTGTTGTGGCACATCTTACTAAGTTAAATGATATAGCCGCCCTGTTTACCAATAATGAGAGATCGCGCTACTTTATTTACTCAAAATATTTCCGTTCTCATTAAAAGGTGATGCTAAGATATGGTTTAATTCTCTTGATCCTGGTTGTGTGCGTAGTCCCTAGGATATGATTTATTACTTCTCTGCTAAATATTTCCGTGCTCATAAGAAACAAGCTACTTTGAGGGAAATATACAACCTCGTGCAAATTGAAGAAGAGATTCTCCCACAAGCTTGGGGGAGGCTTCTCAAGTTACTTAATGCTTTGTCTGATCATCCTCTTAAGAAACCTGAAATACTTGATATCTTTTATAATGGACTAACTGTTGGGGGAAAACTGATCCACGGACACCTATGGGACCGGCGGACCGAGCCCCTTTCGGTTCGGCGGGGGATGGAGGTCGCGCGAAAAGCAGATCGAGGCGAAGCACACTAGAGGTTTACCCAGCTTCGGAGCTCTCCGGAGAGATAATACTCCTACTGCTGCATGTCTGAGTGTATTGAGTTCTTGCTCGGGAGCGCTGAGTGCTACAGTACACACTAGCTGCTAACGAGACTGAGCGTGAGTGTTTTTCTGCCCTCGAACCCCCTCTACGTTGCGCATGGGCCTCCTTTTATATGCTCAAAGGGGTCACCAACAGGTGGCAATGCAGAGAAGGGTAAAAATGGAAAAGAGTTGCGGTTGGCACAACTACCTGTACAGTGTATCATACCTAACCCTGACAGCAGGAGACAAAGGCATTAAATGCCCGTCTACGTCGCCCAAATAGTGCAAAAAGGGACCGTCAGGGACGCCACCGCTTGCCACGATGGCAATCTTGTCAGCGTCGCTTGCCACCTCGCACCGCTGGCTGCACAGCCTCTTGCCACGCGCGCCTGGAAAGGTCCCAGGGTGACATGTTGATGGATGTGCTGGAGCGCGGGTACAGAGTGGTAGCTTGCCGCGGCAAGTGCCTTGCCGCGGTCGTTGTCTTGTCGCGTCCGGAAGCTTGTCGCTCACCGGGCCTCGCTGGGATGCGTGGCGCGTCGCGGCAAGTCTCTTGAGATGCCTTGGTTGGCCTTCCCGGCAAGCTCCTCTTGCCGGGGCCTTGTCTCCTTAGCTTGAATACTTTGTTCTTGAATGGCTCCAAAGGACCCATGGAGGACCTTGGCGGTCGCCCGGCAAGCCTTGCCGCGGGGTGCTACGACTACCCGTGCACAAGTTCGGGATACTAGCGTACCCCTACTCTAGTACACCGACAGGAGCCCCCGGGCCTGGGCCACACACGGTGCCTAGCGCTGTTGGGCCAGGCCCAAAACAGGGCACGGGCACTCGCGGCCTGGGTTACGCCGTATCTTACTCCGTATCCACCGCGCCCTCCCCAAACGGCACGCGTCGAATGCAGCGTCGTGGGAGAGATCGTGGGTGGTTTCTTTATTCGGAAAGACGGAACGTCCGCCCCCTCCCTCTTTATAAGCAGGGGAAACAGGGGCAGTTCGCCCATCTCGCCAGTTGCTATTCCAATCTCAGAAACTTCCGCCGCTCCCCCCTTCTTCCCAAAGCCGAAAAAGAGCAGCGTTCCGCCCCCCATCGCCACCAGCACCACCAACACTGTCGATCTCCCCCACCACCTCCGCCATGGCTCCAAAAGCCGGCAAGGGGAAGGCCGTGAAGTCGACCGAGGCGCAGCGGCTCGCGGCGCTGCGAAAGGAGCGGACAACCTCCCCCCCCCCCCCCCCCCCAAGCTCGTCGCGAAGGAGCTGAGGGAATACTACTACCTCTTCTGGTCAACAGAGACGCAAGCGCATCCGCGCACGAAGGTACTCTCCGCCGCCGCTTCGGAACGAGCTCCGAATGGATATCCCTTCTTTCGCGTTGTTCTTCTACTGCGGACTCTGCCCGCCTTTCTCTGAAATTTTTTGCGACATTATGAACACCTACGGGTTCCACCTCCTTGACTTCACCCCCAATGCCGTTCTGACCATGGCAGTTTTCGCACATCTCTGCGAAAACTTTGTCGGAGTCCATCCAAATGTAGCTCTTTTTCGCCACTTCTTTATGCCCCAAGTTGAGAGAGGGGAGCCTTTATCCGGCGGAATCGCCTGGATCTCGAGAGCCGGCAAGAAGGAAGCTTATCTGGAGGGAGAGCTCCGCGGCAAGTGGGAGGAATGGAGAGCAGACTGGTGCTAGATTGTCGAGGAGAACCCGCAGCCATTTACCACCCAGCGCCAAGCCCCAGTAGCGCGCGGCAACGATTGGAGCAACGTGGCCTCGGAAGACGATAGGCTGAAGATTGCCGTCACCCGGATCCTACGCCTCAGGCTTGCTGGGCTCACTGTAGGTGCCATTGGCGCAAATTTTCTTCGCCGCCGCATCGCCCCCCTGCAGGAGAGGAGGAGACCCGCCTGGGAGTTCCAGAATGTGGCGGACATCATGAGGCTGCGCCCGGGCCTCAACTTCAACTTCAATGTCCTGGAACTGGAGGCGATGCTCCAGGAACTGTTCAAGTACGACCGTCAACATCCCGAAGTGTTCAGGTTGCCGAAGGATGTCGTTCCGCTGTGCAACAATTCCTCGCTCGACCGCATCCGTGCAATGATGCCGCTGTGCGATTCGCATGGAATTGTCCCAACTTGGCAAGAGCCTGCAGACGATGTCGTGCAGGAGTTCTTCAACGGCTTGGTAGAAGTGTCGGTCCGCTCCGATGAGCAAAAAAGCCTCACTCGCGACACCACCGATGCGGAGATGCAGCGCATCGCCACTAGGCTGGAAGAGGCGGCGGCGGCCGCTGCCGCGGGCGAGTTTGGATTCATCGTGGAGGAGGCAGAGGCAGCAGAGGCGGCAAGCCTTGCCGAGCGAGAGGAGCTTGCCGGCGAGGGAGAGCTTGCCGAGCCTGAAGCCGAGTCGAGCGAGCCCGCCGAGAGTGCGAGCGGCTCGTTGGAGACCAACTCCTCTTCTTCCTCATCTTCAGACAGCTCGCCGCAAGCAGAGCCCCCAGCTCCACCAAGAAGGCGTCTCTGCAAGGCTGGGGACGTAGCGGGGCGGCAGACGAGTCAACAGCCGCCGCGCTGCGCGACACACTCCACCGTGGCAAGCACTGTTGCCGCGGGAGCACCTCACGCCGCTGCGGCAACTAGAGCGGGGTCCTCCCGGACCACTGCTTCTGCTCCTGCCGCTGCCCTGCCAAGCGGTTAAGGGAACCCACTCCTCCGCCTCGTCGCGCCGAAGGTGGGCCAGACTTCGACCTCTCCGCGCTCAGCTCCGACGAGGAAGAAGAAGAGTAAGATTCTTTGCTGTACTTGTAGTTCTTCAATTCTTGCTGTTTTGTCTTGTATTCGATTTGCTTTACTCCGAACCCATTCCTTTTCAGGACTCTGGCCCAGAGAGCGGCGAAGAGAGCCAAGGTCCCGGTGATTGTCATCGAGGAAGAACCCACCGTGACAGCGGGGGGTGTGTCCGAGACCACCTTGCCGGACCCGGCAACTATTCCCCAAAGCAGCCCCCAGTGCAGCCCCCAGCGTAAGTATATGGTTTACTTCCTGCTGTTAGGCGCGCATGAGTGTTCTTTCTTTGCTGACATCTGACTATTGGTTCGCGTAGGAGAAAAGCAGCCTCACCAGGAGCGCTCGGAAGCCGCCCCCGACATGCCATCTGCTTCGACTACATCGCCAAGGGATGGTTCCCCGGCAAGGGAGCGTTCTCCGGCAAGGGAGAATTCTCTGGCAAGGGACAATTCTCCGGCAAGGGACAGCATCAGCGACCCCCCGGTGGCGGAGACCACGACTGTAGAACCTAGTACAGGTAATCCTCTTGCTTGAAAACTTCCCTTGGGTTCTTCTTCTTCTGATTTTCTTTTTGGATATTTGCTTGACTTTTCTCCCTTTTCCGGCCGTCAGATCCCTCTGCCACGGAGCCGATGGAGACCAAGGTCGCTGGCGAGGAGAACGCGCGCGGCAATACCGACAACGCCGCTGCCACCGAAGAAGCAGCTGGCGCTGAAGATCCCGCCGGCGAAGAGGCCGCCAAAGCTGCCGCCGCAGAAGCCGGCGAGGGGTCTGGCGATCGCACTGACGGCCCCGAGACCGCAGGAGCGCAAGGCGCTACGCCGACCGCCGATCCCTCCGCCACTGCCGCAGCGTCAGGCTCCGAAAAGCCCCAGCCCGGCGCCTATTTGAAGGCCGGTGATGGCGTCTTCATCAAGCTCCCCTGGGTGTCAAGCTCCAGGGAGCCGGTCGAAGGAGAAATCTTGGATGGAGAGGTGCTCGCCTCCGCTGGGCTGATGCTGGTTGATGCGCCGAGCAGTAGCAGCGACGAGTCTGAGGAGGAGCGGCTGCTACGAAAGCTGGTGTCACTCTACCGCGCTCGGCAGGCCAAGGTGGAATCCCGAGAAGCGCTTGTCGCGAAGGTGGGAGTGGACATCGAGAAGTGCGCGGAGGAGCTCCGGAGTCGCAACCAGGAAGCTCTCCGGTCCCTGGCAGAGAAGCGGGAGCAACTCGCCGAAGAGCGGAAAGCCTTCCTCCTCGGGAAGGCTGAAGTTGAAGAGCAACAGCGGCTTGTCGCCGAGGAGCTGTTTGCACGGGAGGGCGAGTTGGCTCAGCGGAAGGTCAATCTAGACAGCCATGAGGAGGAGCTTGCTACACACGAGCAAACATTCGGCGGGGCTCTCAAAGAAGCAGAGGATGCTGCCGCAGCTGCCGAGGCCGCCAAGAAGGAGCTGGAGATGAAGGCGGCGCGGCTGGAGGCCGATCTCAAGGCGAGCGGCGAAGAGCTTGCCGCGCTCAAGCGTGAGCGCGAGAAGGACGCCTACACTCTTGGCGAGCTGCAAGGTAGTCTCGCCGATAAGGAGAATGAGCTTAGCGCCGCCAAGGACTCCAACGCAGATCTTGAGTTGAAGCTGACTACTTTGACCAAGACGCTTGACGGTGCCAGGGAGCAGGAGGTGGCCTTGAAGAAGCAGATCAAGGCCGACGAGGCGCTGCTGGCAAGTGCTGCTGCCACCCAGAACACTTTTAGGGAGAATGTGGAGCACTGGACGGAGGGTCTCGTGGATGTTGCCGCAGCCATCGATAGGGAGCTGGCGCAGCTGGGGATGGAGGATCTCGGGTATTCCTCCGATGTGAACCTCCAACCCAGTGCCAAGCTCGGCTTGTTCTTCAAAGGCATGGCGACGGCCCTCCAGCGACTCCGGGAGAAGATCCCAAAGCAACTGGCCGACGACTCGCGCAAGATCTGCGCGGGAGCTCTTCAAAAGGTGTTGGTGAAGGTGGCCTTCCGCAACCCAGGCCTCAACCTCACCAACGTCCTCAGGACCTTGCCGCCGGATGCTGATCTGGAAGTGCTCAAGACCCTTGTCGCACCCATTGTGGACAAGGTGAGCGGGATCAAGAGGGTTGAGGGCGATCGCGTAGATTAGGCCGCCCGTTTTCTCCTTTTCTTGTCGCTGCTGGTCATGTTACGAGAACAATCTATTAGAGCTGCGACAAGCTATCTTGTAATATAACCTTATTTTGGGTATCGATTGCCATGTTATTTCCTTTACTTGATTCCTTCCTTTGTATGTTTTTTCCCTACGCTTTTAGGGAACTTGTCGGCGCAGGCACCTTAGCCGCGAGCGCTGAGTGCGGGACGTCAGCAGCCTGCTGGCGGTGCCGCCACTGACAAGAAACCTTGTCGCAACTAGTCGCAGCTCACTTAAGTTGTTGAGCGGACTCGAAACAAAGTAAGCGCGCAACTAGCTACGAGTTGGTTCCTCCGCGCACAGGTTTTCCATACAAAGCACGGTCGTTCGAGGAAGATAACTTAAAAAAAATTTAAACTGATTGCTCAAACTTTGGCAACTTAGCTTTTCTGTCGGTTGCTTCCCGGTAAGGCGAAACTTTCTTGAACGACGCCTGGTCCACACCATTATCTTCTCCTTTCCCGCCGGCAAACTTGTGGGCGAGGGAACCTTCCTTTCTTTGAGAAAGAGAAAGAAGAGAAAATAAAGATATGGAGCCTTACGGCTCGTTATCGCTTACCGGGGGTAGGCGCTGCACAAAGTGTCAGATAACACATGCAAAAAATAGAAAGCATGAAATTGACAAGATGTGCGGAGCACATGAGCTTTACTTATGCACGGGGTCTGCGCCTGGCTTTGTACAAAGGATTACATGCAACAGCGGCAAGACTTGTACAAAAGGTGGTTGCCGGAACAGGTTCCGGCAACCGCGCCTTACGGGTAAAAATTACGAAGATGCTCAATGTTCCAGGAGTTGCTCACCGGAGTGCCATCTTCGGTCTCAAGGCGGACAGCGCCAGGCCTAGTGACTCGTTTCACCCGGTAAGGGCCTTCCCACTTCGGCGTCAACTTGTTGGAATTCTTGGCGGACTGAACGCCCCGAAGAACAAGGTCGCCTTCCTCGAGACTTCTGGCATTAACTTTGCAGCTATGGTAGCGGCGCAAAGCTTGATGGTATCGAGCAGCTCGTACGGCAGCCTGAAGACGGTCTTCCTCAAGGACCTGCACGTCCTCTTGTCGCAGCTGCTCTTGCTCAAGCTCATCATAAGCGAGCACTCGAGGTGACCTGTATACGAGTTCCGTGGGGAGAACTGCCTCTGCTCCATAGACTAGAGCGAAAGGTGTCTGGCCAGTGCCTCAATTTGGCGTCGTCCTGATCGACCAAAGAACCACTAGCAGCTCCTCAATCCAGTTTTTTCCGCACTTGCGCAGCCTGTCGAAAGTCCTGGTCTTGAGCCCGCGCAGCACTTCAGCATTTGCCCTCTCCGCTTGACCGTTGCTTCTCGGATGAGCAACAGAAGCGAAGCAGACCTTGGCGCCAAGATCTTGGACGTACTGTATGAAGGTGCGGCTCGTGAATTGCGTGCCGTTGTCGGTGATGATCCTGTTAGGGATCCCGAAGCGGCAAACAATCAACCTGAAGAACTTGACTGCTGACTGTGCTATCACCTTCCTCACTGCTTCCACTTCCGGCCACTTTGTGAACTTGTCGATTGCAACGTACAAGTACTTAAAGCCCCCGACAGCTCGGGGAAAGGGGCCGAGGATGTCGAGCCCCCAGACCGAAAATGGCCAGGATAAAGGGATCGTCTGGAGAGCTTGAGCTGGCTGGTGTATTTGCTTGGAATGGAACTGGCACGCTTCACACTTGGTTACTTGTGCAGTTGCATCTTGGAGGGCTGTCGGTCAAAAGAAACCTTGCCGGAATGCTTTGCCGGCAAGTGCTCTTGCGCCAATGTGGTGACCACATATGCCTCCATGTATCTCTGCCAACAGCTTTTGTCCGTCTTCCCGGTGAATACACTTCAATTTCACACCGTTGAGTCTTCTTCTGTACAGTGTGTTGTCAACAAACTGGTACATACTTGACTGCCGGGCTACTCTTTCTGCTTCTTCTTGCTCTTCGGGAAGTTCTCCTGTCTGAAGGAAACGGACAATCTGTTGTGCCCATGCTGGAGCTTGTAGCTCGACAACAAGGACTAAAGGCACATCTGCTGCTGCGGGAACATCCGCTTCTACGGCGAGAACCTGCGGCTCAGCCGGAGCTTGACGTTCCCCGGCAAGCTTGCTGGGGCAAAACTTGTCGGGAGCGTCTACTTCAACGGAACAAACCCTAGGGCTTGCCGGAGCAGACTGCTCCTCAGCACCCTTGGTGTTGATCTTGGGGACCTTCTTGGCGGCGGCTTCGGGGAGCTCTGCCGGAAAATAGTCACCAGAAATCAACTTCCTCTTCTTGCTCTGTCCAGTTGATGGCGTTACAGATGGTTGAGTCAGTTTGAGCACAAAGATCCCTGGTTCCACAGGTAACTTAAGTGCGGCGCACTTCGACAGGCCATCAGCAATGTCGTTCTGAGCTCTGGGAACATATTCCATCTGTAGGCCGTCAAAGTGCTCTTCTAACTTTCTCACTTCATCAACGTAAGCTTCCATCAACGAACTCTGATAATTCTTGTTCACTTGGTGGACGACAAGCTGCGAGTCACCCCTGACAATGAGCTTCTTGATCCCAAGGTCTGCTGCGATCCTGAGACCGGCAAGCAATCCTTCATACTCTGCGGTATTGTTTGTTGCTTGCTCCTTGGGAAAGTGCATCTGGACTACGTACTTGAGGTGCTCTCCGGTGGACACAACAAGTAGCACGCCTACACCGGTGCCTTGCAGCGAGAAGGCACCATCAAAGTACATCAACCACTCTTTGCTTGCTTCCTTGACGGGGATGCTCGTTTCTGGAATTTCTTCATCTGGTGTTGGCGTCCATCCTGCTATGAATTCTGCCAATGCTCTGCTTTGGATAGTTGAAGTGCTCTCAAACTTGAGGCCAAAGCTTGACAGTTCCAGTGCCCACTCGACAATCCTGTCTGTTGCTTCTGGATTCTGTAGTATCCTCTTCAGCGGAAAACGAGTGACAACTGTGATCTCATGTGCTTGGAAGTAATGGCGCAGCTTTCTCGAGGCCATGAGAAGGCTGAAAAGAAATTTCTACACACCAGAATACCTTGACCTAGCCCCCTCCAGAAGGGAACTGACAAAGTAAACTGCGCGCTGCACCATTCTCTTCTGTATCTCCTCATGTGCCTGCGCAGATCTATCTTTGTCGGGACCAGAGCTTGTCGGTGAAGTCCCCTGCTTGTCGCTGGATGTATCGGTCATGGTTGCTGGCTCATCATCCGCCTCCCTCTCCGCTACTAACGCAGCACTAACCACTTGATTGGTTGCTGCTATATACAGGAGCAACTTCTCTTGTGGCTTAGGTGCGACAAGTGTTGGAGTGGAGGACAGGTATCTCTTCAAGTCCTGCAGCGCAGCCTCCGCTTCCGAAGTCCATCTCATTGGACCTGCCTTTTTCAATATTTTGAAAAACGGCAGGGCGCGCTCAGCAGACCTAGAGATAAACCTGCTGAGAGCAGCCACGCAACCGGCAAGTCTTCGTACATCCTTGACGCGCTTTGGTGCTTCAATCTGCTCAATGGCCTTCATCTTGTCGGGATTGGCTTCAATTCCCCGCTGACACACGAAGAACCCGAGAAGCTTGCCGGAGGGGACTCCAAACACACACTTCTCGGGGTTAAGCTTGAGGTTGATCTTGCGCAGATTTGCAAAGGTTTCGTCTAAATCCTGAATCAGAGTTGCCTTGTCCTTGCTCTTGACCACTATGTCATCCATGTAGGCCTCCACATTTTTGTGCATTTGTGGCTCAAAAGCGTCATGGACTACCCTTGCAAATGTTGAACCAGCATTCTTTAAACCGAAAGGCATCCGTATGAAATAGTATGTGCCACATGGAGTGATGAATGCGGTCTTCTCCTCATCCTCTTCTGCCATGAAGATCTGATGGTATCCTGAGTATGCGTCAAGAAATGAAAGTAAGTCACATCCGGCCGTGGAGTCAACAATCTGGTCAATGCGCAGCAAGGGAAATGGGTCTTTGGGACAAGCTTTATTGACATCCGTAAAGTCGATACAAAGCCTCCATTTCCATCTTGCCTTGCGCACGACTACAGGATTGGCCAACCACGTAGGATGGAACACTCCTCTGACAAGGCCTGCTGCTTCCAACTTCTTGATTTCTTCTGCGATGAATTCTTGGCGCTCCACTGCTTGTTTCCTGACCTTCAGCTTGACGGGCCGCGCATGAGGACAGATGGCTAGGTGGTGCTCGATTACTTTCCTGGGAACACCGGGGATGTCAGACGGTTGCCACGCAAACACGTCGACGTTCGCCCGCAGGAAAGCAACGAGCGCGCTTTCCTATTTAGGGTCGAGAGTGGCACTGATAGTGAAGGTACCACCAGTGTCGTCCTCCTTGGCGGACACCTTTTTGGTCTCTGGCGGAGCTGCCATTGTCTTCTTATGCTTGCCGGTGGAGCTCGATGGTGCGTCCTCGATGGTAGCGCAGCACTCCGAAGAGGTGCGCTTGCTGGAGTGGGCATCAGAACTCTTGCCGGACTTGGTCTTCTTCTTCCCCCCTGGGAGCTTCAACGGCAAGTGACTTGCGATCTGTTGCGGCTGCTGCTTCCCGGTAGATCTTTTCGGTGCAGATAAGAGCATCCTTCTTTTCTCCAGGGACAGAGATGACACTTATCGGGCCTGGCATCTTCAGCATGTTGTATGCATAGTGAGAGGCTGCCATGAATTTGGCGAGTGCTGGACGGCCGAGTATCCCATTGTAAGGCAATGGAAAGTCAGCAACGTCAAAAGTGACCTTCTCAGTCCTGAAGTTCAACTCGCTGTCAAATGTCACCGGCAACGTGATCTTTCCCTTCGGCTTGCTCCTTCCTGGATTGATTCCTTGGAATGTGCCGGTCTCTTCGAGCTCGCTGTCAGGGATCTGGAGTTTCTGGAGTACCGCGGAGGAGATCAGGTTCAAGCCGGCCCCGCCGTCAACTAGCATCTTAGTGACCTTGAGGTTGCGGATAGTTGGTGAAACCAACATCGGCAAGCACCTGACCGCAGTTATGCGATCAGGGTGGTCCTCAATATCAAAGATGATAGGCGTGCTGGACCATTTCAGAGGCTTGCGTGACTCGACGGGTGGTTCTACCGCATTGACTTCTCGCACCCACTGCTTGAGTTGGCGGTGTGAAGTATGCAGAGAAGCACCGCCGTCAACGCACAGGACCTCTGTGGCTTTCTGGAACTCCTGCTCACCGGTCTCGTCATCATCCATATCCTCATCGTCGTCGTCATCTTCATCCTTGTCACGGCCGCGGGGAGGTCTATTTCCTTGCCGCTGCTTGGCTTTGCAGCGGCGTCCTCCTCGGCCGGGGCGTTTCTTGCCGGATCCTCTAGTACCTTCTTAGGCCTTCTCCTTGTTGCGTCGCTCGTATTCAGCCTTTTGCTGCTCGACAAGCTGCTCGACCTTCTTGCAGCTCTGGAGGTCATGGCCCTTGGTGCGGTGGATCTTGCAGTACTGCTTGTTGGTGTTGTCCTGCTTGTCAGCAACCGCCACAGCGTCCTTGATGCCACCTTCGTTGCCGGACTGCTCAACGACTAGCACATCTTTGCCTTTCTTCTTCCTGTTGTTCTGCCGCCGGTTTTTCTTTGCCGGGGCAACATCCTCGCTGTCAGATCCTCCTGCTCCTGTATTCTCTCCGGGGAGTTTCCTTCCTTCCTCAGCACGTGCACACTTGTCGGCCAGGGCATATATCTCACTGACGTCTCTGATCTTGCACATCGCCATCTCCTTCCACATCCTGCGGTTTCGCACGTTCTGATGGAACGCGCTGATGACCGCGGCTGGGTGGACATCTGGGATGTTGTGTTGTACACGGCTGAATCTCTGAATGTACTTGCGCAGGGGCTCTCCTTCCTTTTGGGCGAGCAGATGAAGGTCGCTCTCTTGGCCATGAGGTTTGTGGCCGCCTGTAAAGGAGCCGACAAACTGATGGCATAGGTCTGCCCAGGAGGATATGGAGTTATCCGGCAAGTGCATGAGCCAGGACCTGACATTGGGCTTGAGCACCAGCGGGAAGTATTTGGCAATGATCTTGTCGTCCCGCCCCCCGGCAGCTTGCACTGCGATGGTGTAGATGCTGAGGAACTCCGACGGATGCGACTTGCCGTCGTACTTCTCTGGTACGTCTAGCTTGAAATTCTTCGTACTGGGCCACTAGACTTGCCGCAGCTCACGAGTGAACGCAGGGCAACCTACCGCATACGACAAGTCGCCTGGTTCCCCTGGCGCATGCATGTCAACAGAGGGCCCAGCGCGCTGGTCCGATTGACGCCGCGCTTCTCTTCGACGCTCGATGCGAGTACGAGCGTCTTCTTGCTGTCCTTCGTGAAGAACTTGGCGCTGATCGCGACGAGCTCGTGGATCTGATGATGCGGTGGAGTCGCTGTCGAGGTAGGTCCGGCGAGTCGGTGATCTTGGCCTTCGGGGTGGAGAGTTCATGGTGGTTGCACCCCCACCGGTTTTGTCGCCATCGGCTTGTGCCTGGCAATCTTGCCGCGGCTGCGATGTACTCGGCTGCCGTGGAGTGTCACCGTTGGCGAAGCCGATGAGACTCTGAATGGTGGCCCTCCATTCATCGATCTTGTCCGCCATTGGAGGGTAATCCAGGAGCAGTTGAGCTCGTGCCAAAGCTTCTGCTGGAGTGGTGGGTGGTAGTGGCGAACGGTGCGAGGAGCGGGATATGCTCGGACTTCTAACTATGTTAGAAGGAGCAGTATCCCGTCCGGGCGACCGTGTCTTGCTCGTGCCAGCATGTTGGCGTGCATGCTGGTCTTGAGCACCACGAGATCCACCAGCTCGATCTTGGTCCAACGAACGTATGGTACCGCGAGTACCATGACGCTGTCGGTCCCGCGCCTCCTGAGATGGGCGCGGTGCATGTACGGACGCTGAAGTCTGTGCAGCCTTGTCCTTGGACCTGGCAACACCGTGAGCTCCCTCATTGACGCCCGTTCTTCCGCTGGCGTCTACCCCACCACCCGTTTGCTCCAGTGGTGGTGGGATCGATGCGGACGGAGCAGCCACCTCCGAAGCCTTCTTCTTCGGTGGCATGGCGATGAAGAAGATGAAGATCTAGCTCGTGTGAACGCCGGATCAGGTTCACACAACCTCGACGCCCCCTACCTGGCGCGCCAAAGATGTCGGGGGAAAACTGATCCACGGACACCTATGGGACCGGCGGACCGAGCCCCTTTCGGTTCGGCGGGGGGCGGAGGTCGCGCGAAGAGCAGATCGAGGCGAAGCACACGAGCGGTTTACCCAGCTTCAGAGCTCTCCGGAGAGATAATACTCCTACTGCTGCATGTCTGAGTGTATTGAGTTCTTGCTCGGGAGCGCTGAGTGCTACAATACACACTAGCTGCTAACAAGACTGAGCGTGAGTGTTTTTCTGCCCTCGAACCCCCTCTACATTGCGCATGGGCCTCCTTTTATATGCTCAAGGGGTCACTGACAGGTGGCAATGCAGAGAAGGGTAAAAATGGAAAAGAGTTGCGGTTGGCACAACTACCTGTACAGTGTATCATACCTAACCCTGACGGCAGGGGACAAAGGCATTAAATGCCCGTCTGCGTCGCCCAAATAGTGCAAAAAGGGACTGTCAGGGACGCCACCGCTTGCCACGATGGCAATCTTGTCAGCGTCGCTTGCCACCTCGCACCGCTGGCTGCACAGCCTCTTGCCACGCGCGCCTAGAAAGGTCCCAGGGCGACACGTTGATGGATGTGCTGGAGCGCGGGTACAGAGTGGTAGCTTGCTGCGGCAAGCGCCTTGCCGCGGTCGTTGTCTTGTCGCGTCCGGAAGCTTGTCGCTCATCGGGCATCGCCGGGACGCGTGGCGCGTCGCGGCAAGTCTCTTGAGATGCCTTGGTTGGCCTTCCCGGCAAGCTCCTCTTGCCAGGGCCTTGTCTCCTTAGCTTGAATACTTTGTTCTTG
Source organism: Triticum timopheevii (assembly GCA_963921465.1). Lineage (NCBI taxonomy): Eukaryota > Viridiplantae > Streptophyta > Magnoliopsida > Poales > Poaceae > Triticum > Triticum timopheevii. Next base: position 250,180,340 of record OY997272.1, read on the forward strand.
AATGGCTCCAAAGGACCCACGGAGGACCTTGGCGGTCGCCCGGCAAGCCTTGCCGCGGGGTGCTGCGACTGCCCGTGCATAAGTTCGGGATACTAGGGTACCCCTAGTCTAGTACACCGACACTAACTGATGCTTCCAGAGATTACCTGGATAGTTGTGTTGGTTCTCTTTTCAGGGAAAGAACACCGGACGAAGCTGAAATTCTATTGAATAATATGTTGATAGATGAAAATAATTGGGCACCTCCCGAGCCACCTCCTGAGCCAGCTCCAGAGCCAATTACTGAGCCTATTCCTGAACCAGCTCCGAAGAAGAGAGGTGTTCCATTTCTCAGTCCCGAAGATATGCAAGAGGCAAAGAAATCTATGAAAGAAAAAGGTATTAAAGCTGAAGATGTTAAGAATTTACCTCCTATTTACCGCCTGTTGAAGAAGTATATGATCTCAATTCCTTATTCACTGAAGAACCTCCTGATCCCGATATCCCGACACAGGTAGTAAAAGTAAATTCTCTCTATAGATATGATAAAGCTGAAGTCCCTCCTACTAAAATTGCTAGTCAGTGCTTGGATGAGTTTGATGACTTTATGTTTAAGCAAGATGACTTTAATGCTTATTTTGGTAGGCCAGTAAAAAGAATACCTTTATGATTAAACGCTTGGGTGATTTTATGGCTAACATTAGAGGTGAACTTAAACTTGTTAGCAAACATGCTTCTATGGTTACCACGCAAGTAGAACAAGTACTCAAAGATCAGAAAGAAATGCTTGATGAAATGAATAGTAAGAAAAATGATTATGTTGTTAGAGTGGCTACTAGAACTGGTAGAATGATGAGGATTTTGAGCGTTTTGCTGAAATGATTAGACCCATCTTTTTGCGTATGCGATTAACTGATGTGCTCAAAACAAATCCTTATGCTAAGTATATGAAGGATATCATTAATAATAAAAGAAAGATACCGGAAGCTAAAATTTCCACCATGCTTGCTAATTATACTTTTAAGGGTGGAATACCAAAGAAACTTGGAGACCCAGGAGTACCTACTATACCATGCTCCATTAAGAGAAATTATGTTAATACGGCTTTATGTGATCTTGGAGCCGGTGTTAGTGTTATGCCTCTCTCTTTATATCGTAGACTTGACTTGAATAAGTTGACACCTACTGAAATGTCTCTGCAAATGGCTGATAAATCAACTGCTATACCTGTCGGTATTTGTGAGGATGTGCCTGTTGTAGTTGCGAACGTTACTATTTTAATGGACTTTGTTATTCTTGATATTCCCGAGGATGATAGTATGTCTATTATTCTTGGAAGACCTTTCCTTAATACTGTAGGGGCTATTATTGATTGCAACAAAGGCAATGTCACTTTTCATGTTAATGGTAATGAGCACACGGTACACTTCCCGAGGAAACAACCTCAAGTTTATAGTATCAACTCTATTGGAAAAATTCCATCGATTATATTTGGAGGTTTTGAATTTCCTCTCCCTACTATCAAGAAAAAGTATGATATTCTTATTGTTGGGGATTTTCATATCCCGTTGAGGTAACTTAGTGTTATTTGAAATTTCTCCGGTTCCGTGTTATTCGGAATGAGTTTGTTAACAAGACTTGATCAACCTTGTTAGTGGGTTCATTTTGGTGATCATGAGATGGATGAAACTAGAAGCACAACATTCTGTACCCTCTCTATATTTTCTGTTATTTAGTAAAAATAAAGTAAAATAGTATTTATTTTTTCTGTCTGTTTCCTGACTTATCCGTGCAATATAAAAATATCCCGAAAATAAAAGTCCTCAGAATGCCATGCCAATTTAATATGATTTTTTCGGGAATATTTGAGGATTTACTGTGCAAAAATTACCGCGGGGGGAGCTGCCACCTGGCCACGAGGGTGGAGGGCGCGCCCTACCCCCCTGGGCACGTTCCCTGCCTCGTGGGCCCATGGTGGCCCTCCTCCACTTATCCCTGCACCCATCTTCTTCCTCTGCCTCACACAAACACGAAAAACCAACTCAAGAACGAGTTCCATCCCCCGTTGCTGTGATTTTCGATCTCCTTGCTCAAAGCACCTCTCTTAAAACTGCTTGGGGAGATTGATCGTTGGTATGTGACTCCTCCATTGGTCCAATTAGTTTTTGTTCTAGTGCTTTATTCGTTGCAAATTTGTACTGCATAGGTGACCATGTTCTTGAGCTTGCATGTCAAATTTATATGGTTCCAAGTAGTTCTAATGCTTGATATAGGCTCTAGGCACTTGTGGGAGTTGTTGCTATCAATTTTATTGAAGTTGGTTCACTTCTATTTGAAGTTACTAAAAATTTCAGAAATTTTTCATAGGAAACAATATGTTTAGGAAGATGTTCCAAGGTGGTTCTTCAAGGAAGCAAGGTCCCAGGCTTGCAATGCGTGATGCTGACGAGGAACCACCAAGAGACGCTCCTGTGAGGCCCTGTGAATGGCCTTCGGAAAATTTTATGAATCAAGCGGGAATCAAAGAAGAATTTAGCGCATATTTGCGTAACGCCGGTCTTGAGGACTTTGAAGCTGACAAATGCCCCCAGTATCATGATCTCACAAGTTCATTTGTGAGGAGGTTTGAGTTTTCATCTTCGCGTAATTCTCCGTCGGTTATGTTTGACCTTTATGACAAATCTTATACCCTGGATTAGAGGATTTCACTTTTGCTTGCAAACTTCCATCTTGGGGTAGTGTCAGGGATCCCCCTAAATCTGAATATAGAGACTTTCTTGCTAGAATAACTGTGGGGGAATCTAGAGATATAACACAAGCTACTAAAGGGAGCGTTCACTTTCCTGCTATACATTATTTTGCTCTCTTCATAGGTAGATGCATAAATGCTAAGGATGAAGCATGTCACATGTGTGCCCCTGATCTCAGCATTCTCAGAAGTGTTGTGTTAGGAGACCAATCTTATCATATGGGAGCCATTGTAGCTCGTAGGTTGCATCATAATAGACATAACGGAGATTTCTTTGGAGGAATTTATGCAACCCGTTTAGATAATTTTCTTGAGGTAGACATTCGTGAGGGTGTTATGGAGTTACCCCCTACTTATTTAGATTTTGATTCTATGGTCTCCCACCAGTTTGTTGAGAGGACTGAACTACCTCTCCAGTATCGATTAATGTTTAACAAACGGCATGTTGTCCGTATTACTCTTCCTGCTCCTGCCTTCTTTGATTCTCAGACAAAAGGAAGATACATTATTACCAGAGAGGAGGCACATGAGTACGAAAGGAGAGCGGAGGCTGCTCGACGCCACGCTACAGCTCAGGCGGCGATAACCGCTGCATCATAGTACGACCCCAGTTTCACCTACGGGTATCCCCCAGGCTATCCCTGGCAATAGACCAACTTAGGCCAAAAGCCTAAGCTTGGGGGAGTACGTATCTCTCACCGACATTACATTTATGTTCACACACACTCATTGCTACATGTCGGTGCTCATACTCTTTCACTGTAATATCCATGCTAGTTTAAATTTCTTTTTCATGCTTTCTTCTTGTGTGTTTAATAAACCTTAAGAAAAAAACCAAAAAAATTGTTAGTAGTAGTTTATTTCTTTGCTGTAGTAATTAAAAAGAAAACCCAAAAATATCTCCCGTTTTTCTTTTGCTTGTTGGGAGCTTTCCCATGTAAATAGTTTTTATTTATTTTCTTTTCTTTGGGGGTCAGTAGGAGAAGACCATGATTAAATTGTTGAAGTGGCTCTTATATGCATCATTGTTGAATTAACCAAGAGCCCATATTGCCTTGTCTTCTCCTGTTTATTGAATGCTCGCAGATTCCAGCTTAGTCCAATGCACGTGCACTTTTATTATTATACACATCGTTCGGTCGTGCAAGTGAAAGGCAATAATGACGATGTATGATGGACTTATTGGGATGAGAAACGCTGATATGAACTCGACCTCTCTTGTTTTTGTAAATATGATGATTCATCGTTCCTGGGTCAGCTATTATGAAGTAAACATAGTTGCAATGACATTTAGAGATTATAGTTGCTTGTGCCATGCTTGATTAGCTATGAGTTATAATGGTTTACCTTGCGTGCCAACATGCTATTAGAATGATTATGATGTGGTATGATGGGATGGTATCCTCCTTTAGATGAATTAAGTGACTGGACTTGGCACATGTTCACGCATGTAGTTGAATCAAATCAACATAGCCTTCATGATATTTATGTTCATGGTAGATTATATCCTATTCATGCTTGTATTCAGTGTAAATTAATTTTAATGCATGTTTACGACTGTTGTCGCTCTCTCACTTGGTCGCTTCCCAGTCTTTTGCTAGCCTTCACCTGTACTAAGCGGGAATACTGCTTGTGCATCCAAACTCCTTAAACCCAAAATTTGTTCCATATGAGTCCACCATACCTACCTATATGCGGTATTTACCTGCCGTTCGAAGTAAATTTGTATGCGCCAAACTCTAAACCTTCAAATAAACATTTTGTTTTGCATGCTCGAATAGCTCATATGTCAACTAGGGCTGCCCTTATCTTCTGTGTTAGGCAGGTTATTCTCAAGAGGAGTGGACTCCGCTCCTCATTCACGAGAAAATGGCTGGTTACCGGGATGCCCAGTCCCATGCTTTATGCAAACTAAATCAAAATAATTGCAAACAAAACTCCCCCTGGGACCCGTTGAATGTTGGTGGCACTCGTTGTTTCGAGCAAGCCATGGAGTGATGCTTGTGGAGGAGGGGGAGTATAAACTTTACCATTCTATTTGGGAACCACCTACAATTTGTTTAGCATGGAAGATATCGTCGTCTCTTAGTTGTTATGTTGACAATGAAAGTATGCCGCTCAAAATATAATTTATCTCTATTTCAAAACCGAGCTCTGGCACCTCTACAAATCCCTGCTTCCCTCTGCGAAGGGCCTATCTATTTACTTTTATGTTGAGTCATCATCCTTCTTATTAAAAGCACCCGCTGGAGAGCACACTGTCGTTTGCATTCATTATAACTGGTTTATATTGGTATGACTTGACTGGATCTCTTTTACCATGAATTACAATGTTTAGTCAGTCCTTGATCTTTAAAGGTGCTCTGCATTTATGTTTTGCGGTCTCGGAAAGGGCTAGTGAGATACCATTTTGTTATATCATGTTATGATTATTTTGAGAAAGTGTTGTCATCCAAGTTTTGTTATTATAGCTCGCTAGCTGATTATGCTATTGATATGAGTAATTGTGAGACCTATGTGTTATTGTGAGTATGGTTAGTTCATGATATTTGCTGAAACTTGAATGTTGGCTTTTCATGTTTACAACAACAAGAGCAAACAGAGTTTGTAAAAGTTTTTTTTTCTCTTTCAGTTTGTCAACTGAATTGCTTGAGGACAAGCAAGGGTTTAAGCTTGGGGGAGTTGATACGTCTCCGTCGTATCTACTTTTCCAAACACTTTTTCCCTTGTTTTGGACTCTAACTTGTATGATTTGAATGGAACTAACCCGGACTGATGCTGTTTTCAGTAGAATTGCCATGATGTTGTTTTATGTGCACAAAACAAAAGTTCTCGGAATGACCTGAAACTCCACGGAACGTCTTAGAAAAAATAATAATAAATCCTCGCCAAAGATGAAGACCAGGGGGGCCCACACCCTGTCCATGAGGGTGGGGGGAGCCCCCCCCCCTCCTGGGCGCGCCCCCCTACCTCGTGGAACCCCTGGAAACCCTCCGACGCCAACTCCAACTCCATATATTGGCTTTCAAGGAGAAAAAAATAAGAGAGAAGAAATCATCGCGTTTTACGGTACGGAGCCGCCGCCAAACCCTAATCTCTCTCGGGAGGGCTGATCTGGAGTCCGTTCGGGGCTCCGGAGAGGGGGATTCGTCTCCGTCATCATCATCAACCATCCTCCACCACCAATTTCATGATGCTCACTGCCGTGCGTGAGTAATTCCATCGTAGGCTTGCTGGACGGTGATGGGTTGGATGAGATTTATCATGTAATCGAGTTAGTTTTGTTAGGGTTTGATCCCTAGTATCCACTATGTTCTGAGATTGATGTTGCTATGACTTTGCTAGGCTTAATGCTTGTCACTAGGGCCCGAGTGCCATGATTTCAGATCTGAACCTATTATGTTTTCATGAATATATATGAGTTCTTGATCCCATCTTGCAAGTCTATAGTCACCTACTATGTGTTATGATCCGGCAACCCCGAAGTGACAATAATCGGGACCACTCCCGGTGATGACCATAGTTTGAGGAGTTCATGTATTCACTATGTGCTAATGCTTTGTTCCGGTTCTCTATTAAAAGGAGGCCTTAATATCCCTTAGTTTCCAATAGGACCCCGCTGCCACGGGAGGGTAGGACAAAAGATGTCATGCAAGTTCTTTTCCATAAGCACGTATGACTATATACGGAATACATGCCTACATTACATTGATGAATTGGAGCTAGTTCTGTGTCACCCTATGTTATGACTGTTACATGATGAACCGCATCCGGCATAATTATCCATCACTAATCCGGTGCCTATGAGTTTTCCATATACTGGTTCTCGCTTATTTACTTTTCCGTTGCTACTGTTACAATCACTATAAAATACCAAAACCATTACTTTCGCTGTCTTTACTTTTGGTACCGTTACCACCATTATCATATTACTTTGCTACTAAACACTTTGCTGCAGATACTAAGTTTCCAGGTGTGGTTAAATTGACAACTCAGCTGCTAATACTTGAGAATATTCTTTGGCTCCCCTTGTGTCGAATCAATAAATTTGGGTTGAATACTCTACCCTCGAAAACTGTTGCGATCCCCTATACTTGTGGGTTATCATTTTGCATGTCAATTTATTGCCATTGGTTCAATGAGGCAATGTTTTGCCTTGTCCATCATGAATTTGATGCTAATGTTAAAGTAATATGCAAATGTCTTTCTATACTTTCTCACTTTGCTAATGAAGGTTTCACTTGTTCCTACTTGTGCAAACAGGCATCATGTTATGCCAATCATTCATTTTAGTGGAACTGCACAAGAGAATACAATGAATTGTATCCCAACCAGTGCTTTAACTATGCTGGAAGTTCTTGGTAATCTTTCGATATAATCTCACCACTAGTAAACAAGAGTTATTTCAACCATACATTTGAAGTGCACAAAAATATATACTATTGAGTGATTCCAGTGAGTGCTTTATCATCTCTTTTGGGACTACCCGAATACGATTTTTTGCTCAGGTTGGAACCGGCCTAAGGCCTTCATCCAGATTAGTTTGTCGTCATCTATATTTGTATCGTGCTACTGTGTTGCTACTGTCATGAGAAACTCCTTTATCTTTGCACGTTAAAGTTTTACAACCTATGATACATGGCAATGCTTTGAATGTTGAGCTAATTAGCACTGATTAAATAAACTAATACCTCTCTTTAAGAAAGACTACTATGTTGCTAACTTTACCCATTCAGATAATGAGGGTGCTTCTATTTGTTAGTGTATGTTTCATCAACTAGTCCCACTATTACAATAATCTCACTCTGTCGATATATGTGCCAACAGGGATGCTCGATTTTGGTGGAACTGCACAAAAACTTTGGGTGCTTTATTGCCTCGACCGCTTCCTTCCCTTCTTGTCAGTCGCTTTATCTTGGCTTGCTTGCTTCCTTCCTTTCCAGTTAGTCGCTTATCTCGGCTTCCAGTCAAAGGAAATAGTAATTGATATGCTACCTCACACAGGTTGGTACCGGTCTTTATCCTGATTATTGTGCTTGTCATATGTATTGGTAATTTGGTATTGTGCTATTGTTTGCTGATTTAATAAAGGAGTACTTGGAGGCTGAACTCGCAGGCAAATCATTACATTGGGCGATTTCAATAGAACTGCACAAAAAGATCAGATGGACAGATACTTATGCTGCTGCTATGTACTCCAAAGTTCACTTAGACAAGCATCGATGTTGACAAGAAGAAGTGCCTATATTCATAAGAGTATCAACCGGCGTCAACCAGTTGTCAAGCTCCAAGTATTTGGACAGTGAACGCCAAAAATATTGCTTGGCGCATAGCCTAGAAAAACGTAGTACAGTATTTGGTCCCAACTTGTGCCTTTTGGTTATCGGCACATATGGTAGCGAAATGTATGGCATGGAGTCTAAAGATTCCAGACAAGTTGGTTGACATGTATATTCGTCTAGCACTTAATCAGTCTGCACGCCAGGGATGCTCCATTTCAGTTGAACTGCACACAAAAATTGGGTGGTTCATTTTATCGACCGCCTCCTTTCTTGTGTGCAATGTAGAATTTTGGCGAGCTACAGGACCAAGATGAGCCAGTAAACAAGTTGGATGAAAGTAGTGGCCAAGTTGCGAAACCTCCCTCGGCATCGAGGCCACTATCTCGAGGATAAACCTACAAGCAAAGTTCAGATTGTCTGTGCTTCCTCTTATGTACTCGAAAGTTCACTCGTACAAGCATTAATTTTAGCAAGAAGTAGCTCTGACTAAACACCATTTACCAGTCTGTACCCTAGGTAATTAAAGTTTGTCGATGGATGATATTGGTTGTGATCTCAATCATTTGGACGCATAAACATATTGAACATGTGTATATTTGAATCTTTTTGTAAATTATCTATGAGTATTGTCTTGTGATCTATCAATCATTTGGATGCATAGACATGTTGAACTTGTGTATATATGAATCTTTTGAGTTGTTGATTGTGAATGTTGGCTATGAATATGATTGTGTCCTGTGAACCTGCGTTTGATACGAATGTTTACCTTTTCTATTGTACTTGTGTGTGAACTTTTTAGTATGTCTACTGTGGGATTTGTGACGGGTGGGTGTCAACAGCACACCTTCTCGAGAAGAATTGCACCTGCTTGTTAGGGTAGCAATGGCGCATCTGCTCTTTTTATCTTTTTGCTCTGTCTTCCCCCCTCCCCCGCTCAACCCCTGTCGTAATGTTTTGGCCTCAAAACAAATATAGTAATGCGTTGTTTTGGGGGCTTGATGAAAAATCGAGTGCTGCTTTCCGTAGGTTGGCCCATCCAGCAAATGGGCTGCTGGTCCACCACGGACTGGGAGGCTAAAAATACAAGTTGTATGGTGTAGAGGCAAGTAAAAAAACACCATCGAGAGCCATCCACGAAAAAAATAATCGCGTCTGATGTGCTTCTTCAGTCGTGCCGCTGGCCCCTCTTTAATCCAGTTCGCTTCATTCCCCAACCGGTAGCACGGGACGAAAGTTTATTTCCCCTTAGCGCTGTGGGGGATTGTAGAAGCGCGACATCGAATCCAACACCGGTGATGGATGCTTGTCCAAGTGATCTTCAGATAAGAAATTGCATGTTTCAGAGGGAGAGCATTTAAATCAACAGACACTTTTCAAACATGGATAACAGAATGTTAGAAATTTTATTCATGGTAAAAAATGGAACTAAAAACAAGTTAACATCATGCTGATCAACATTCTGTATAGCACGTCTTCATATGATACAAAGTCAAAAAGATATGCTATTTTCAAAATGGCAAGACAATGTTGAGTACTTGAGTGTGCGAAAAACTGGTAAACTACGGACAACATTTTGGCAAGTGTTAGATGTTTTTCAACTGCACCAGTTGGAATCGAACCCGGGCAGTACAACTTTTGGGTGACAGGACTGCAGCCACCGGGTTAGTGCGGTACGTTCGAAAGAATGAAGGTGTCTTCCCTGGCTCCGGTTCTTTCCCGTCTGTGTGCGCTCGCCGTGGAGCCGCCGTATGTCGTTGTCCACATGCTCAACAAACGAGAGGAATCCGGAGAGGACTGTTCACCGAGAGACTGACAATGGGGACCCACCAAGTCCAAACCGTACGCAAGAAAGTGCCTCATTGGAATAAAAAAAAAGCTTTCTCCTAATTGTATACTGACGTTGGGGCCCACCATGCGTAGCCCACGACATACCGAGACAGTGGTTTCAACTTATTTTTGAGGTCCATCATGTACGTACCGGCCTATGGGCCTCCCAGCGTAGGTTTTAATTTTTCTTAAAGATCGGCAACCCAATGTATTTTTTTAATAAAACACATATCTTTGTTCTATTTATCTATATATAAGAATAATAATGTTGTGTCGAATTTATGTTTTCCCTTCTAACCACATTATATATATTTATATTATTACTATTATTGTATATTTAATAGAGACTTATATATACATTATAAAAACATCCCACGTCTTATTAACTTATAAAAGTAAATGTTTAACAGAAGTTGGCAAGGAAAATCCTGGTTGTTTTTGACTCACAGGCAAGGAAAATCCCGGTGATTGCCTACAAAAGCTTGCGAAGATTTTAAGGACCAATGTAATAATAACGCGCTCATTTTTCTTTTGAGCAATAACTCGCTAATTTGTTAGTTATATATATATATATATATATATATATATAATGTGTTGCTTCAGTTTATTTTTTGATATTAATTGCTCCTTCTAACCTAACATTATATATAGAACAAGCCCAGCTAATTCGTGTATTTCAAGAAAGTACAAATGGGCTGGGATTTCTAAGAAAATATTAAATGGGCCGCATTGACGCGAAATTATTTGTTCACTGATGAGGACATGACTACCTTGGATATGACCAAAAATATTGCATATATGCATATTTGTCAGGTGATTTCTAGTGCAAGCTATTCAATAATCTATTTATGTTATCCAGAACAAAAATACTTCACACACTTTTGTGTTTTGTCTAATTGCAGGTGTATGGGACATTTGTACAATCCACATATGAAGATAAGGAAGAAAGAAATGTTTATTTGCTGTCCAAAAAGTTCTCTCACGTCACTTTTGGCCCAAGAGAAGATAGAGTCCAAGTCTCTCACGTTCTGGATTCAGATTCGGACTGCACAGACATACCTGACTCAAAACGCACACAAGTTTTTCATACGGACTCCGAATTGGGTGATTCTTTTTTTGTTGGAAACTAGATTTCGTGCACTTTCCAACCCAATTGGAATCACCTTCAAATTCGTCCGGAGCGTTGAGTTGTGGATGAAACAATCTGATGCTGCAGCAGAATCTGAGTCAAACTACAAGTCCAAAGGTGTTACATCACCTCCACTTGGGCCCATTGGCCTTGTACGACCTAGATTTAGTTTTAGGCTGCCTTGGGACGTCCTCCCACCTCCTTGGCCGCCACCCCTTGCTCCTATATAAGTAGATCCATCTAGTAGCTTTTCCTTGGGATTTTGTTTAGTTAAAAGTTAGCCATTGCAACTTCGTGTGCTTCGTTTGTGTCCAACGACCAGACCAAGACCACTTTTCGGATCCCCACCATTATCAATACTTCATACATATTCGCAATATTCAGATTGCTTTTATCATATTCTTGCTTGTTCTTCGATTGCTTGTAGGAATAGACCTTCGTGGTCAGGTTGATCGTGCTCCGGCGTGGTCAATAACCTCTCGGAGTTGGTTTAGCGATTGCTAAGGCACAACGTCGTTGCACGTTTGTAGTCGGATCGTCAAAGTCGTCTCCACCAAATCGATAGTTATCATCTCATCGAAAGATCGGGACACCCTTGCCTCTATCAAGTGGTATCAGTTTTCAGGTTGCTCGGTGAGAATTTCCAGTTTTCCTAGATTAGATTTATTTTCTTACCTATTGTCCAAGAAAAAGCCACAAAAAAGAGTTAGATCTATTCATCCTTGGTCCAAGCCAGTCTGAGCCTTTGCAATTTTCTTTTCATTGCTTGCATAGTTGAATTATCGGTTGCATTGTCGTGTCGAGTTGCTGGTCTTAGTGTCTAGTTCGTTTAGAGTTTCGAGTTCTGTTCACATTAGTCACGCCACCGCTGCATCATTATCTCTTCCGCTGTCCACCACCCATCCATCAATTTCCACCACGTGCTACCCACCATTCATTGTCATAATAATAGTTGAGATCGTTCACATCTTCGCTTGATCCAATATGCGTCTTATCTAGTTTGTTTTGGAAAGAGGGAGAAAAAAAAGAGAGAGAAAAAACGAGAAAAAAAAGAGAAAAAAAAGTCAGAGAAAAAAAAGGAGAAAAAAAATCAAAAAAATCGGCACAAACTTTTTCAGAGGAAAGTTGGAGACAAAGTTGTTGTATATCCTGCTTGGCAGTTGTTTTTCATCATTATCTTCACTGCCGTTGAGATCTTCACTTATATCTTGCTCTCAAGAGCTACTTAGTATCCTTCATTGATGCTAGTTGTGCTACGCCGTGACCTCATTAGTGTTCTAGGCTCGCGTCTCTAGTCCGGTCTAGCCTAGGACCAGCACAGTACCATCGTTGAGCATTTATTCAACATTGCATCTTTGAATTGATTATTGCTAATCTTTTGCTACCATATATAGCCAACCCAGCTCCACATATTTCTACACCGTGTATACGTACGCTCCCCTAGCAATCGCTTTACTCAATATTCGGAGTTACTTGACACCGCTAGTTGCCGATCACCGCCTGCTGCATGGTAAGAACTTGTAAGACATTGATATTTGCTTTACTGTGAGCGTTTTACCACCACATCCTAGTAGTTATAGGAACATTATTTTTGGGTTTTGTTTCTTGTTCTACTAATCATGACAGGATCCAGAGTCAATTCATGGGCTTTATCGATCGCGGGAGACGTGCCACCACCTTTGCAAATACCACAACCGTCATGAGAGGTGCACAAACATCCAAATGCACATGATCAGGTTAATGTATCTATACCACCATTTAATGGCCGTTTTAAACCTGCTTTATATATTGAATGGGAGTTCGACATAAAAAATATATTTGCTTCCCATAATTTCGATGAACATAAAAAGGTTAAGGTTGCGGTTGGTTCTTTCACTGGTTATGCTTTGGTTTGGTGGAGTGAATATTGTCGGTTACACCCTGATTATATACCTACTACTTGGGATGATTTGAAACTTGCCATGCGACATACTTCCGTCCCTGCTTATTATACTCGTGACATGATTAAGAAGTTGCAACACTTAAAACAAGTAGTGAAATTGTAACAAAATATTATGATGATTTACAAACTACCTTGTTGCATTCCTCTTTAGAAGAAAGTGAAGATGATTTTTATGGATAGATTTTGGGGAGGATTAAACCGTGATATTCAAGAGATACTAATTCATGAAGAGTGTTATCCTATGGACCATTTGTTTCATCTTGCTTGCAAAGCTGAACAGGAAATAAAACGATGTGTTGGCCACGAGGAGAACAAGCGCACGGTGCACATTCCAAGAGTTGATATGATTGTTCTTCAACTACTAGGCATACTATGACAACCACATCCGTTGTTGTCAGGACTACATCACCTCCACCATGTGACACATCGCCCTCGAGAGTGGCTACATCATCTGAGTTGATCATAAGAGGTAATGACAAAGGTACTGATCTTCCATCTCTACATGAGAATGATGAATGCCTTGTCAATTTGAATGCACCATCTGATGAGCTACCCACTAATTTGATCACACCACCTATTTTAGAGGACTACATTGATAATTTGACTTTGCCATGTGATCAAACAACTGAAATACCAACAATTTTGAGTGCACCCATTGAATTAACTATTGATGCAAAAGAACCAATGTTTAATCATTTTGATATGACCTCTAATCTTGGTGATGATTCTGTGTTGAATGACTTATTGCATATTTGCTTGTTTAAGCATGTTGTAGCATGTAAATTTGATGCAAGTAATGTTTATTCACCAATGTTGGGATGGTTTAATGATGAACATTGTCAATCTTTTGAAATGAATAAGAGCTTCACTTATATGTGCAAACTGAGTGCAATATTTTCATGCCTTCTACTTCTTGTGCTAATTTTTTGGCTTTAGATTTTATGAACTATGCAAGTTACTCATCTATTCATGTGTCATATATGCAAAAATCAAGGGAAGTAAAAATGGATGACATATACATATACAACATGTACACCTTGTCTCTTTTGTTAGCCACATTTCAGATTAAGCAACGCCGAGGACGGCTTTATTTTCAAGAAGGGGAGGATGATGAGGACATGACTACCTTGGATATGACCAAAAATATTGCATATATGCATATTTGTCAGGTGATTTCTAGTGCAAGCTATTCAATAATCTATTTATGTTATCCAGAACAAAAATACTTCACACACTTTTGTGTTTTGTCTAATTGCAGGTGTATGGGACATTTGTACAATCCACATATGAAGATAAGGAAGAAAGAGATGTTTATTTGCTGTCCAAAAAGTTCTCTCACGTCACTTTTGGCCCAAGAGAAGATAGAGTCCAAGTCTCTCACGTTCTGGATTCAGATTCGGACTGCACAGACATACCTGACTCAAAACGCACACAAGTTTTTCATACGGACTCCGAATTGGGTGATTCTTTTTTTGTTGGAAACTAGATTTCGTGCACTTTCCAACCCAATTGGAATCACCTTCAAATTCGTCCGGAGCTTTGAGTTGTGGACGAAACAATCTGATGCTGCAGCAGAATCTGAGTCAAACTACAAGTCCAAAGGTGTTACATCACCTCCACTTGGGCCCATTGGCCTTGTACGACCTAGATTTAGTTTTAGGATGCCTTGGGACGTCCTCCCACCTCCTTGGCCGCCACCCCTTGCTCCTATATAAGTAGATCCATCTAGTAGCTTTTCCTTGGGATTTTGTTTAGTTAAAAGTTAGCCATTGCAACTTCGTGTGCTTCGTTTGTGTCCAACGACCAGACCAAGACCACTTTTCGGATCCCCACCATTATCAATACTTCATACATATTCGCGATATTCAGATTGCTTTTATCATATTCTTGCTTGTTCTTCGATTGGTTGTAGGAATAGACCTTCGTGGTCAGGTTGATCGTGCTCCGGCGTGGTCAATAACCTCTCGGAGTTGGTTTAGCGATTGCTAAGGCACAACGTCGTTGCACGTTTGTAGTCGGATCGTCAAAGTCGTCTCCACCAAATCGATAGTTATCATCTCATCGAAAGATCGGGACACCCCGCCTCTATCATTCACCCAGCTCAGCAAATGGACTATAAAGTCTAGAAAACATAGGTTAAATATATGCCACATTTTTTAAGGCTGACATGTGGGTCAATAGGTCCAAGCCTACGTAAGGCGTTGTCAACTTAGTCAACAAATGATTCTGACATCCACAGCCATTGGATTTATATCCAATGGTCGGCATGCACCTTCAATCTCTCGTCTTCTTCCTCCAGCGTCGTCGTGACCGCCTGCTCCGGCCTCCGGCGGCTAGCGGCTCTGCTTAGCATGCATCATTGTGAAGCGCTACCCCACCGCCGGCCAGGCTATCCCTCCACCCCTCCACACCTCCTGTTATTCTAAACCGACTGTAGCCCCATGCTGCACCAGAACCAGTTATAACCCTTGTACTCCTCTCAATCTGCGACTCCACAGCCGTGTCTTCCCATCTCCTGGTTGTTCCCGTCCGGGGCCTCGCTGTCGTCCACCGCCTCGCTGCACTCGGTGCAGTGTGGTCAACAAATGAGAGTCACCAGAAGAGGAATGTACATGGAGAGCCTGACATCTAGGAACCATGAGGTACACGGTCGCACGCAAGGAAAGTTCCTCCCTATTAAGCTGAAAAAAATGTTTCCTCCCCCAGACAGTTGGGCCCATCGGATGTATCTTTGCACGGAAGGAAGTGCCTCCTTGTTATGCGAAAAAACTATCCCTCCCGATGACAACTAGGACCCGACAGATTTGGTGGCTTACTTGTGGGCCTACTAAGCTAATGCGTACGTAGGGCTTTGTCAACTTAATCAACAAACGATTCTAGCAGTTGGACCGTTGGATGTTACTCAAATAGCTGTGTTGCTTCTTCAACCTTTGTTCTTGTCCATGTCTTCCTTGGGCGGTAGTGCTACCGCGCACCCAAACCAGTCAAGTTTCCCACTCCTCTCCATCTTGGACTCCACTGTCGCGTCTTCCCCATCTGCGGGTCGTTCCTGTCTGGGGCCTCGCCGTCGTCCACCGGCCTTGGTGCGCTCGGCACGGTGTGGTGAACATGGTCAACAAACGAAGTCATCGGAAGATGACTGTACGTGAGAGGCTGACAGTGGTGACGCACCACGCCCATGGACGCATGCATGCAACTACATCCTTTTTACCCTGAAAATAATGTTTCTCCCCCTGATAGTTGGGACCCACCAACTACATCTTCGCACGCAAGGAAGTGCGTCCTTATTACGGGGGAAAAAATGATTCCCCCTGACAGCTGGGACCCAGCAGCTATATCTTCGCACGCAAGGAAGTGCGTCCTTATCCTCCCTGACAGCTGGGACCCAGCCGGTCGAAGCGTACGTAGCATTGTCTGCCTTGTCGCGAATGTGTACGTACATACTGGTCGATCGATCACTTTGCAAAGATGAACCATGGCCGAGTAAGTAGCAGCACATGTCATAGTAGAGCCCCCCACGTAAAAGTTCAGGTTGTCCCGTCTAAACCATGTACACGTACATACAACCACACGCCAAAAAATATGGCCACGTACATACATATGAGTGGGGTCTCGAAACATGTACTCGCGCATACGGACAATAAGGGCTCATGTACAAGGAGACGCAACAGACGGCAACGACGTTATCCTATTCATCTTCAGCTAACCGGCTAGGTCGGAATGGAGGAAACAACGTCATGTTTGCTGGGAGCCAAGTGACTGGGTCGGAACGCGTCCTGTTCATCAGGAGGCAACAGACTGGATCAGAATGGGTCGTGTTAAATGGGAGCCAACTAGCTTGGATGGAACAGCCAGAACGGGGTCTGGCGTACCGCAAAAGGAGGAAAACAGCCTTGTCTTCGACCGCGTACAGTCGAAACAGGGTCTGTTCATCGGGAAGGGTCTGGCGTACCGCAAAACAGAGGAAACAGACTTGTGTTCAAGCTCCTACGGTCGAAACAGGGTGCTCTTGATTGGGAGGGGTGTGGTGTACCGCAAAACGGAGGAAATAAACTTCTCTTCGACCTCCTACGGTCAAAATGGGAGTCCTGTTCATCGGGAGGGGTGTGGCATACCGCAAAACGGGACTCCACGGGCTACTGTTCATCCACCGTCTACTGCCTCGCTCCAGCCTGCATGGGCTACTGTTCATCCATCGTCGACCTCCTCCAGCCTCCACCTACGACTGTTCATCCACAGCGTCTCCCTCCTGCCTCCACCAGCTACTGTTCATCCATGGGCTCGTATTCATCCAGCCTCCATCGGCTACTGTTCAACCACCCCTCCATAGGATAGTGTTCATCCAGCCCTCCATGGGCTACTGTTCAACCAGCCCTCCGCGAGGTCCTGTTCATCCACCCCCAACCGGCTCGATCAGGGTCCTGTTCATCCAGCGGCAACGGCCTCTACTACCAGGGATCCTGTTCATCCAACCCCCACCGGGAACTGTTCATCCAACCCCCAATAATGCTCACTGTTCACCAAGAGGCAGCAGGTTCGATCGGCTTCAGTTAGCTGCAGTAGTGAAGGAATCGCTCGATCGGGTTCAATTAACAGCCAGGGATCGATCGATCGCTCGAGTTCAGTAATGCGTAGCCAGTGCAATCGCTCGGGTTCAGTAGGCGAACGCCTCTCTCCGATTCAGTTAGAGCCCAACGCCTCGCGCCCACGCGCATACGTGTACGAGAGAGATGCACAGTCCTTCGATGCATCGCTCAGCCCCGACCACCCACTGTAACCAGGAACTCCCTGAAATTTTCCTCGCCCTCTCTTCTACCATGATTTTTTCCGTCATGGACTGCCCAAAGAATGTCATGCAGGTGCGTCTTCGGCCTGCCCAGGATGAAAATCCCATTTTATGTCATGTTTTTTGCCATAGAAGTAGGATCCCACCACATCTATGATGATACCATGTTTTGTCACAATTATCGTCATAGAAGTGTCATAAGCATGACAGAAAATTCGTTCGACCCAAAATGTCATGGATGTGTCTTCTTTTGTAGTGTTTGGAACCGCCTGCTAAGCAGTCCGAAGGTCCAAAACCAACTGCTCATTAGTCCATCGATCTGCAGCCACGTGATCAACATACCAATGCGTTAGCACTGCCTGCTCAGCAAACCAACGCATTGGCACACCCTACTCGGCACACCAACAAGTTGGCACCACCTACGTAGAAACTTGACATAGCTATAACGCCCGGTCAACAGCCTGATGCCTGTGCTCCTATAGCATAGCAGTCTGTCATAGCGGCACTGCCAGCCTAGCAATCCGGCATAGCTAAACTGTCTGCTCAGGTGTCCGTCATAGCTTCACCATCTGCTCAGCAGTCTGCCTTTCAACCATCTAGACCTTGCACCAGAAGTGCTTCAAGTACCAAGAAGGAAGCGGGCAAGAATGTTGCACCCATGAGGAGGAGGGCCCCGAGACTGAGGAGGAATGAGAACGATAGCCTCTTACTTAAGGCCCTCATCGCCCAGAACCAAATTACCAGCAAGTTGTTTGAATCGAAAAGTAATATTGTTTATGACAACATGGATGATGCAGACGATGCTTGATAAAAATAAAGCAGGCATACTTGAAGCACGCAATTACATCCATGGCCAGCCATTTCTTGTTGGCGAATACTTTGATGAGTGCAGTTCCAGTTGTCGCACGTTACATAAATATTGCATGGATCAAATGTTAGCAAGTCATCATGTTCTTCTAGTCCACAAAAATAGAGATCATTTTCGTCATGATCCGGGTTCCTTCACTATGGGTTTCGAGGACTTGCATCTCTTCTTCAACTTCAACATGCTCGATGCCACTCTTGTTAGATGCCTAATTTTGTAAGTACTTAACAAACTCTGGTCAACTTCTCCATACAAAGTTGTAAATGATAAACATCTAACTATGTTTTATTCCCCTTAGGGGATTGATCACGCAGAGAATAAAAAGGCAGAGTGTGTATTTCATAGGTCATGCATTAGCAAATGGCATAGTATTACGTGCTAAGGATGAATGGGAGTGGACCATTAACAAGGTCGCCCGTTTCTTTGAAAACACGTCCCATGCAGACTTATTTCTTTGGCCATATCATGAATGGTAAGTCAAATAAACAACTACGCATACATTGATTTTCTTTCAGATATCGACATGGTTCATAAGTTCATGGTTTTCTTAATTTGTAGAAATCACTGGATCTTGGTATTCATTGTTCCAAACAAGAACATAGTTTACTACCCGCATTCTCTCAGAGAGTCAATAAAGCCTCAGGATCTGATGCATCTTCAGCAATTCATGGATAGGTATTGAATTCTATGATGCTGAAGTAATTTGCATTCATATCTGGTTAAAAACTTGAGTATGTGAAAATCCATCTTCATTTGCAGTGTGTTGGCATTGTGGAGAAGTAAACCAGGGAACCTGTTCAAGAGGGAACTACCTCTGCAGCACAAGATCATTTCTCTGGTAAGACACTGAAATCTGTTATTTTCAGAAAATGCATCCAATAATTTAAAAATATCTTTTCTTATGCTAGTCAAATGTTCAAGTTTGTAAATAAACCTCTTTCTATTTTTGTCCAAATAAGAAAAAATACATCTAATCGGTTTGATTGTTCCTTACAGGGCAAATACATGACTAATTCTGTACAAAAATTTCAGTGTCCTTAGCAACAAGCAGGGACCAACCTTTGTGGATACTATGTTTGCAGACACATGATCTCCGTCAGCAAATTTGCTGATTCTTGTGAAGATGCTCGCGAATTAGTACCAGTAAGTCTATCTTAATTAATATCTTCTACTCCACTCACATGGCACATTCCAATCTTAAAAATCATGCAGCTCATCTTTGAACCAAGGACCCCTAAACCGCTCCTCGCTAGTGAATTGCTGATGGTTAGGAGATTTATCAACAACTTCTTCCTGAATCACTTCATCAAGCCCACTTGTGATAATGAAGATTTCAGCATGACTTCTCCTGAAACAATGTGTAAGAGTTAGCCACTAAACATATACGCATGGATCCATAGTTTTCCATGTGACGAGATCTTCGTATTTCGTACACTATGATTAATTATGTACTGCATATGTCGACAAATCATTGAAATTTAGCTACCATTTGTTCAATTGCGTATTGTTGCGAATTCTGATGAATGTTCTTCCTGTGGACACTATTTGTTCAACTTCATATTGTGGCGAATTTGCTTTTTGCATGCCGATTCAACTGTGATATTTTTTTCTTTAACCTGGCTATTGATGCGCACACGGTTCAACTAAATGAGTGTGTGTGGTCCAGAACAGAGAGGACACGATAGTCGTAGCGGAACCATCAGTGATACACAGCAAATCGCAGATGATTTGCGGCACATCTACGTGTGCGTAGGGGCTCCCGAACCGTTTGTGATAGCACATATCGCACACGAGAGCTTATAGTAAACTGTGCCCAATGCAAAATGCAATCCCACTCATAAATTGTTGAGGAAACGTGTGTGATCCTGAAAAGAAAGCACATGTCACTCATACCACAACCATCGGTGATACACAACAAATCATAGACGATATGCAGCACTTGTATGTGTGTAAAGGGGCTCCTGAGCCATTCGTGATAGCACATTATCGCACACGGTAATTGTTCAAGAAATGTGTGTGATGGTGTTATGCATGGTAGACGATTTTCGAAGAACACGCGTGTGCGATGGGGCACATATCGCACACAGTTCCTATGATGGCCCGTGTGCGTTAGATACTGTTTCGCAAATGGTCCAGTATAAAACACCGTTTGGTTTCACTGCATCATTAGAAATGTATGATCACCAATCCCACACGTGTGCTAGAATGTGGTGTGCGATATGTTGCTGCATCGCATACGATTACATTTGGCAATGCATCTGCATCATGACTCCCTATCCCCAATGATTTGTAGGTCGTGTGGGAAGGACCCCCCCCCCCCTATCGCACATAATAGCAAGGCGACAGTTTAAAATGTCGTCGCAGAAAGGGGTTAAAAAACATTTGTATGGCAGCTCACTGTACCAGTGATGGTCAATTACAATGTATGGATAAACATGCTAATCCTTCAAATACACTTGAAGTGTATGCCAAGTGTTGGTGTCAAAACTAGCAGACCTCGGGTAGGGGGCGAGCTATTAGATCGGATCGATGGGTAACAAGAGGAAGAACACACGGTGTTTTACCCAGGTTTGGGCCCTCTCTATGGAGGCAAAACCCTACGTCTTGCTCTTGCTTATATTATGGATGTATCAAAGTAAAGAGTTGGTCTACCTCAAGATCATGAGTTATGGTATAAACCCTAGGGGTATGATGATGAATGTATGAATGAGTCCTCTATAGACTAAAACCTTTGGTTAATATAGGCACCAGGGTAATCTAGGGTTACAAATGGTCGGTTGCCATCTAAGGATTTACATGCCGAATCTAATTAGATATGCTTGAAGTACACGCCAAGTCTTCAGTCGCCACACATGAAAGGTGTTGTAGGGTGAAACCCTAAGATGGGTCTTTTCACACTTGGAGGGGGAAAAGGGATGAACAACAAGAACACAAAGAGGAATTCACTCCAACAAAACCCAATCACACATCCATTAGAATAGCAAACACATAGATCCATAAGAATACAAGCACAACCAAAGGAAACAAGCACTAGGTAAAGTTCTTCCCACTCCTAAGAGATGAGGTATTGATGATGATAATCTAGTCCAAGAGGAGGTCTTGAAATCCACAAGTGGATCCTTGTAACATCCCAAATTTTCAATTTGGAATGTCATACAAAGATCATCATTGCATATCATATTTTATTGCATTTTGGCTTCATCCTAGAAATTTCACGCAACTCAAGGACCCACGGAGAGAGTTCGGAATTTCGTTATTTTCATATTTGAGTTTTCTCAAATTTTGAAAATAGGATCATTTGATTTTATTTATTTCATCTTCAATTATTTCTATAATAAAAATATGAGAGAGGGAATAAAATGACTTTCCCAAAATAAATAAATATTGAGGATTTGATAATAAAATCAAATAAGATTTTATTTTGGAGTTTATTGCTATTTTATTTGAATTTAGGAAAAATGCGCATTTTTCAAAATTGCATTCAGGCCCCAAATAAATGTTCATCTTGACCGGCTTGATTTTAGAAGCTGGAGAAAATTTATTTCGAGATTTTTGGAGTATGTTTAGCATTTTCTTTATTTGTTTTTCTGTGTGAAACTATTTACAAAAAAACGAAACCGACTTTGGGTCGTGTTCGGCCAGGACTCCACCTGGCTGGGCCTTTATAAGGAGCCACCCCGAGCCCACCCGAGACTCAGCTCGCCCCGCCGGATCCTGCGCCGCCCGCCGCCGTCAACGCCGGACGCCGCCGACGCCGACGCCGGACGCCGCCACCGCCCCGCCGGACGCCGACGCCCCGCCGCCGCCCCGTCGGACCCCGTCGCCGCCCCGCTGACCCCGCCGGACCCCGCCGCCCCTCGCCGGAGGTAGCCACAGCCCCGCCGGCGGCGGTTTTCCTCGTGGAAGCTGTTCGGTTTTTCCGCCGATTTTTCGTTCGTTTTTTTTTTAAACCCTAGATCTATTTTCCGGTTTAGTTTATTTAGCAGACGTTCGTCCGTACGTTCGTTTTAACGAATGGTTTTCATCGTTTAGCCGCAGACAGCTAACGTTCGTTCGTTAGCCTGTTCATCAGTTTTTCTTTTTCTCGGATTTTCCACGATTATTTCTGATCGCGATTTACGATATGTTTTTCGTTTTAGTTTATCTTTTCGCTCATTTATTGGAATCAGGCGATTCAAGCGCCTAGAGTTTCGTCTCGAAACCCTCTTTCTGGTTAACCAACTCAAACAAGTTTTTGCTTCTGTAAAATTTGACTTAGGTCCAGATAAGTAAATGAAGCTTGTTTCTTCCGCCGTTTGACTTTCGTTGCTTCGTTTGATTTGATTCTTTTTGCAAACTGGAGTTCTTAAGTTGAACTTTCTGGTTAGATCTTTTACTTGAGTTTTACCCGTGCATTATATGAGTACTTATTGTATGCTAGTTTGTTTGTGATAGAGTACCCGGAGTGCGCCGCTTGCTACTTTGAATCTCTAGGTTTCCCGGATCATCAGCAAGGCAAGTAACACTTTGATCATATCTCTTTACTACCCAGTTTTATTGCATTAGATCAATCCTCAAACAATTGCATGATTAGGATTTGATTAATATGTGTGTTTTGGGAAGTAGATGAGGTAGTACCTATTACCTGTTTTATTATCAAACCCTTGGGAGTTACTCTGCGTTTGCTTATTATGCCATGCTATGCTAGTAGACGTGGATTGGGTGAGTGTATCCATGACAGATGTGAGATGGTAATTTAATGGTTTATTTAAGGTGGCAACTTTAATACACATCTGGGTGGATTGAGGCACCTGGGTATTCCAGCGATTGTCTGTTTTTCTTTATGGACCACCACCCAGGCTCAAAGTGATCATAAGATTATTCATGCTAGAAACTTCCGTGTGCAGCCACAAGCTACTATGGGCTCTAGCATAGTTGATTAAGTCGTGCAAACTCTTACAGTGGTAGACTAGCAGATGTAGGGGAAACTAGTTGTAACTGTCTACCCGATCGTAAGGTGCTAGCGCTTCTGAAAGACTATGTCTCGGTCATCGATTTCTCAAACACCATGTAGTGCGAGAATCCCAACGGAGGAGATCGAGTCTTGTGGGGAAAGTGCGCAAACCTCTGTAGAGTGTATAAACTAATCATGGTTAGCCGTGTCCCCGGTTATGGACATCTTGAGTATCTAGTACTTGGATTATCATGTGAATCTCATCATGTTACTTTAATTAATATTGTTGGGTTTTAATGATGATGTTTAATTGGGGTTGAGAGGGTGTCTACACTCTCAATGTTTAACAACCACCATGATAGTTAAATAAAACTTATTCCTTTGCAGTAGGGAAAAATTGGCTTTACGCAAAAACTATAACCATAGAGCTTTCCACCAGCCATATATGCATGTAATATAGCTTCATTCTTTCATTACTCTCTATGTGTTACATTTGCCAGCATATTCCATGTGCTGACTCGTTTTTGGGTGCAACGTTCATGTTGCAGACTTTTCAGACAACGAGTAAGGTGCCTTTAGGTCGTGGTTCTATACTCAGTAATGTCGTTGGAGTTGATGGACTCACTTATCTTCCCAGCCTTCCGCTGTTATCGTTATTAGATGGCCTTAAGCCATATTTATTGTAATAAGTTCTCTTTTGAGACATTTGATGTAATAAGTGTGTGATTGCTACTCTGTTATAAATCCTTCAAGTACTGTGCGTGTCAGCATTACTGATCCAGGGATGACACTAAAGCACAGAGATCAGACTGTTTGAGGTCTGGTCGCTACAAGATGGTATCAAAGCACACGCTGACTGTAGGACACGACCACTAAGCTAAAAGCCCTAGATCACTACTCACTCTTCTCTTTTTTGACTCCTCATCTTTTCTACTCTTTTAGGATGGCGGATGCAAGGAACAAGTTCACGCAACCGGATGAAGATACACCCTTTGGACGTCACCTGAAGGAAGTCACTAGATACCTGAACATCGGAGTACCAAGCTTCATCGGAACCTACAACGCCACTTTACCTCAAGAGGAGCGCTGGATGGTTCAAGTTAAAGTTCCGGGAAGGACGTTCATGCCCGTCACTGAGCCCATAGAGTTTTCCTTTGATGCACCAACCTAGAGTCTAGGAAAGAGCATGGCAGCCCACATCACCATGGGACGCACTGGAGAAGTTTACCACAAGGATCTCAAGGATACAATCTACCAGATTTGTGGGCGCCGAGATGAGCAATGGGAGATGATCAGCACTAGGAAGGATAGATCAATTGCAGCTTTCATCCAGAAGTTAAACCAGCACATTCGATGCCAGGAGAACCAGATGTGTGCAGGCATGTTAGACCTGAAGAAGGCCATGACCAAGATCACGCAGCTGGAGGAAGAACTCAAGTCTACACGCGATGGATATGAGGAGGAAATAGCAACACTAGTTGAGAAGAATGATGATCTAAAGAAGAAGCTAAAAGTGTTCATGGGATTTCCTTGTTTGATTGAATGAAGTGATTTTGTTTGCATTTGTCTCATGTGCATATGGGTAGTGTTTTCCCTCTAGACCTCATTCTATTCTATATTCTCATCTTTTCTAAAACCCTCAGATGCCTCCGAGATGTGACAATAGATTTGCTTTCCCACCAGAGCTCACTCAGTTGATCCAGCAGCAGAATGTGTTGATGCAGTTGCTAGTCCAGAATCCGAATCAGGGGAACAACAACAACAACAACCCACCACCACCACCACATGTTGATCACTTAACCCGTTTTCTCAGGCTAAATCTGCCGGTGTTCTCCAGTAGCACGAGCCGATTGTTGCAGATGATTGGCTCCGCAAGACAGCAAGGGAGTTAACCACTGCAGGATGCACAGATGCGGAGAGGGTGCGTTTTGCCGCACATCAGCTGGAAGGACCCGCGGCATCATGGTGGGAGAATTTCACAGCCACTTATCCTATCGACACTGTCACATGGGATCAGTTTCAGCAGGCTTACTATACTGCCCATGTTTCAGCAGGAGCTATGGCCATGAAGAAGCGTGAGTTTCGCACCTTGTGCCAAGGAGGACGGACAGTTGGCCAGTATGTGGATGACTTTAGTAAGCTAGCACGTTATGCCCCAGATGACGTTGCTACGGATGCAGCTAAACAGGAGAAGTTTCTGGAAGGACTGAATGATGAGCTGAGCATGCAGTTGATGGTAGCAACTTTCAACAACTACCAGGAGTTGGTAGATCGTGCTCTTATGATTGAAGGGAAGCAGCAGCAGATTGAGAACCGCAAGAGGAAGTATGGACAAGGGAAGTACAATTCTGGAGCTCAGCAGAAGCCACGTTTTACCCCGAAATCGGGAGGACATTTCCAGCATACCCATGGAGGAGGTAGCTCGCACAACCATAATGGCCCCAAGAATGGTAACGAGAATGGAGGAAGCAACGGCCAGAACCGTACCACCCCGTCAACCCCAGCCAAGAGAGACCTGAGCCAAGTCACTTGCTTTAAGTGCCAGAAGACTGGACATTATGCCAGTGAATGTCCTGAAGCCCAGAATGGAAATGGCAATGGAAGCTCAGGAAATAAGCCGAACCCTTTCAACAGGGGACAGGTGAACCACGTTAATGTGGAGGAGGTTGAAGCCCAGCCAGATGCAGTAATAGGTAAGTTTTTGGTTAAGTCATTTACTGCAATCATTCTTTTTGATACTGGTGCATCGCATTCATACATATCAAGGGGACTTGTGGATAAGTATAAACTGCCCACCAAAGTTCTTAGAACACCTATGTTAGTAAGCTCACCAGGAGTGGAGTATATGGCCAGTGGAGGATGTTTTCAAGTGCCATTGAGTATAGGTAGGCATGTTTTTCCCTCGGATTTAATCATTTTGGAATCACAAGGTTTGGGTGTAATTCTGGGTATGGATTGGCTGTCGATGTATGGAGGAAACATCGATTGCGCCAGTAAGTCGATTTTGCTTACCACCCCAGAAGGAAGAAGGATCAAGTATGTATCACGGCATGAGCCGAAGAGGACACAAGTAAATTCCTTATCAGGAGTTGTGCAGGAGGAAGTACCAGTGGTGAAGGATTTCCCTGATGTATTTCCAGAGGAGTTGCCAGGCATGCCACCGGATAGAGACATTGAGTTTTTGAATGAGCTTTTGCCAGGCACAGGGCCAATATCTAAGAGACCATACAGGATGCCCGCACAAGATTTGGAGGAAATTAAGAAGCAAATTAAGGAGTTACTGGATAAAGGCTATATTCACCCAAGTTCTTCACCTTGGGCATCACCCGTGCTTCTAGTGGAGAAGAAGGATGGATCATTAAGGATGGTTGTTGATTATCGACGACTGAATGAAGTGACCATCAAGAACAAGTACCCACTGCCAATGATCAATGATTTGTTTGACCAATTGCAAGGAGCTAAGGTATTTTCCAAGATCGATCTGCGATCAGGATACCATCAGTTGAAGATTCGAGAGCAGGAAATACCTAAGACAGCTTTTACCACCAGGTACGGGCTATATGAGTATACCGTTATGTCATTTGGTCTGACTAACGCACCTGCGTATTTCATGAACATGATGAACAAGGTGTTTATGGAGTTTTTGGATAAGTTCGTCGTGGTGTTCATTGATGATATTTTGGTTTACTCGAAGAATGAGGAAGAACATAAGGAGCATTTACGTTTGGTACTGGAGAAGCTCAGAGAGCATCAGTTATATGCCAAGTTCGGCAAATGTGAGTTTTGGTTGAAAGAAGTTGGATTCCTCGGACATGTTATATCCGGAGAAGGAATAGCAGTAGATCCCACCAAGGTTGTCACTGTGACAAATTGGGTAGCACCAACAACAGTTGGAGAGATCCGGAGTTTTCTTGGGCTGGCAGGATACTACCGGAGATTCATTGAAAACTTCTCGAAGATTGTGAAGCCTATGACGGAGTTGTTGAAGAAGGATACCAAGTTCAAATGGACTGAGGAATGTGAGGCCAGTTTTCAAGAATTGAAGAAACGTTTGGTTACATCACCAGTGTTGATTTTGCCAGATCAGCGCAAGGATTATGAGGTGTTTTGTGATGCTTCATGTTGAGGACTAGGAGTAGTGCTTATGCAGGAGGTAAGAGTTGTTTCGTATGCTTCACGACAGCTTAAGCCCCATGAGCTGAATTATGCTACCCATGATTTGGAGTTAGCAGCCGTAGTACATGCATTGAAGACATGGAGACATTTTCTCATTGGAAACCATTATGAAGTGTACACGGATCACAAGAGTTTGAAGTACATTTTCATGCAGAAGGAGCTAAATCTCAGGCAAAGGCGATGGTTGGAACTCATCAAAGATTATGATATGAGATTGCATTATCACCCCGGGAAAGCTAACGTAGTGGCCGATGCGTTGAGCCGTAAGAGCCATGTCAACACACTCATGACCGGAGAATTACCAAAGGAGTTAGCCGAGGATCTTCGTGAGTTATGTTTGGAGATAGTTCCGAGAGGCTAAGTTGCAGCATTGGAGATTCAGTCAACGCTGATGGAAAAGATCAGAGAAGCTCAGAAGACTGGCAACGAGATTGCCTCTATAAAGGAGAAGATGAACAAAGGAAAAGCTAAAGGATTTCGTGAGGATGAGCACGATACCTTATGGTTTGAGGACCGTGTTTATGTGCCTAATGCCCCGGAGATCAGGAAGTTGATTCTACAGGAGGCCCATGATTCGCCGTATTCAATTCACCCAGGAAATACCAAGATGTATTTGGATTTGAAGGATACTTTCTGGTGGACCAGAATGAAGAAGGATATAGCAGAGTATGTAGCAGTATGTGATGTCTGTCAGAGAGTGAAGGCAGAGCATCAGAAGCCGGCAGGATTGTTACAGCCATTGCCAATACCCGAATGGAAGGGGGATAAGTTAGCTTTATCACGGGATTGCCCAGGACTCGTTCAGGATATGACTCGATTTGGGTTGTAGTCGATCGTTTGACAAAGGTAGCTCATTTCATCCCAGTGAAGACCACTTACACTAGTGCTAAGTTGGCAAAGATATACATGACCAAGATCGTATGTCTGCATGGAGTTCCGAGGAGCATTGTATCAGATAGAGGAACCCAGTTTACCTTAAAGTTCTGGAATCAGTTGCACGAAACCTTGGGTACCAGGCTAGAGTTCAGTACAATTTTTCACCCGCAGACAGATGGACAGACCGAGAGAGTCAATCAGATCTTGAAGGATATGCTGAGAGCTTGTGCGCTAGATTATGGATCTAGTTGGGACGACAATTTGCCGTATGCAGAGTTCTCCTACAACAATAGTTATCAATCCAGTCTGAAGATGGCCCCATTCGAAGCTTTGTACGGAAGGAGGTGCAGAACCCCATAGTCGTGGGATGAAGTTGGAGACCGTCAGTTGTTTGGACCAGATTTGATTAAAGAGTCTGAACAGAAGGTGAAGTTGATTCGCGATAGGCTCAAGGTAGCCCAATCCAGGCAGAAGAGCTATGCAGATTCTAAGTGCAAGGAGACAGTTTACGAAGTCGGAGACAGAGTTTATCTTCGTGTATCTCCACTTCGGGGAGTTAAGCGCTTTGGAGTTAAGGGAAAGTTAGCACCACGTTTTGTGGGACCATACAAAGTTTTGGAACGTATGGGAGAAGTTGCCTACAAGTTGGAGTTGCCCGAAGGATTGTCAGGAGTTCACGATGTGTTCCATGTTTCCCAGTTGAAAAAGTGCCACGCAGAGATGGCTGATATACCACTGAGAGATACAGTGCCGCTGGAAGCAATTCAGTTGGATAGTGATTTGACCTATGAGGAGAAACCAGTCAAGATTCTCGAATATGCCAGCTGAGTCACCCGCAGCAAGGTTATAAAGTTTTGCAAAGTTCAGTGGAGCCACCACACCGAGGATGAAGCCACCTGGGAGTGAGAGGAAGATCTGCTGAAGGACCACCCTCACCTATTTTCTAGCCAACCCGAATCTCGAGGGAGAGATTCATCTTAAGGGGGGTAGGTTTGTAACATACCAAATTTTCAATTTAGAATGTTATACAAAGATCATCATTGCATATCATATTTTATTGCATTTTGGCTTGATCCTAGAAATTTCACGCAACTCAAGGACCCACGGAGAGAGTTGGGAATTTCGTTATTTTCATATTTGAGTTTTCTCAAAATTTGAAAATAGGATCATTTGATTTTATTTATTTCATCTTCAATTATTTCTATAATAAAAATATGAGAGAGGGAATAAAATGACTTTCCCAAAATAAAGAAATACTGAGGATTTGATAATAAAATCAAATAAGATTTTATTTTGGACTTTATTGTTATTTTATTTGAATTTAGGAAAAATGAATGTTTTTGAAAATTGCATTTAGGCCCCAAATAAATGTTTATCTTGACCGGCTTGATTTTAGAAGCCGGGGAAAATTTATTTCGGGATTTTTAGAGTCCGTTTAGTATTTTTTTTATTTGTTTTTCTGCGCGAAACTATTTATAAAAAAACGAAACCGACTTTGGGCAGAGTTCGGCCAGGACTCCGCCTAGTCGGGCCTTTATAAGGCGCCCACCCGAGCCTCAGCCTGACCCGCGCCAAACCCTAACCCTAGCCCCGCCGCCGCCGCCGCCGCCGGATCCCGCGCCGCCCCGCCGGACGCCGCCGCCCCGCCGACCCTGCCGGACCCCGCCGCCCCTCGCCGGAGGTAGCCACCGCCCCTCCGCCAGCAGTTTTCCTCTTGGAAACCGTTCGGTTTTTCCGCCGGTTTTTCGTTCGTTTTTTTTTTAAAACCCTAGATCTGTATTTTTTGGTTTAGTTTATTTAGCGGACGTTCATCCGTACATTCATTTTAACGAACGGTTTTCGTCGTTTAGCCGCAGACAGCGAACGTTCGTTCGTTAGCCTGTTTGTCGGTTTTCTTTTTCTCGGATTTTCCGCGATTATTTCCGGTCGCGATTTCTGATCTGTTTCGTTTTAGTTTATCTTTTCGCTCGTTTATCGGAATCAGGAGATTCAAGTGCCTAGAGTTTCGTCTCGAAACCCTCTTTCCGGTTAACCAACTCAAACAAGTTTTTGCTTCTGTAAAAATTTGACTTAGGTCCAGATTAGTAAACGAAGCTTGTTTCTTTCGCCGTTTGACTTTCGTTCCTTCGTTTGATTTGATTCTTTTTGCAAACCGGAGTTCTTAAGTTGAACTTTCTGGTTAGATATTTTACTTGAGTTTTACCCGTGCATTAGATGAGTATTTATTGTATGATTGTTTGTTTGTGATAGAGTACCCGGAGTGCGCCGCTTGCTACTTTGAATCTCTAGGTTTCCCGGATCATCAGCAAGGCAAGTAACACTTTGATCATATCTCTTTACTACCCAGTTTTATTGCATTAGATCAATCCTCAAACAATTGCATGATTAGGATTTGATTAATATGTGGGTTTTGGGAAGTAGATGAGGTAGTACCTATTACCTGTTTTATTATCAAACCCTTGGGAGTTACTCTACGTTTGCTTATTATGCCATGCTATGCTAGTAGACGTGGATAGGGTGAGTGTATCCATGACAGATGTGAGATGGTAATTTAACGGTTTATTTAAGGTGGCAACTTTAATACACATCTGGGTGGATTGAGGCACCTGGGTATTCCAGCGATTGCCTGTTTTTCTTTATGGACCACCACCCAGGCTCAAAGGGATCATAAGATTATTCATGCTAGAAACTTCCGTGTGCAACCACAAGCTACTATGGGCTCTAGCATAGTTGATTAAGTCGTGCGAACTCTTACAGTGGTAGACTAGCAGATATAGGGGAAAGTAGGTGTAACTGTCTACCCGATCGTAAGGTGCTAGCGCTTCTGAAAGACTATGTCTCGGTCATCCGTTTCTCAAACACCATGTAGTGCGAGAATCCCAACGGAGGAGATCGAGTCTTGTGGGAAAAAGTGTGCAAACCTCTGCAGAGTGTATAAACTAATCATGGTTAGCGGTGTCCCCGGTTATGGACATCTTGAGTATCTAGTACTTGGATTATCATGTGAATCTCATCAGGTTACTTTAATTAATATTGTTGGGTTTTAATGATGATGTTTAATTGGGATTGAGAGGGTGTCTACACTCTCAATGTTCAACAACCACCATGATAGTTAAATAAAATTTATTCCTTTGAAGTAGGGAAAAATTGGCTTTACACAAAAACTGTAACCATAGAGCTTTCCACCAGCCATATATGCATGTAATATAGCTTCATTCTTTCATTACTCTCTATGTGTTACATTTGCCAGCATATTCCATGTGCTGACCCGTTTTCGGGCTGCAACGTTCATGTTGCAGACTTTTCAGACGACGAGTAAGGTGCCTTTAGGTCGTGGTTCGATACTCAGTGATGCCGTTGGAGTTGATGGACTCACTTATCTTCTAAGCCTTCCGTTGTTATCGTTATTAGATGGCCTCAAGCCATATTTATTATAATAAGTTCTCTTTTGAGACTTTGATGTAATAAGTGTGTGATTGCTACTCTATTATAAATCATTCAAGTAATGTGTGTGTCAGCATTACTGATCCAGGGATGACACTAAAGCACAGAGATCAGACTGTTTGAGGTCTGGTCACTACAATCCTCTCCTAAGAGGCCTTAATCTCCAATGGAGTGGTAGAAGGAGCAAAGCTCTCAAATATCTCACATATGTCTTTGCTAACCCTAAACATGACCCTAGATATGGAATATATAGGCTTGGGGCGAAGTGGACAAAGTGGAGGCCCAACAGCCAAACTCAGTCGGCCATCCTGTTGGGCCCATGTGCACGGGGGTCCCATGCGCATGGTACATGCCCATGTACATGGGGTGCTACAACGCGAGCTCACTGTGTAGACCGTGGGCACGGGGTCTCGAGGGGCCCGTGCACATGGGGTCGCCTGGGACTTGCAGTCTTGCTCCTCTTGAACTCCTTCTCCTTCCTTATGGGCTTGGGGTGCTTCTCCTTCTCCTTGGTGATGTTCCTTTTCGCACCTAATTATACACGGTGCATTTTGGTGAGGTAGCAACCAAG
This sequence comes from Triticum timopheevii, assembly GCA_963921465.1. Classification (NCBI taxonomy): domain Eukaryota; kingdom Viridiplantae; phylum Streptophyta; class Magnoliopsida; order Poales; family Poaceae; genus Triticum; species Triticum timopheevii. Next base: position 250,212,899 of record OY997272.1, read on the forward strand.
TTCCACTCATGTCCATATGCTTGTCAAGTAGGAAGGAGTTCACCTCGGTTTCCATTGCGCGTGCTCTAGCTCTTGTCATGGGTCCACGTGGTGCGTGATGTGTTGGTGTAGAGTCCATGGGAATGATGGACGGATGCTCCGCAACATCTCCCCCCCCCCCCCTTGGGAGAGATTCGTCCATGGATCATGATCTTCATCACCATGGTATGGGGCCAAGTCCTTGACGTTGAAGATGTCGCTTACGTTGTACTTGTCCTGTGGTATGTCGATCTTGTAGGCGTTGTCATTGTAGAATGCTAGCACCTTGAAGGGTCCATCGGCTCGTGGTGGTAGCTTGGATTTGCGCTCGTTGGGAAAGCAGTCCTTGCAGAGATGAAGCCATACGAGATTGCCCGGTTGGAACATCATTGGTGTCTTGTTGATGTTGAGCTTGGTGGCGAGGCGTTGTACTTGACACTCGATCGTGTCCCTTGTATCTTCATGCACCTTCTTGAGGTAACTTGCTCTTGCACTTGCATCCATGTATTGCTCGTTCTTGAAGTGGAAGTGGTAGGATGCCCTATGGGGACAATGGATTGAAGCCATAGACGGCCTTGAAGGGGGACTTGTCGGTAGTAGAGTGTCTTGCGTGGTTGTAGGCATACTCAGCGATGGGTAAGCACTCCTCCCACTCCTTGATGTTTTTCTTGATCAACACGCATAGGAGAGTAGATAGCATCTGGTTGGTAACCTCCTTTTGGTCATCGGTTTGGGGATGATAGGTCATCGAGAATAGTAGCTTGATGCCGAGCTTGGCGCATACTGTCTTCCAAAATTAGCTTAGGAACTTGACGTCACGGTCCGGCACAATGGTCCTTGGCATTTCGTGTAGCCTCAAGATTTCCCTACAAAAACGATTTGCAACCTGTGAAGCATCATCTATCTTATTGCACGGTGTGAAATGTGCCATTTTAGAGAATCATTCCACAACAACAAATATGGAATCCTTGCCATTTTGAGTCCTAGGCAAACCAAGCACGAAACTCATACTAATATCTTCCCATGGTTGATATGGAATTGGAAGTGGCATATGATGAGGACATGGCTACCACAATTACACCCATATCCCCTACTGTTTTACCTCTGGGAACAGTTGCTAGAGCTCAGATAGGCCAATTAAATTATCAGGTACTTCCGTTTCTTGGTAATGTTTCTAATGTTCATAAGAATATGATGCTGCCTAACTTAGATACATTTGTGTTGCTTGCGATTGAAGGGCCTAGCACAGACAAGAAGGTTGAACATTGGAGCATGGTCAAGCACGGAGATGAAGGTGCGTGCGAAGAGAACAAGAACGGAGGTTCAAGTGGAGATTTCCGGACTTTGAAGCCACCATGATGACATACAAGATGGTGGACGAAATATACAAGATGACCTTTCATAAATTTCGTCCATAGCTTATTATTGGTGTTGCACCACCTTATTTTGGGTCAGGCCAATGTAATCTATTTTTAGAGTCCATATTGTAGGAAAAACGACTTAGGAGGTGTTTTAGTCCCACCTTGCCAAGGGTGGACAAAATCCCCTCTCTTTTCCCTATAAATATAGCCCTTAAGGCATCGTTTAGACTTGGGTTTTATTTAGTTAAAAGTTAGCCATCGCTGCAACTTCGTGTACTTCGTTTGTGTCCAACGACCAGACCAAGACCGCTTAAGAAACCCCACTTTTATCAATATTTCATCCATACTCGCAATATTCAGATTGCTTAATCATATTCTTGCTTGTTCTTTAATTGCTTGCAGGAATAGACCTTCGTGGTCAGGTTGATCATGCTCCAGTGTGGTCAATAACCACTTGGAGTTGGTTTAGCGATTGCTAAGGCGCAACGTCGTGCACATTTGTAGTTGGATGATCAAAGTCGTCTCCACCAAATCGATAGTTATCATCTCATTGAAAGATCGGGACCCTCGCCTCTATCAAGTGGTATCAATTTTTAGGTTGCTCGGTGAGATTTTCGAGTTTTTCATAGTTTAGATCGCATTTGTTCTTCATACCTAGAGTCCAAAAAAAGCCACACAAAAAGTTAGCTAGTTCATCATGTCCTAGACAATCTGAGCCTTTTCGATATAATCACTTAGTTTTTGCATTGTTGAATTTTTGATTGCGTCGTGTGTCGAGTTGCTGGTTTCTAGTGTCTAGACTTTTAGATTTTTCGGGTTCTAGTCATGTTTTGTTCACGCTGTCTCCACAACCACCATCATCCACTTCATTGTCACCATCCGCTGCCACTTATTTCGTTCACCGCCGTCACCACCATCCATCCACTTTTGTCGTTCGGTTCATCTTGTTGTTTGATTCATCTCAGAGAGAGAAAGAAATTTGAAAAGAAAAAGAAAAAAAAAGGAGAGGATACGGTATAGAGTTTGTTGGAAACTGTATATGTTTGGATCGATCATAGAGGAAACAGAAGAAGCAGCGATCATTGGAGTTGATCGAAGGAAGGAAGCAGATCATGTGATTCTGCTGGTCCCTCGCCCGTAGCCCCGTACATATCCTAGTTGTTTTTTAAGAGAGAAAAATGTTTGAACAGAGAAAGAGACATAAGGAAAGCAAGGATTGTACGCAATAGAAAAGGCAAGCACTGATTTGCTATAAATCCCTTATTTTTCGTGGCATAAAAAAATCAGGCCGAATCCTCCTGGTTTGGTAAGTTCGGGTCAGCAGAATAATAAGGGCAAGTTTTGGTGTCGCCTAAAACACAAAGGGAGTAGTTGGCAAGCTCACGGCTGGAAGGAAAGAAAAGGTCCACGTTTGGAAAGATATACGAGTCCTTCAATTGGCAGGATCTTTTGGGTATCTAAAAACCTTCTATCCTTGGAAGGTTTGGATCGGTAAAAAAAAGAAATTATAGCAGGTCGGTTGATTTTTTGGGACGTTGTCAAAAAAATTGAGAAAAAAAGTTAATAGTTGCCACATTTGGATTTGGAAGTAAGAAAAACTGACCGATGAATTGTTAGCGGTGATCCGAAAAAGTCAAGAAAGATTAAAGGAGGAAAGAGATTTGTTGTTTATTTGGAAAGGAGGAAAGAAATCTGGACGTAAATCAAGGAGGGACGTGGCTTGCTTTGGAAAGTGTGTTCAGTGCAAAGAAAAAAAAGTTGGGAGGGAAACGAATTGAGAGAGAACTAGAAATATTCTGCCATTAATTGATCCGATTTTTGTGCTGCAGGGTTGTTTGGAAGGCCACGTTCGGTCCTATTAAGAAGGCAAGTCGGATCAGCCAAAAAAAAACCAAAGAAGGAGATAACATGAGGAGTTTGGAAGGTTTTGTTTGTGGGAGAAAAAAAATGGAAGGTGCTTCGTTTAGAAGATTTGATCTGTAAAAAAAGGGCAGGTTTGGATCAATTATTATTTTTGCCTTGTTTTTCTCTCGAGGAAAGTCCACGCTGGTTGCCTAAATCTTTGATGGCATGGAATAATTGGACGAGACTTGCCTGCTCCCCTCGCGTGCTCCCATCCGTGCTCCCGCATACGTGGCTTGATTTGATTGGAACAAAATAAAGACCGGCCCCACCCCCTTAAAATCAGGGGGAGATGACTAGATTAGAAAGAAAAAAGGAAAAAAGACAGCCGTAGGATGAGGTGGGAGCACGGATGGAAGCATAGGGAGGGAGCAGGCAAGCCGGGTCCGGAATAATTTCGGTTGAGATTTATGGTTGCGGGACCCATCCATTGATCACGTGAGGAAAGAGATCCTTGTAGTTTTCTTTTCAAATAAAAAAGGAAATAGTACAAGGAGGATAGCACCAACGTGGTTTTGCCTGAAGGTTTTTTTTCTTTTATATAGAAGGAAAGAAGGAAAGAGAAGGAGGACCGATCAAAAAGTAAACAGGTAGAAGAAAAGGATTACGTGACTAGTACTAATTTTTTTGGACAATTAAGCTTCTGGATTGGTACACTGTACCATACCTTTGGATACATTGGATTTGACCGAACAGAAATAAAAGGTGTGCCAATTGATTTGTTTCGCAAGTGTTATATTTCTCCTGTCTGCTGACTTTTGCTCACATACAAACTTGCTATTCTAGTTGATTCTATTGCGTGAATTTCATTTATGTCTTAGGCTCGCGTCTCTAGTCCAGTCTAGCATAAGACCAGCACTCGACCATTTTGAACAAATTTTTAGCTTCTATTAATTAACGTGGTTGTAGCATTTTCCCCACATATATAAAGCCAACCCAGCTCCACATATTTCTACATCGTGCATACATACGTTCACCTGGCAATCGCTTTACCCATCTCTTGGAGTTATTTGACACCGCTGGTTGCCGGTCACCACCTACTGCATGGTAAGAACTTGTAAGACGTTGATTTGCTATACTGTGAGGGTTTTATCATCATTTCTCGGTAGTTCATAGGAACATTATTTTTGGATTTTGTTTCTTGTTTCTACTAATCATGACAGGATCTAGAGTCAATTCGTGGGGTTTGTCGATCGTGGGAGACGTGCCATCACCTATGCAAATACCACAACCGTCACGAGAGGTGCACAAACATCCAAATGCACATGATCAGGTTAATGTTTCTATACCACCATTTAATGGCCGTTTTAGACCTGCTTTATATATTGAATGGGAGTTTGACATAAATAATATATTTGCTTCCAATAATTTTGATGAGCGTAAAAAAGTTAAGGTTGCGGTTGGTTCTTTCACTGGTTATGCTATAGTTTGGAGGATTGAATATTGTCGGTTACACCCTAATGATATACCTACTACTTGGGATGATTTGAAACTTGCCATGCGACATACATTCGTTCCCGCTTATTATACTCGTGACATGATTAAAAAGTTACAACATTTAAAACAAGGTAGTGACACCGTAACGACATATTATGATACTTTACAAACTACCTTACTGTATTCCTCTGTAGTAGAAAGTGAAGAAGATTTTATGGATAGATTTTGGGGAGGATTAAATCGTGACATTCAGGAGATACTAATTCATGAAGAGTGTTATCCTATGAACCATTTGTTTCATCTTGCTTGCAAAGCTGAACAGGAAATAAAACGACGTGTTGCCCACAAGGAGAACAAGCGCGAGATGCACATTCCAAGAGTTGATATGGTTGTCCCTTCAACTACTAGGCATACTATGACAACCACATCCGTTGTTGTCAGGACTACATCACCTCCATCATGCGACACATCATCACCGATAGTGCCTACATCATCTGAGTTGATCATAAGAGGTAATGACAAAGGTACTAATCTTCCACCTCCACATGAGTATGATGAATGTCTTGTCAATTTAAATGCACCATGCGGTGAGCTACCCACTAATTTGATCACACCAGCTATTTTAGAGGACTATGTTGATGACTTGACTTTGCCATATGATCAAACAATTTTGAGTGAACCCATTGAATTAACTATCGATGCAAAAGAATCAAGTGAATCAGGGAATAAATCAGATTTGGATCAAATACATTTGAAAATAATTGTGCCAATGTTTAATCATTTTGATATGACCTCTAATCTTGGTGATAGTTCATCAATGTTGGGATGGTTTAGTGATAAGCATTGTCAATCTTTTGAGATGAATAAGAGCTTGACTTATATGTGCATACTAGGTTGCAATTTTTCATGCCTTTGACTTCTTGTGATAATATATTGGCTTTATATTTCATGACTTTTGAAGGGTGCTCTTGTATAACTGTGTCACATGTGCCCCAACTGAGATCAGTGAAAATGGATGACATATACATATACAACGTGTACACCTTGTCTCTTTTGTTAGACAAATTTCTGATTAAGCAACACCGAGGACGGATTTGTTTTCAAGAAGGGAAGGATGATGAGGACATGGCTACCACAGTTATACCCATATCCCCTACTGTTTTACCTCTCGGAACAGTTGTTAGAGCTCAGATACGCCAATTAAATTATCAGGTACTTCCGTTTCTTGGTAATGTTTCTAATGTTCATGAGAATATGATGCTGCCTAACTTAGATACATTTGTGTTGCTTGCAATTGAAGGGCCTAGCACGGACAAGAAGGTTGAACATTGGAGCATGGTCAAGCACGGAGATGAAGGTGCGTGCGAAGAGAACAAGAACGGAGGTTCAAGTGGAGATTTTTGGACTTTGAAGCCACCATGATGACATACAAGATGGTGGACTAAATATACAAGATGACCTTTCATAAATTTCGTCCATAGCTTATTATTGGTGTTGCGCCACCTTATTTTGGGCCAGGCCCATGTAATCTATTTTTAGAGTCCATATTGTAGGAAAAACGACTTAGGAGGTGTTTTAGTCCCACCTTGCCAAGGGTGGACAAAATCCCCTCTCTTTTCCCTATAAATATAGCCCTTAAGGCATCGTTTAGACTTGGGTTTTATTTGGTTAAAAGTTAGCTATTGCTGCAACTTCGTATACTTCGTTTGTGTCCAATGACCAGACCAAGACCGCTTATGAAACCCCACTTTTATCAATACTTCATCCATACTCACAATATTCAGATTGCTTAATCATATTATTGCTTGTTCTTCGATTGCTTGCAAGAATAGACCTTTGTGGTCAGGTTGATCGTGCTCTAGTGTGGTCAATAACCACTTGGAGTTGGTTTAGCGATTGCTAAGGCGCAACGTCGTGCACGTTTGTAGTCGGGTCGTCAAAGTCGTCTCCACCAAATCGATAGTTATCATCTCATCGAAAGATCGGGACCCTCGCCTCTATCAGCATATGTAGACCATGAGATTGAGATTGTGACTTAGCTTTGCGGCATGTAGAGCATCCGTTGGTGAAGCGTGCCACGTCGCGAAACATCTTTGGCCAAAAGTACTTGAAGGAGAGTGTGGCAAAGGTCTTGTCGCGCCCGAAATGTCCCATAAGTCCTCCGCCGTGAGCCTCTTGCAAAAGTAACAAATGAAGCGAAGACTCTGGTATACAAAGCTTGTTAGTGCACATAAGGTAGTCATTCTTGAGATAATAGTTCTCCCAACCAGTGTTAGCAAGACATTTGGCATTAGGAATCACAAACGTAGGATCATGTGCATAAAGATCTTTAACATGCCCAAAGCCAATAACAATCAACTCAAGTTGAGTAACTAACATGCATTTTCGAGAAAGAGCGTCCGCGACTACATTTTCTTTACCCTTAATGTACTTGATCACATAAGGAAAAGATTCAATGAATTCACCCCATTTAGCATGTTGTTTATTCAACTTGGTTTGACCTTTAAGGTACTTTAGTGTCTCATGATCGGTATGTATAACAAATTCATGTGGGCTAAGATAATGCTCCCAAACATACAATACTTGCACTAAAGCATACAATTCTTTGTCATAGATGGGATAGTTAAGTTGGGCACCAGAAATTTTTTCACTAAAGTATGCAATGGGTCGCTTTTCCTGCATCAAAAGTCCACCAATTCCATTACCACTGGCATCACAATGAACCTCAAAAGTTTTGTTGAAATTAGGCAATGCAAGAATTGGGGCATGTGTAAGCAAAGATTTGAGCTCAACAAATGTGGTAGATTGAGATGGTCCCCAAACAAAAGGTGCATTCTTCTTACTCAAGGCATGCAACGGTGCGGCAATAGTGCTAAAGTCTTTCACAAAGGGACGATAAAAACCCGCTAGACCAAGGAAACTATGCACGTGTTGCAAATTAGTGGGTTGTGGCCAAGTTTTAATTGCTTCAATTTTGGACTCATCAACATGAACACCCTTTGAAGACACAACGAAGCCCAAGAAAACAATCTTGTCAACACTGAAAGTGCATTTTTCCATATTGTCATAAAGACGCTCTTTTCTAAGAGTTTGCAAAACGGCCCTGAGATGATTTGGATTATCTTTGAGGGATTCGATAAACACAAGAATATCGTCAAAGTAGACCACAACAAACACACCAATGTAAGGATGAAGCACATAATGGATAACACGCATGAAAGTACCAGGTGCTTCCGATAAACCCATAGGCATAACTAGCCACTCGTACAAACCAAAATTTGTTTGGAAAGCGGTTTTCCATTCATCACCTTTTTGTATGTGGATTTGATAGTAACAACTTTTATGATCAATTTTTGAGAAAATGGTGACATCGCTAAGCTCATCTAGAATATCATCAAGGCGTAGAATGGGATGCCTATAGCGAATGTTGATAGCATTTATGGGTCTACAATCATAACACATGCGGAAACTACCGTCTCTTTTTGGCACAAGAATGACCGGGACGGCACAAGGACTCAAACTTTCACGCACATCTACATGGTCTATGAGATGTTGGACTTGCCTTTGTATTTATTTGGTTTCGTTGGGGTTGATGCGGTATGGAACCTTGTTAGGAAGATGATGTAGGGTAGAACCCTAGATGCCCAATCTTTCACGATTGGAGGGGATCCTACGAAGAACACGAGGAGAAATCACGAGGGGAAACACGAGAGAATCACTCAAACCAACAAGATATGGTCACACATGTGCTAGATCCTCGAAACACAAAGAGATACACGATTCAAATACAACAAAGGGCGATACAAGTAGCTAGTTCATCTCCATGAGGAGGTCTTGAGGGGTCTTCCCATGAAGGGGTCTTGAATCCGCTTGGGGGATCTTCTCCGAAGAGGTCGTGAACTCCGATGGAGAAGTAACCAAGTGGATGAGCAAAGCTCTATCTCTAATATGAGCTAAACCAATGCTAACCCTAACTAGGAGGAGGAGGTATATTTATAGTCTAAGTGCAAAAGGGGGCGAAATGAAAGGGTACATGGACCTTGGGCCCGAAGCTGCGCACACACAAGCAGCGGACGTTCGGTCCTTGCCGGTCGTCCGGTGGCTCGCGAGGGCCCGGATGTCCGATAGGCTCGGACTTTTGCTAATTAAGTTCTGTAACAGTGGTACCAGACATCCAGAGATGGTCGGTCATCCGTCGCCGATCATCCGGTCGCATCGGAATTCTGCTGAAACAGTTCAGGTGTGGAACTGTCGGTCGTCTGATGGGGGCTGGACGTCCGCTCGCTGGGAAGTATTGCCGGATGTCCGGTCCTGGGCGGACCTCCGCTTGTTGTAGCTGGCGTTGGCTGGGACTTGGATCGGCTGGGCCTTCAGGCGCCGGACGTCCGGTCCTGGTTGGCCGTCCGCTAGCTGGAGCATCCGGCACCAGATGTCCGGTCCTGGTCGGACGTCCGGTGGCTGGAGCTTCTTCAATAGCTCTTCTTCTTGTCCTTCATACTCGGTGTCCTCGTCGTCTTGTCCATTGGATGTAGCTGTTGTGTGGCCTTCCTTCAAGTACCTGATCACACATAGTGTTTCCGCTTGAGGTAGTAGCCATGTCTCATGAGTAGAGAGTGGGAGTTCAGAGAGGAGCGAGTACACCTTATCTTTGATAGCCTTTGCCCGAGCTCTTGTCATTGGTATAAGCAGTGTCGTGGGAGATGTAGATACATCCATGGGGATGATCGTGAGATGCTCTGCATTATCTCCCCCCCTCTCCCCCCCCCCCCCCCCGGGAAAGATCCGACCTCGGATCGAAAGCTTCATCACCATGGTATGGCGAGAGGTCTTTGACACTGAAGATGTCGCTCACGTTGTACTTGTCGCTTGGGAGGTCGATCTTGTAAGCATTGTTGTTGTAGCGTGCTAGCACCTTGAAGGGTCCATCGGCTCGGGGTAGAAGTTTGGACTTGCATTCATTGGGGAAGCGTTCCTTGCGAAAGTGTAGCCACAAAAGATCTCTGATGTTGAATATCATGGGTTGCTTGTTGATGTTGAGCTTGGTCGCGAGTCATTGTACTTGGCACTCGATGGTGTACATTGTATCTTAATGCATCTTCTTGAGGTAGCTTGCTCGTGCACTCGCGTTGATGTCGCTTGAGGCTACGTCGGTTTTTTCCCCAAAGAGGAAGGGATCATGCAGCACAGCGGTGGTAGGTATTTCCCTCAGATATGGAACCAAGGTTATCGAACCAGTAGGAGAACCAAGCAACACAGCGTAAACAGCCCCTGCACACAAATAACAACACCTCGCAACCCGACGTGTTAAAGGGGTTGTCAATCCCTTTCGGGGTACAGCGCCTCAAGATAGGCAAAGGACGTGAGGTAAATTTGTAGATAGGATAAATAGATCGCGGAACAAATAAATTGCAGCAAGGTATTTTTTTGGTTTAATAGATCTGAGAATAAACGCAAGGAAAAAGTAGATCGCAAGGCAAATATATGAGAAAGAAGACCCAGGGGGCGTAGGTTTCACTAGTGGCTTCTCTCGAGAAAAATAGCAAACGGTGGGTGAACAAATTACTGTTGGGCAATTGATAGAACTTCAAATAATCATGACGATATCCAGGCAATGATCATTACATAGGCATCACATACAAGATTAGTAGACCAACTCCTGCCTGCATCTACTACTATTACTCCACACATCGACCGCTATCCAGCATGCATCTAGTGTATTAAGTTCATGGAAAAATGTAGTAATGCAATAAGAACGATGACATGATGTAGACAAGATATGTTTATCTATTGCGGCAGATATGGATCCCGTCTTTTTATCCTTAGTAGCAACGATACATACATGTCGGTTCCCTTTCTGTCACTGGGATCAAGCACCGTAAGATCGAACCCACTACCGGGCACCTCTTCCCATTGCAAGATAAATAGATCAAGTTGGCCAAACAAAACCCAAATATCGGAGAAGAAATATGAGGCTATAAGAGATCACACATATAAGAGATCAAAGAACTCAAATAACTTTCATCAATAAAAACATAGATCTGATCATAAACTCGAAGTTCATCAGATCCCAACAAACACACCGCAAAAAGGACTTACATCATATGGATCTCCAAGACATCATTGTATTGATAATCAAGAGAGAGAGAGAGAGAGGAAGCCATCTAGCTACTAACTACGGACCCGAAGGTCTACAAAGAACTACTCACGCATAATCAGAGAGGCACCAATGGAAGTGGTGAACCCCTCTGTGATGGTGTCTAGATTGGATCTCAGTGTTCTGGACTCTGCGGCGGCTGGATGAAAATTTCGTCGACTCCCCTAGGGTTTCTGGAATATTGGGGTATTTATAGAACAAAGAGTCGGTCCAGGGGGCACCCAAGGAGGGCACAACCCACCTGGGCGCGCCTAGGCCCCCTGGCGCGCCCAGGTGGGTTGTCCCCTCCTCAGCACTTCCCCCAGGTGCAACCAGGGCCCGTTGTGTTCCTTCTGGCCCATAAAAAATCATCGTAAATTGGCGTGGTATTTGGACCCCTTCTGATATTGATTTCCTGCAATGTAAAAACATGCAGAAAACAACAATTGGCACTTGGCACTATGTCAATAGGTTAGTACCAAAAAATGATATAAAATGACTATATAATGATTATAAAACATCCAAGATTGATAAAAAAACAACACGGAATAGTCAAAAATTACAGATACGTTGGAGACATATCAGCATCCCCAAGCTTAACTCTTGCTCGTCCTCGAGTAGGTAAGTGATAAAACGGAATTTTTTATGTGGAGTGTTGTTTATCATGTCATATCATATTCTTTTCTTCCTAGCATGGACATTTGGACTTTTATGTGATTCAAAGCAATAGTCTAGTTTTGACATAATAATTTAGATACTCAAGCATGTCAACAAGCAACCATGTCTTTCAAAATATCAATGCTAAAACAAGTTATCCCTAGCCAATCATCCTCAAATATTGATCCATTCATGAAACACACTCGAATATTAGCTACACGCAATACTTAAGTATGATCATATTGTCCCCTAGTTGGTGCTTTTATAAGAGAGGATGGAGACTCAAATTCAAAAAATAAACATTGCATAAAGTAAAAGAAAGGCCCTTCACGGAGGGAGGTAAGAATTTGTAGAGGTGCCAGAGCTCAAAGCAAAAAATTAGAGATAAAAACAGTTCGGGAGGTTTATCCATCCCAGCAATGAAAACGACTTGGAGCATCCCAACACTTTCGATGCTAGATATATCATAGGCGGTTCCCAAACAGAAAATAAAGTTTATTCCTTTTTCCACCATAACTTTCACTTTTCATGGCTAGACGTATCAACGGGTGCCCTCCATACCAACACTTTCCAAGGAATTTATTATTTGACAACATAAAGTAAATTCATTTTTGCATTTCAGGACTGGGCATCCCTAAAACCATAGCCTTACTCTCGTGCAATGACAAGTGAATAAAGACTCATCGTGAGAATAACACATCTAGCATGGAAAATATTAGCTACCCGTTACCGTTCCGCGAGCGAAACAAACAAACAAAAGAGAAGTTCATTTTGAAAATTAGAGATGGCACATGCAAATTTGCTTAGAACGACAAAAGAATACCGCATATAGGTAGATATAGTGGACTCATGTGGCAAAACTAGTGAAAGATCGTGGATGTCGCCTAGAGGGGGGTGAATAGGCGCTTTAAAATAATTACGGTTTAGGCTTGAACAAATGAGGAATAAACCTAGCGGTTAATTTGTCAAGCACCAAACCTATAACAACTAGGCTCACCTATGTGCACCAACAACTTATGCTAAGCAAGACAAAAAACTAAGTGATAGCAAGATATATAACAAGAAATAATATGGCTATCACAAAGTAAAGTGCATAAGTAAAGGGCTCGGGTAAGAGATAACCGAGGCACGCGGAGACGACGGTGTATCCCGAAGTTCATACCCCGGATGCTAATCTCTGTTTGGAGCGGTGTGGAGGCACAATGCTCCCCAAGAAGCCACTAGGGCCACCGTAATCTCCTCACGCCCTCGCACAATGCAAGATGCCGTGATTCCACTACGGGACCCTTGAGGGTGGTCACCAAACCTGTACAAATGGCAACCCTTGGGGGCGGTCACCGAACCCGTACACTTTGGCAACCCTTGGGGGCGGTCACCGGTACCCGTCAAATTGCTCGGGGCGATCTCCACAACCTAATTGGAGACCCCGATGCTTGCTCGGAGCTTTACACCACAATGATTGAGCTCCGAACAACACCAACCGTCTAAGGCGCCAAGGCACCCAAGAGGAACAAGCTCTAGGGTGCCCAAACACCCAAGAGTAATAAGCTTCTCAAACTTCACTTCCATGTATCACCGTGGAGAACTCAAACCGGTGCACCAAATGCAATGGCAAGGGCACACGGAGTGCCCAAGTCCTTCTCTCCCAAATCCCACCAAAGAAACTAATGCTAGGGAGGAAAATGAGAGGAAAAACGAAAGAAGAACATGAAGAACTCCAAGATCTAGATCCAAGGGGTTCCCCTCACTTAGAGGAGAAAGTGATTGGTGGAAACGTGGATCTAGATCTCCTCTCTCTTTTCCCTCAAGAACTAGCAAGAATCATTGGAGGGATTGAGAGTTAGCAAGCTCGAAGAAGGTCAACAATGGGGGAAGAACACGAGCTAAAGAGACAATGTTCATTGGGGAAGAAGACCCCCTTTTATAGGTGGGGGAAACTCCAACCATTATGCTCACAGCCCGCACAGAGCGGTACTACCGCTCAACCTCACGGTACTACCGCTAGGGGTAGCGGTACTACCTCAAAGGGCAGCGGTACTAAAAAAATACATCCATGCCTACCACCGTTGGACTTGTGACGAGTTTTTGGTCCGGAGCAGTACTAGCAATGTAGGAGCCACAGTAGTACCGCTCTGGAGCGGTAGTAAAAAAATTATATCCGCTCCTGTCCGCCGTAGTACCGCTACAGCCTTTTCAGAACACTAAAACTGCCACAACTTCTGCAAACGGACTCCGAATTCAACGAAACCAAGTTTGTTGGAAAGCTAACAACATGGGCTAACACAATCTTGATAGAAATATCAATAAGAAGAAAATTAGAAAAGTCCCATGAGAAAATGGTGAGAACCCTTCCTCGAAAAAGACCGGTAAAACCTCTAACACAGAAAACGCGATAGAAGAAGCATATGAAATCCGTTTTCGATGAACTAGAGCTTGTAACGAAGATAACCACAAGCTCTAAAACCTCAAAAGAGAATGCAAATAAGAATCAAGAAAGATGATGCAAGGATGCAATGGTTTGAGCTCTTGACAAATGATACGATCATGCTACTCACTTGAGAGCCCCCCTTGATAGTGCGGTTAATGATCCTATAACACGGTCTCTAAACTATCACCAAGAGACCGGGAAAATATAAAACCTATTAAGGGCAAAACTTTGCCTTGCACAAAGTCCACTTGAGCTAGATGATGACAATCTTGACTCCCTCAAGTTGGACCACCTTTCTTGATTGTGTTTGCTCGATGAAGACTAGTTGATTGCTCCCCCATACTCCACTATGGGTGAGCCACTCTTTGGAACATTTTCACAAGTACATTGTCACCATAATGGACGGCAATATTCAAGAACTTGATCTCTTCATGATGCATCACTTGAACGTGCACACCGCAACCTAACCCCACAAGGAACTCTCACGAAGACCATGGGTTAGTACACAAAGCGTATTGGACAATGCTTACCATACGATGGGATCACTTGATCCCTCGTTACATCTTGTACGCTTTGTATGTTGATCAACTTGATTCACTCTTGACTTAGTCTTGATCGACCTTGAATCTTTCCAACTCTCTACATTTGGATGATGTCTTGAAGGTAGACATGAATGATCACACAATCTTCTTCTTCAATACATGCTTGCAATAAGCTCAACACTCACATGACCAATCTTTGGATAATTCCTTAATAGCACCTTGGTCAACTCATAAACTCCTTGGAACCAACACATGGACTTCAAGAAAAGCCTATGGATAAATCCTTCAAATATAACTCAATCCAACCATTAGTCCATAGAGAATGTCATCAATTACCAAAACCACACATGGGGGCACCGCATGTCCTTTCAATCTCCCCCATTTTGGTAATTGATGAAAATCACTTTCATGAGAGTTTATATAAGAAATTATGAGTCACCATGCGATGCAACAACCAATGATGCATGCGTATGAGATGCAAAAGCTTAGGAACAAAACCAAAGCAAGAAGAGATAAAGAGATGACTCTCTAAACTTTTCCGTAAAACTCTCTAAAACTTCTCCCCCATTGGCATCGATTGCCAAGATGGGCGAAAAGTTAAGGAGGCCAATATAAATTGTGTTCCTCCATAAATTGTGTATTTCTCAATAAGAGAGTCGAATGCACTACAGATATCCAAAGGTAAATACTTGGAGGAAGATAAAATATACTGAGGCTCAAAGATTGCTAAAGAATGATATGCCACAAAGACATAACAAAGAGAGAAACAAGAAATCAGGCAATCAAAAGATACCAATTGAAACAAGCTATCAAAAGATACCAATTAAACTAACAAGACCAATGCTCCTATGAGCCACATGAAAAAGATATTATGATATGAGCAAAGGAGTGTTCTAAAGAAACTAGAGAAGCTCCCCATGATTTGTGCACACATAAGAATATTTGTATTTGGATACAAAGTGCACAAAATAGGATCATAGCTCCCCCAAAATCAATAGAAACTTACAACAAGTGCAAGTTAGCATATAGGAAACAAAGCCTAGCACTTGCAACAAACACATGGTTGAACAGCATGTAAAGAGGCAACTTAAGAATAGGCTCAACCAAAAGGATGTGTGTGAGTCATGGCAAAGCACTTGAGAAGACTAATATAAGGATGAGCATTAAGCATCAACATAGTCTTGGATAAATGAGATACAAGGTGCAAGACATGACCTTCCCACACACACACAAGAAGCAAATGGATACACAAGCTTACTAAAAAGATGACAACAAAGCTTGCGACAACCCATGGTGAAGATAGAAGATGAAAGCCTCATCAAGACGAGGGATACCAATTAAGATGGCAAAAGCTTCATAAATATAAGCATGAGGAAAATAATCTTCACCACACAAGAGTGCATCAAGATGCAACGATATAAGATCCGCACTCAAGATAAATCCTTTCACATAACCACCGAGGAAAGGTGGACATGAAAGAATAAGGATATCAACTATAGATGTAACTTCTCTCAAGTGTATAAGATTCTAGGTAGATGAAGATCATGATGATATCAATCCACAAAGAAGGATGCACACACGAAATAGTTACAAAAAGGAAGGAAAAATATCCACATGGAAGTCATAAATATACCAATAAGATATTTGCTTGAATGCATACCACATGGCTAGATATGGTCTTATTGTATATAAATGAGTTCCAACCACACAAGTGATAACACACAAGTGTAGGGGATCACAACAGCTTTCGAGGGTAAAGTATTCAACCCAAATTTATTGATTCGACACAAGGGGAGCCAAAGAATATTCTTGAGTATTAGCAGTTGAGTTGTCAATTCAACCACACCTGGATAACTTAGTATCTGCAGCAAAGTATTTAGTAGCAAAAGTGGTATGATAATAAAGGTAACAATGGCCAAAGTAAAGATAATAGTTTTTGGGTTTTTGTAGTAGTTGTAACAATAGCAATGGTAAAGTAAATGAGCGAAGAACAATATGTGAAAAGCTCGCAGGCAATGGATCAGTGATGTATAATTATGCCGGATGCGATTCCTCATGTAATAGCTATAACATAGGGTGACACAGAACTAGCTCCAGTTCATCAATGTAATGTAGGCATGTATTCCGTAAATAGTCATACATGCTTATGGAAAAGAACTTGCATGACCGGGGTGACACAGAACAATTTGTCCTACCCTCCCGTGGCAGCGGGGTCCTAGTGGAAACTAAGGGATATTAAGGCCTCCTTTTAATAGAGAACCAGAACAAAGCATTAGCACATAGTGAATACATGAACTCCTCAAACTGCGGTCATCACCGAGAAGTATCCCGATTATTGTCACTTCGGGGTTGTCGGATCATAACACATAATAGGTGACTATAGACTTGCAAGATAGGATCAAGAACACACATATATTCATGAAAATATAATAGGTTCAGATCTGAAATCATGGCACTCGGGCCCTAGTGACAAGCATTAAGCATAGCAAAGTCATAGCAACAACAATCTCAGAACATAGTGGATACTAGGGATCAAACCCTAACAAAACTAACTTGATTACATGGTAAATCTCATCCAACCCATCACCGTCCAGCAAGCCTACGATGGAATTACTCACGCACGACGGTGAGCATCATGAAATTGGTGATGGAGGATGGTTGATGATGACGACGGCGACGAATCCCCCTCTCCGGAGCCCCGAACGGACTCCAGATCAGCCCTCCCGAGAGAGATTAGGGCTTGGCGGCGGCTCCGTGTCATAAAACGCGATGAAACTTTCTCCCTGATTTTTTTTCTCCCCGAATGTGAATATATGGAGTTGGAGTTGAGGTCGGTGGAGGTCCAAGGGGCCCACGAGATAGGGGGCGCGCCCTATAGGGGGGGCGCTCCCTGTCTCATGGACAGGGTGTGGGCCCCCTGGTGTATTTCTTTCGCCCAATAATTCTTATTAATTCCAAAAAGTGCCTCCGTGGATATTCAGGACATTCCGAGAACTTTTCTTTTCGACACATAAAACAACATCATGGTAGTTCTGCTGAAAACAGCGTCAGTCCGGGTTAGTTTCATTCAAATCATGCGAGTTAGAGTCCAAAACAAGGGCAAAAGTGTTTGGAAAAGTAGATACGTTGGAGACGTATCAACTCCCCCAAGAAACCTTTGCTTGTCCTCAAGCAATTCAGTTGATAAACTGAAAGTGATAAAGAAAAACTTTTACAAACTCTATTTGCTCTTGTTGTTGTAACATGAAAAGCTAGCATTCAAGTTTCAGCAAATATTATGAACTAACCATACTCACAATAACACTTAGGTCTCACAATTACTCATATCAATAGCATAATCAGCTAGCGAGCCATAATAATAAAACTCGGATGACAACACTTTCTCAAAATAATCATAACATGATATAACAAAATGGTATCTCGCTAGCCCTTTCTGAGACCGCAAAACATAAATGCAGAGAACCTTTAAAGATCAAGGACTGACTAAACATTGTAATTCATGGTAAAAGAGATCCAATCAAGTCATGCCCAATATAAACCAATAGTAATGAATGAAAATGACAGTGTGCTCTCCAACTGGTGCTTTTAATAAGAAGGGTGATGACTCAACATAAAAGTAAATAGATAGGCCCTTCGCAGAGGGAAGCAGGGATTTGTAGAGGTGCCAGAGCTCGATTTTAAAATAGAGATTGAATAAAATTTTGAGTGGCATACTTTCACTGTCAATGCAACAACTATGAGATGGTTGTATCTTCCATACTACATGCATTATAGGCAGTTCCCAAACAGAATGGTAAAGGTTTATACTCCCCTAACCACCAACAAGCATCAATCCATGGCTTGCTCAAAACAACGAGTGCCTCCAACTAACAACAGCCCTGGGGGAGTTTTGTTTAATTATTTTGATTTGCTTTGATCTTTTTGGATCATGGGACTGGGCATCCCGGTTACCGGCCCTTTCTCGTGAATGAGGAGCGGAGTCCACTCCTCTTGAGAATAACCCACCTAGCATGGAAGATATAGGCAGCCCTAGTTGTAACATGAGCTGCTCGAGCATACAAAACAGAATTTCATTTGAAGGTTTAGAGTTTGGCACATACAAATTTACTTGGAATGGCAGGTAAATAACGCATATAGGAAGGTATAGTGGACTCATATGGAACAACTTTGGGGTTTAGGGAGTTTGGATGCACAAGCAGTATTCCCACTTAGTACAGGTGAAGGCTAGCAAAAGACTGGGAAGCGACCAACTGAGAGAGCGACAACAGTCATAATCATGCATTAAAATTAATTCACATCGAATACAAGCATGAGTAGGATATAATCCACCATGAACATAAATATCATGAAGGCTATGTTGATTTTATCAACTACATGCGTGAACATGTGCCAAGTCGAGTCACTCAATACATTCAAAGGAGGATACTATCCCATCATACCACATCATAATCATTCTAATAGCATGTTGGCACGCAAGGTAGACCATTATAACTCATAGCTAATCAAGCATGGCACAAGCAACTATAATCTCTGAATGTCATTGCAAATATGTTTACCTCATAATAAGCTGACTCAGAAACGATGAACTCATCATATGAAAAACAAGAGAGGTCGAGTTCATACCAGCTTTTCTCATCCCAATAAGTCCATCATATATCGTCATTATTGCCTTTCACTTGCACGACCGAACGATGTGTATAATAATAAGAGTGCACATGCATTGGACTAAGCTGGAATCTGCAAGTATTCAACTCAAAAGGGAAGACAAGTAATGTGGGCTCTAAATTAAATAAACAATCATGCATATGAGAGCCACTAAGCATTTTCAATATGGTCTTCTTGACCCCCAAAGGAAAGAAAATAAAATAAAACTATTTACACGGGAAAGCTTCCAACAAGTAAGAAGAAGAAGAAGAAGAAGAAATCTTTTTGGGTTTTCATTTTAATTCTACTACAAGCATGGAAATTAAACTAACTAATTTTTTTTGTTTTTTTAAGGTTTATCAAACACACAAGAAGAGAACTAGAAAAAGAAATTTAAACTAGCATGGATAATACTTTGAAAGAGTATGAGCACCGACGACTAGTGTGTGAACATGAATGTATAGTTGGTGAGAAATACGTACTCCCCCAAGCTTAGGCTTTTGGCCTAAGTTGGTCTAGTACCAAGGATCGCCAGGCTAATATCCATAAGTGAAACTGGGGTCGTACTGAGATGCAGCGGCAACCGCCTCCTGAGCTGCAGTGTGTTGGCGAGCTGCCTCCGCTCCCCTCTCGTGTTCAGCTGCTTCCTCCCTGGTGACAACATATCTTCCTTTTGCCTAATAATCAAAAAGGTAGGGAGCAGGAAGAGTAACATGGACGATGTTGCGTCTGTCATAGGTTAGTCGATATTGGAGGAATTGTTCATTCCTCCCAAGAAACTGATGATTGACCATAGCTTCATAATCCAAAAGAACAGGTGGTATAATCATATCCCCTTCTCGTGGGGCTATACCAAGATAATTAGCCACACGGGTTGCATAAGTTCCTCCAAATAAATTTCCCTTTCTACTATTATTCTGCAACCTACGTGCAACTATTGCCCCTAAGTTATAACCTTTATAACCTAACACAACACTCTTGAGGACACACAGATCAGGGACACACATGTGGCATGCTTCGTATTTACCATTAATGCATCTACCAATAAAGAGAGCAAAATAATGTATAGCAGGGAAATGAATGCTCCCTATGGTAGCTTGTGCTATGTCCCTAGATTCTCCCACAGTAATACTAGCAAGAAAATCTCTAAATTCAGATTTGTGAGGATCATTAATATTACCCCACTGCGGGAGTTTGCAAGCAGTTGTGAAATCCTCTAAACCCATGGTATAAGATGTATCATAAATATCAAATATGACACTAGGAGAATTACGCGTACAGTTATATTTAAACCTCCGCACAAAGGAATCTGTCAATTGGTAGTACTGAGGACACTTATCTTGTAAGAAGTCCTCCAACTCAGCATTATGCACATACGCGTCAAATTCCTCCTTGAAGCCTGCTTCGACCATAAAATCATCGGATGGCCACTCACAAGCTCGTACATCCGCGTCCCTCGGCAATTCAACATCTTGCTCACGTATGGCAATCCTGGGCCCTTTCTTCACCGAGGAACCACCTTGGTACATTCTTCTAAACATAATTCTTTTTCTGAAATAATTCTGAAATTTTTAGTAACTTCCAAATTAAAGTGAATAAAACTAAACAAGATTGGTAGCAACTACTCCTAGAAGTGCCTAGAGCCTATATCATGCATCAGAATTGCTTGGGACCTCATAAATTTAACATGCAAGCTCAAGAACATGGTCACCTATGCAACAAAAATTTGCAATGAATAAAGCACTAGAACAAAAACTAATAGGACCAATGGAGGAGTCACATACCAAGCAACAACCTCCCAAAGCAGTTTTGTGAAAGGAGCTTTGAGCAAGGAGATCGAAAATCGCAGCAAATGAGCTAGAACTCGTGCTTGAGCTGGATGGGGATTTTTTTGGGTAGAAGATGAAGTGTGTGGGTGCTGGCATAAGTGGAGGGGGGCCACCAGGGGCCCACGAGACAGGGGGCGCGCCCAGGTGGGGTGGGCGCGCCCTCCACTCTCGTGGCCTGGTGCTTGCCCCTTCTGCAGTGTTTTCAGTGCCTAAAATCCTCAAATATTCCATAAAAATTCATACTAAATTTGCAGGGCATTTGGAGCACTTTTTTTGGGATATTTTATAATGCACAGATAATTCAGAAAACAGACAGATAATACTATTTTTGCTTTATTTAATCTAAATAACAGAAAGTAAAAAGAGGATACAGAAGGTTGTGCCTTCTAGTTTCATCCATCTCATGATCATCAAAATGAATCCACTAACAAGGTTGATCAAGTCTTGTTAACAAACTCATTCCAAATAACACGGAACCAAAGAAATTTCGAAAAACACTAAGTTACCTCAACGGGGATATGAAAATCCCCAACAATAAGAATATCATACTTTTTCTTGACAGTAGGGAGAGGAAATTCAAAACCTCCAATAATGATAGTTGGAACTTTTCCAATAGAATTGATCCTATGAACTTGAGATTGTTTCTTCGGAAAGTGTACCATATGCTCATTATCATTAACATGAAAAGTGACATTGCCTTTGTTGCAATCAATAACAGCCCCTACAATATTAAGAAAAGTTCTACCAAGGATAATCGACATACTATCGTCCTCGGGAATATCAAGAATAACAAAGTCTGTTAAGATAGTGACATTTCAACCACAACAGGCACATCCTCGCAAAAACCGACAGGTATAGCAGTTGATTTATCAGCCATTTGCAAAGATATTTCAGTAGGTGTCAACTTATTCAATTCAAGTCTACGATATAAAGAGAGAGGCATAACACTAACACCGGCTCCTAGATCACATAAAGCAGTTCTAACATAATTTCTTTTAATGGAGCAAGGTATAGTTGGTACCCCCGGATCTCCAAGTTTCTTTGGTATTCCACCCTTAAAAGTGTAATTAGCAAGCATGGTGGAAATTTCAGCTTCCGGTATCTTTCTTTTATTTGTAATGATATCCTTCATATACTTAGCATAAGGATTTACTTTGAGCATATCAGTTAAGCGCATACATAAGAAAATAGGTCTAATCATTTCAGCAAAGCGCTCAAAATCCTCATCATCCTTTGTCTTGGATGGTTTAGGAGGAAAGGGCATGGGTTTCTGAACCCATGGTTCTCTTTCTCTACCGTGCTTCTTAGCAACAAAATCTCTCTTATCATAACGTTGATTCTTTGATTGTGGGTTATCAAGATCAACAGCAGGTTCGATCTCTACTTCATTGTTTTTGCTAGGTTGAGCATCAACATGCACATTATCATTAACATTATCACTAGGTTCATGTTCATCACCTGATTGTGTTTCAGCATCAGAGATAGAAATATCATTGGGATTCTCAAGTGTGTCTATAGTAGGTTCACTAAAAGCATGCAAAGTTCTATCGTTTTTCTTTTTCTTCTTATTAGAAGAACTAGGTGCCTCTAAATTGTTACTCTGAGAATCTTGCTCGATTCTCCTAGGGTGGCCTTCAGGATACAAAGGTTCCTGAGTCATTCTACCAGTTCTAGTAGCCACTCTAACAGCAAAGTCATTTTTATTATTTAATTCATCAAGCAAATCATTTTGAGCTTTAAGTACTTGCTCAGCTTGGGTAGCAACCATAGAAGTATATTTGCTAATGAGTTTAAGTTCACCTTTAACTCTAGCCATGTTATCGCTTACACGTCCTATCTCGAAAGCATTATTCTTCAACTCTCTACCAACATAAGCATTAAAACTTTCTTGTCTAGCCATAAAGTCATCAAATTCATCTAAGCATGGGCTATGAGATTTAGTAGAGGGGATTTCAACTTTATCATATCTATAGAGAGAATTTACCTTTACTACCTGTGTCGGGTTATCAAGACAATGTGGTTCTTCAACAGGCGGTATATTAAGATCCTGTATTTCTTTGATAGGAGGTAAATTCTTAACATCTTCAGCTTTAATACCTTTTTCTTTCATTGATTTCTTTGCATCTTGCATATCTTCAGGACTGAGAAATAAAACACCTCTCTTCTTCGGAGTGGGTTTAGGAATAGGCTCAGGAGTTGGCTTAATTGGTTCAGGAATTGGCTCAGTAAGAGTCCAATTATTTTCATTAGTCAACATATTATTCGATAATATTTCAGCTTCGTTGACTGTTCTTTCCCTGAAAATGCAACCAGCACAACTATCAAAGTAGTCCTTGGAAGCATCGGTTAGTCCATTATAAAAGATATCAAGTATTTCATTTTTCTTGAGAGGATGATCAGGCAAAGCATTAAGTAACCAGAGAAGCCTCCCCCAAGCAGAGAAGTAATAAATCATATCCTAGGGACTGCGCACACAACCAGGAGCAAGAGAATTATACCAAGTCTTAGCATCACCCTTTGATGAGAATGGAAATATCTTAAGGATATAATAATAGCGAGACTTCTCATCATTAGTAAATAGGGTGGCTATATCACTTAACTTGGTAAGATGTGCCACAACGGTTTCAGATTCAAGGCCATAAAAAGGATCAGATTCAACTAAAGTAATAATCTCAGGATCAACAGAGAATTAATAATCCTTATCAGTAAAACAGATAGGTGCAGTAGCAAGAGCAGGGTCAGGTTTCATTCTAGCATTAAGAGACTACTGCTTCCATTTAGCTAATAATTTCTTAAGATCATATCTATCATTGCAAGCAAAGATAGCTCTAGCAGCTTGTTCATTCATAGCATAACCCTCAGGAACAACAGGTAATTCATAATCATTGGGAGAATTTTCATCATCAATAATAGCATCTTCAATATTTTCATTCCCCCTAACTCTAGCAAGTTGTTCATCAAGAAATTCACCTAATGGCAAAGTAGTATAATGCACAGAAGTAGTTTCATCATGCATAGCAGAAGTGGCATCATCAATAACATGCGACATATCAGAATTCATAGCAGTAGCAGGTTTAGGTGTCGCAAGCTTACTAATAACGGAAGGAGAATCTAGTGCAGAGCTAGATGGCAGTTCCTTACCTCCCCTCGTAGTTGAGGGCAAAATCTTGGTTCTGTCATCTTTCAAGTTCTTCATAGTGATCAACAGATATAAATCCCAAGTGACTCAGAGAATAGAGCTATGCTCCCCGACAACGGCGCCAGAAATTAGTCTTGATAACCCACAAGTGTAGGGGATCGCAATAGCTTCCGAGGGTAAAGTATTCAACCCAAATTTATTGATTCGACACAAGGGGAGCCAAAGAATATTCTTGAGTGTTAGCAGTTGAGTTGTCAATTCAACGACACCTGGATAACTTAGTATCTGCAGCAAAGTATTTAGTAGCAAAAGTGGTATGATAATAAAGGTAACAATGGCAAAAGTAAAGATAATAGTTTTCGGGTTTTTGTAGTAGTTGTAACAATAGCAACGGAAAAGTAAATAAGCGAAGAACAATATGTGAAAAGCTCATAGGCAGTGGATTAGTGATGGATAATTATACCGGATGCGATTCCTCATGTAATAGCTATAAAATAGGGTGACACAGAACTAGCTCCAGTTCATCAATGTAATGTAGGCATGTATTCCGTAAATAGTCATATGTGCTTATGGAAAAGAACTTGCATGACATCTTTTGTCCTACCCTCCCGTAGCAGGGGGGGTACTAGTGGAAACTAAGGGATATTAAGGCCTCCTTTTAATAGAGAACTGGAACAAAGCATTAGCACATAGTGAATACATGAAGTCCTCAAACTACGGTCATCACCGAGAAGTATCCCGATTATTGTCACTTCGGGGTTGTCGGATCATAACACATAATAGGTGACTATAGACTTGCAAGATAGGATCACGAACACACATATATTCATGAAAACATAATAGGTTCAGATCTGAAATCATGGCACTCGGGCCCTAGTGACAAGCATTAAGCATAGCAAAGTCATAGCAACATCAATCTCAGAACATAGTGGATACTAGGGATCAAACCCTAACAAAACTAACTTGATTACATGGTAAATCTCATTCAACCCATCACCGTCCAGCAAGCCTACAATGGAATTACTCACGCACGACAGTGAGCATCATGAAATTGGTGATGGAGGATGGTTGATGATGACGACGGCGACGAATCCCCCTCTCCGGAGCCTCGAACGGACTCCAAATCAGCCCTCCCGAGAGAGATTAGGGCTTGGCGGCGGCTCCGTGTCGTAAAACGCGATGAAACTTTCTCCCTGATTTTTTTCTCCCCGAACATGAATATATGGAGTTGGAGTTGAGGTCGGTGGAGGTCCAGGGGCCCACGAGATAGGGGGGCGCGCCCTATAGGGGGGGCGCCCCCTGTCTCATGGACAGGGTGTGGGCCCCCTGGTGTACTTCTTTCGCCCAATAATTCTTATTAATTCCAAAAGGTGCCTCCGTGGATTTTCAGGACATTCCGAGAACTTTTATTTTCTACACATGAAACAACATCATGGTAGTTCTGTTGAAAACAGCGTCAGTCCGGGTTAGTTTCCTTCAAATCATGCAAGTTAGAGTCCAAAACAAGGGCAAAAGTGTTTGGAAAATTGGATACGTTGGAGACGTATCAACAAGCATCAAAGACATCACAACTAGCAACAAGAGATCATTGTTGGGATGCTTTGAGAAAGGAAACAAGGATCACAAGAAAGAATGAATTACATGCCATGATACAACCTACACAAGGTTGATGCAAGAAATGTGTGCATGAAGTAGATGATACTTGTTACCGAGATACCATTGGAAGGATGTAGTAGATACCAATTGAAGGTAGATAGTAGTTCATTGATAATCCTAGCTTGACTCCAATAAGCTCATGGTGACACCACCTTCCTTGTGAGTGAGCCGAGCATCCAATGCATCTCCAATTGTTCCTAGACCAACAACACAAACAAAATGGTACCCAAACTCATTGGGACCAAAGAGTTAGAGAACCAACAATACATAGGACAAACTCCACATAAATATGTGCATATAGATATGAAAATGAATTTCATGCACATCTCATCCAATTTGAGACTTGGTGGAGTTTCCCTATATATTGGGTCAAACAAAGAAAGCATGCCAAAGAAACTACATGAAGTTAATATGCATCCTACAGACTTTCAAGAACCGATACCAAATGACAAAGAAAAAACAAGTGAAGAAAAGATACCAAATGAATAAATCATCACTTGGAGGATATCCATAATAGATACATCGAGGAATGAGATATCCGTTGATACCCACTAAATAAAAGATGTCAAACTCCCAAAAGAGAGGATGGTTCCAAACAAACCAAGCTCTCTACAAATTTTCATGATGGCACAAAGTACCAAAAAGAAAACGGCTTGCCTTCCACCAACACACACTTTGTAAGGATCGCAAGATGAGCGTTTTATAGAAAATAGGATAGCTCCCCCAAGACTAGTGCATTATAGAGAATTTGTATTTGAATACAAAATGCACAAGGTGGGATCATGCTACCTCTTGAGCACCGCGTTGGTTTTCCCTTGAAGAGGAAAGGGTGATGCAGCAAAGTAGCGTAAGTATTTCGCTCAGTTTTTGAGAACCAAGGTATCAATCTAGTAGGAGGCTCCACAGAAGTCCCTCGTACCTACACAAACAAACAATAACCTCGCAACCAACGCGATAAAGGGGTTGTCAATCCCTTCACGCTAACTTGCAAAAGTGAGATCTGATAGAGATAATATGATAAGATAAATATTTTTGGTATTTTTTTGATATAGATTGGAAAGTAAAGATTGCAAAATAAAGTAGATCGAAAACTTATATGGTAAAAGATAGACCCGGGGGCCATAGGTTTCACTAGTGGCTTCTCTCAAGATAGCATAAGTATTACGGTGGGTGAACAAATTACTGTCGAGCGATTGATTGAAAAGTGCATAGTTATGAGAATATCTAGGCATGATCATGTATATAGGCATCACGTCCGCAACAAGTAGACCGACTCCTGCCTGCATCTACTATTATTACTCCACACATCGACTGACTCCTGCCTGCAGCTAGAGCATTAAGTTCATAAGAACACAGTAACGCATTAAGAAAGATGACATGATGTAGAGGGATAAACTCAAGCAATATGATATAAACCCATATTTTTATCCTCGATAGCAACAATACAATACGTGCCTTGCTGCCCCTGTTGTCACTGCGAAAGGACACCGCAAGATTGAACCCAAAGCTAAGCACTTCTCCCATTGCTAGAAAGATCAATCTAGTAGGCCAAACCAAACTGATAATTCGA
Source organism: Triticum timopheevii (assembly GCA_963921465.1). Taxonomy (NCBI): domain Eukaryota; kingdom Viridiplantae; phylum Streptophyta; class Magnoliopsida; order Poales; family Poaceae; genus Triticum; species Triticum timopheevii. Next base: position 250,240,215 of record OY997272.1, read on the forward strand.
AGAGACTTGCAAAGATAACCAATCATACATAAAAGAATTCAGAGGAGATTCAAATATTTCTCATAGATAAACTTGATCATAAATCCACAATTCATCAGATCTCGACACACACACCGCAAAAAATAGTTACATCGAATAGGTCTCCAAGAAGATTGAGGAGAACTTTGTATTGAGATTCAAAGAGAGAGAAGAAGCCATCTAGCTAATAACTATGGACCCGAAGGTCTGTGGTAAACTACTCACAACTCATCGGAGAGGCTATGGAGTTGATGTAGAAGCCCTCCATGATCGATTCCCCCTCCGGCGGAGCGCCGACGAAGGCTCCAAGATGGGATCTCGCGGATACAGAAGGTTGCAGTGGTGGAAATAGTTTTTCATGGTGCTCCTGGATGTTTTCGGGGTACATAGATATATATAGGTGAAGGAGGTAGGTCAGGGGAGCCAAGAGGGGCCCACGAGGGTGGGGGCGCGCCTACCCCCCTAGGGCGCGCCCTCCTGCCTCGTGGTTGCCTCGGCTGCTTCTTGACGTCCACTCCAAGTCTCCTGGATTGCGTTTATTCCAAAAAGATCACTCCCGAAGGTTTCATTCCGTTTGGACTCCGTTTGATATTCCTTTTCTACGAAACACTAAAATAGGCAAAAAAACAGCAATTCAGGTTGGGCCTCCGGTTAGTAGGTTAGTCCCAAAAATGATATAAAAGTGTAAAGTAAAGCCCATAAACATCCAAAACGGATAATATAATAGCATCGAACAATCAAATACTATAGATATGTTGGATACGTAACAAGCATCCCTGCTTGTCCTCGAGTAGGTAAATGATAAAAATAGAATTTTTGATGTGGAATGCTACCTAGCATATTTCTCAATGTAATTTTCTTTATTGTGGCATGAATGTTCATATCCAAATGATTCAAGATAAAAGATCATAAAACATAAAAATAGTAATACTTCAAGCATACTAACAAGTAATCATGTCGTATCAAAATAGCATAGCCAAAGAAACCTCATCCCTACAAAATCATATAGTTAGGCCATGCCTCATTTTCATCACACAAAATACTCCCATCATGCACGACCCCGGTTTTAGCCAAGCAATTGGTTCATACTTTTTAATGCGCTTCAGCTTTTTCAACTCTCACGCAATACATGAGTGCAAGCCATGGACATAGCACTATATGTGGAATAAGGTGTTGGTTGTGAAGACAAAAGGGAGAAGATAGTCTCACATCAACTAGGCGTATCAACAAGCTATGGAGATGCCCATTAATAGATATCAATGTGAGTGAGTAGGGATTGCCATGCAACGGATGCACTAGAGCTATAAATATATGAAAGCTCAACAAAAGAAACTAAGTGGGTGTGCATCCAACTTGCTTGCTCACAAAGACCTAGGGCATTTTGAGGAAGCCCATCATTGGAATATACAAGCCAAGTTCTATAATGAAAAATTCCCACTAGTATATGAAAGTGACAACATAGGAGACTCTCTATCATGAAGATCATGGTGCTAATTTTGAAGCACAAGTGTGGAAAAAAGATAGTAACATTGTCCCTTCTCTCTTTTCTCTCATTTTTTTGTGTGGGCTTCTTTAGCCTCTTTTTTTGGGCTTCTTTGGCCTCTTTTATTTTTATAAAGTCCGAAGTCTCATCCCGACTTGTGGGGGAACCATAGTCTTCATCATCCTTTCCTCACTTGGGACAATGCTCTAATAATGAAGATCATCACACTTTTATTGATTTACAACTCAAGAATTACAACTTAATACTTAGAACAAAATATGACTCTACGTGAATGCCTCCGGCGGTGTACCGGTATATGCAATGAACCAAGAGTGACATGTATGAAAAATTATGGAGGTGGCCTTGCCACAAATACGATGTCAACTACATGATAATGCAAAGAGCAATATGATAATGATGGAGCGTGTCATAATAAATAGAACGGTGGAAAGTTGCATGGCAATATATCTCGGAATGACTATGGAAATGCCATAATAGGTAGGTATGGTGGCTGTTTTGAGGAATGTAAATGGTGGGTGCATGATACCGGCGAAAGTTGCGCGGCATAATAGAGGCTAGCAATGGTGGAAGGGTGAGAATGCGTATAATTCATGGACTCACATTAGTCATAAAGAACTCATATACTTATCGCAAAAGTTTACTTTCCCTTGAAACAAAGTACTACTACGCATGCTCCTAGGGGAAGGGTTGGTAGGAGTTAACCATCACGCGATCCCGACCTCCACACATAAGGAAGGCAATTAAAAGAGCACCCCATGCAACAAATTTGTCACACAACTTTTACCATGCGTGCATGCTACGAGACTTGCCAACCTTAACACAAGTATTTCTCAATTTCATAATTACCCAACTAGCATGACTCTAACATTACCACCTTTATATCTCAAAACAATTATCAAGCATCAAATTGATCAAAGTGTTTAATGCACTTTCTATGATAGTTTTTATTATACCCAACTTGGATGTCCATCATATTAGGACCAATTTTATGACCGTAGCAAATAACATGATGTTCTAAAAGACTCTCAAAATAATATAAGTGAAGCGTGAGAGACCGATAATTTCTACAAAATTAAGCCACCGCCGTGCTCTAAAAAGATATAAGTGAAGCACTAGAGAAAAAATTGTCTAGCTCAAAAGATATAAGTGAAGCACATAGAGTATTCTAGTAAATTCCGAATCATGTGTGTCTCTCCCAAAAGGTGTGTACATCAAGGATGACTGTGTTAGACTAAAAAGCAAAGACTCGTATCATACAAGATGCTCCAAGCAAAACACATATCATGTGGCGAATAAAAATATATCTCCAAGTAAAGTTACCGATAGACGAAGACGAAAGAGGGGATGCCTTCCAGGGCATCCCCAAGCTTAGGCTTTTGGTTGTCCTTGGATTATCTTGGGGTGCCATGGGCATCCCCAAGCTTAGGTTCTTGCCACTCCTTATTCCATAGTCCATCAAATATTTACCCAAAACTTGAAAACTTCACAACACAAAACTCAATAGGAAATCTCATGAGCCCCGTTAGTGCAAGTAATGAACTCGTTCTTTATTTATATTGGTGTTAAACCTACTGTATTCCAACTTCTCTATGGTTCATACCCCCCGATACTAGCCATAGATTCATCAAAATAAGCAAACGACACACGAAAAACAGAATCTACCAAAAACAGAACAGTCTGTAGAAATCTGTAACTTTCGAATACTTCTGGAACTCTAAAAATCCTACCAAAATAGGAAGTCCTAGTAAATTTGTCTATTGATCTACTGCAAAACGAATGAACTCAAAAGCGCGTTTCTGTGATTTATTAAAATTATTCTTGTGCGCGCAAATGTTTTATTTTCAGCAAGATCAAATTAACTATCACCCAAGATGATCCTATAGGTTCTACTTGGCACAAACACTAATTAAAACATAAAACCACATCTAAACAGAGGCTGATGAATTATTTATTACTAAATAGAAGCAAAAAGCAAGAAAAAAATAAAATTGGGTTGCCTCCCAACAAGCGCTATCATTTAACGCCCCTAGCTAGGCATAAAGGTGAGGATATATCTAAGTTTTGGTCATCTTTGGTATTTAATTCATAAGTGGCTCTCATAATAGATTCATAAGGTAATTTGACTTCCTTTCTAGGAAAGTGTTTCACGCCTTTCCTTAATGGAAATTGGAATCTAATATTCCCTTCCTTCATATCAATAATTGCACCAACCGCTCTAAGGAAAGGTCTACCAAGAATAATAGGACATGAAAAATTGCAATCTATATCAAGAACAATGAAATCTACGGGCACATAATTCCTATTTGAAACAATAAGAACATCATTAATCCTTCCCATAGGTTTCTTAATAGTGGAATCCGCAAGGTGCAAGTTTAAAGAACAAACATCAAATTCACGGAAACCTAGCACATCACACATAAAGTTTTTGGAATCGTAGAAACACTAGCACCCAAATCACACAAAGCATAGCATTCATGGTCTTTAATTTAATTTTAATAGTACGTTCCCACTCATCATAAAGTTTCCTAGGGATAGAAACTTCTAATTCAAGTTTTTCTTCATAGGATTGCATCAAAGCATCAATGATATGTTTAGTAAAAGCTTTATTTTGACTATAAGCATGAGGAGAATTCAACACGGATTGCAACAAGGAAATACAATCTATTAAAGAACAATTATCATAATTAAATTCCGTGAAATCCATAATAGTGGGTTCATTGCTATGTAAAGTTTTGACCTCTCCAATCCCACTTTTACCAAATTTAGCATCAAGATCTAAAAACTCCGAATCATTGGGACGCCTTTTAATTGAAGTTGACTCATCTCCAGTCCCATCATTATCAAGATTCATATTGCAAAGCAAAGACTTAATAGGAGACACATTAATCACTTTTAGATCTTCATCATTATTATCATGGAAACTAGAAGAACACGCTTTCACAAAGCAATCTTTCTTAGCACACATTCTAGTGGTTCTTTCTTTGCACTCATCAATGGAAATTCTCATGGCTTTGAGAGACTCATTGCTATCATGCTTAGGTGGAATAGATATAAGTTTCAAAGAATCAACATCAAGAGAAATTCTATCCACGTTCCTAGCCAATTCATCAACTTTAAGCAATTTTTCTTCAAGCAAAGCATTGAAATTCTTTTGAGAGATCATAAATTCTTTGACACTGTTCTCAAAATCAGAGGGAATCTTATTAAAATTTCCATAAGAGTTGTTGTTGGAATTACCATAATTGATGGAGGAATTACTAGGAAACGGCCTAGGATTAAAGTTTCCTCTATAAGCATGGTTACCAAAATTATTCCTACCAACAAAATTCACATCCATAGATTCATTATTACTCTCAATCAAAGTAGACAAAGGCATGTCATTAGGATCAATATGAGCACTCTTATTAGCAAACAATTTCATAAGTTCATCCATCTTTCCACTCAAAACATTAATTTCTTTGATCGCATGAACTTTTTTACTAGTAGATCTTTCAGTGTGCCATTGAGAATAATTAACCATAATATTATCTAGGAGTTTAGTAGCTTCTCCTAAAGTGATTTCCATAAAAGTGCCTCCCGCGGCCGAATCTAAAAGATTTCTAGAAGCAAAATTCAACCCGGCATAAAAAAATTGTATGATCATCCATAAATTCAAACCATGTGTAGGGCAATTGTGAATCATTAATTTCATCCTCTCCCAAGATTGTGCAACATTCTCATGATCTAGTTGCTTAAAATTCATAATATCGTTTCTAAGAGCGATGATCTTAGCGGGAGGAAAATACTTAGAGATAAAATCATCTTTGCACTTATTCCATGAATCAATACCATTTTTAGGCAAATACGAAAACCAAGTTTTAGCACGATCTCTAAGTGAAAATGGAAATAACTTCAATTTAACAATATCATTATCCATGTCTTTCTTCTTTTGCATATCACACAAATCAACAAAATTGTTTAGATGAGTAGCGGCATCTTCACTAGGAAGGCCGGAGAATTGATCTTTCATAACAAGATTCAACAAAGCAGCATTGATTTCACAAGATTCAACATCATTAAGAGGAGCAATCGGAGTGGTAAGGAAAAATCATTATTATTGGTATTGGAAAAATCACACAATTTAGTATTATCTTGAGCCATCGTGACAAACAATCCAACACACAAGCACACAAGAGGCAAGCGAAAAAGAGGCGAATGGGAAAGAGAGGGCGAATAAAACGGCAAGGGTGAAGTGGGGGAGAGGAAAATGAGAGGCAAATGGCAAATAATGTAATGCGAGGGAGATGAGTTTGTGATGGGTACTTGGTATGTCTTAACTTGAGCGAAGACCTCCCCGGCAACGGCGCCAGAAATCCTTCTTGCCACCTCTTGAGCACTGCGTTGGTTTTCCCTTGAAGAGGAAAGGGTGATGCGGCAAAGTAGCGTAAGTATTTCCCTCGGTTTTTGAGAACCAAGGTATCAATCCAGTAGGAGCCTCCACGGAAGTCCATCGTACCTACACAAAAAAACAAGAACCTCGCGACCAACGCGATAAAGGGGTTGTCAATCCCTTCACGGTAACTTGCGAAAGTGAGATCTGATAGAGATAATAAGATAAGATAAATATTTTTGGTATTTTTGTGATATAGATTGGAAAGTAAAGATTGCAAAATAAAGTAGATCGGAAACTTATATGGTAAAAGATAGACCCGGGGGTGAGGCAGTCCCGGACTAGGGGGTGTCCGGATAGCCGAACTATCACCTTTGACCGGACTCCTGGACTATGAAGATACAAGATTGAAGACTTCGTCCTGTGGCTGGATGGGACTTTCCTTGACGTGGAAGGCAAGCTTGGCGATATGGATATGTAGATCTCCTACCATTGTAACCGACTCTGTGTAACCCTAACCCTCTTCGGTGCCTATATAAACCGGAGGGTTTTAGTCCGTAGAACAACAATCATACCATAGGCTAGCTTCTAGGGTTTAGCCTCTCTGATTTCGTGGTAGATCTACTCTTGTACTACCCATATCATCAATATTAATCAAGCAGATAGGGTTTTACCTCCATCGAGAGGGCCCGAACCTGGGTAAAAACATCGTGTCCCTTGTCTCCTGTTACCATCCGCCTAGACGCACAGTTCGGGACCCCCTACCCGAGATCCGCCGGTTTTGACACCGACATTGGTGCTTTCATTGAGAGTTCCTCTGTGTCGTCGCCATCAGGAAGGATGCCCTGTCCCGTCTTTAAAGATTGCACTGTTGCTAAAGGAGCTTTGGCTATCGGCCAAACTCTCCGGATAGGCGATTTCCTTATGACCGCATGTTCGGCCGCCGCGCCGACGATGACTTTTCGGGTCATCGAAAGCAATCTTCACGTTAACTCGGAACTCGCCGAGCAGTTAGATCCGATGGAGCTCTCTTCCTTGAATGAGCTCTTGGATCGCATCACTGCCCTGGGAGTCGCTACAGACTACGATCAGATTGGGCCTAAACCCGATCTGAGAGAGATTAACTCTCCCTAGGTTATCCACCATGTTGTTGTGGTAGAGGAACAATACGGCGACCCTTCTTCTATCTTAAGGTCTAGCTATGTCCGGATTCCCGATCCCTCCATGCCGGATTTCCACGGAGGGGAGGACGTTACTCAAGCCCTGAACCTAAAGTCAGGCAGCGGGCTAGATTCACTGGACAACATCCAAGAACCCCAAGCTTCTAAGTTCGGAAACTACTTGGCCCCTGAGTCCTAAATTGGATGGGGTTCCGAATTTAATTCCACCTACCCACCCAAACATAAGCGATCTATCCAAAATCCGGCAAGAGCCCGCAGAAACAGTACACCACTACTGGGCCAGATTCCTCCTGGTTATGAACAGGATAAAGGACTGCCGTGAGGAGGACGCGATTTCATTCTTCCGCAATAATTGCACGGACAAGGGAATCCTCAACACCGTAAGTCGCCGTGAAATTACACGCTTCACTGACTTGGCGTCCATAGTACAAAAGTACTGTGCGATGGAAAGCGCCTGGAAAACCGAAATCAATTTTTGGGACAATTCGGCCCTGAATACAACCCCAGTCCAAAATAAAAGGGTGCATCATCGCCAGGCACCTGGGTTAAATACCAAAAAACAAAAACCCTCTATAGGGCATGTAACCGTACTGGAAGGATGGCTCAATGGACCCTGCAAAATTCATAGTACAGAGGGCGCCACTCCAACTCATAGCCTTAGAGCATGTTGGATACTACGGCAGTTGGTCAAAAGTGGCGAAGAGTTTCTAACTCCAGAGCACCAGCCCAAGGATACCAGTACGGTATTAACAGTCTTCGAGACTTTCGCATCAAATAATATGCGGAAATGAACACTCCGCAGCCTTGCCGAAATCTACCAAGTAGCAACAATAAACCCATGGAGTGACACGGCCATTACCTTTAATGCCAGTGACGAACCTAAATTCCGAACAGCCCAAGCACCAGCCGCATTGGTCCTCTGTCCAATAGTGGACGGCTTTCGCCTTACCAAGGTACTCATGGACGGTGGCAGCGGATTGAACCTCATTTACGAGGAAACCCTCCGAAAAATGGAAATAGACTGGAGCCACATTGAGCGAAGCAGCACGACCTTTAGAGGAATAATCCCCAGTCGGGAAGCATGCTGTACAGGAAAAATCACACTGGATGTGGTGTTCGGCACGCCGTATAATTACAGGTCCGAGGAGGTCACGTTCCAAGTGGCCCCGTTCAGCAGCAGATATCACGCTCTATTAGGGCGAGAGGCATTCACAATTTTTCAAGCTATACCCCATTACGGGTACATGAAGCTCAAAATGCCAGGGCCCAACGGAATCATCACTCTTGCTAGTGACCCAGACATAGCACTCTGCGCCGAAAATAAGACAGCCGCACTGGCCCTTGAGGCACTATCCAAAGCCCTAGCGGCCGAGGAACTCACTGCGCTGTGCTCCACGGTGAATAGGGATGACGTGATACTCGATAAGAGATCCAAGTCCACCTCCTTTAAACCAGCGGACGAAATAGTCAAATTCCAAGTCCATCCAACGAACCCTACAAAAACGGCCTCCATCGGGGCACAATTAAACCCTGATGTAGACACCGCACTACGAGAATTCCTACGCGAAAATTGGGACATTTTTGCCTGGCACCCTTCAGACATGACATGAATCCCACGCTGGCTGGCCGAGCACAGCCTAAACATCCTAAAAGGATTCAAGACAGTCAAACAGGCTCTTCGGTGTTTCTCCGAACCCAAGAGACAGGCCATGGGAGAGGAGCTAGCCAAATTATTGGAGGCCGGATTCATCACAGATATAAAACATCCGGACTGGCTAGCAAACCTGGTGATGGTACCAAAGAAGGACAAATCCTGGCGCCTATGCATCGATTTTAAGGACCTCAACAAGGCTTGCCCAAAGGATCCCTTCCCCCTCCCCCGCATCGATCAAATTATCGACGCTACCGCAGGACACGATTCATTGCGTTTCCTCGACGCATACTCTGGCTACCACCAAATTAAGATGGCAGAGCCCGACCAGGCCGCAATGGCATTCATCACCCCATACGGCCCATTCTGCTTCAACACAATGCCCTTTGGGCTAAAAAACGCCGGCGCAACATATCAGCGCATGATTCAGACATGTCTGGCAAACCAGATCGGCAAAATAGTGGAGGCATATGTAGACGATGTGGTCGTCAAAACCAAGCACGTCGAAACTCTAGTAGACGATTTGTGGCTCACGTTCGATAATCTCCGAACATATGACATTAAGCTTAACCCGGAAAAATGTGTTTTCGGCGTACCAGTCGGAAAGCTCTTGGGCTTCATTGTATCCGGTAGAGGAATTGAAGCAAACCCAGCCAAGATCTGAGCTCTGTCACAATTGGATATCCCAAAGGACCTCAAACAAATACAAAAATTGACGAGATGCGTGGCGGCTTTAAGCCGCTTTATCTCCCGTTTAGGAGAAAAGGCATTACCCCTTTATCGCCTCCTCCGACGCACCGAACACTTCGAGTGGACGGATGCCGCCACGGCCGGACTCGAAGAAATAAAAGCCATATTGGCAACAAACCGGTTCCTGGCCGCGCCCAACATGGGCGAACCAATGCTATTATATATCGTGGCAACTCATCAAGTGGTGAGCGCGGTGCTCGTTGTCGAATGAGAAACGGACGGACACAAGTTCCCCCTTCAAAAACCAGTTTACTATGTGTCCACTGTCCTGACTCCATGCAAGTCACGGTACCCGCATTATCAAAATATAGCGTACGTGGTGTTCATGGCATCCCGGAAGCTGCGACACTACTTTCAAGAGTGTTCGATAACAGTAGCCTCCGAAGTACCTCTTAATGACATTATAAACAACCGCGACGCGACGGGCCGGATTGCCAAATGGGCCATTGAGCTCCTCCCGTTCGACATAACCTATAAGCCAGGGCGAGCTATTAAGTCGCAAGTTTTGCCGACTTCGTCGCCGAATGGACTGAAGCCGAACTCCCTAAAGAGTACGGTGCATATTCCAACTGGATCATGCACTTCGACGGCTCCAAAATGTTGTCTGGTCTGGGGGCTGGCGTCATTCTGACGTCCCCAACCGGAGATGCGGTTCAATACGTACTCCAGATAATGTATACGGACTCCAACAATGCAGCCGAATATGAGGCCCTTCTACATGGCCTCCGGATGGTAGTCTCCATGGGCATTCAACGCCTAGAGGTGCGCGGGGATTCGAACCTCGCGATATCCCAAATAAATGGAGTTCGATGCCAAGGATCCAAAAAATGGCAGCTTATCGCAACGCCGTCCTAAAAATGTCAGCTCGGTTTGAGGGGCTCGAATTTCACCATATAGCCCGGGATAACAACCAGGCAGCAGACGTATTGGCACGCATTGGCGCAAAGCGCGATGCCATCCCTCCCAACATCTTCCTGGAGAGGTTGTTCAAGCCATCCGTACTATGGGAGGGGGAATCCGGAAATAACAACCCGGACCCAACAGCACTGCCCGACACCGAACATTCTGACACAATTGGTGGTTCTGCCAACGAAGTAACATCCTCAGCCCACGTAATAATGGCAGTAATTGCCCCGTGGACGGAACCATTCCTAGCCTACCTAACCAGGCAGGAACTTCCTGAGGACCAAAACGAGGCCTGCTGCATAGTGCAGCGATCTAAAGCCTATAAGGTCCATGAGGGAGAGCTTTACAAGAAAAGCACAACCGGAGTCCTTCAAAGGTGTATCTCCGAAGAGGAAGGGCGGAACCTTCTGGCTGAAATTCATGCCGGACTCGGCGGGCACCATGCCGCAGCCCGGTCCCTTGTAGGCAAGGCCTTCCGTACAGGATTTTATTGGCCGACGGCCCGGGCAGATGCTCAGGGCTTAGTCCAACGGTGCGTCGGTTGCCAGCTCTTTGCTAATCAAAGCCACATGCCACCCACCGCCCTCAAAACTATACCCATAACCCGGCCCTTCGCGGTCTGGGGGCTTGACATGGTTGAACCCCTTAAAGGAGGAACCTACAAGTAAAAATACCTACTGGTCATGGTGGATAAATTCACCGAATGGATAGAGGCCAAACCTGTTAAGATGGCCGAATCCGGACCGATGATAGACTTCATATCAGGGGTCGTACACCGTTACGGCGTCCCCCATAGCATCATCACTGATAATGGCGCGAACTTTACGGCCGACGAGGTTAAACTCTGGTTAAAAAACATGGGCATCAAGCTCGACTATGCTTCAGTCTATCACCCTCAAACTAACGGTCAAGTCGAGCGAGCAAATGGTCTAATCATGAGTGGCATCAAACCCAGATTAGTGCGGTCCCTCAAGGAATCTAACATGCACTGGGTAGAGGAGATCGACTTCGTACTCTGGGGGCTGCGGACCACTCCGAATTGCACCACCGGATTTACACCATTCTTTATGGTATACGGCGCAGAGGCAGTTCTGCCCTGTGACATAATTCATGACTCACCTCGCGTGCGCATGTACGAAGAAAGAGAAGCCGAGCTCGATCGGCAGGACAGTTTGGACGCATTAGAGGAGGAGCGTGACATGGCAAAATCCCGTTCCGCATTCTATCAACAGCAAGCTCGAAGATATCAAAGCAGAGAAGTACAGGCCAAAACTTACAATGTTGGCGAGTTGGTTCTACACCTGCCGGACAAGAAAAATGACAAACTCAAGCCCAAATGGGAAGGTCCCTTTATCATTGACCAAGTCCTGACCGGTGGAGTGTACCGTCTGCGAGATGCATCGGATAACCGACTCGAGCCGAACCCATGGAACGCAGCCCGTCTCCAAAGATTCTACGCCTAGCGCCGGATTCTGAGTTCGTCTCCTTCCTTCGTCTATATTTTACATATTAGCTATCTTCTGTTTCTCTCCTTCTCCCTCCTTTCCTATTACAGCCTTTGAAAGCTTGTTTGCGCATTGTTCACACACACTTGACGCGCTATCCGCGCTCATTATACCTGGGGGCTTCTTTAACAAAAGCTTATTTATACGGGCTTCATGCCCAATACATGTGTCACACTTCCGCATGTACCTTTTATTCACCATTATATGCATCGATATGACTTAAGTTTTGGCCAAGCTGGGTTGCCTGGCTCCTGTGCTTACCCCTACGTTCCCGATTGTTCGGCTAGGCGGTAAAGGGAGCACCTCTGCGATTGTTACTGCCGGGTCAGCCGGATGTGTACCTCAGACTGGGTAAAGCCGAAAGCTAGCGTTCTTAAGGGAATATTTGGTCGGTGAACTAAAAGACGATTTCTTATATATTTATTTATCTGCCCCCAGATGTTTTTCTGCCTTTTTCGCAATCCGGACATGCACTTTAGGGCATGCCTCCCAGGGGAAGGAACCCCTAACGGAACTATTCTCCCTGGAAGATGTTTCTTACTAACCATGTAATATAACATAACTAGTTGGGCACTTGTCTGATAAAGCACTAATGACCCCTCCGCCTGGTCTCCATGCATGCCCCGATTCTTATATAACCGCGAGGGTATTCGGACACACTCCGGACTATTGGGTCCCGAGGTTGAAGCGAAAAGGTCCGCTATGACCAACGATCTACAATCCGGCTAGAAGGAATTTTACATGTCATCTTAAATTACATAGTCAACTTGACTGGGCATATTCATCTCCAATGCCATCCAGCAGGTTGTCTAGTTTATAGTCCTGTTGGGAATACTTTGCGACCAATTCTACTTGGCCGTACACTAAGCTCACAGGGATCTCCTTCCCATCGGGCCCCGCGGGTCCGACCTCGGCCATGTGGTTTGGGTCAGCCTTCGTGTACCGCGTCTTCACCATGGCCCAGGCCTCCCTAGCGCCTTGACGGCAGGCCGATATCTTCCATAAGCGGAAGCGCTGCCGCGCTTCCTGAAGCATCTCTGCAAGCTCTCCAAGGCCTTCGGGCAGGGAGACAGATGGCCACAAGGCCTGGGCGATGCCTTTCATCACCTGCGGAACTCGTTCGTGCAGTTACAAGAGCTCGGGAAGAAGGTCACCCGTAGAACCAGGCATTTCCTCTGGAGGACGACCTGTGAGCATACCTACAGACATAACTCTGTTAGTCGACTTCCTCGCCGAACTCTTTTTTCAAAGTTCGTTCAAGCACTTACTAAAAATGTCGCGTCGAAGCCGCCGATTCTCCTTAACGGAGTCAGACAGCTGGGCACGAACATCCTTTAGTTCCTCACCCAGCTGGGTGTTGGCATCTTGGAGATTATTTTTCTCTTGCCTCACCCTTGCAAGCACATTCTCGCCGGCCTTTAATCGGTGCATGAGTTTTTGCTTGTCCGGATCTATCCCGGCGCCATCTGCAATATTATTGTTAGACTTATACACACGCCGCACTTCACAAATTACTCATCTTTTGAAGCATATATTACCAGAGGGGGTCTCTTTGGCTTCCCCCGCTGCGGCTAGTGCGGCCTCAAGTTGGGCTTTGCACTCCTCCAGCTCCTGGGACAGTTGGGTATTCTTTTCCGTAATATCCTGCACAATAAATGATCCTTAAATCAGTTATTCCAACTATTTCAAGTCTCGGGGGCTACTGGCATATATAACTGTCAAATTTCTCACCCGTATGTCTTTTACATACTGATCCGTGGCTCTGGCTAGACCATTTTGAGCGGCACGGAGGTGCGCATCTCCCGAATTGAAGGCATCCAATGCCTCTGGGGAGAAACATGCGTCACGAAGAACTGTCCGGCGACGCCTGTGATTCATGGCACTCTCCACCTCGGAATTGGTGGCAGATAACCTGTCGGCATCCTTTGTCGGAGGAGCATCCGATGCACGCCTCGTGTTCGCCTCCGCTTCTGGACCTGGCTTTGGAGCCTGGCGAGCGGAGGATTGATTGGCAACCTCTCCGGATATATTCCGGCGAGCGCTCTTCTTCCTGAAAAAGCACGAGCGTTAGTATGCCTCCCGGGAATAAAACCTGGGAGCAAGATGACACGCCATACCGTTGCACCGGCGTTTCAATCCGGACTGCACTTCTTTTCAGCCTGTTGGGCCTTGTTGTCCCTTGTTGACTGGCCATCGCAGGCTCGGCCTTCCGCCTCAAGGACTTCCCCTGCGAAACACCATTGGTATACGGTGATCAAAAACACGCACGGATGGGTCATTTTCAAAGTATTGGGACTTCGGTCTCAGTTACCTGCGAGGCGAGAAGTATTCTGGGGTAATCGGCTGTAATGGTGACCAAGGCATTATCGATGCTCAGTTGGTGAAATACCCCGTCGATCAGCTCCACCGATATGTCCGGATCCTCTTGGGAGGTCGGATCGAGGAACCATTCCGGATCCTCGGGTTGTGGAGGCGGGCTGTTTATATCCTTTATGGCCCGGCGCTGTTCTTGCGCCGAAATCACAAAATGAGATACTTGACTATGGGAGTATGGATCGGATAGGCAAAAATAAATGTCCGCTTACCCAGCTTGGAGGGTTGTACATAGAAAATCCGCCCTGTGGGTTGACGCGGAGAAATTCCTCCTCTTCTCCCTTGTACAATGCGGACAAGATCTTCATCAGATCGGCGACCGATCCCGGCCCCTTACGGCCGCGGCGGGTGGCATCATCCTCCCCGTTGAAATTCCACATAGGGTGGCCTCTATACTGGAGCGGTTGCACCCCCCGCATAATGCATGTGGCCATGATCCCGATCATGGTCAGTCCGGAATGAGCCAACAACCTTATTCGGCTCATCAGGTAAAGGACGTCCCTATCATTTTCCTTCTGAGGGCTCCGTGGACGCCAGCTTAGGCGTTTCTTCAAAGGAGCGTTATTGAACTCAGGGAGGCCGATCCGAACAGGGTCCAGCAGGGGGACATCTTCTATATAAAACCATTCCAAAGGCCAGTCTTCGGACGCCTTCTTCGGGGTTCCGGATACATATCGTCCCGGCGATGCGCCATAGTTCGGCTCCGCCCACTTGATATATTGACCCCTCTTGAGAACGGGGCACAAGGCAGAACAGCTTCTTCCACAGTGCAAAATGAGCCTCAATGCCCAAAAACAGCTCGCAAAGGGCCACGAAGCCCGCAATATGCAAAATGGAGGCAGGCGTGAGGTTGTGCAACTTGAGGCCGTAGAACTCCAGTAGCCCCCGGAGAAATGGATGAATTGGAAATCCGAGCCCTCTTATCAAATAAGAGACAAAGCATACCCGCTCTCCTTTGGAGGGGCTGGGGACACTCTCCGCTTGCTTTCCGCCCTTATAGGTGGCGAGTCCAGCTCGAACCGGAACCATGAAGGCTGGGGGAAGAAATCCCTTGGCTTGGAGCGTCACTAACTCGCTGTGCGGGACGGAGCATCTCTCCCAATCTCTAGGCCGAGGGCTGGGAGGGCGAGAGGAGGAGCCGCGTCGATTGTCCATGATGGAATGGATTTCTATCAGATACGCTCTGATGAATGCTCGCGAAGGGAGGATGGTGTGATTCGGATCTAGATCCTCGTCTCTTTTATAGGCAGCTCATTTGCGCAGCTAGGGGGGTAAATGTAAAAATACCCTGGCTTTTCGAATTCGTTCAACACGTGGAATATGGCCATTATTGGGCGTGGAAGCCGAGGAGCGCAATATTTACAGGAAGCCGGACGCTATTCAACAGGTACACAGGATTTGGAGAAGAACCTGCCTTGCAATGCCGAAGACAATCTACGCGCCGGACTCATCGCCATTGAAGCCTGGTTCGGGGGCTACTAAGGGAGTCCCGGACTAGTGGGTGTCCGGATAGCCGAACTATCACCTTTGGCCGGACTCCTAGACTATGAAGATACAAGATTGAAGACTTCGTCCCGTGTCCGGATGGGACTTTCCTTGACGTGGAAGGCAAGCTTGGCGATACGGATATGTAGATCTCCTACCATTGTAACCGACTCTGTGTAACCCTAACCCTCTTTGGTGCCTATATAAACCGGAGGGTTTTAGTCCGTAGAACAACAATCATAACATAGGCTAGCTTCTAGGATTTAGCCTCTCTGATCTCGTGGTAGATCTACTCTTGTACTACCCATATCATCAATATTAATCAAGCAGGAGTAGGGTTTTACCTCCATCGAGAGGGCCCGAACCTGGGTAAAAACATCATGTCCCTTGTCTCCTGTTACCATCCACCTAGACGCACAGTTCGGGACCCCCTACCCGAGATCCGCCAGTTTTGACTAGTGGCTTCTCTCAAGATAGCATAAGTATTACGGTGGGTGAACAAATTACTGTCGAGCAATTGATAGAGAAGTGCATAGTTATGAGAATATCTAGGCATGATCATGTATATAGGCATCACGTCTACAACAAGTAGACCGAAACGATTCTGCATCTACTACTATTACTCCACACATCGACCGACTCCTGCCTGCATCTACAGTATTAAGTTCATAAGAACAGAGTAACGCATTAAGCAAGATGACATGATGTAGAGGGATAAACTCAAGCAATATGATATAAACACCATCTTTTTATCCTAGATGGCAACAATACAATATGTGCCTTGCTTCCCCTGCTGTCACTGGGAAAGGACACCGCAAGATTGAACCCAAAGCTAAGCACTTCTCCCATTGCAAGAAAGATCAATCTAGTAGGCCAGACCAAACTGATAATTCAAAGAGAATTGCAAAGATAACCAATCATACATAAAAGCATTCAGAGGAGATTCAAATATTTCTCATAGATAAACTTGATCATAAACCCACAATTCATGGGATCTCGACAAACACACCACAAAAAAGAGTTACATAGATCTCCAAGAAGATCGAGGAGAACTTTGTATTGATATTCAAAGAGAGAGAAGAAGCCACCTAGCTAATAACTATGGACCCGAAGGTCTGTGGTAAACTACTCACAACTCATTGGAGAGGCTGTGCTGTTGATGTAGAAGCTCTCCGTGATCAATTCCCCCTCCGGCGGAGCGCCGACGAAGGCTCCAAGATGGGATCTCGCGGATACAGAAGGTTGCGGCGGTGGAAATAGTTTTTCGTGGTGCTCCTGGATGTTTTCAGGGTACGTGGATATATATAGGCGAAGGAGGTAGGTCAGGGGAGCCACGAGGGGCCCACGAGGGTGGGGGCGCGCCTACCCCCCTAGGGCGCGCCCTCCTGCCTTGTGGCCGCCTCGGCTGCTTCTTGACGTCCACTCCAAGTCTCGTGGATTGCGTTTGTTCCAAAAAGATCGCTCCCGAAGGTTTCATTACATTTAGACTCCGTTTGATATTCCTTTTCTTTGAAACACTGAAATAGGCAAAAAAAAAACAGCAATGCTGGCTGGGCCTCCGGTTAGTAGGCTAGTTCCAAAAATGATATAAAAGTGTAAAGTAAAGCCCATAAACATCCTAAACGGATAATATAATAGCATGGAACAATCAAAAATTATAGATACGTTGGAGACGTATCAGATCACCACTTTCACTATATCTTGAAAACACTAGACAAGATCAAGAAATTAACAAGATCCACAAGTGGTATGGAAGACAAAGGGAGTTGATACATTTCTTGGCAAGAGAAAAGGCAAATCAAAGCAAAAGTTAATGTAAAGATGATCAATAAATTCTACCACACAAGTGAGTACCAATTGTCAAAAGACAATAAGTAAATAGAAAAAATTCCCGGTGGTAGATAGCAGGGATATCCAACATCATCTTCACACCACACACAAGCAAATTGCAACTTGTAGAGCTAACATGGCACCTAGGAACAAGATAATTTACAATATCAATTCTAGGTGACAACATCTCAAATGTACACATTTTCTAGGCTTGTAATATGCACATAGCATATTACTCCCCCATAATGTGATACCAATAAGAACTTAACAAGAGGCAATAAGAGGATCCAACAAGAGATAACTAATGGACTATTTAGAATTTGAATTTCTCATAAGAAGACATACCACATAGCGACTAGATAATCTTGTAATATCAATACTAGATGATATTCCTCATGTACACACATTTATAGGATCGTGAGGTGTACAAAGCACATCACTCCCCATAATGGGATATTCCATTAATCTCTCACAAGATCCAACTAAGATACAAACAAGATGCATAAAGGCTCAACGTACGACACACATTTACATGATGTGCAAACCAACACCCACATACTTGATTACTCAAGATAAGCAATTGGAGGCACAACATATACAAACACATGTAAGGAACAAAACCAAAACATGCAAAGGGGCAAGTAACTTTCAATGTGAAAAATTTAAGTACAAGTTACAGGAAGGAGGCACATTGGATATAGAATAGAAACTTGATAACCCAATTAACTTGGCTTGAGATACTAAGAATGATGAAGTCCCCTTAATTCTTCATAAAGTAGCCAAGTCTCCAATGCCCTCCAACAACACCTATTGATCAAGTTTGAGCTAGTTGGTCCCCAACCAAGTTGGGTCCTAAGAGATTAGTCACAATAGGCTTGGCTACCCAAATGGTTCTTTTCTTGACACCACTTTGAGTACCAACAACTTTGGCAAACACATTGCCAACCTTATCCTTCCCAAAAGAACAGAGATCATCAATAATTATTGGGTTGGATAAGTTACCACTAGTGCATGAAGAAGCGAGGTGACCTTTCTCACGACATAGGTAGCAACGTCTACTCTTCACTTTCTTCACATTTGATTTCTAAACTTGAGAAGCATTAGCTTGAGTTTTCGTGGGAAGAGGCCTTTCTTCAACTTGAGGTTGAGCATGAGAGTGAACTTGTGGCCGCTTCCCTTGTTGCTTGTCACTAATGGGCTTCTTCTTCAATGGGCAAGATCTAACATGATGCCCTTCTACTTTGCACTTGAAGCAAACAATCTTGGCCAAATTATTGACTTGTTCTTAGCCCTTCTTTTTGTTCATCTTGGACTTCTTCTTCTTATTGGAGTTGAATCCAAGTCCACCTTTGTCATTGGGGGATTTTTGCACACTCATGTGACGCCATGATATTTAAGCTACAGTAACCCTCCACTAATGTTGCTATATCACCATGATTACTGTTGATAAACTGGCTTTGATTCAATCCAGTTTGAATTCAAAATTCAAAATCAAGTCAAGCGGCAAAAGTTTACAAATGTTCAAACTAAAATGTTCGCGATATTCTATAAATTCCCCTAACCTTCATCAAGTTGAAACCAACTCGATTTGACTCACAAATAAATTCCTAGGAATTCAATAAGTGGTCCAAAGGCATCTAAATTGGCCTTTTCAATTAAAGCAAACCTTCTCAACCTTTGCAAATGCCTCAAAAACTTTTGTGCAGCCCTAGGTTATTGCATGTCATTTTTGTGCAAAGTTTGAGCTTCGACAAAAATCAATTGCTATCTAATCTAAATAAGAACACTAGCAGTTTTTTTAAAAAAAACGAACCTATACATTTTAGTCTACTAGCAAAAGGATCGACAACCCCCCTGTCCTTTGGGCCTCGGCCCGGCCCAACACCCCCGCTACTAACCCTAGCTCCTCCCGTCCCGATCCCAACTCCCCCTCGTTCCCCACTCCCCACTCCTCCCACTCCTTGTCACCGTTTCTGGATTGAGGGGCGACCACCCCCCCCCCCCCCCCCCCCCCCCCCCGATCGCGCCATCCCGCCGCTCCGGACGGCGGGCTCCCTCGCGCGAGCGCCCGTCCTTCACGCCGGACCTCCATTCCGCTCGCGCTCCTTCAACACCGCCGCCCTTCCACGATGCAGGCGCACGCCAACTCCTTGGCACAGCCGCGGCGCCCGAGCCTCTCGTCCTCCGCCTCGTCTCCACCCGCTGCTCGCCGTCATGGCACCGCCGGCCTCCCCGAGCACTTCCACGACACGCTCCGAGCTCGCCCCTACGCTCCATGTGAGCAACCGCAACGATCCCCCTTCCCCCTTTTTGATTTGACGCCGTAGCCGCCACCCGTCATCCTGCCCGAAGCTGCGCTCACCGCACTCCCTGGCCGGGCTAGGTCTCGTCCCGCGTGCACCAGCCTGCGTGTGGCCGCACCCGTGCGCCCAGCCGCTGCTGTCGCCGTTTTGCCGCCTCTCACCCCGACTTCGCCCGCCGACTGTCGCAGCTGCGCGCCCGCTGCCCCGCCGTCCCGCTCTGGGGCCGCGCCCGTGGCCATGCCTGGCCGCGCCGCTCCCCCTGCGGTTTGCCTCGCCGGGCTCAGCCAGCGCCCCGGCAACACCCGCACGCGCACCTGGGGCCCTGTCGGCGCCCGTTTAGCCGTGCCCGCTAACCCTCCCGGGTCACAGCCCAGTGGGGCCCCCAGCCCCTTTTCCCGTAAAAAAAGAGAGAAAGGATTTTAAAATAATAATAATAAATAATATAATATAATTAACTAATTAAATTAGTTAATCCTGTTTTAGTAACTAATTAAGTTTAATTAAAATGCTAACTAACTGATGTGAGTATGACAGGGGCCCCCACCCCCTGTTGACCACTCGGCGTTGACTGGTCAACTGGGACCCCCCGGACCCACTATCATTCTCTTGTCCACTGCTGGGTGCACTGCACCGGGTGCACCTAGCAATTTCCCTTTTATTTCGAATTAATAATAATTTCAGATTATTGTTTAAACTTTAAAAATTCATAGAAAATAAACCGTAACTCGGGTCGAAAAACTTTGTACATGAAAGTTGCTCAGAACGACGAGACGAATCCGAACACGCGGTCCTTTCATCCGCCACACGTCCCTAGCATAGAAAACATGCAACCTTTCCCCTCCGGTTCATCTGTCTGACAAACGTCCGGAACCGGGAAAACTTCCCCGGATGTTTCCTCCTTCGCCAGTATCGCCTAGCGCCGCGTTAGAACACCTCTAGCCCCTCTTATTGTCCTTTTATGCTTATGCTTGTGTGTATTTACTGTTTCTTCCCTCTCTTCTTCTCCGATAGACCTCGAGACCACTGTTGATGCCCCTGTGATCAACTACGTCGACGACGACCCCTCCTTCTTGTCTGAGCAACCAGGCAAGCCCCCCCCTTTGATCATCCCGATATCGCCCATTCTATACTCTCATGCTTGCATTAGATTTTGCTACTGTTATTGTTTGCTCCTATTCTGATGCATAGCCTGCTTTTATTCCTGCTATTGTTACCTACCTGCTTATCCTAAACTGCTTAGTATAGGTTGGATAGTGATCCATCAGTGACCCCCACCTTGTCCTTGTTGCCCCTGCTTCATCATCGATGACTCGATCAGCGTGATCGACGACCAGAGCCCAACACCTCACATCACATCACACCCCTTTTGTTGCTCGACTCTGCAGAGCTACTATCGAGTGCCGAGGGTGATCCCTCATAACGCACTCCTGATGACAATTCTGTAGTGTAGCTATTCGGTCATGGTCATCGAGGGTGATTTCCTCTTTCACCATTCCTGATACGGCTCTGTCGTTCAACACCTCAAGTGTGAACCTCGAGGGTGGTCCCTCTTACATTCACCTTGATGATTACATTGAGTGGAATCCTCCGGGGGTGATTCCTCGGGTTTTCCCCTTGATGTTTGGACACACGGTTACATTGACTTTACTTGAGACCTTTGGGAAGACGGGCGGGCTCGGAGAGCACCCGCAAGATGGTTATGTGGCACGGTCAGGCATTCTAGGCCCTTGTCGTAAGTCCACGAGACGGGGCGACGGGATCACTTTCGATCGTGAGTCTCTGCTCGTCTCCGCAAGCTAATAATACACTATGGTTTGGGTATTTGTTCTGAGTTGGCCTCTGGCCTTTACGCACCAACCACCACGCGAGAATAGTTATGGGCCTCGGCGTCGTGGTATCAGCCGAAGCTTTGTCAGACGTCCAGTTCAGCAGTGCGGCACGGTTGGGCCGGCACCATCCATGTAGAGGTGGAGCCTGGACTCGCCCTGTACGCAACGATCCGGAGTGCAACGGGCGATGGGCCCAGACCCCGGAGTGCTTAGGATGTAGACCGGCGGGGACCTCTCTGCTGAGCCTAGGTAGGGCTGCGACGTGTTGATCTTCCGAGGCCGGGCATTGACCCCAGAAAGGTGTGTCCAGCCAACGTGATCAAGCATGTTGGAAAACGTGGTGCACCCCTGCAGGGAAGATTATCTATTAATAGTCTTGTCCACGGTAACGGACGTTCAGACTTATATCCTGATCTTATAGTGATTATAAAACATCCAAGATTGATAATAAAACAGCATGGAATAGTCAAAAATTATAGATACGTTGGAGACGTATCATGCGTCCATGTTGGTGCGCTCTTGTAGTGGAAGAGGAAGAATGTCCAATGGGGACAACCGGTTGAAACCGTAGACGACCTTGAAGGGGGGCTTGCCAGTTGTAGAGTGTCTTGCACGGATGTGGGCGTACTCGGCGATGGGTAGGCATTCCTCCCACTCCTTGATGTTCCTCTTGATCAACATGCGTAGTAGAGAGGAGAGTGTTCGATTCGTCACCTCCGTTTGGCCGTGGGTTTGAGGATGGTATGCCGAAGATAACAAGAGCTTGATTCCGAGCTTGGCGCAAAGAGTCTTCCAAAAGTAACTCAAGAACTTGACGTCGCGGTCCGAGACAATCGGCTTTGGCACTCCATGGAGGTGCATGATTTCCCTACAAAAAAGATTTGCAATATGTGAAGCATTGTCTATCTTGTTGCACGGTATAAAATGAGCCATCTTAGAGAATTGGTCCACAAGAACAAACACGGAATCTTTTCCATTTTGAGTTCTAGGCAAACCAAGTACAAAGTCCATGCTAATGTCTTCCCAAGGTTGATAAGGAATAGGAAGGGGCATGTACAGACCATGGGATTGAGCTTTTGACTTAGCTTTGCGACACGTAGAGCATCGGTTGGTGAAGCGTGAGACGTCGCGGAATATCTTGGGCCAAAAAATAGTTCTTGGAGAGCGTAGCAAATGTCTTGTCGTGTCCAAAATGTCCCATCAGTCCTCCTCCATGAGATTCTTGCAAAAGTAACAAACGAAGAGAAGACTCAGGGATGCAAAGTTTGTTAGCTCTCATAAGATGATCATCCTTGATGTAATAGCGTTCCCAAGATGTATGTGTCAAACGCTTGGCATAAAGAATTGCAAAAGTAGGATCATGCGCATACAAGTCTTTTATGTGCTCGAAGCCAATGACACTCAATTCAAGTTTAGTGACAAGCATGCATATGCGGGAAAGAGCATCCGCCACAACATTTTCCTTACCTTTGATGTACTTGATGACATAAGGAAATGACTCAATGAATTCACTCCACTTAGCATGACGCTTGTTCAATTTAGTTTGACCCTTTAGGTACTTGAGCGTCTCATGATCGGTATGGATGATAAATTCATGAGGGTAAAGATAATGTTCCCATTCACGCAAAACTCGCACTAAAGCATATAGCTCTTTGTTCATAGATGGGATAATTGAGTTGTGCTCCGGAAAGTTTCTCACTAAAGTATGCGATGGGGCGCTTCTCTTGCATTAACACACCTCCTATGCCATTACCACTAGCATCGCAATGAATTTCAAAAGGTTTGTCAAAATTGGGTAATGCAAGCACGGGAGCATGAGTAAGAAAATTCTTAAGATCATTAAATGTGGTATCTTGGGATGGTCCCCAGACAAATGGCTCGTTTTTCTTATTTAGAGAATGCAAAGGTGAAGCAATGGTGCTAAAATCCTTCACAAATCTATGATAGAAACCGGCTAAACCAAGAAAACTACGCACTTAATGCAAGTTGGTTGATTGGGGCCAAGTTTTGATAGCATTAATATTAGATTAATCTACAAGAACACCCTTAGAAGACAAAACGAAACCCAAGAAAACAAGCTTATCAGCACCAAAAAGGCATTTGTCCATATTAGCATAAAGGCGCTCTCTCCTAAGGGTTTGCAACATGGTTCTAAGATGGGTGACATGATCTTTGAGGGATTTGCTAAAGACAAGAATATCATCAAAATAGACCACAACAAATACACCAATATAGGTCGAAGAACAAAATGCATGACTCACGTGAAAGTACCGGGTGCTTCAGATAAACCCATTGGCATAACAAGCCATTCATATAAGCCAAATTTGGTCTTATATGCGGTTTTCCATTCATCACCTTCTTGGATGCGTATTTGATAGTAGCCACTTTTAAGATCAATTTTAGAGAAAATGGTGGCTCCGCTAAGCTCATCTAGCATATCATCTAAGCGTGGAATAGGGTAACGATATCGAACGGTGATAGCATTGATGGGACGGCAATCAGAACACATGTGATAAGTGCCATCTTTCTTAGGAACAAGGATTACCGGGATGACACAAAGGCTCAAGCTTTCTCGTACATGGCCGTTGTCAATGAGTTGTCGTACTTGCCATTGGATCTCCTTGGTTTCCTCAGGGTTGACGCGATAGGGAGCCTTGTTAGGTTGAGTTGCTCCGGGTATGAGGTCGATTCTGTGTTCGATGCCTCGTAGTGGAGGTGGACCGGAGGTAGCTCATCGGGGAAAACATCTTGGAATTCCTGCAAAAGAGAAGACAACACTAAAGGTAGATTGTGAGAGGTGTTAGTTTTTGGTGCCTTGTCCTTGCACAAAAGGACATAGTGCATAACACTTGATGGGTTCTCACACACTTCTCTCATCTCACTTTTGGTGGCAAATAGGACTAAGTTTTTCTTGTCACTCATCATGGAGGCACTCGATTTTGGCTTGTGGCGCTCACTCTCTTTGTGGTGGTTCGCTCTTTCACTATTTTCTCCGCGATGGGTGGCTTGCTTGTCAGCGATTACTTGACTTAGAGACATAGGTCATAGCACGTACTCCTTTCCTTTCATCTTGAAGTTATAGTGATTGGTACACCCATTGTGGATGATGCCTCGGTCAAATTTCCATGGTCGACCAAGAAGGAGGTGGCAAACGGACATCAGGACAAAATCACACTCTAAAGTGTCTTCATATGCTGCTATCTTGAAGGAAACTTTCACCGTATGCTCGACTTGGATTGTGTCGGAATCGCTTAGCCATTGGACCTTGTAGGGGTGTGGGTGCTTCATCTTGACCAATTGGGCTTGGAGCATAGTTCTTCACTTGCCAAGTTACGACAACTCCCTCCATCGATGATGACCTTCATGGACCTTCCATTGATGCCGGCCTTGGTGTGGAAGATGTGGCATCTTTGATCTTCATCTTGTTGATGTTGAAGAGTCAAGACCTTGGAAACAACGAGAGCGGGGCTCGAATCCTCATCACAAAAGACTTGATCATCTTCATTCATGCGCCGGTGCATAACCACTTGCTCAAGGGCTTCCATCTCCTCTTCACTCATGGAGTCATAGGTTCCGTCGTCGTTGAGGATCATGGTGTGCTTGTTGGTACACTCAAAGGACTTGTGGCCTCAGCCACCGCACATGAAATACTTGATGGAACTTGTCTTGACGGTCTCATCGGTTGGAGTAGATGATGAAGCTCGCTGCTCAAAGGTGCTTGTAGTAGGAGGACGACTTGAGGTTGTCGAATTTTTCTTGTAAATTGACTTGTCATTGTTGCTTGTAGATGGCTTGTTTGAGGTAGAAGGTGTTGGAGTCATTGAAGCTTGGTTCTTGGAGAAGCCGTAGCTCTTGAAAGAGTACTTGGCGTACTTGAAGTCATCTTGCACTTGACGTTCCGCTTTGGTAGCTTGATGCACTAGCTCAATGAGGTTGGAGTAGGGTTGGAAGTCGGCAATCTTCTTGATGGGATGATTGAGGCCATTCAAGAAACGGGCCATAGTTTGCTCATCATCTTCCGTGAGATTGCCTCTTATCATGGCAATCTCCATTTCCTTGTAGTATTCTTCAATGCTCTTTGTTCCTTGCTTGAGTAGTTGGAGTTTCTTGAAGAGGTTGCGGTTGTAGTATGTTGGCACAAAGCGTGCTCGCGACATCCTTCATTTCCTCCCATGTGGTGATTGGTGGTTCACCTCTTACTTCTCGGCGCTCAAGGACTTGTTCCCACCATATGAGCACATAGTCTTGGAACTCAAGGGATGCCATCGCGATCTTCTTCTCTTCCTCATAGTTGCGCAAGCGGAAGATTTTGTCAATCTTCAATGCCCATGAAAGGTACTCTTCGGGATCATTTCTTCCATTGAACTCGGGCATGGTGAACTTGAGCTTGCCATAGCATTGCTCTTCATTGTGTTGGTGTCAAGAGTGATGATGATGACCTTGATGTGGATGCTTGTCAACCTCATATTGGTCTTGTCGTGGAGGATTTCCATAGTCATCATGCTCGTGGTGAACTTGAGGTTGTGGAGGAGCTTGTCAAGCTTGTGGAGGAGCTTGAGGAACTTGACGATGCACTCTTGCTTGGTAGTTTCGCTCTTGAATTTCTTCGCGAAGTGCTTCTTCTTGATTGTGCGTATCTCGGTTGCGGTTGGCGACGGCTCGACCTGACTCTTGAAGGGCATGTTGCGCCTCAAGGGCTTGTGCTTCATGTTGTTGTTGTTGAAGACGTTGAGCCTCGGCATCTTGTTCATCTTCGTGTTGGCGCGTTCGCTCTTCCTCTTCGTGATGTTGACGTTGCCTTTCTTGTGCTTGTGCAAGAGTAGCTTGGTTTTGGCGATGACGATGTGCTTGATCGTCGAATTGCTCTTGTGGATGATTGCCGTGTAGAGGATTGCGAGTTGCTTGACGGTCTTGGCGCGTGGCTCGACATAGAGTGTTTGATGTCGGTGTACTTGAGCCGGAAAGGGTGTCGTCGGAGTGTCGACTCAAGCGGCTCCGTCTTGAATAGGACGGAGTGGTAGAAGAGCGGTTTACCAACAAGGCACGAATCTCGTCCATTCTTGCATCGTTCTCTTGTTTTTGTGCGTCGAGCTTGTTGTCGAAGTAGTCTCTTGTTCGTTGCTCGAAGAGTCGCAAGTCGGTGGCGAGATTGTCGATGCGGTCGCTCATTGCTTGTTGTTCTTGATGCAAAGCTCTTTGTGCACCGAAGAGGTGGCTCTTGGTGACATAGGATGACATGTCATTGTCTTGCTCGATGAAGAGTAGGTTTGTAGAAGAACTTGGCCTATCCATCATTCCAAGCAAATATGTGAGTGGGAGAAATAGAAGAACTTATACCAAATGTACCTTGACCGATATTGAAGATGGATCAATGATCACTCAAATGTGGAACAAGGAAATAGCACAATTGGTACCAATTCTTGTCGGTTCTCACACCTACACAAGTAAAAGCTTATGGTGGATCTCGGTTAGGATGGTGGCACAAAATTTGATGCGATTGTGAGTGAGCCTCAATAATGTTGGAAAAGATTCACAAATTTGCAAATGCAACAAGTAGACCTATAGAAAGATATGGCACACGGAAACACACACGCAAATAGATAAGAGGGGTCGTGCAACCAAGGAATGAGCCAAAATGTGGAATCCATGAAAATGCTCTTGTTGCACAACACTAGAGAGACGCTAGCACGATTGCACAATAGGCGGATATGAAACTTGTGCATAACCTACTAGGCAAAAATGCAATGACTTCTATGTTCTATCCCAAGTATGCTATATGTATGGTATTCCGCTGATATGATCCAAGATGATCGAGTATGACAATCTTAATGTAGTATGATGCTATGGTTCTTGCTTATAAGTTCTTTGCTTATCTTTCCCTTTTGCTTAAAAGCTCGTTTGGCTCTTTCTCTTTTGAGCTCTTTTCTCATGCAAAACTTCATGAACCAAGATAGAAATTGTGTATGCGGTGACAACTTTGTGACACAAGAGATGATACCAAGATATGCACCACGATGATATGGTATGTATGCTATGGGAAGTATGACCACTAATGTGCACAAGTCATGTTGCCGGCAATACTCAAAGGCTAGTCTCGATGGGTAAGCAACGCAAAATTGGGCTATAGTGGTTATCAATGCAATGGCAAGGAGTAGACAAAGATGTCGTCGAGGTTACCATCGAGGTAGTCATTTGTAAGCAAGGGCGGTTGTTGGCGATGCTGAGTCCTGATGAAGATGAGCGGTGGTGATGTTGATGTTGCACCATACCTATATAGCCGAAACACAATAGGACACAGGAACCACAACTCGAATTCTCAAACCAAAACGTGTCAAAATTGTCGGGGTTGATAGCGGTAAGCGACGGTGGTGCTTGCGAAAAGCGGTGGTGGAATTGGAGTGCGTATGCGAAGGTGAAACTGGAGAGGTGGTGGTGGCTGAACTGAAATTTTTTAGCTTCGTCAGGGAACAGCGGGCGTCCGGAGGTGGAGCGGTCGTCCACTCATCGGACGTCTGGTATCTAGCGGACGTCCGGTGCCTGGGCGATTTCGGGCATGGGATGAACATCTAGGGTTCGAGGTGGAGGTGGCGAATTTGGTCATATCAGAGCAATTTTGTCGATGGAAAAGGTGGAGATGATGGGGGAAAGCTAGATCCACTCGTGGCAAAGCAAATCCATGGATCAAATCCAACAAAACTTCATCACACCAACAAATCACAAAAAAAAATTGGGGCTATTTTTGGTGGGGATTTTCGAAATTGGGGAACAACACAACAAAATCATGCTAGAAAACAAAGGGTAGGGGCTCCAAATACGTAATCAACATGGCTCATGATACCAAGATGATGTAGGGTAGAACCGTAGATTCCCGATCTTTCACGATTGGAGGGGATCCTATGAAGAACACGAAGAACACGAGGAGAAATCATGAGGGGAAACACGAGAGAATCACTCAAACCAACAAGATATGGTCACACATGTGCTAGATCCTCGAAACACAAAGAGATACACGATTCAAATCCAACAAAGGATGATACAAGTAGCTAGTTCATCTCCATGAGGAGGTCTTGAGGGGTCTTCCCATGAAGGGGTCTTGAATCCGCTTGGGGGATCTTCTCCGAAGAGGTCGTGAACTCCAATGGAGAAGTAACCAAGTGGATGAGCAAAGCTCTATCTCTAATATGAGCTAAACCAATGCTAACCTAACTAGAAGGAGGAGGTCTATTTATAGTCTAAGTGCAAAAGGGAGCGAAATGAAAGGGTACATGGGCCTCGGGCCCGAAGTTGCGCACACACAGGCAGCGGATGTCCGGTGGCTCGTGAGGGCCCGCACGTCCGATAGGCTCGGATTTTCGCTAATTACGTTCTGTAATAGTGGTACCGGACGTCCGGAGATGGCCGATCATCCGGTCGCCTATCGTCAGGTCGCGTCAAATTTCCACTGAAATGGTTCGGGTGTGGAACTGTCGGTCGTCCGGTGGGGGCCGGACGTCCACTCGCTGGGAAGTGTTGTCGGACTTCCGATCCTGGGCGGACGTCTGCTCGCTGAAGCTGGCGTCGGTTGGGACTTGGGTCGGCTGGGCCTTCAGGCGCCAGGCGTCTGGTCCTGGTCGGACGTCCGCTGGCTAGAGCATCAGGTGCCGGACGTCCGGTCCTGGTCGAACGTCTGGTGGCTGGAGCTTCTTCGGTAGCTCTTCTTCTTGTCCTTCGTACTCGGTGTCCTCGTCGTCTTCTCCATTGGCTGTAGCTGTTCCATGGCCTTCCTCCAAGTACCTGATCACACATAGTGTTTTCGCTTGAGGTAGTAGCCATGTCTCATGAGTAGAGAGTGGGAGTTCGGAGAGGAGCGAGTTCACCTTATCTTCGATAGCCTTTGCTCGAGCTCTTATCATTGGTCCAAGTGGTGTCATGGGAGATGTAGATACGTCCATGGGGATGATCGTGGGATGCTCCGCATCAGAAGAGGTGCGCTGGGGATGAGGTCAATCTGGTGTTCGATGCCATGTAGAGGAGGAAGACCGGGAGGTAGCTGATCGGGGAAGACATCCGTGAATTCCTGTAACAAATTAGATAAGACTAGAGGAAGAGGGTTAGAAGTGTTAATCTTTGCCACCTCATCTTTTCACACCAGGACATAGTGTATGACACTCGATTGGTTCTCACTTACTTCTCTCATCTCTTTTTGTGGCCAGGAGGATTAAGTTCTTCTCTCGTGTTGTGGGGTCACTCATTTTGGGCTTGTGGCGCTCGTGATCTTTGTGGTGGTTTACTCTTTCACTAGTCTCTCCATGATGGGTGGATGCTTGCTTGTCGACGATCACTTGGCTTGGTGACATAGGTCGTAGCACGTACTTTGTTCCCTTCATCTTGAAGCTACAGTGGTTTGTTCTTCCGTTGTGGATGACGCCGCAGTCGAATTATCAAGGTATTCCCAAGAGAAGATGGCACACGGACATAGGAACCACATCACACTCCAAGGTGTCCTCGTAAGCGTTGATCTTGAATGAAACTTGCACGGTGTGCTCCACTTGAATTGTGCCGGAGTCGCTAAGCCATTGGACCTTGTAGGGGCGAGGATGCTTCTTCTTGACCAATTGTATTTTGGAACATAGCTCGTCACTTGCCAAGTTGTGTCAACTTCCTCCGTCGATGATGACTTGCACGGAACATCTGTTGATGCCGGCCTTAGTGTGGAAAATGTGGCACTGTTGATCTTCGTCTTGTTGGTGTTGAAGTGTCAAGACCTTATAGACCACGAGAGCGAGACTTGAATCATTGTCGCAGTAGACTTAAGCTTCTTCTTCTTCATTCACTTGACGGTGCACGGTGACATGCTCGAGGGCTTACATCTCATCTTCACTCATGGAGTCATATGAACCTTCGCCATTTGCAATCATTGTTCGCCGGTTGATGCATTGGAAGGACCTGTGTCCACGTCCACCACATGTGAAGCACTTGATAGAACTTGTCTTGACGGCGTTATCCGGTGGTGCAGATGATGAGGGAGTCTTGGACTTGTAGTTGCTTGTTGGAGGACGTGTCGAGGAAGGCATCGCTTGCTTGGAACTTGACTTGTTTCTGGTACTTTGTGATGCTCTAGTCGAGGTAGGAGGTGCCGAAGTCATAGTTGAGGGAACTTGAGTGTAGGAGTTGTAGTTCTTGGAAGAGTACTTGTCGTATTTGAAGTCTTCTTGTACTTGTCGCTCCGCCTTGGTCGCTTGATGAACTAGCTCGAGAAGGTTGGAGTAGGGTTGGAAATCGGTAATCTTCCTTATTGGGTGATTGAGGCCGTTCAAGAAGCGTGCCATAGTTTTCTCATCATCTTCTTTGACATTGGCTCTTATCATGGCAATTTCCATCTCTTGATAGTATTCTTCCATCGTCTTCGTGCCTTGCTTGAGAAGTTGTAACTTCTCGAAGAGATCCCAGGTGTAGCGAGCTCTCATGACATCCTTCATTTGTGCCCAAGTTGTGATGGGTGGTTCGCCTCTCTCTTGGCGGCGCTCGATCACTTGTTCCCGCCAAATGAGGATGTAGTCTTGAAACTCAAGGGATGCCATGGCGATCTTATTTTCCTCATCGTAGTTGTGAAGACGGAATATCTTGTCGACTTTCAATGCCCATGAGAGATATTCTTCGGGATCATTGCTTCCGGAGAAATTGGGCATGGTGAACTTGAGCTTGCCGTAGCTGAGTACTTCATCATAATGGCGGTTTTGATGTCGCTCTTGTCATGGGGGAGGGTCTTTAAGCACTTGTTCCGCTTGATGTCGCGCTTGGCATAGGGGACGGTCTTCAAGCACTCGTTCCGCTTGATGTCACTCTTGCTATGGAGGAGGATCTTCATCGTGATAGCGCTCTTGGCGTGGAGGAGGATGAGGCATGTGTGCACGGTTTTGACTTTCTTGTTGTTCTTCGCGTTGGGCGGCTTCCTCTTGTCATGCTTGATGAAGTGCTTCCTCTTGCTCACATACTTCATAGCTACGTTGGGCAATGGCTCGAGTGGACTCACGGAGTGCTTCTTGAGCTGCTTGAGCTTGTGCTTCACGACTTTGTTGCTCTTGCCGAAGTGCATCGCCGTCTTGAGATTCTTGACGCGACCAATGTTGTGGGGGTTGCTCTTGCTCCATGGCTTGTTGTTCTTGGCATCACGCCTTTTCACGAGCTCACACTTGGTCTTGTAAGCCATTGCCATGGAACAGATTTTCTTGAGCTTGCCGATCTTGAGTGTCGTCTCGTAGAGGGGAGCGAGCTCGAGGAGGACTTACATCAGAAGAAGAGTATGACGATGAGTGGCAACTTGAGTGGCGCCGTCTTGGTGAAGAAGTTTAGGAAGACGCGCGACTCACAATCATGTTGTGGAATTCTTCCATTTGTTTTGAGAGCTTGTCGTTGAGGTAGTCCCTTTGTCTTGCTTCCGATTGTCGTAGGTTGGTGGCGAGTTGCTCGATGTGATCACCCAAAGTTTCACTCTCTAGATGTAGAGCTCGTTGTGCGATGAAGAAGTGATTCTTGGTGATGAAGTCGCGTTCGTAATCTTGATCCTCGAAGAGTGATTTATCCAAAGAAGAATGACTATCCATCATGTAGAAGTGGTGGTGAGTAGGAAAATGAGAAACAATACCAAAGTTACCTTTTCCGAAGATTGTGGATGTATCAAGTACGATCCCACGTGATGCTATAAGAGTAGAATTGGTACTGAGTTTTGTTTTCTCACACCTACAAGTAAATGGCTTTTGGAGGATCTCGGTTAGGAAATGGCACAGATAATTCAAGCAAATGTTAGTCAAGATATCGAAAAAGTTGAGAAGGTGCACAAATCACAAGTAAGACAAATAGATCAAACCCAAGGATGTCACTAGGAACACACACACGGAAGATAGATTGGATCCGCACAACCAAGGAATGAGATCTAAGAGGTGGAACCATGAGAATGCTTTTGTTGTACATAAACTAGAGAGACGCTAGCTCGATTGCTCCAATGAGCTAGATACGCTAGTGCACCAACATAAGAGAGAAAATGGGGTGTCTACTATCCCAAGTATGCTTATGTATGTATGAATCGAGATGATGAACTAGGTATGAGGCTCAATGCTATTGCTTACAAGCTCTTTGTTGCTTCTCTTCTTTTCTTTTGCTTAAAAGCTTTTTTTACTATGCCACAATGTTTGATATGCGAGCTAAAGTGTGAGATAACAAGTGTGATATGCACGGGAGAGACATACCACTAATGGTGCACTAAAAGCATGGCCCGACAATACTCAACTTGCTAATCTCAATGGGTAAGTAACGCAAAAGAGGCTCGAGGCTATCAAGGTAATGGTAAGGGTAATACAATGGTGTCGTCGAGGTCATCGTCCTTGCTTATGGTTGGTATGAAGATGGAGTGGTCAAAGCCGATGTGGAGTCCGAGTCGATGATGAGTGGCGGTGATGATGAAGACAAATCGTGCCTAAGTAGCCAAAACACCTTAGGACACATGTAAACCGCAACCCAAAACTCAAACACTCACGGAAAGTATTGCGGAAGAGAAAGTGTGGTGGTGGAAAGGGAAAATGGTGGGAAAATGGGGTTGGCTGAACTGCTCTGCATGGTCCGTGCGCACGGGGTAAGTGATACCCGTGTGCACGGGGTAAGTGATGCCCGTGTGCACGAGGTCCTGATGGCCCGTACACACGGGGTGTTCTGGGAGTGCAAGAACACCTTCGGGTCCATGGATATTTGCAAATTTTCGGCCAAAATCGATGGTTGGGTGGGTGGGGAAATATGGTAAGGGGTAGATCCACTTGTCAAACACCAAATTCGTGGATCAAATGAACCAAATCTCACAAGATCTAACAAATTAGAAGGAAATTTTTGGGGCTATTTTTGGTGGGGATTTTCGGGTTAGGACGAAAAACAACAAAATCAGGCTAGGAAATGGGGGGTAGGGACTCCAAGATGTGAATCAACCTTGCTCATGATACCAAGATGTTGTAGGGTGAAACCCTAAGATGGGTCTTTTTACACTTGGAGGGGAAAAAGGGATGAATACCAAGAACACAAAGAGGAATTCACTCCAACAAAACCCAATCACACATCCACTAGAATAGCAAACACATAGATCCACAAGAATACAAGCACAACCAAAGGAAAGTAAAGTTCTTCCCACTTCTAAGAGATGAGGTCTTGATGATGAAAATCTTCTCAAAGAGGAGGTCTTGAAATCCACAAGTGGATCCTCTCATAAGAGTCCTTGATCTCCAATGGAGTGGTAGAAGGAGCAAAGCTCTCAAATATCTCACATATGTCTTTGCTAATCCTAAACATGACCTAGGTATGAAATACATAGGCTTGGGGGCAAACTGGACGAAGTGGAGGCCCAACAGCCAAACTCAGCCGACCATCATGTAGAGCTCGTGCGCATGGGGGTCCCATGCGCATGGTACACGCTCGTGCGCACTGGGTGCTACAGCGTGAGCTCCCTGTGTAGTTCGTTGGCACGGGGTCTCGGGGGCCCGTGCACACGGGGTCGCCTGGGACTTGCAGTCTTGCTCCTCTTGAACTCCTTCTCCTTCCTTATGGACTTGGGGTGTTTCTCCTTCTCCTTGGTGATGTTCCTCTTCGTACCTAATCATACATAGTGCATTTTGGTGAGGTATCGACCAAGTTCCACTCATGTCCATATGCATGTCAAGTAGGAAGGAGTTCACCTCGGTTTCCATTACGCGTGCTCTAGCTCTTGTCATGGGTCCACGTGGTGCTTGATGTGTTGGTGTAGAGTCCATGGGGATGATGGAAGGATGCTCCGCATTAGAAGGCCTGCAGATCCCTCCCTCTTTGATGGGCTGGTTGATGCGGAGCATCCTTCCATCATCCCCATGGACTCTACATCAACACATCCAACCCCACAAGGACCTATGACTCGAGCACGTGCAAGAGCTCTCGAAACCGAGGTGACATCACTCCTCTCACAATTCCCTTTCGATTCACATGAGACATGGTTACTACCTCAAACGGAAATGCTATGCATACTCAGGTACCAAGGAGTCAACCATGAAGAGGCTAGGAAGCAAGGAGAACCGGAGGCGGAAGACACGCATGAAGACGGAGAGGAGAAAGCAACCAGGACCAGAGAGGCCGGATGATCCGGACGGAGGCCCGGACGATCCGGACAGAGCCCGGATGATCCGGACCCCGGTCCGGACGATCCGGCTAATGCCACCGAAGGCAACAGAAGCTCCCTCCCGAAGCCGGATCATCCGGACCCCGTCCCGGATCATCCGGACCCCGCCCGGACGTCCGGACCGTCTGCCGGACATCCGGCCCTGCGCCGCCACCAGCCGAGCACCCGGATCATCCGGGCCTGCACCCGGATCATCCGGACCCCCGTCCGGATCATTCGGACCCCCGTCCGGATCATCCGGCCAGCGCCTGTGTGCGCGTGTTGGGCTGAGCCCATGTACCCCTTCGCCCCAAACTCTATATATAGGACCCCATTTCCTCACTTTGAGACTTAGCATTGGATTAGCTCATATTTGTGTGAGAGCCTTTGCTCATCCACCGGGTTACTTCTCCTCGGAGATCAGGACCTCCGTCTAGGAGAAGATCCCTCAGCGGATTCAAGACCCCTATCTAGGGAAGAACATCAAGGCCTCCTCTTGGAGATGAACGGTTCCGTTGTATCCTTACCCTAGTTGACTATGTATCTTGTGGATCTCATGTGTGTATGTTGATCTAGCACTTGTGTGATCGATTCCTTGTTGGTTGAGTGATTTCCTCTCGTTTTCCCCGTGTTTCCCCTCGTGCTTCCGCGTGTTCTTCGTGTTTCCCCCGTAGGATCCCCTCCAAACGTGAAAGATCGACGAATTAGGGTTCCACCCTACATCATATGGTATCATGAGCCACGTTGATCACGTTTTTGGAGCCCCAACCCCGTGATTTCTAGCTTGATTTTGTTGTTTTCGTCCTAAAATCCGAAAATCCCCACAAAAATACCCCCCAAATTTTTTTTGTGATTTGTTGGTTTTGATGATGTTTTGTTGTTTTTGATCCGTGGATTCGGTGTGTAACTCGTGGATCTTGCTTTTTCCCACCTTCTTCCCCTCGAAATCCATCCAAAATCCCCGAAATCGTCAAATTTCTCCCCGTTTTCGAGTTCTTCCCGAGCAGTTCCCGTGCGTCGTTGACCTGCCCGGATCATCCGGACCAAGTCCCGGATCATCCGGCTCCTGGCCCGGATCATCCGGCTTCCTCTGCCGAAACTGCAGTTCTGCAGTCCCACCATCCACCACCACCACCATCCACACCTACATACACCCTCCCCACCCCATCTACCACCACTTCCACTCGCCAAACCCCACGACACAACCTCCGTACCACCATTCGAATTTGAGTTCGACAATTTGAGTGAGATTTCCGTGTCCTTTTGTGTTTCAGCTATCTAGGCGCGGTGCGACATCAACAACAAACGCTCATTTTGGTCGACTACTCATCTTCGCTACGGACGGTAACATCGATGACATCTTTGTCATACCTTGCATTTGCATTGATAACCATCATAGACCATCTTTTGCGTTGCTTACCCATCGAGACTAGCCATTGAGTATTGCCGGCAACGTGACTTGTGCACATTAGTTGCATACACCATATCATATATACCATCGAGGTGCATATCTCGGAATCAACTTGTGTGTCACAAAGTTGTCATCGCATACACAATTTCTATCTTAGTTCGTCAAGTTTGCATAAGAAAAGAGCTCAAAAGAGAAAGAGCCACTCATGCTTTTAAGCAAAGAGGAAAGATAAGCAAAGAGCTTATAAGCAACAAGCATAGCATCATACAACATTAAGATTGTCATATAAGATCATCTTGGATCATTGCACCGATACACCATACATATAGCATACGTGGGATAGAGATCGTTGCATTTTTGCCTAGTAGGTTGTGCACAAGCTCCGTATCCGCCTATTGTGCAATCGTGCTAGCGTCTCTCTAGTATTGTGCAACAAGAGCATTTTCGTGGATTCCACATTTTGGCTCACTTTTGGTTTGCACAATCCCATTTATCTATTTGCGTGTGTGTTTCCGTGTACCACTACTTGCTTGGTCTACTTGTTGCATATGCGAATTTGCGAATCTTCTTCAACATTTTTGAGTCAAGCTAACGATTGCAATCAATTTTGTGCCACCATCCTAACCAAGCTCCACCAAAAGCTTTTACTTGTGTAGGTGTGAGAATCGACAAGGATCGGTACCAATAGTGCTATTTCATTGTCCGCATTTGAGTGAACTTGATTCATCTTCAACTTCGGTCAAAGGTACATTGGTATTCGTTCTTCTCCTTCCACAACTCACAATTTTGCTTGAAATGATGGATAGGCCAAGTTGTTCTACATATCCACTCTTCATCGAGCAAGACGACGACATGTCATCATACGTCACCAAGAGCCACCTCTTTGGAGCACAACGAGCTCTCCATCAAGAGCAACAAGCAATGAGCGAACGCATCGACAACCTCTCCACCGACTTGCGACTCTCCGAGCAACGTACAAGAGACTACTTCGACAACAAACTCGACGCGCACAAGAAAGAGAACGATGCAAGAATGGACGAGATCCGCGCCTTGTTGGTGAACCGGCGTACTTCTACCTCCTCACACTCAAGACGGAGCCACTCAAGTCACCACTCCGATGACTCCTTCTCCAACACAAGTACACCGTCATCGAACACTCTTCGACGAGCCGCGCGTCAAGACCGTCATGCATCTCGCAACCCACTACATGACAAGCATCCCCAAGAGCAAGTTGATGAACAAGTTCCTCGTCCTCAATCGAACCAAGTGGCGTTTGCTCAAGCTCAAGAACGATAACGTCTTCGTCGCCAACAAGAACAAGAACGCGCGCGCCTACATCAAGAGCAACAAGACGCCGAGGCTCAACGTCTTCAACAACAACAACGAGAAGCACAAGCTCTTGAGGCAGAACATGCCCTTCAAGCATCAAGTCGAGCTATCACCAACCGCAATCGCGAAAGGCGCAATCAAGAGGAAGCCCTTCGAGAAGAAATACAAGAGAGGAACTACCATCCGCGTGCGCAACGCCAAGCTCCTCCACAAGCTCCTCAAGCTCAACCTCAACCTCAAGGTCAACAAGAGCAAGTTGATAATGGACTTCCTCCTCGCCAAGAGCAACATGAGGATGATTACCCTCCACGTCAAGAACGTCATCATCAATATCGACCTCAACACAATGAAGAACAACGCTATGGCAAGCTCAAGTTCACAATGCCCAAGTTCAATGGAACCAATGATCCCGAAGAGTACCTCTCATGGGCATTGAAGGTCGACAAAATCTTTCGTTTGCACAACTATGAGGAAGAGAAGAAGATCGCTATGGCATCACTTGAGTTCCAAGACTATGTGCTCATATGGTGGGAACAAGTCCTGGAGCGACGACAAGCTAGAGGTGAACCTCCAATCACCACTTGGGCTCAAATGAAGGATGTCATGCGAGCACACTTTGTGCCCACCTACTACAACCGTGATCTCTTCAAGAAGCTACAACTCCTCAAGCAAGGGACAAAGAGTGTTGAAGAATACTACAAGGAAATGGAGATTGCCATGATTCGAGCCAATGTCACGGAGGATGATGAGCAAACAATGGCACGATTCTTGAATGGCCTCAATCATCCCATCAAGAAGATCGCCGATTTCCAACCCTACTCCAACCTCATTGGGCTCGTGCATCAAGCTACAAAGGTGGAACGACAAGTGCAAGATGACTTCAAGTATGCCAAGTACTCATCCAAGACATACGGCTTCTCCAACAACCAAGCTTCAACAACTACTCCAACTTCGACATCAACCAAACCTTTTCCAAGCAACGACGACAAGTCAAGTTACAAGAAAACTTCGACAAGTTCGAGTCGTCCTCCTCCTACTACAAGCAACTCCAAGCCGCGTACTTCATCATCTACTCCAACCGATGAGACCGTCAAGACAAGCTCCTTCAAGTGTTTTACTTGCGGCAGCCGAGGCCACAAGTCATATGAATGCACCAACAAGCGCACCATGATACTCAACGACGATGGCACCTACGACTCAATGAGTGAAGATGAAATGGACGCTATTGAGCAAGTGGCCATGCACCGGCGCATCAATGAGGATGAAGATGATCAAGTCTTTTGTGATGAAGATACAAGTCCCACTCTTGTTGTCTCCAAAGTCTTGACACTTCAACATCAACAAGAAGAAGACCAACGATGCCACATCTTCCACACAAAGGCCGGCATCAATGGGAGATCCGTCAAGGTCATCATCGATGGAGGTAGTTGCCAAAACTTGGCAAGCGAAGAACTATGCTCCAAGCTCCAATTGGTCAAGAAGAAGCATCCGCAACCTTACAAGGTTCAATGGCTAAGTGACTCCGGCACTATACGAGTTGAGCATACGGTCCAAGTATCCTTCAAAATTGGTGCATATGAGGACACTTTGGAGTGTGATGTGGTCCCAATGACCGTTTGCCACCTCCTCCTTGGTCGGCCATGGCAATTTGACCGTGGTGTCTTCCACAATGGGAGTACAAACCACTATAGCTTCAAGATGAAAGGCAAAGAATATGTCCTACGACCCATGTCTCCTAGTCAAGTGATAGCCGACAAATAAGCCACCAACCAAAGAGAGAAGAGTGAGAAAGTGAGCCACCAAAAAGTGAGTGAGAGCCACAAGCCAAATTTGAGCGCCTCTTCGCCTAGAGAGAAAAACCTCATACTGTTCGCCACCAAACATGAGATGAGAGAAGTGTGTGAGAACCCATCGAGTGTGATGCACTTCGTCCTTGTGTGCAAGGATGGAGAACCAAAAACTAACACCACTCATGAGCTACCTTTGGTGTTTCAATCCCTTTTGCAGGAATTTCAAGATGTTTTCCCCGATGAGCTACCTCCGGGTCTACCTCCTCTACGAGGCATTGAGCATCGAATCGAACTCATACCCGGAGCACCACTTCCAAACAAAGCTCCATACCGTGTCAATCCCGAAGAAACCAAGGAGATTCAACGGCAAGTACAACAACTAATCGACAACGGTCATGTACGTGAAAGCTTAAGCCCTTGTGCCGTTCCCGTTATTCTTGTGCCTAAGCCCGATGGAAGTTTCCGCTTGTGTTCCGATTGTAGACCTATAAATGCTATCACCGTGCGCTATAGGCATCCCATTCCTCGCTTAGATGATATGCTTGATGAACTTAGTGGAGCCAACTTTTTCTCAAAAATTGATCTTAAAAGTGGCTATTATCAAATCCGCATTCATGAGGGTGATGAATGGAAAACTGCTTTCAAAACAAAATTTGGCTTATATGAATGGTTGGTTATGCATATGGGTTTGTCGGAAGCTCCCGGAACTTTTGTGCGTCTCATGCATCATGTACTTCGTCCATACATTGGAATCTTTGTTGTGGTTTACTTCGATGATATTCTTGTGTTTAGCAAAACCATGAAAGAGCATCTTGATCATGTTAAGCTTGTTTTGCAAACACTTCGAAAGGAAAGTCTTTATGCCAACTTGAAAAATGCAATTTTGGCATTGACAAAGTGGTTTTCTTGGGTTTTGTTGTCTCTTCCAAGGGTGTCCATGTTGATGAAAATAAGATCAAAGCAATTAAAACTTGGCCCCAACCCACCAATTTGCAACAAGTGTGAAGTTTCCTTGGTCTTGCAGGTTTTTATCGCTGCTTTGTGAAAAACTTTAGCACTATTGCAGCTCCTTTGCATGCTTTGAGTAAGAAGAATACTCCTTTTGTTTGGGGACCTTTGCAATCAAACGCTTTTGATGAGCTCAAGTCCTTTCTTACTCATGCTCCGATTCTTGCTTTGCCCAATTTTGACAAAACTTTTGAGGTTCATTGTGATGCAAGTGGTACCGGAATTGGCGGAGTTTTAATGCAAGAAAAACGAGTCATTGCTTATTTTAGTGAAAAACTCTCCGGTGCTCAACTTAACTACCCCGTGTATGACAAGGAATTGTATGCTTTAGTGTGTGCCCTCCATGTTTGGGAACATTATCTTAGACCTCATGAGTTTGTCATCCATACCGATCATGAAACGCTTAAGTACTTTAAAGGTCAAACTAAATTGAACAAGCGTCATGCCAAATGGAGTGAATTTATTGAATCTTTCCCATATGTGATCAAGTACATTAAGGGAAAGGAAAATGTAGTTGCCCATGCACTTTCACGCATATGCACGCTTGTCACACAACTTGAGTTGAATGTTATTGGTTTTGAGCACATCAAAGATTTGTATGCTAGTGATCCATCTTTTGCACCTCATTATGCTAAATGTTTGACGCATACATCTTGGGAACAATATTACCTCAAGGATGGTTATCTTATGAGAGCTAACAAACTATGCATACCCGAGTCTTCTCTTCGTTTGCTCCTTTTGCAAGAGGCTCATGGCGGTGGACTCATGGGACACTTTGGACGCGACAAGACATTCGCCACGCTCTCCAAGAACTACTTTTGGCCAAAGATGTTTCGAGACGTCTCACGCTTCACCACAAGATGCTCAACATGCCGCAAAGCTAAGTCAAAAGCTCAATCTCATGGTCTTTACATGCCTCTTCCTATTCCTTATCAACCTTGGGAAGACATTAGCATGGACTTTGTACTTGGTTTGCCTAGAACTCAAAATGGAAAGGACTCCGTATTTGTTGTTGTGGACCGATTTTCTAAAATGGCACATTTCATTCCTTGCAACAAGGTAGACGATGCTTCACATATTGCAAATCTCTTTCGTAGGGAAATCTTGCGCCTCCATGGAGTACCAAAGTCAATCGTCTCCGACCGCGACGTCAAGTTCTTGAGTTACTTTTGGAAAACTCTTTGCGCCAAGCTCGGAATCAAGCTCTTGTTCTCCTCCGCATACCATCCTCAAACCGACGGCCAAACGGAGGTGACGAACCGGACGCTCTCCACTCTACTTCGCGTGTTGATCAAGAAGAACATCAAGGAGTGGGAGGCGTGTCTACCCATCGCCGAGTACGCCTACAACCGCGCAAGACATTCGACGACCGGCAAGTCCCCCTTCGAGGTCGTCTACGGCTTCAACCCATTGTCCCCATTGGACATTCTACCTCTACCTCTACAAGAGCGCACCAACCTCGACGCAAGTGCCCGTGCAAGCTACATCAAGAAGATGCATGAAGATACAAGAAACACCATCGAGCGCCAAGTACAACGACTAGCAACCAAGCTCAACATAAACAAGCAACCCATGATCTTCAACATAGGCGATCTTGTGTGGCTACACCTTCGCAAGGAACGCTTCCCCAACGAACGCAAGTCCAAACTACTACCCCGAGCCGACGGACCCTTCAAGGTGTTAGTGCGCTACAACAACAACGCCTACAAGCTCGACCTACCAAGCGACAAGTACAACGTGAGCGACACCTTCAACGTCAAAGACCTCTTGCCTTTCCATGGTGATGAAGATCTAGATCCGAGGTCGGATCCTTTCGAAGGGAGGGGATATGATGCGGAGCATCCTTCCATCATCCCCATGGACTCTTCATCAACACATCCAACCCCACAAGGACCTATGACTCGAGCACGTGCAAGAGCTCTCGAAACCGAGGTGACATCACTCCTCTCACAATTCCCTTTTGATTCACATGAGACATGGTTACTACCTCAAATGGAAATGCTATGCATACTCAGGTACCAAGGAGTCAACCATGAAGAGGCTAGGAAGCAAGGAGATCCGGAGGCGGAAGACATGCATGAAGACGGAGAGGAGAAAGCAACCAGGACCAGAGAGGCCGGACGATTCGGACGGAGGCCCGGACGATCCGGACAGAGCCCGGATGATCCGGACCCCGGTCCAGACGATCCGGCTAACGCCACCGAAGGCAACAGAAGCTCCCTCCCGTCCCGGATCATCCGGACCCCGTCCCGGATCATCCGGACCCCGCCCGGACATCCGGACCGTCTGCCGGACATCCGGCCCTGCGCCGCCACCAGCCGAGCACCCGGATCATCCGGGCCTGCACCCGGATCATCCGGACCAGCCCGGATCATCCGGCCAGCGCCTGTGTGCGCGTGTTGGGCTGAGCCCATGTACCCCTTCGCCCCAAACTCTATATATAGGACCCCATTTCCTCACTTTGAGACTTAGCATTGGATTAGCTCATATTTGTGTGAGAGCCTTTTCTCATCCACCCGGTTACTTCTCCTCGGAGATCAGGACCTCCGTCTAGGAGAAGATCCCTCAGCGGATTCAAGACCCCTATCTAGGGAAGAACATCAAGGCCTCCTCTTGGAGATGAACGGTTCCGTTGTATCCTTACCCTAGTTGACTATGTATCTTGTGGATCTCATGTGTGTATGTTGATCTAGCACTTGTGTGATCGATTCCTTGTTGGTTGAGTGATTTCCTCTCGTTTTCCCCGTGTTTCCCCTCGTGCTTCCGCGTGTTCTTCGTGTTTCCCCCGTAGGATCCCCTCCAAACGTGAAAGATCGACGAATTAGGGTTCCACCCTACATCACTGGTGGTCCGGTCCATACATTAATCTGGCCAAGCTAGGACCCCCTAGTCCAGGACATCGTCACCAAGCCTACAGGAGATCTTCATCTTGATTACAACGAGGGCCAGGGCCAATATGGCCCATTCATCAGTCTTCGGTGGGTCCTTGGCCCGGCCCATAACCAATGGACTGACGTGGCAAACACCCCCTAATCCAGGACACGAACACCTAGTGTCGACCTAAGGGGAGGAGGAGTCTCCTCCTTTTCCAATTCGCCCTTATCTTCTAAGAAGCTAAGGGGAGGGGCCACACCTTAATGGGCCACTGATTGCTTGTATTTGCATTGATATTTTCCCGAAGAGGAGAGGATGATGCAACACAACAACGGTAAGTATTTCCCTCAGTTATGACATTGGTACAACGAGGTGCTATATAAACGGTTTTTAACCCCTTTCTGCAACGGTGTTCCGAACCGTCACCTAGTGAGTGTGGGCGGTAGGGGGTCCTTCCCACACGACCTAGAAATCGTCGAGGATATGCCCTCCTGGCACACACGCTCGGCAAAATGAAGTCGTGTGCGACCAACGAGCGAGCAAATACGGTTATACGTATAGTAGTGATAAAAAATACAATTATACAGGCGAAATCGTTTCCGGTCGTAAGTACTGATAACCCACAAGTATAGGGGATCGCAACAGTTTTCGAGGGTAGATTATTCAACCCAAGTTTATTGATTCGACACAAGGGGAGCCAAAGAATATTCTCAAGTATTAGCAGTTGAGTTGTCAA
The DNA here is from genome assembly GCA_963921465.1 of Triticum timopheevii. Taxonomy (NCBI): domain Eukaryota; kingdom Viridiplantae; phylum Streptophyta; class Magnoliopsida; order Poales; family Poaceae; genus Triticum; species Triticum timopheevii. The sequence goes on from OY997272.1 coordinate 250,284,211, forward strand.
TTCAACCACACCTGGATAACTTAGTATCTGCAGCAAAGTGTTTAGTAGCAAAGTAGTATGGAAGTAATGGTAACAGTGGCAAAAGTAACGGTAGCAGTTTTATAGTAATTGTAACAGTAGCAACGGTAACGTAAATAAGCAAAGCACAATATGTGGAAAGCTCGTAGGCATTGGATTAGTGATGGATAATTATGTCAGATGAGGCTCATCATGTAACAGTTATAACATAGGGTGACACAGAACTAGCTCCAGTTCATCAATGTAATGTAGGCATGTATTCCGAATATAGTCATACGTGCTTATGGAAAAGAACTTGCATGACATCTTTTGTCCTGCCCTCCCGTGGCACCTGATGGAAACTAAGGGATATTAAGGCCTCCTTTTAATAGAGTACCAGACCAAAGCATTAAAACATAGTGAATACATGAACTCCTCAAACTACGGTCATCACCGAGAAGTATCCCGATTATTGTCACTTCGGGGTTGTCGGATCATAACACATAATAGGTGAATATAGACTTGCAAGATAGGATCAAGAACTCACATATATTCATGAAAACATAATAGGTTCAGATCTGAAATCATGCCACTCGGGCCCTAGTGACAAGCATTAAGCATAGCAAAGTCGTAGCAACATCAATCTCAGAACATAGTGGATACTAGGGATCAAACCCTAACAAAACTAACTTGATTACATGGTAAATCTCATCCAACCCATCACCGTCCAGCAAGCCTACGATGGAATTACTCACGCACGGCGGTGAGCATCATGAAATTGGTGATGGAGGATGGTTGATGATGATGACGGCGTCGAATCCCCCTCTCCGAAGCCCCGAACGGACTCCAGAACAGCCCTCTCGAGAGAGATTAGGGCTTGCCGGCGGCTCCGTATCGTAAAACGTGATGAAACTTTCTCTCTGATTTTTTTTCTCCGCGAAAGAGAATATATGGAGTTGGAGTTGAGGTCGATGGACATCCAGGGGGCCCATGAGGCAGGGGGCGCGCCCAGGGGGAGGGGCGCGCCCCCCACCCTCATGGACAGGGTGTGGGCCCCCTAGCCTTGATTATTTCGCCAGTATTTTTTATATTTTCCAAAAATAATCGCCGTGGATTTTCAGGTCATTCCGAGAACTTTTGTTTCTGCACAAAAATAACAGCATGGCAGTTCTGCTGAAAACAGTGTCAGTCCGGGTTAGTTTCATTCAAATCATGCAAGTTAGAGTCCAAAACAAGTCAGTCGTAAGTACATCCCACATAGTCAATCCCCGCGAAACATTTTCGTTCGTATATACATCCCACACAGTCGCTGTAAGGAAAAGTTTCCGTTCGTAGGTACATCACACACAATTTTCCCCGTTAAATCGTTTGTAGTAGCATTCCCATCGCACACAATATTAACAATTTTATCTTTTGCATTACTAAATGCATCACACACGGTGCATAGAAAAAACTGTGTGGCAAAGGCTGTCCATCACACACAGTTTTTATGCGGTAAACGTTTGCGCAAGTTGGCCTAACGCAAACGGTTTTTGAAGAGAATGTCGTGTGTGATTGTTCATCGATTGAACATGGTTTATTCCTAGAAACTGTGTGTGTTGCCTTAGATCATCGCCCACGGTATTTTTTCAATAACCGTTTGCAATAGCAAAAACCAATTAGCAGGCTAATTCACCATTAGCAGGCTAATTACCCTATTATTAATAATCCATTTATTACTCTAATTGACATTCATATAAAACACATAATATATTTCATTCCCATATTAAGGAAGCAGGATTTCATAATTGAAATACATCAGAGTACGACATGATATAGCTTCAGCACTCAGCTACCCCATTACACAACTGCACCAACACCAAGTTTCACATGCAATATATAGAACCTTTCGAAATTAGCATCACAAACAGTACATAGACAGATGCATCTCATCGGGAAAACTGCTGAAGCGGAAGGCGAATATTGAGCCTTCATTGATGTTGAAGGTCTTTGCAACTTTAGGCCAGTGCATGTGGATGATTGACCGTCCATCCTTCGTCCTCTTCAGGAACACTTAAATATTGAACCATGGGTGCTGTATGAAAACCTTCCTCGCCTCCTGACCATAGAGGTGGTTTGAGAGGTAATCATCAGTGAAATGCTTTGGAAAGGCCTGAAAACAAGGTTGTGCATAAATATCTTCTCTATATTGGAAATGGGGCAAAGGAATAAAAAAAGGCAAGGTATAATAGTTAGTACCATCTTGTAGTGAACTGATGTCTTCTTCATTGTGCAGACAAAGATCTTGTTGTTTTTTGTCGCTAATTTATTTATCCTAACAATCTTTCTGAGTTTCTTGACTTGATTGATATTCATGGACAACTCATTTCCCCATATGCAAAAAGGGTCGAACAGTGGGTCAAAACCTCTGACAGCAGGACCTACACGTGCAAGACCAAATTGTTAAAAACCTAAATATTAGAATGGTTCTTGCAATTGCACAATAATGTGCTATTAGACAATGGACCATGCACGCGCTAACCTCAATTGTAAACCTCAGTGCTTCCCATTGTTTCCCTGCAACACATATATGGTAGTTAGTCATCGGGTTAAGTAAGGGTTCGCATGCTATCAGTAAAATATGTTGATGAAAAATAAGCACATTGCAGATTCATCAGATTAATTCAAGCGACATGGAAAACCCATTTATCCAAAGCATGTTTGAGAACTAGGAAATATAGCACTTGTATATGTTTCTCATGTATTAAGTGCAACCAAATTTGATTTATTCTTCACATGCACAACAACACAAAATTCCACCCACGACAATTGGACATTGCATTGCGAAATTGAACCAAGCAGTTAACTAAACACCACAACAAATGAACCAAACATTAACTGATCACCACATTGCATAATATAACATACTCCTAATAGAAGATCATACAGTTAACCGAACCAAGCATGCTTAACAACTTGGAAATATAGCAATTGTATTTGTTTCTCATGTATTTAGTACAGCCAAATTCAATTTACTTCTACATGGTATACAATAATAGAATGCACCCACAACTATTGAACATCGCATTGCAGAATTGAACCAAACAGTTAACTAAACACCACAACACAAATGAACCAAACGTTAGCTGAGCACCACATTGCACAATGTATAACCAAACTAAGCATGCTTGATAACTTGGAAATCTAGCAATTGTATTCGTTTCTGATGTATTTTGTAAAGATAAATTCGATTTATTTCTCACATGGAAGACAATACAAAATTGCAGCCTGAAGAATTGAACATCACATTTGCAGAATTGAACCAAACAATTACCTGAAGATGACAAATAATTAACCAAACAGTTAATAAGTGAGCACCACACTGCACGACATATAGAACATATACACAGGAGCAATATATTGCATGGTAAAATTAGATAGCACAATTCACTAGAATTTGTTAAGGAAAGGCAGGAGCAACAAAAACAAGGGGTAAACCGAGCATGCTTAACCGGCGTAGCTAGCAAATGGCAAGGTGCTCCTCAAAGATCTGGAGGTCGGCACGAATGGTAGCCATCACGACCTCATCCACGCATGCGGCCATGATTTGCTTTCCGCTGCCAAATGCTCCTTGAGCTCCTGGCTATACTGCATGCATCGTGGCTTAGCGCGGCGCTTATTTGATGGAGGGGGTCGGTGATTAGGGTGGAAGGTGTAGTGCCGGCGGTCGGGGCATGTGGCATGTGGAAGGAGGAGGATGGGGGTCTGGTGTGGATTACCTGCCTGGATAGACGAGGCCGAGCAGCGTGAAGGAGGGTCGCTGGTGAGGAGGTGGCGCTGCAAGCAATGAGTGAAGGTTTCAACTTGGAAAGGAAGGTAGAAATAGGGGAAATGAGGCTTTTGGTAAGGGGGAGGGGGCGGGGAGGTAGATATTTCCGCGGAAGCCGAAAATTTGGAATCGCTTCAGCGAAAAAACTGGCGCGCAAAGTGTCATCAGACAGGGTCCCTTATTCAGAACTGTGTACGATATGTGAACATCACAAACGATTCAGATAGCTTAACCCGTGTGTGATGAGTTTGAACGTCAAAAAATTTGGTTCCAGTTTCCCTGGTTATAGTGCTCATCCACGTCATTGCATAATTTGGTTACACAAAGGAGACTACAGCACACCCACACTTCTTCGAGCAAGTTTAGCAATAAAATAGAGCTAGCTGGCCTAAACATTACTCTAACAAATTAAAGACCAGCGCTCTTAATTAAACAAAACAAAGAGTACTACTACGGCTGGTGCTCGTCGATCTCCGCCGCCTCCTCCATGTCCAGCTCGCGCCCGACGGTTTCCTGGAGTAGGAGCTCCATGGCATCCATCACACCATATTCGGCAAGCATCTCGCCATCCGTGTTCACCATCTCTTTGGAAAAGGCCGCCACGAGCTGGGCGTGGGCGTCCGCGATATGGGCTTGGACGGGCTCCATCATCGCAAGGTATGCGGCAGAGGAACGGACGGCTACTCGAATGCTCTCGACGATTGCCAACTCTTTGGCCGTGGGTTGCCGACAGTTGTCGGAGAAGCTTCGTTTAATTTGTGCGGTGACCGCCATGAGCTGGGCGTGGGCGGCCTCGACATGGTCGTGGGCGGCCTCCATCAGGGCTAAGGCCACCGCTATGGAACGGACAACTGATGTGCCGCTCTTGCCAGCTGCTAACCCCGAGGCAGATGTTGCTGCCGCCAACTGACAAGCAACAACGGCCATTTGGGCTGCCTTGGCCACCCGGTCGCAGATTGCGGCCACGCTCATGCACCTTGTTAGCATGCGCATGGCGGCTGCGGCCGCGCTCTCGCTGGAGTGGGCCGCCAAAGTTGCCCTCATGACGCGGGTCCACGTCCCCATCTTTCACCGGCGATGATTGAACAATGAAATGATATTTGAGGAGCGAGCTAGTGTGCTTGACATGCCAGCTGTGGACTATAGCCAACGCACCTTCTCGCGTAAGCCATAGGCGTACTATACACCCACGGTGCTACAGGATATTTTGTACTGCATCTCATACGGTTGGTGATAATAAACTATGTGGGATCTACTTGATTTTTAATTTTGATTTGAATTACATAATGGGGTCACAGTGGCAATGGACGGTGTTGAATTGCTAGACCTTTTATCTGCAGTGAACATGCAACTATATGTGTGTCATAAAAAATTTGGAATTATTCAGGGTTCGTTTGGAAAATTTATACATTAAATTGGTTTTCTAGCCATTTCAGGTGCACAATTCAAAATTGAAGCACATGCTCCAGTCCATAAAAACAGGTTGCCAAATCAAATGTTTGTCCTTGGTTGCAAGCTTAGGTCACATGCAAGAAATGAGAATGAATGTCAAACACCTTGACACTGTCGCTCATCCGCTAACATTGAGATACATGCTTTTAACATTCTAGTAAATCAAAAGCTCATCTAAAATTCATGAAACTCGACATGATATCATGGAACGGCAGCGACATGCCGTGGTAAAAATATTGTCCCATTTGGGGCAGGTGTGGGTATAGCTTCTCGCAAACCAGAGCTTCTCTCACAATAAGCCTGATGGTTTCAGTAGGGTGTGTGCCACCTTGGGGGACGAAACGATATATGTTGCCTCTTCTTACTTCCAAAATGTTTCTCGTGTCAACATAGAACAACACGAGTGGTGTGTCATTTTTTGGGATTTTTTGGGTTTCGCTTGGACATTTTTATACATTAACTGAGTTTTCTATGCATTCATGTGCATAATTCAAATTTGAACTACATGCACATGCTCTAATGCATATAAATTAGTTGAAAATTCAAATCTATGTCCTTGGTTGCATGCTTAGGTCTCATGCAAGAAATGTGAATGAATGTCAAACACCCTGCCACCGTCACTCGGACGCAAACATTGAGATACCTGGTTTTTAAATTCTAGTAAATCCAAAACTCATCTGAAATTCATGAAACTTGGCATGCTATCATGGAGCGGCATCAACATGTTATGGTAAATTTTTTGTCCCATTTGGAGCAGGTTTGGGGATATGCTTCTCACAACCTAGAGGTTCTCACAACAAGCCTGATGGTTTCGGTAGGGAACATCCCACCTTTGGGGACGAAACGATATCCATTGCCTCTTATTGCTTTCAAAAAAATTCTCGTGTCAACATAGAACAACAGGAGTGTTGTGTCAATTTTTGGGATTTTTATGGGTTCGTTTTGACATTTTTACGTATTAATTGCGTTTTCAATGCATTTATGAGCACAATTCAAATTTGAACTACATGCACATGCTCTAATGCATATAAATTGGTTGAAAATTCAAATATGTGTCCTTGGTTGCATGCTTAGGTCCCATGCAAGAAATGGGAATGAATGTCAAACACCCTACCATCGTCACCCAGCCGCAAACACTGAGATTCTTGGTTTTTTTAATTCTAGTAAATCCAAAACTCGTCTGAAATTCATAAAGTTGGCATGCTGTCATGGAGCGGCATCAACATGTCGTGGTAATTTTTTTGTCCCATTTGGGGCAGGTTTGGGGATAAGCTTCTCACAAATCAAAGGTTCTCACAACCAGCCTAATGGTTTCGGTAGGGAACGTCCCACCTTTGGGGACGAAATGATATCTGCTGCCTCTTATTGCTTTCAAAATTATGCTAGTATCAACATAGAACAACAGAAGTGTTGTGTCAATTTTTGGGATTTTTCGGGGTTCGTTTGGACATTTTTATGCATTAGTTGAGTTTTCAATGCATTTATGTGCATAATTCAAATTTGAACTACATGCACATGCTCTAATGCATATAAATTGGTTAAAAATTCAAATCTGTGTCCTTGGTTTCATGCTTAGATCCCATACAAGAAATGGGAATGAATGTCAAACGCCCTGCCTCCGTCACTCGGCCGCAAACATTGAGATTCTTGGTTTTTAAATTCTAGTAAATCCAAAACTCGTCTGAAATTCATGAAACTTGGCATGCTATCATGGAGCGGCATCAACATGCCGTAGTAAAGTTTTTGTCCCATTTGGGGCAGGTTTGGGTATAAGCTTCTCACAAACTAGAGCTTCTCACAACAAGCCTGATGGTTTCGGTAGGGAACATCCCACCTTTGGGGATGAAATGATATCAACTGCGAACATAGAACAACAGGAGTGTTGTGTCAATTTTTGGGATTTTTCGGGGTTCATTTGGACATTTTTATGCATTAATTGAGTTTTTGATGCATTTATGTGCATAATTCAAATTTTGAACTACACGCACATGCTCTAATGCATATAAATTGGTTGAAAATTCAAATTTGTGTCCTTGGTTGCATGCTTGGTTCCCATGCAAGAAATGAGAATGAATGTCAAACACTCTGCCACCGTCACTCGGCCACAAACATTGAGATTCCTGGTTTTTAAATTCTAGTAAATCCAAAACTCGTCTGAAATTCATGAAACTTGGCATGCTATCATGGAGCGGCATCAACATGTCGTGGTAATTTTTTTGTCCCATTTGGAGCAGGTTTCGGTATAAGCTTCTCACAAACCAAAGCTTCTCACAACAAGCCTGATGGTTTCGGTAGGGAAAACCCCACCTTCGGGGACAAAATGATATCCGGTGCCTCTTATTGCTATCAAAATTTTTCTAGTGTCAACATAGAACAACAGGAGTGTTGTGTTAAATTTTGCAATTTTTCGGGGTTCGTTTGGACATTTTTATACATTAACTGGGTTTTCTAGGCATTTTATGTGCATAATTCAAATTTGAACTACATGCACATGCTCCACTGCATATAAATTGGTTGAAAACTCAAATCTTTGTCCTTGGGTGCATGCTTAGGTCCCATGCAAGAAATGGGAATGAATTTCAAACCAGTGCATTATTGATTGCCGACAAAATATTGAGATACTTTGTTTTTAAATTCTAGCAAATCCAAAACTCGTGTGAAATTCATGAGACTTGGCATGCTATCATGGAATGGCACCCGACTTGATGTGGTATTTTTTGTGTCCATTTTGAGGGAAGAAGCACTCGAATAACAGCCAACAAAGGCATTTTCAAACAAATAGTGATGAGGACATGACTACCTTGGATATGACCAAAAATATTGCATATATGCATATTTGTCAGGTGATTTCTAGTGCAAACTATTCAATAATCTATTTATGTTATCCAGAACAAAAATACTTCACACACTTTTGTGTTTTGTCTAATTGCAGGTGTATGGGACATTTGTACAATCCACATATGAAGATAAGGAAGAAAGAGATGTTTATTTGCTGTCCAAAAAGTTCTCTCACGTCACTTTTGGCCCAAGAGAAGATAGAGTCCAAGTCTCTCACGTTCTGGATTCAGATTCGGACTGCACAGACGTACCTGACTCAAAACGCACACAAGTTTTTCATACGGACTCCGAATTGGGTGATTCTTTTTTTGTTGGAAACTAGATTTCGTCACTTTCCAACCCAATTGGAATCACCTTCAAATTCGTCCGGAGCGTTGAGTTGTGGACGAAACAATCTGATGCTGCAGCAGAATCCGAGTCAAACTACAAGTCCAAAGGTGTTACATCACCTCCACTTGGGCCCATTGGCCTTGTACGACCTAGATTTAGTTTTAGGCTGCCTTGGGACGTCCTCCCACCTCCTTGGCCGCCACCCCTTGCTCCTATATAAGTAGATCCATCTAGTAGCTTTTCCTGGGGATTTGTTTAGTTAAAAGTTAGCCATTGCAACTTCGTGTGCTTCGTTTGTGTCCAACGACCAGACCAAGACCACTTTTCGGATCCCCACCTTTATCAATACTTCATATATACTCGCAATATTCAGATTGCTTTTATCATATTCTTGCTTGTTCTTCGATTGCTTGCAGGAATAGACCTTCGTGGTCAGGTTGATTGTGCTCCAGCGTGGTCAATAACCTCTCAGAGTTGGTTTAGTGATTGCTAAGGCGCAACGTCGTGCACGTTTGTAGTCGGATCGTCAAAGTCAACTTCACCAAATCGATAGTTATCATCTCATCGAAAGATCGGGACACCCCCGCCTCTATCAAGTGGTATCAGTTTTCAGGTTGCTCGGTGAGAATTTCCAGTTTTCCTAGATTAGATTTATTTTCCTACCTATTGTCCAAGAAAAAGCCACAAAAAAGAGTTAGATCTATTCATCCTTGGTCCAAGCCAGTCTGAGCCTTTGCAATTTTCTTTTCATTGCTTGCATAGTTGAATTATCGGTTGCATCGTCGTGTCGAGTTGCTGGTCTTAGTGTCTAGTTCGTTTAGAGTTTCGAGTTCTGTTCACATTAGTCACGCCACCGCTGCATCATTATCTCTTCCGCTGTCCACCACCCATCCATCAATTTCCACCACGTGCTACCCACCATTCATTGTCATAATAATAGTTGAGATCGTTCACATCTTCGCTTGATCCAATCTGCGTCTTATCTAGTTTGTTTTGGAAAGAGGGAGAAAAAAAAGAGAGAGAAAAACGAGAAAAAAAAGAGAAAAAAAGTCATAGAAAAAAAGGAGAAAAAAAATCAAAAAAATCGGCACAAACTTTTTCAGAGGAAAGTTGGAGACAAAGTTGTTGTATATCCTGCTTGGCAGTTGTTTTTCATCATTATCTTCACTGCCGTTGAGATCTTCACTTATATCTTGCTGTCAAGAGCTACTTAGTATCCGTCATTGATGTTAGTTGTGCTACGCCGTGACCTCATTAGTGTTCTAGGCTCGCGTCTCTAGTTCGGTCTAGCCTAGGACCAGCACAGTACCGTCGTTGAGCGTTTATTCAACATTGCATCTTTGAATTGATTATTGCTAATCTTTTGCTACCATATATAGCCAACCCAGCTCCACATATTTCTACACCGTGTATACGTACGCTCCCCTGGCAATCGCTTTACTCAATATTCGGAGTTACTTTACACCGCTAGTTGCCGATCACCGCCTGCTGCATGGTAAGAACTTGTAAGACATTGATATTTGCTTTACTGTGAGCGTTTTACCACCACATCCTAGTAGTTATAGGAACATTATTTTTGGGTTTTGTTTCTTGTTCTACTAATCATGACAGGATCCAGAGTCAATTCATGGGCTTTGTCGATCGCGGGAGACGTGCCACCACCTTTGCAAATACAACAACCGTCACGAGAGGTGCACAAACATCCAAATGCACATGATCAGGTTAATGTATCTATACCACCATTTAATGGCCGTTTTAAACCTGCTTTATATATTGAATGGGAGTTCGACATAAAAAATATATTTGCTTCCCATAATTTCGATGAACATAAAAAGGTTAAGGTTGCGGTTGGTTCTTTCACTGGTTATGCTTTGGTTTGGTGGAGTGAATATTGTCGGTTACACCCTGATTATATACCTACTACTTGGGATGATTTGAAACTTGCCATGCGACATACTTTCGTCCCTGCTTATTATACTCATGACATGATTAAGAAGTTGCAACACTTAAAACAAGGTAGTAAAACTGTAACAAAATATTATGATGATTTACAAACTACCTTGTTGCATTCCTCTTTAGAAGAAAGTGAAGATGATTTTATGGATAGATTTTGGGGAGGATTAAACCGTGATATTCAAGAGATACTAATTCATGAAGAGTGTTATCCTATGGACCATTTGTTTCATCTTGCTTGCAAAGCTGAACAGGAAATAAAACGACGTGTTGGCCACGAGGAGAACAAGCGCATGGTGCACATTCCAAGAGTTGATATGATTGTTCCTTCAACTACTAGGCATACTATGACAACCACATCCGTTGTTGTCAGGACTACATCACCTCCACCATGTGACACATCGCCCCCGAGAGTGGCTACATCATCTGAGTTGATCATAAGAGGTAATGACAAAGGTACTGATCTTCCATCTCTACATGAGAATGATGAATGCCTTGTCAATTTGAATGCACCATCTGATGAGCTACCCACTACTTTGATCACACCACCTATTTTAGAGGACTACGTTGATAATTTGACTTTGCCATGTGATCAAACAACTGAAATACCAACAATTTTGAGTGCACCCATTGAATTAACTATTGATGCAAAAGAACCAATGTTTAATCATTTTGATATGACCTCTAATCTTGGTGATGATTCTGTGTTGAATGACTTATTGCATGTTTGCTTATTTAAGCATGTTGTAGCATGTGAATTTGATGCAAGTAAGGTTTATTCACCAATGTTGGGATGGTTTAATGATGAACATTGTCAATCTTTTGAAATGAATAAGAGCTTCACTTATATGTGCAAACTGAGTTGCAATATTTTCATGCCTTCTACTTCTTGTGCTAATTTTTTGGCTTTAGATTTTATGAACTATGCAAGTTACTTATCTATTCATGTGTCATATATGCAAAAATCAAGGGAAGTAAAAATGGATGACATATACATATACAACATGTACACCTTGTCTCTTTTGTTAGCCACATTTCAGATTAAGCAACGCCGAGGACGGCTTTATTTTCAAGAAGGGGAGGATGATGAGGACATGACTACCTTGGATATGACCAAAAATATTGCATATATGCATATTTGTCAGGTGATTTCTAGTGCAAACTATTCAATAATCTATTTATGTTATCCAGAACAAAAATACTTCACACACTTTTGTGTTTTGTCTAATTGCAGGTGTATGGGACATTTGTACAATCCACATATGAAGATAAGGAAGAAAGAGATGTTTATTTGCTGTCCAAAAAGTTCTCTCACGTCACTTTTGGCCCAAGAGAAGATAGAGTCCAAGTCTCTCACGTTCTGGATTCAGATTCGGACTGCACAGACGTACCTGACTCAAAACGCACACAAGTTTTTCATACGGACTCCGAATTGGGTGATTCTTTTTTTGTTGGAAACTAGATTTCGTCACTTTCCAACCCAATTGGAATCACCTTCAAATTCGTCCGGAGCGTTGAGTTGTGGACGAAACAATCTGATGCTGCAGCAGAATCCGAGTCAAACTACAAGTCCAAAGGTGTTACATCACCTCCACTTGGGCCCATTGGCCTTGTACGACCTAGATTTAGTTTTAGGCTGCCTTGGGACGTCCTCCCACCTCCTTGGCCGCCACCCCTTGCTCCTATATAAGTAGATCCATCTAGTAGCTTTTCCTGGGGATTTGTTTAGTTAAAAGTTAGCCATTGCAACTTCGTGTGCTTCGTTTGTGTCCAACGACCAGACCAAGACCACTTTTCGGATCCCCACCTTTATCAATACTTCATATATACTCGCAATATTCAGATTGCTTTTATCATATTCTTGCTTGTTCTTCGATTGCTTGCAGGAATAGACCTTCGTGGTCAGGTTGATTGTGCTCCAGCGTGGTCAATAACCTCTCAGAGTTGGTTTAGTGATTGCTAAGGCGCAACGTCGTGCACGTTTGTAGTCGGATCGTCAAAGTCAACTTCACCAAATCGATAGTTATCATCTCATCGAAAGATCGGGACACCCCCGCCTCTATCAAGTGGTATCAGTTTTCAGGTTGCTCGGTGAGAATTTCCAGTTTTCCTAGATTAGATTTATTTTCCTACCTATTGTCCAAGAAAAAGCCACAAAAAAGAGTTAGATCTATTCATCCTTGGTCCAAGCCAGTCTGAGCCTTTGCAATTTTCTTTTCATTGCTTGCATAGTTGAATTATCGGTTGCATCGTCGTGTCGAGTTGCTGGTCTTAGTGTCTAGTTCGTTTAGAGTTTCGAGTTCTGTTCACATTAGTCACGCCACCGCTGCATCATTATCTCTTCCGCTGTCCACCACCCATCCATCAATTTCCACCACGTGCTACCCACCATTCATTGTCATAATAATAGTTGAGATCGTTCACATCTTCGCTTGATCCAATCTGCGTCTTATCTAGTTTGTTTTGGAAAGAGGGAGAAAAAAAAGAGAGAGAAAAACGAGAAAAAAAAGAGAAAAAAAGTCAGAGAAAAAAAGGAGAAAAAAAATCAAAAAAATCGGCACAAACTTTTTCAGAGGAAAGTTGGAGACAAAGTTGTTGTATATCCTGCTTGGCAGTTGTTTTTCATCATTATCTTCACTGCCGTTGAGATCTTCACTTATATCTTGCTGTCAAGAGCTACTTAGTATCCTTCATTGATGTTAGTTGTGCTACGCCGTGACCTCATTAGTGTTCTAGGCTCGCGTCTCTAGTTCGGTCTAGCCTAGGACCAGCACAGTACCGTCGTTGAGCGTTTATTCAACATTGCATCTTTGAATTGATTATTGCTAATCTTTTGCTACCATATATAGCCAACCCAGCTCCACATATTTCTACACCGTGTATACGTACGCTCCCCTGGCAATCGCTTTACTCAATATTCGGAGTTACTTTACACCGCTAGTTGCCGATCACCGCCTGCTGCATGGTAAGAACTTGTAAGACATTGATATTTGCTTTACTGTGAGCGTTTTACCACCACATCCTAGTAGTTATAGGAACATTATTTTTGGGTTTTGTTTCTTGTTCTACTAATCATGACAGGATCCAGAGTCAATTCATGGGCTTTGTCGATCGCGGGAGACGTGCCACCACCTTTGCAAATACAACAACCGTCACGAGAGGTGCACAAACATCCAAATGCACATGATCAGGTTAATGTATCTATACCACCATTTAATGGCCGTTTTAAACCTGCTTTATATATTGAATGGGAGTTCGACATAAAAAATATATTTGCTTCCCATAATTTCGATGAACATAAAAAGGTTAAGGTTGCGGTTGGTTCTTTCACTGGTTATGCTTTGGTTTGGTGGAGTGAATATTGTCGGTTACACCCTGATTATATACCTACTACTTGGGATGATTTGAAACTTGCCATGCGACATACTTTCGTCCCTGCTTATTATACTCATGACATGATTAAGAAGTTGCAACACTTAAAACAAGGTAGTAAAACTGTAACAAAATATTATGATGATTTACAAACTACCTTGTTGCATTCCTCTTTAGAAGAAAGTGAAGATGATTTTATGGATAGATTTTGGGGAGGATTAAACCGTGATATTCAAGAGATACTAATTCATGAAGAGTGTTATCCTATGGACCATTTGTTTCATCTTGCTTGCAAAGCTGAACAGGAAATAAAACGACGTGTTGGCCACGAGGAGAACAAGCGCATGGTGCACATTCCAAGAGTTGATATGATTGTTCCTTCAACTACTAGGCATACTATGACAACCACATCCGTTGTTGTCAGGACTACATCACCTCCACCATGTGACACATCGCCCCCGAGAGTGGCTACATCATCTGAGTTGATCATAAGAGGTAATGACAAAGGTACTGATCTTCCATCTCTACATGAGAATGATGAATGCCTTGTCAATTTGAATGCACCATCTGATGAGCTACCCACTACTTTGATCACACCACCTATTTTAGAGGACTACGTTGATAATTTGACTTTGCCATGTGATCAAACAACTGAAATACCAACAATTTTGAGTGCACCCATTGAATTAACTATTGATGCAAAAGAACCAATGTTTAATCATTTTGATATGACCTCTAATCTTGGTGATGATTCTGTGTTGAATGACTTATTGCATGTTTGCTTATTTAAGCATGTTGTAGCATGTGAATTTGATGCAAGTAAGGTTTATTCACCAATGTTGGGATGGTTTAATGATGAACATTGTCAATCTTTTGAAATGAATAAGAGCTTCACTTATATGTGCAAACTGAGTTGCAATATTTTCATGCCTTCTACTTCTTGTGCTAATTTTTTGGCTTTAGATTTTATGAACTATGCAAGTTACTTATCTATTCATGTGTCATATATGCAAAAATCAAGGGAAGTAAAAATGGATGACATATACATATACAACATGTACACCTTGTCTCTTTTGTTAGCCACATTTCAGATTAAGCAACGCCGAGGACGGCTTTATTTTCAAGAAGGGGAGGATGATGAGGACATGACTACCTTGGATATGACCAAAAATATTGCATATATGCATATTTGTCAGGTGATTTCTAGTGCAAACTATTCAATAATCTATTTATGTTATCCAGAACAAAAATACTTCACACACTTTTGTGTTTTGTCTAATTGCAGGTGTATGGGACATTTGTACAATCCACATATGAAGATAAGGAAGAAAGAGATGTTTATTTGCTGTCCAAAAAGTTCTCTCACGTCACTTTTGGCCCAAGAGAAGATAGAGTCCAAGTCTCTCACGTTCTGGATTCAGATTCGGACTGCACAGACGTACCTGACTCAAAACGCACACAAGTTTTTCATACGGACTCCGAATTGGGTGATTCTTTTTTTGTTGGAAACTAGATTTCGTGCACTTTCCAACCCAATTGGAATCACCTTCAAATTCGTCCGGAGCGTTGAGTTGTGGACAAAACAATCTGATGCTGCAGCAGAATCCGAGTCAAACTACAAGTCCAAAGGTGTTACATCACCTCCACTTGGGCCCATTGGCCTTGTACGACCTAGATTTAGTTTTAGGCTGCCTTGGGACGTCCTCCCACCTCCTTGGCCGCCACCCCTTGCTCCTATATAAGTAGATCCATCTAGTAGCATTTCCTGGGGATTTGTTTAGTTAAAAGTTAGCCATTGCAACTTCGTGTGCTTCGTTTGTGTCCAACGACCAGACCAAGACCACTTTTCGGATCCCCACCTTTATCAATACTTCATATATACTCGCAATATTCAGATTGCTTTTATCATATTCTTGCTTGTTCTTCGATTGCTTGCAGGAATAGACCTTCGTGGTCAGGTTGATTGTGCTCCAGCGTGGTCAATAACCTCTCAGAGTTGGTTTAGTGATTGCTAAGGCGCAACGTCGTGCACGTTTGTAGTCGGATCGTCAAAGTCAACTTCACCAAATCGATAGTTATCATCTCATCGAAAGATCGGGACACCCCCGCCTCTATCAAATAGCTGCCACTCTAACATCGCAAACGTTTGTATAATTCAAATCATGTGCGTTATGTTAACCATTCACGTGATGCCACGTGTCTTGGTTTTAATGGCTATAGGAGGTGCCGTGTAGGCAGCTGCTTGACTTAATAGGAGGCGTGCGAGCGCAGTCCGGTGCGCAGGCTGACCGAGAGGCGTGCAAGCTGTTCTCTAATGTGTAGGCTCACCGGGAAGCATGCAGATGTACGCTGCACAAGCTCACTGGGAATCGAGCCCTTTGACTTCCTTGGTCGTCCGCCTTCCTGTCCATTAATGGCGCCTGAGCTACTGCTTAATACGGGCGGGCTTAATGTTCGCCTCCCATTCCCCTCCCTCCCGCAGACCTCCACCAACGCCATGGCACAGAAGGATCATCTGCCACTAGTCTTCAAGTTTGGTGAAGTCGATTCCGAGCTGGAGGAGACAGAAAATAAGGAGGAATGGGGCCTCATGGACATGGCCTAGAACGAGCTGGCCGCGGCTGTTGCTGCCCTCGCTCCCGTCCCAGCTCCCATCCCCGCGCCCGCACCAGCGACCATCCCCGTAGCATTGATGGGCTGGTCGCCGAGCACTATCACAGAGCTGGAAGTCGCGGGCGTCACCGAGGTCTCCGCGGACCCGCGCGAGCTCGTGTACATGCCAACGCTAGCGCCAGCGTCCGTGCGCGCCCGTCCACCCACCACGGCGCCGGTCCCCGTGCGTTTGGCTGCACTCGCCGCGCCCGTGACCATGCGCGCGCCCCCCTCAGCGGCATGGGATGCCGCCGTCGGCCGCTACCTCTCAGTGCCGCCAGATGTCGTCCTCCCGCGCCCTGCCCATCGATCGTGCGACTGCATGATGTTTGGTTTACAAGTGAAGAACATTCTGTGCTGCCTTGAAGACTTCAACAACGGCGTCCCGGAGGACGACAACGACAAGGATGGCGCGGCTCGCCGCCTCCTCCGACGCCAGAAATAGTTTTTTTCTTGGGTTTAATATTGTATCTCGATCGCAAACGTTTTAGTTAGAACACTCGTATGCAAACCAACAGCTTCCCCGGGAAGCCAAGGGAAAATGTGCCGAGCAGGATCTGTGCAGCTCTTGATCGCAAACGTTTTAGATAGAACACCTGTATGCAAAGCGAGAGCAGGATTTGTGCATCTCTTCAACGCAAACGGTTGTTTTGGATGACCCTTATGCAACCACTTACAAACAATTTGGTAAGATTTGCATCTGTCATATTGGGTATGTTGCCATTTGTCAAACTTGAAAGATTGACATTTGTTGATCTAGTCACATTGCCATTTGTCAACCTTGTAAAACTGCAATTTGTCAAAATATGCAGCTAAAAATCACTTGCACTATCTAATTTTTGCAACTAAAATTTAGTAATTAAGCATAGATTTCATTCATAGATTAATAAGTCATGCTTAATTTATACAAACAGTTCAATTTGACAGCTGAACCGACCAAACTTTTCCCCAATTGTGCCAACCACGTACTGAAATACCTAGTTCTACTTTATATACTAGCTAATTTTAAGTACGTTGTACACTTCCACCACATCTATAGTCAGATGAACTGAACAAAATAGCCCCTAAATACTGCTATGGAGGGGCTTTGTACTACTTCCGGCAGCCTCTCCTCTGCCGAGCGCGTTAGTAAGAGGCAGAGGAGGAGGAGCCTACCGACGAGCTGGACAAGTGCAATATGGTGCCTGCCGCTACTGCAACTTCAGCGACGCTCGCCTCGAACGCCCTCTGTCGCTCCAGACGACCCTCTAGAAGCAGTGGTTCTCCTCGTAGATCTCCTGATTCCTCGCCTCTAAGGCGGTGTGTGCCGCGGCCACGGCGGCGGTAAGGCTCTTTGCGTGCTCGACGAGGCGCTCCTGCTCCTCCCGCAGGAACTCGGTGTAGCGCGCAAGGTCGCTGACGCACGTGCCGGCATCCACCTCCGCCTCCCACCTTCGGGCGGCGATGGCGGAGCGGGTGATGACCCCAGCGGTCGATGGTGGGCTGGCGGCCACGGCGACCGACGATGGGGTGGCGGCCACAACCACCACTCCCGCCTTCGGGCCACAGTGGCGGAGCAAGTGATGGCTATGGTGGCCGGCAATGGGGTGACGGCCACGACGGCCACCTCCCGCCTTCGGGCCGCGGCGGCGGAGCGGGCGATGGCCCTGGCTTTCGACGGTGATGTGGTGGCAACGGCGGCCGGCAACAGCTGTCGGCAGGCACCGGCGGCGAAGCGTGTGGTGGGTGTTCCGCGCAAACCCAACACGGACGCCACGCACACTACACTACACCGGGGACTACGCCACCGCCGCGGGGTAGCCTCCCAGCTGGTGCTGTCGTCTGATGACAGCGGAGTGGCTGAGCGACCACGACGGACCGGTGCCATTGGCGATTGTGGGAGAAGTAGACGAGATAAGCTACAGGGAGGGAGGGGAAAATGCGAGGCAGGACTCGCCGGCCGTGAGGGTTTTTATAGCAGGCCAGTAAGCATTGGGATTTTGAGGAATTTCACCCAGCCGGGCGGGAAGCTTGCACGGGAACCTGCGAGGTTGCGTGGGAATGGGCTCACCGACGATTCATTGGCGCCACCGTTTACCCAAAAGAACGCTCCCGCGCGTTGCGCAAGCTTGCGTTGTATGCCGTCTGCGGTAGCAGGGTGACAAAACATGCGAGAGGAGGACGAAAGGCCATGTACACATATGGTTAATAAATAAAATGTTTGCGATTGAATTACCTACTTTACACCGGTCCTAGTTTATAAGTAGGATTTAACTAATAAAATACGAATGAATGTCGCCAAAGATTATATAGTTGGATTCGTATTTGAACATAGTTTCCAATTATATAACTTTTATAACATGCATTAACATTTTGTTGGTTAAATTAGAGGGCAAAGTATGGCACATAATATAAAGGGGACTATAGACCAAGACGGTGGTAGTTGAAAGCACAAGTGCTCCCTCGGTGATTTTGGTAATTAATGTCAACATATCTCTTGTTGGACTAATACTTTCATGTAGTATATTTCAGATAAGGCCAACAGTGTAGTGGCATGGACAAGAGGATGTGGAACCCCTTCAAGATGCTAAGGACAAAGGATTGGCTCAAGCTCAAAGCTCATGACTCTACATTTCTATTCCAGTGATCCAAGATCACATTGAGTCTATAGGAAAGCCAATACTATTAAAAAGGGATAAGGTGTTTCTTAATGGCTTGCTTGCTCAAAATGCTTAGTGATATGCTCCAAAGCCCTCAGCCAATTTCTCATATCCACACATGTCCAAAACCAAAAGTCAAACTTGGCCCCACCGATTTGATCCATCCGGCACCACCGAGAACATTTGACATAGCCACTGCCAGAAACCCTAATCAATTTGGTCACACCGATGGGATCTCGGTCTCATCGAGATGGGATTGCAAACTCTCTGTTGTCTATTGCAATATTTTCGGTCCCACCGAAAATATGTAATCGGTCATACCGAGTTTGCCTGACCAACTCTCTGTTTTACTTATTACCAAATCGGTCCCACAGAGTTGTGCAATCGGTCAAACCGAGATGAGGTTTTACCATAACCCTTGCACATCAGTACCACCGACTTGATCATGTCGGTCCCACTGAAATTGCCTAACGGTCACATATGTACTAAATCGGTCCAACCGAGTTTTCTGATTCGGTCCCACCGAGTTTGGTATAATGTGTGTAACGGTTAGATTTTGTGTGGAGGCTATACATACCCCTCCTCCCTCTCCTCATTCGTGAGGAAAGCCATCAGAACGTGCCTACACTTCCACTACACATTTTCTGAGAGAGAGCCACCTACTCATGTGTTGAGACCAAGATATTCCAATCCAACCATAAGAATCTTTATCTCTATCCTTTCCCAAGTTGCTTTCCACTCAAATCGTCTTTCCACCAAATCCAATCCTATGAGAGTGAGTTGAGTGTTGGGGAGACAATCATTTGAAGCACAAGAGCAAGGAGTTCATCATCAACACACCATCTATTACCTTTTGGAGAGTGGTGTCTCCTAGATTGGATAGGTGTCACTTGGGAGCCTCCGACAAGATTGTGGAGTGAACCAAGGAGTTTGTAAGGGCAAGGAGATCACCTACTTTGTGAAGATCTACCCTAGTGAGGCAACTGCTTTGTGGGCGATGGCCATGGTGGGATAGACAAGGTTGCTTCTTCATGGACCCTTCGTGGGTGGAGCCCTCCGTGGACTCGCGCAGTCGTTACCCTTTGTGGGTTGAAGTCTCCATCAACGTGGATGTACGATAGCACCACCTATCGGAACCACGACAAAAACATCCGTGTCTCCAATTGCGTTTGCACACTCCAATCCCATCCCTTTACTTTCTTGCAAGTTGCATGCTTTACTTTCCACTGCTCATATACTCTTTGCATGCTTGCTTGATTTGTATTGTGAATGGTTAAACTTGTGCTTAAACTCCACCCAAACTTGAAAAACTTAAAAACTGCCAACTTTGTTTATTGAGTGTCTAATCCCCCCTCTAGACACCTCTTCTCGATCCTTTCAATTGGTATCAGAGCTTTGGTCTCCATTGCTTTGGTTTAAACACCATTGGAGGAAGATGGATGAGTGTACTTTGGGGAGTCTTAGATATAGAGTGCCTATACTTGATGGAGAGTACTTTCATGAGTGAAAAAATGAGATGCTTATGATTTTCAATGAATATCATTTGAACAAGTACATTACTAGCCCTTGTGCACCTCATGTTGATCCTATGCATCCTACCCTTGATGAGTCAATTGACATGATTCGCAATCTTAGAATTGTTAATATTATCACTAGAGGTTTGCCTAGAAACTTGATAGGTTGCTTGCCTACTCTTAAGTGTGCCTACACTATATGGAGATTTCTTGAGGAACGATTTCCAAATTATTCCTTGCAAAATCTAGATGAGATTCTCCATAAGTCTATTGCCTTGAGTAAGATGAATTCCAATGATCCTAAGTTTGGTGATTGTCTATTTGAGCTTACAAATCTTATGCGTGCCAAAGGAGATGTTGGTATTATTAGCAATATTATTTCCGAAGCTATTAGAATTCACAAAGAAGATCATTGTCAAACTCATTTATCTAATGAATCACCCTCTCTAGGAGTTGATCCACCACATGATGATGTTGAACATGGATACTATGATGAGGATGATGATAGTGACTTTGATCTTGATGATGCAATGAGACACTTTGGTCTTATGGCAAATCTTCGGGGATACATGGCAGGAGGAAAGGAATGGGTTCTTGATAGTGGATGTACCGATCACATGACCGGAGACAAAGATATGTTTCGTGAGCTTGCTGAAAACGACGGCCCTCGAAAGTATGTCACCTTTGGTGATAACTCAAAGGGTAAGGTGGTTGGCCTCGGTAAGGTGGCCATCTCACATGATAGCTCCATACAAAATGTCATCTCGATGATAAATCGCAAGTCCAAAAGATCTTCAAAAACTTAGCTAGGAAGGCCCGAAATCAATTTGAAGTGAACATCAAGAAGGTTCGCAGTGACAATGGAACGGAGTTCAAGAACGCCAATGTGGACACCTTTCTTCACAAAGAAGGGATTTCACATGAGTTCTCGGCTACGTACACACCTCAACAAAATGGAGTTGTTGAGAGGAAGAACCGGAAGCTCATCGAAATGGCGAGAATGATGCTTGATGAGTACAAGACGCCAAAGCACTTCTGGGCGGAAGCGGTTGAGACAGCTTGTCATGCGACAAATCGCTTGTATCTTCACCATCTACTCGGCAAGACGGCATACGAGCTCCTCACTGGTAACAAACCCCAAGTTGGATACTTTTGAGATTCAGCTCAAAGTGCTACATTCTTGATAAGCACCGTCGTTCTAAATTTGCTCCTAAATCTCATGAAGGATTCTACTTGGTTACGGCTCAAACTCTCACACTTATCGTGTCTACAACAGTTCACCCAAAAGGTTGAAGAGACGGTAGATGTGAAGTTTGATGAATCTAACGGCTCGCAAGTAGAGAAATTGCCAATTGATGTAGGAGATAAAGATCCTTCGGAAGCAATCCAAGACTTGTCTATTGGCAAGCTTCGTCCAATGGAGGTGAAGGAGAGTACCTCGTCCGTACAAGTGGAAGTCTCTACCTCACGACAAGGTGAACCAAGAGTTGTTATGGAAGCATCCACAAGTGGGACACACCAAGATGAAGAAAACGAGGAAGTACACCAAGATGAACTGCATCAACCTCCTTCTCCACCATGACGAGAGAATGACAGCGTCAACAATGATGAAGGCCAAGAAGAAGAACAAGATGATGAAGAAGATGTTCCACCTGATCAAAGCAAAAGCTCTCGCAAGTTTGAGCAAGAGTTGCTAGAGATCATCCCGTCGAGCAAATCTACAATGATATCCAAACTGGGAGAATCACTCGCTCTAAATCTCGTTTGGCTAATTTTTGTGAACATTATTCATTCATCTCTAGCATTGAACCCATGAAGGTTGAAGAAGCATTGGAAGATCTGGATTGGATAAACGCCATGCACGAAGAACCACACAACTTTGAGAGAAACCAAGTATGGACATTGGTCGAGAAGCCCGACAACAACCACAACATCATCGGTACCAAATGGGTGTTTCACAACAAACAAGATGAAGATGGACAAGTAGTTCGCAACAAAGCACGTCTCGTCACCCAAGGCTACACTCAAGTCGAAGGTATGGACTATGGTGAGACATATGCCCCCGTTGCTAGACTTGAGTCCATTCGCATCCTACTTGCCTATGCTAATCACCATGATATCACATTATACCAAATGGACATTAAAAGTGCTTTTCTAAGTGGTGAAATTGAGGAGGAAGTCTATGTTAAACAACCTCCCGGCTTTGTTAATCCTAAGAAACCTAATCATGTTTACAAACTTCACAAAGCTCTTTATGGTCTTAAACAAGCTCCAAGAGCATGGTATAAATGCTTGACCAAGTTCCTTATTAAAAAAGGCTTTGAAATTGGAAAAATTGATTCTACTCTTTTCACTAAAAGGGTTAATGGAGAATTATTTGTGTGCCAAATCTATGTTGATGATATTATATTTGTATCAACTAACCCTCATTTTAGTGAAAAGTTTGGTAAGCTAATGTCAGAGAAGTTTGAGATGTCCATGATGAGTGAACTCAAGTTCTTTCTTGGTTTGCAAATCAATCAAACTAAGGAAGGTACCTTTGTCTCTCAAATGAAGTATACCAAGGACTTGTTCAAGAAGTTCAATATGCAAGAATGCAAAGGTATGAGTACACCCATGCCTACTAATGGACACATTGACTTGACCAAAGATGGTGAACCCGTTGATCAAAAAGTTTATCGCTCTATGATTGGTTCATTACTATATCTATGTGCCTCTCATCCCGATATTATGCTAAGTGTGTGCATGTGTGCATGATATCAAGCAGCCCCTAAATAATGTCATCTTAAGGCCGTGAAATGGATAGTGAGATACTTAATACATACACCAAACTTTGGCATTTGGTATTCAAAGAGGGCCTCTTTTAATTTTGTTGGCTACTCCAATTCGGACTATGCCGGAGACAAGGTTGATAGAAAGTCCACTTCGGGTACTTGTCAATTTCTTGGTAGATCTCTTGTGTCTTGGTCCTCCAAGAAACAAAACTCAGTATCATTATCCACCGCCGAAGCGGAATACATTGCTGCTGGTTCATGTTGTGCCCAATTACTTTGGATGACCCGAACTCTTAAAGACTATGGGATATATGTGAAACATGTTCCTTTGCTTTGTGACAATGAGAGTGCTATTAAGATTGCTCATAATCCCGTGCAACACTCTCGAACTAAGCACATTGAAGTTCGTCATCATTTCATTCGAGATCATGTTGCTAAGGGTGATATTAACCTTAAGCATGTTCGCACCGACAAGCAATTGGCGGATATATTCACTAAACCACTTGATGAGAAAGCGTTTTGCAGGTTGAGAGGTGAATTGAACATCATTCATGCCTCAAACTTGGAGTAGGAACTCCATTGGGATACATGCAAGACATGAGCCAATGACTAATCCTTGATATTTCTCTTATGATGACAATCATATATCTTGGATGCATTTGGACCCTTGCATGTTATCTAACCCATGTAGGTACTTGGATGGATCTAAATTTATGACATTGCAACTCACTCACATCTTGAGCAATCTCTACATCACCAAGTCTCTACTCTTCGGTGGTTGAAGACAAGGAAGCATGAAACCCTTCAAATATATCCTTTGACAAATTCCTATATCAAATTTCATGATTGTAATTTTGGATACACAAGTGCTCTTCCTTGCAAATCTAATCCATGTAGGTAGATGAACTCCAATTACAAGTGGTTCTCCAAATGAACTACATCAACATTGAGCATCCCACACAAGTTCAACTACATGATCAAGTTCAACACCACCACCCAAGGTATGTTATTCCATCTTAGAGAAGCTTTACCCCAAGACATGGGTCAAAGCAACTCAACAAGATGTGAATACATCAAGATGCTTAAACTAAAAATGGCAACCCCATTTTGAGATTAAATGACGAGTATGACCTATGATCAAGTGTCCTCACTTGACTCCTAAGTCAATATACTCTAACATAGGTGAATTTGTCGCCGACCATTTCTAGATGAAGTTCTATAGTGTTTCTTCTTGTTCTTGCATTTTGTCTCATGCATATTTGTTCTCCTTTAAGAAAAACTTCATCAAGATTTCTTCTCTTTTTATTTCTGTTCTGCATTTCTCTGCATCTAATTCATTGCACATCCTTTAGTTTAATTCATTGCAAATCCTTGTGAGATCTTACTTGCTTAGTGAGCTGAGTTGACTAGTGTTCTCTCTGTGATGAACTCGAACAAACCGATTTGCCTCTTTCGGTTAAACCGAAGAAAACAACTCGGTTGAGCCGACTACAACACTGAGAAATCACTCTGTCACTTGCATTCTGCACATTTTGTTTCAACTCCACTCGATGATTCTTATCCTCTATCAGCATCATATTCTATGTGTTGCTTTGCTCTGTGACTCAAGGACCAACCTATTTTGACTCACACTCCAGAAGACCCTTCTTGGAAATTGGTGTCAAAGGGGGAGAGAGAGTTCACATCAAAGCTTAATCACTCCAACAGGGGGAGAGACCAACAGGGGGAGAGAGACATTCTTTTTAGAAGAGAAACCCCAGTTGCTTGGTATTCAAAGAGGAGAGAAGTTACATGTCTTTAGAGGGGAAATACATGTTCATGTTGTTTTGTGTCTGCTTTGCTCTGATTTTCTTTTCCTTATCTTCTCCCAATACCCACTATAAGATTCAGGGGGAGCAAGACTTCTAAGGGAAGGAAATCTTAAAATTCATTGCATATCTTTATCTTTGGGGACATGTCTACACTAAATTAGAGTACCCACTTGATGCGGAGCATCCCTTGCTCATCCCCATGGACTTGTCTACATCTCCCTTAACACCACTTGGACCCATGACAAGAGCTAGAGCCAAGGCTATCGAAGATAAGGTGAACTCGCTCCTTTCCGAACTTACTCTCTCTACTCTCGAGACTTTGCTACTACCTCATTCGGACACTTTGTGTGTGATCAGGTACCGGGAGGAAAGCCAAGGTGCATCTACATCCATTGGACAAGAAGGCGAAGCTACCAACCACGAAGATCAAGAAGAAGGTCCACCGGAGAAAGCTCTAGCCACCGGACATCCGGCCCAGACCGGACGACCGGCGCCTGAAGCCCCAGCCGCCAAGTCCCAGCCAGATCAGGCCCCAGCGAGCGGACGTCCGGCCCGGACCGGACGACCGGTGCCTGAAGCACCAGCCAGGCCCCAGCGAGCGGACGTCCGGGCCAGACCGGACGACCGGCCACACTCCAGCGAGCGGACGACCGGAACCACCGGACGTCCGGCATCTGTCAACAGAAGGGAAATTAACGGAAGTATGAAACTTCCGGACGTCCGGCGCACCCATTCCAGAGAGCTTCCGGCGGACGTCCAGCGTCACCGGACGACCGGTCCCTCATGAGCCACCGGACGACTGGCCTCCAGCGGACGTCCGGTACCTGTCTGCGCACAGTTGCGGGCCAAAGCCCATGTACCCCTTTATTTCGTTCCCTTTTGCACTAAGACTATAAATAGGACCCCTCCTCCTCCTAGCTAGGGTTAGCATTGGATTAGCTCATATTTGTGTGAGAGCCTTTGCTCATCCACTCGGTTACTTCTCCTCGGAGATCAGGACCTCCTCGGAGAAGATCCCCCTGCGGATTCAAGACCCCTATCTAGGGAAGAACATCAAGGCCTCCTCTTGGAGATGAACGGTTCCGTTGTATCCTTACCTTTGTTGACTATGTATCTTGTGGATCTCTTATGTGTGTGGTGATCTAGCACTTGTGTGATCGATTCCTTGTTGGTTGAGTGATTCTCTCTCGTTTTCCCCGTGTTTCCGTGTGTTCTTCGTGATTCCTCCGTAGGATCCCCTCCAAACGTGAAAGATCGACGCTATAGGGTTCCACCCTACATCACCACTACTCACTCTCTACATGTCATCCCGATCTTGGTACTCTTGTGGTTTACTGCTCTTGCTCTGCTTAGTAGATGTTTCTGTGTTGTCTAACCTTGTTTACTTAGGTTCATCTCTTCCAAAGCCAGTTCAAGACCTCAAGGTAAGTATATGCATCACACTCATGTGCATGAGGATCTCTTGTTGTTGTACATATTGTTTGCAAGAAGGACTCATGAGCATGAAGGTATATTTCCTATGTTCACACCATTTACTCTGATGCATATAGCCAAGATACATGTAACTCATTGCTTGCTCTGTCATGATTGTGCACTCACATGATCTTATGTTCCATATTTACATGATTGCACACTTGTAGGGAGAGCCTATGCACGTTACATGTTTTCCCAAAGCTTTACTTGTCCTTCTCTAGATCTTTATCTAAAGCTTTGATGTATGTTGTCATCAATTGCCAAAAAGGGGGAGATTGAAAGCACAAGTGCTCTCTGGGTGATTTTGGTAATTAATGTCAACATATCTCTTGTTGGACTAATACTTTCATGTAGTATATTTCAGATAAGTCCAATAGTGGAGTGGCATGGACAAGAGGATGTGGAACCCCTTCAAGATGCTAAGGACAAAGGATTGGCTCAAGCTCAAAGCTCAGGACTCTACATTTTCTATTCTAGTGATCCAAGATCACATTGAGTCTATAGGAAAGCCAATACTATTAAAAGGGGATGAGGTGTTGCTTAATGGCTTGCTTGCTCAAAATGCTTAGTGATATGCTCCAAACCCTCAGCCACTTTCTCATATCCACATATGTCCAAAACCAAAAGTCAAACTCGGCCCCACCGATTTGATCCATCCGGCGCCACCGAGTTCATTTGACAAAGCCACTGCCAGAAACCCTAATCAATTCAGTCACACCGATGGGATCTTGGTCTCACTGAGATGGGCTTGCAAGCTCTCTGTTGTCTATTGCAATATTTTCGGTCCCACCAAAAATATGTAATCGGTCACACCGAGTTTGTCTGACCAACTCTCTGTTTTACTTATTACCAAATCGGTCCCACCGAGTTGTGTAATCGGTCAAACCGAGATGAGGTTTTACCCTAACCCTTGCACATCGGTCCCACCGAGTTGATCATGCCAGTCCCACCGAAATTGCCTAACGGTCACATATGTACTAAATCGGTCCAACCGAGTTTTCTGATTCGGTCCCGTCGAGTTTGGTATAATGTATGTAACAGTTAGATTTTGTGTGGAGGCTATATATACCCCTCCACCCTCTCCTCATTTGTGAGGAAATCCATCAGAACGTGCGTACACTTCCACTACTCATTTTCTGAGAGAGAGCCACCTACTCATGTGTTGAGACCAAGATATTCCAATCCAACCATATGAATCTTGATCTCTAGCCTTCCCCAAGTTGCTTTCCACTCAAATCATCTTTCCACCAAATCCAATCCTATGAGAGTGAGTTGAGTGTTGGGGAGACTATCATTTGAAGCACAAGAGCAAGGAGTTCATAATCAACACACCATCTATTACCTTTTGGAGAGTGGTGTCTCCTAGATTGGTAAGGTGTCACTTGGGAGCCTCCGACAAGATTGTGGAGTGAACCAAGGAGTTTGTAAGGGCAAGGAGATCGCCTACTTCGTGAAGATCTACCCTAGTGGGGCAAGTCCTTCGTGGGTGATGGCCATGATGGGATAGACAAGGTTGCTTCTTTGTGGACCCTTCGTGGGTGGAGCCCTCCGTGGACTCGCACAACCGTTACCCTTCGTGGGTTTAAGTCTCCATCAACATGGATGTACGATAGCACCACCTATCGGAACCACGACAAAAACATCCGTGTCTCTAATTGCGTTTGCACACTCCAATCCCGTCCCTTTACTTTCTTGCAAGTTGCATGCTTTACTTTTCGCTGCTCATATACTCTTTGCATGCTTGCTTGATTTGTATTGTGAATGGTTAAACTTGTGCTTAAACTCCACCCAAACTTGAAAAACTTAAAAACTGCCAACTTTGTCTGTTGAGTGTCTAATCCTCCCCTCTAGATACCTCTTCACGATCCTTTATATATATACACATGTTATTCTTCTATAGACATTGCAAATCACACGGCTTATTAGCAACAATCATCTATGTTATTATTGGTCTTCGCACACATTTCTGATCACGGACCTGTTTGTCGCATATCACACACATATTGTTCAGTTGAACCGTTTCCATTGTGTTGCACAATAAAGGCTGCAAAGAGGGATTTATAGCAGCAAGGTCTATCGAGGTATTTGTTTTGTAATTTTTGACATTTCTTGTTTTTTGAACACATGTTGATTGGCTTGAAGAAGGTCCATCTTGTTAGATTTTGATAATTTTTTATACGCAAGCAACTAGTTTGTATTTTTCAAAGTTTTTTGTACGAACAGAATCACACACGAACTTACTATAGTAACCGTCATTGTTATAATTTCTCATCGCAAACAGTTCATCCGAGTGGGTTGTTTGCTGCGTATCACACACATCTGGTTTACACGGATCGTTTGTGTTCTTTTGGCTGATCACAAATGCCGCATATCACACACATCTTGTTAAGATGAACCGTTTCCGTTCCCTTGCCTAATCGAAAACAGTTTGTCCGAGTGAACCGTATGCTTTATATCACACACACCTTGATCTGGCTGACCATTTCTGTTGCATTCCCTAATAGCACACAGTTCATTGGAGCGAACTGTATGCCGTATATCGCACACACATCGATATGGCTGCCCGTTTCTGTTGTTCTTCCTCATCGCAAATAGTTCTGCTGGATCAACCGTATGCCCAGCATCGCACACGCAAGTAAAACCTGAACCGTGTTTGATGTGTCCGCCATCGCAAACGTTTTACACCTTTTTTGACGGTTTTTTACACCATCGTTTGCGATTATTGCATCGCACACAGTTGCGTCGAAGGGTCTCTGATCATAGTGTCGCGTTAGTAGCATCCTGTAGTAATGTCAAACCAAGGTTATCAATCCAGTAGGAGAAACAAGCAACATTATGTAAACAACACCTGCACACAAACACAAAAACTTGCAAACCAACACGTATGAGGGATTATCAATCCCTCCTCGGTATTGAGATAGAATAAATTGTATGAGATTTGATAAATAGATCTAACTAAAACACAAAATAAAATAAGTAAAGAAAAAATGTAGCAAGGTATTTTTGGTTTTATATGATAGGAAAATGGACCCTGGGGCCGTAGTTTTCACTAGAGGCTTTTCTCAAGAAAATAGCATACGGTGGGTAAACAAATTACTGTTGGGCAATTGATAGAAAAGCGAATAATCATGACGATATGCAAGGCAATGATCATGTATATAGGCATCACGTCCAAGATTAGTAGACCGAAACGATTCTGCATCTACTACTATTACTACACACATCGACCGCTATCTAGCATGCATCTAGTGTATTAAGTTCATGGAAAAACAGAGTAACGCAATAAGAACGATGACATGATGTAGACAAGATATATTCATGTAGGAATAGACCCCATCTTTTTATCCTTAATAGCAACGATACATGCGTGTCATGTCTCTTTCTGTCACACCAATTAAGCACCGCGAGATTGAACCCATCACAAAACACCTCTTCCCATGGCAAGAAAAATCAATCTAGTTGCCAAATCAAACCAAAATTCCGGAGAAGAAATACGAGGCTATAACAATCATGCATAAAAGAGTTCAACAAAGACTCAAATAGTATTCATGGACAGAACTGATCATAAACCCACAATTCATTGGATCCCAACAAACACATCGCAAAAAGTCATTACATCAAATAGATCTCCAAGAACATCGAGGAGAACATTCTATTGAAGATCAAAAAGAGAGAAGAAGCCATCTAGCTACTAGCTACGGACTCGTAGGCCTGTGGTAAACTACTCATGCATCATCGGAGAGGACAACAAGGATGATAAATAACCCCTCCGTGATCGTTGACCCCTCCAGAAGAGTGCCGTAAAAGGCCTCCAGATTGGATATCGTGGTTCTGGAACTTTCGACGGCAGAAACTATTTTCTCTCGACTTCCCTAGGGTTTTGGGGATTTTAGAGTATTTATAGAGGCAGAGGTCGGTGGAGGGGGTGCCTGGGGGCTCCACTACCCACCAGGGCACGCCTGGGGGCCCTGGCGCCTAATGGGCCCCACATCCCCCCTCTGGTGCACTTCTTGGGCTCCCGGGTGTCTTTTGGGCAAAAAAATCTCCAAAAAGTTTCGTGGCATTTGGACTCTATTTGGTATTGATATTCTGTGAAGTAAAAAACAAGCAAAAAATAGCAACTAACACTTGGCACTATGTCAATAGGTTAGTCCCAAAAATGATATAAAGTTGCTAGTAAATGAATATAAAACATCCAAGGTTGATAATATAACAGCATGAAATAATAAAAAATTATAGATACGTTGGAGACGTATCAACCACTAAGGCCCATTAACTTTTCCACTTTAAGCCTTTTTATTATTTTATTTAGCCCATTGAATATAAATAAATTCCAGGGCCTCCCAATAATATCGGAGTCCTTTATAATTTATATTTAAGTCCCTGGAAGAAATTTCCACCTATATATCATTTCCGGTATTACCCGGTATTCCGTGAAACACTTCCCGTAGCCCCGAAATGCTTCCGGTTTATCTCGAAACTATATTTCCGACACTATTCCAAGAATATTTTCTCATATTCCCCACTCCACTAAGTCTTAGTAGATCGTAGCTCCCTTAAGCATGTGACCCTGTAGGTTCCATAAAACATAGACATGAACGAAACTTCTTTCGTTCAATAATCAATAGCGAAATCGTTGGGGCAAGGAAGTAAACCCAACGGTGGAATTGACTTGGAAATCAAGAGCGCCTCTTTAATGCAGGTTCTTTTCTTGGCTTGCAATCAAAAATAGATGTTGGACACCCTACCGACTAGCTAGGAGGGGGTCGTCACACCAAGACAAGTACCCATTATGTGATCAACTCGAGGAAACGATCAACCACATTCTCCTTCAGTATGTTTTTGCTAAGTATGCATGGACGGTAGTATGCGTGGCTTTGGGATCACCGGACTGGGCACCCACGCAAGAGGATATACTTGCAGATTGGTGCATCGGCAAAACAAGCAGCAACCACTCGGACAGGGGCATCATGACAATACTAACACTCGGTTTGTGGACACTGTGGAAGCACTGGAATGCAATCATGTTCGATGGGGTAACACCATCTTTGAGACAGGTTAATACTGATGTTGATAGAGAGAGTAGGAGCTGGCACCAGGAGGGCCTCATCAAGGACAACCTCAAGGCCTTCTAGACCGAGCTAACTAGGTGGGTGAGTGCGAGCATCGGCTAGGAATTTGGCCGTCTTTGGTTGGGTGAGTAGTGTTGGCATGTAATCTGTAACACTACACTGGGGATGGGTCTCTTTCACCCTTATCCTTCTTTAATAGATGATATGCACACTCATGCGTATTCTAGAAAAAATTTGACCCCTATGATTAAATGAATGATATTCAAGTGAACCTTTGGTTATCATATGTTATTCCCTTTGCTTCACGATACTTGACAAGACCTGAGGTGAGATATATTGGTATCCCCTTGAGTCATTCTCATGCTCACTATACCGGTCTCTTTGTTACCAGTTTTGTTCTTCTTTCTCGTTGACATGTTCTGGCATCCTTGTGACGCAGTCACCTGTGTCTGGCCATACAATGATGGATGCCATCACGCAGAGAGGGCCCTAAGAATATCTCTCCATTGTCGGAGGAGCAAATCCAACTCTTGAGCTATCTAGGCACTTGTTGTATTTTCCGATAAACCTGTAAGTTGTCATTATGACCACCGTGTTTCAAATGGTGTTGGAGAGACACCAATGTGTATTGTCTAGTATGAAGTGACTTGATACTCTAATGGTCTAATGAATTAAAGCATACATTAAGTCCCCGTGTTATAATTGTGGACTTGCTCTGATAACATCTCAAAGTATAATAAACAAGTTGGGTCAATTCGATATGATTGCTCTACTAAAATCATACCCTCAATGTTGTTGGCATCCTTGTTACACTAAACAAACAATAATACTAGACGTACATGATGATTGATACAAAGCATTACAGGGAGAGAACGTGGTCTCATCTAATTGCACCCCCCCCCCCCGAATTTCACTGGTGGGCCTGCCCTCCTAATTAAATCTCCGCTAATCATCCCCCTCAGCCCTGTAAACTCTCCATATCTCTAGCATTGCTACTACACAAAAGCCCATCATTAGGAAAACATAATCATCACAGGACACTTGAGCTAGTCCTATAGGCAAAACTGGGAATTAGGTTTTACCGGTTATCATTTTATATATGATTTTGGGTTTTCCTCCTAATCACATATTCGAGGACCATATATACCATTTATAGCATAGAATATAAAATGTTAATTATAATCATGGAAATAAACAATACAAAGATTATTGCCTCTTGGGCATGTTTCCAACATGGAGCTGTAGGCGTGATGTCACACCCAAGATGCGACCCTATCCTAAAGGAACTCGAAGGTCCCACTAAGGATAGAAGCACATCTTGAAGACGCTTTTGCAAGGTGGATATCATTACATCAACATTACATAATAGATGGGGATACATACATAAGGCATACAAGCCACACGAATACAACATCACAAAACGTCAGAGCACCATCCGACTACGGGTGAAACACAAACAGAAACTCAAACGACATCCACCCTGCTAGCCCAGGCTGCCGACCTGGAACCTATCCCCTGATCGAAGAAGCAGAAGAAGAACTCAACGCAAGCAAGCATCGCTCTCGCGTCATGATCATCGGAAAACCTGTACCTGCAACTGTTGTTTTAGTAATCTGTGAGCCACGAGGACTCAGCAATCCCATTACCATGGGTATCAAGACTAGCAAAGCTTAACGGGAAAGGAAGGGGTAAAGTGGTGAGGTTGCAGCAGCGACTAAGCATATATGGTGGATAACATACGCAAATGAGAGCGAGAAGAGAAACAAAGGAACGGTCGTGAAACTAGCAATGATCAAGAGGTGATCCTGAACACCTACTTACGTCAAACATAACACCGAGACCGTGTTCACTTCCCGGACTCCACCGAGAAGAGACCATCACGGCTACACACGCGGTTGATGCGTTTTAATTCGGATCTGGTGTCAAGTTATCTACAACCGGACATTAACAAATTCCCATCTGCCACATAACCGCGGGCACGGCTCTCGAAAGTTTATACCCTGCAGGGGTGTCCCAACTTAGCCCATGACAAGCTCTCGTGATCAACGAAGGAATAGACCTTCTCCCAGGAAGACCCGATCAGTCTCGGAATCCCGGTTTACAAGACATTTCGACAATGGTAAAACAAGACCAGCAAGACCTCCCGGCGTGCCGACATCCTGATAATAGCCGCGCGTATCTCGTCTCAGGCCACGACCGGATGAGCACTACGTACAACTAGAACCAGACCTCAAGTTTCCCCAAGGTGGCGCTGCAAGTGGCTCTAGTTTGGACCAACACTTAGACAAGCATTGGCCTGGGGGGGCTAAAATAAAGATGACCCTTGGGTTAATTACTCCCAAGGGAAATATAGGTGGTGGTGAGGCAAATGGTAAAACCAATGTTGGGCCTTCCTGGAGGAGTTTTATTCAAAGCGAACTGTCAGGGGGTCCCATAAATCACCCGACCGCGTTAGGAACGCAAAATCCGGGAACATAACACCGGTATGACGGAAACTAGGGCGGCAAGAGTGGAACAAAACACCAGGCATAAGGCCGAGCCTTCCACCCTTTACCAAGTATATAGATGCATTAATAATATAAGAGATATTGTGATATCCCAACATAACCCTGTCCACCATGGAGAAATCTTCAACTTCACCTGCAACTAACAACGCTATAAGAGGGGCTGAGCAAAGCGGTAACATAGCCAATCAATGGTTTGCTAGGAATGGTGTCAAAGGTTAGAGGTTCATGGCAATTTGGGATGGCTTGATAAACAGGTGATAGGTAGCGCAACATAGCGATAGAACGAAACAACTAGCATAGCAATGATAGTAGTGAGATCCAGGGTAGCGGTCATCTTGCCTGAAATCCCGCTAGGAAGAAGAACGAGTCCATGAAGAAGACGAAACCACGAAAACGAACCAAGCGTAGACGAACGAATCCTCACGATCGCAACGAAACGGGAACTATCGAGAAGAAGCACACAATATGGTAAACACACCACACATGACAAGACATGATGCACAACAAGCATGATGCATGACAAAGCTACATGAAGCTACTCATGGCAAGAGATGATGCAAACAAGAACAACACATCAATGCAAGTTTAAATGAGGCCGGAAACAACATATAACAATTCCGGTAAGTCCTCATATGCATATTTCGAAATTGGTCCAGAACTGAATAAACCTTATGTTCAAGTTGTTAAACAGCAAGTTAAAGAGCGCCAAGAGGATCTACACGAAATTCTAGTCAAGTTACATATAAAGTTCATTAGATTCGGAGCTACGGCCTAGAAGATATGAGCAAAACAAGTCAAACATGGCATTGATGCAAAATGCATACAAACATCAAGCAAACACACCAAAACATGGATGCAACATGATAATATGAAGCTACATGCAAAATCAAGCAAGTTTCGTATAGAGCACACTCAAAACGGAGCAACGGTTCAACACCCACACACTATACAAGTCATAGCAACAATCTGTCCAAAACAGCAACTAGGCATCTTACAAGCATCAAAACAATATGCTACAACACCCCAACATAATAACAAAAGGCATGGGCATGAATTACAGGTAAAGGACAACAAAACATGAACACTGAGCTAACTCCAGAAAAGACTAGAATATGCTCAAAAGGACATGGAAAGATTGCAAATAATAACAGTTTCAGGTTTTAGCAGAAATAACATCAGGTTGCAATGTTTAGAGCTCTCAAACAACATGTTACAGGAACTTATCATGGCAAACAAAGGCATGGCATGAATCTACTAATTGCATAGATCAAAAGTCCCTTACTGACCATGAGCCAAAAGGGCACGGAAAATATGATGGCACCCATGTAAACATGGCAAGTTATATTACAGATTCATACATGGCAGGAACAACAATAAGTAGGCATGTTCGTGAGCTTGAACCACTCACCACAGAGGAATACATGGCACGACAAGACAACCAACAGTAAGAAGGCATGTTTATGAAGCTAAGCATGGCAAGAGCAAGGTCATAGAGTGCATGGATCACTAGGAAAACACATGACCGAAACTGAACTTCATGTTAACAGGTTGACAGCAACATTATCAAGCAACTTTAGAGCAAGATTACAACAAGCTACGACAAGCTATAAACGCAACCAGGGGCATGGATGGATAGAGCAAGACATGTAGATCAAAACATGTTTATAGAACATCTCCAGATTATGCATAGAATGATTAGTAGAAGCATGTTAACATAGCAACAAAATATAACAGAATCTGTCAGGAAAACAGCAACAGCAACTACCCCACTTAGCAAGCTTGATACACTCAGCACACAACTCACAAAAATACATGGTTGGCACCACTGGAAAGATGGCATAGCATAGATCAAAACACATGTAGACATCAACCTCATAGCATGCACACATCAAACATGGCAAAAATGATAAATGAGCAAGTTATAACAGTTTCAGCAGATTAACAGCAACATGCACTCTTCCAACAGCATTTCGGGCATCAAGATGAGCTCAAATGAAAATGATGCAATGGAATGAAATGATGTACTCATCGAGGCGAACAATTTGACATATTATACGCATGAAACGGAGCTACGGATGCAGAGATACAGCAGGTCAAACATGGCATGATTATGTCAAAAATATGGGACTTGGGCGTTTTTGAGAGGGGGGGGAAAGTCAACCTCCCGTGGATCCAGATCCGGGCGCGGATCGAGGCGGGGCCGGGCTCGCCGGAGTTGGGCGGCGCCGGCGATGAGGGAGGAGGCCGGAGAGGGCACCGGCGAGGCGGATCCGGCCGGAGCAAGGCCGGACGGAGGCGGGGTTGGTGCGGCGGCGGGCGGAGCCGGACGGAGGCGGCGGTCGGAGGCGGCTCGGGCTCGCGGCCGGCGAGGAGGAGGAGGCGGCGCGGCGCACTCCGGCGACCAGGCGCGGGGGCGGAGCCGAGCGGGGCACGGCGAGGCGCGGGGGCGCGCGCGGCGGGCGGCCGGCGCCGGGCGGCGGGGTCGCCGGCGGGCGGAGATGCGGCGGGCGGCGGCGGCGCTCGCCGGCGGCGGGCCGGGAGCCGAGGCGCGGGCGGCGGCGGCGCGCGGGCTCGCGCGGGCCCGCTTCGGGCCCCGCGGGCCGCGGCAGCGGAGGGACGGAGGCGGACACGTGGCACGCACGGGTTGGTCCGGCGGAGCGGGCGGACACGTCCGGGCGGCGGGTGGACGTGTCCGTCGGCGGGAGGAGGAAGAAGCTAGGGTTTGGACCCGAAAATTCGGAGGGGGAGGTGTTTATATAGGTAGAGGGAGCTAGGAGAGTCCAAATGAGGAGCGGTTTTCGCCCACGCGATCGTGATCGAACGACCGAGAGCATGGAGGGGAGTTAGATGGGTTTTGGGCCACTTTGGAAGGGGTGTTGGGCTGCAACAAAAGAGGCCTTATGGTTACCCGGTTAACCGTTGGAGTATCGAACGACCTCCAAATGGCATGAAACTTGACATGCGGTCTATCGGTGCTATACCAAGGCCGCTTGGCAAACCTCGGGCCATTCTGAGAACGTTTAACACCCGCACACGAAAAGAGGCAAAAGGGGGGATGCCGGAGGACATAGGAGTGCCGGATTGCAAAACGGACAACGAGGAAAATGCTCGGATGCATGAGACGAACACGTATGCAAAATAAAATGCACATGATGACATGATATGGAATGCAGATGATGACATGGCAAAATGCAACAGACAAGCAAATGACATGGCAACGACGGCGAATAACTGGAAGACACCTGGCGCATCGAATCCGGGGCATTACACATGACTGGCCCTCGCGAAGGAGGTGGGCAAATTCCCACCCTCAGCATTAATCCTGCGGCGGGTTGAGGTGATGGATGCTGAGGTGCTCTGCTGGTCCTAGACCCCGCGGAGCCGCGGGCTTGGCGGCACACAAGGAGGAGATCCATAGCGAGCTCCGCAGTGCGGCCGCCACAAACACGGTTGCACTGCTGCACACATGACTGGGCATCGATGGTCCACTCGCACCTTGGCGGTGGCCCGCGGTTGCGCACACCACACACATGCCTGCACCACAACACACACTGGTGCACCCACGCACACATACATCAAACATCACACACTGAGCACATTCGCCGCCGCTGGGTGCGACCATTTGGGAGGAGCTTGGCGGCGTGCACGAGCTCAAAATGCAGGATCTCGAGAGCAGACAACGGCAACAGAGGGTTGTAGCTCGTGTAAGGCTGGAGTTCGCGAGCAGCACGGGTGAACGGCCTTCCTTTCGAGAGCTCTGGCGTGCGGGAGAGTAGCTCGCTCATGGGCGCAGCGACGGGATGTCGGGTCGGCAAGCGGAGATCAAGGAAGACCGGAGGCCAGGTATCCAGCAAGGAGGACGTGACGTCGAGGTGGCCATCGAGGCCGTGAGAGCACATGGCTTCTTCGACGCTGTCATGGCCGCGAAATAGGGCAGGTCCAAATCTGAGCTGTTCCTCTATGCCGCGCAGCTGTTGGGCTTCGTCCCCAACTGAGCCAAATCGAGCGAGTGAGACAGACTTACTCCTAGCCAGTGGCCGACATGTGCCTCCTTGCAACGTCAGCACCTGACAAGCGGGCCCGCTGGTCAGTTTCCTTCTTAAAAAAAGTTTAAACACGAGTCAACTCGATTTGTTGCGGCCTGATCCGAGGCGCGATACCGAACTAGGATAAACAAACGTAAGGCCGCGTTTGGATCAACGTTTCTCCTCATTTGTGTCCAGTATAAAATACAGAGCTCGTCCCATCATTTTGGTTCCAGGCAAGAATCAAGTGTTGACTTGTACAACCTTCGTCCTGGTTTATTGGTCCTTTTTATAATTTGTGCCAAATTTTAACATTAGATTTAACTAACAAAATGTAATGCATGTTAACAAAAATTATATTATTAAATTCGTATTTTATTAGTTAAATTTATGATCAAAATTTGGCACAAAATACAAAAGGAACCAATAAACCAGGACGGAGGTAGTAATTTACACTTGTAAATAAATACAAGTGTAAAATCTTACCCCCAATCCAAGCAGGGCCTAAAGTGGTTACCCAGGCCCAATTGTGAATCGTGGAACCAAAGTGAACTCCGCTGGCCGTGAAAGAATACTCTGCCATCTTCCTCGCCGGACGGGATCCTCCCGCACCAGCCTTCACCGACAGGTCGCTGGCCGTGCTTTCGAGGCTGCCCCGATCGGAGACGCCCAGTATCTGAGCTAGCATGGATAGGATGCGGGATGCCTTGGAGCGGGCCAAGATGCTGGTCGGCATGGAGTTCGACGAGGAGTCCGCGCCGCCGCCGCCTGAGGAGCAGTCCTTCTTCGACGACATCAACCGGCACTGCACCCTCAACACAACCCAGGAAAGCCGCCGCCTCCGCCTCCTCCTCCGTTCCCCATCTTTTACTTGCTACCTCTCGGACCCGAGGCGTCCCCGCTCAGATCTGGCTGTGAGAGTCACCCGGGACTATCAGCCAAGCTAATGCTAACTAGTTGCAGTCATTACCTTCTCGGGGACTGACCAGCAAGGATTGATGAGGATAGGTCGCGGTAGAACCTCTCCATCAATGCGGCTACGCTGCTCATCAAATCTGGGTTACTGTTCTTGTTGTATATAGTGGTTGTACCACAGAACTGAAATCCAAGACCTTTTGATTTTGTTTTTCTGTGTGCAGAGGTTGTATGGTTTTGCGATATGCTTGGCTGCCGGTTTGACTTGCACTTTCTTGGTGAGTTTACCTGCCTTATCAGCATTATTATGCGCAGTTCCCCCCCTTTTTTTTTTCTGCATGTGTAACATCGCGTGATTAATAGTATTTTTTTCTTCCTGAACGCTGTTATTTGTACCTATTCCGATGCTACACCCTTGCAGTATGTTCTTTAATCTTCGGATTTAATTCATTTCTTACGCTTTATCAGGCCGTCTCCTTTTGGATCTCATATGGAGATAACATCGTGTATGATTAGGAGTTCTTGTTAGTATTCACGATGTTTTGCCAATTTGGCACACGGCATTAGCAGTAAATTTAAAATAAAAAGCATTTTGGAGAGCTGGTTTTTATTTTTCTAGAGCTCCTTGGATGTCATTAGTTCATGAATTCTTGCACGCACAAAGCACACTCGAGTTCAAAAAAAAAGTTCAGATTTTTTGAATCTGTTTCGAATTTACAGTTCACGTGAGAGCAGGTGAACTCCGGAATCGGGATTATCCACGAGTTACCGATACATATGTTACAGTATATGTGGATTGCACTAGCCCTTTCCATCAGTTCGGACTTTTGCTTGCGTTGCCTAGTGCATGAAGCTTAACATGGTATGGGAGCTAAGTATGATAGCCCCCCTTTGTGTCCACGTAGAGGCCTCTTGAGTCATACGTGAGTTTCGCGCGCCGTCTCTCTCTTTCGGTTGCACGTGTTGACTTGTCTTCCCCATCACACGTGAGAGGGGGTGTTACAGTATATGTGGTTGCACTAGCCCTTTTCATCAGTTCAGACTTTTGGTTGCGTTGGCTAGTGCATGAAGCTTAACAATATAAAGCCTAACTATGGGGCCTTGTATATCTTTCTGCACTAATATCATTGTTGTTGTGTTCAATGAATATCATGTGTCTTGCCCGGTGTTTTTACTACCGGTAATTCTATTAACCATGAAAATAAAAAACAGCTAGACTAAACATTTTGTTAGAGTTCGTCAAATGTCTATAAAATCAGTCTGAATTGGTTGAATTGTTTTCTTATGGCTCTAATTGGTAATTGTTTTTAAAGGGCTAATCCAACAAATGAATAAAAATATGTTCTTATTGAAGGGTTACATCAGCTACAGAGCTACCTTTTTTTTGTAGGGAGCTACTTCTAATTTTCATGCACACAATGTATTTGATGGTCATGGTTCCTCTTTTTCTGAAGGGATAGTCCTTTTAGTTGTAGTCATTCTCTATCCTTCCAGGCTAGCATGAGTCATCGGGGCTGCATCCTGATCTTCTTTTTTACCTATGGAAGTTCTCCATCCCGATCTTCGTCTCTGTTCGGAACACAACAATCCATCGAAGTGGAAGAATCAACGCACACGGTACTCACTCGCGCTCTTCTGACATCTTGATTCCCCATCTTCACCAGGAATGACCCCTTCCTCGAGTCTTCTGTCTAATGCTGCATCCCTTCCGACATATGTCATCATCTTTCTAAGGCGCTTCTTTCCCACTATGACCAGAACTACTACTACTCTTACCCTCAACATATCTGTTGCCTCAGGAGGGATGGATGATCCATGGCCCATTGCCCACCTTGACCTCAGATTACGGGCCCGTCTCTCCTCGAGATGTACTAGGCCGCATTGATCTCTCGGCTTTACCTGGCACCACACCCACAGTTGGACGGAGTTACCGATGCTGATAGTGGAAACCACGGCGACGCTCCTGGTTGTGACCTGTTGGTCTTGATCTCGACATGGGCAGTAGCTGTTGTTGTTCCATTTGGTGCCAAGAGCATGAGGCAAGCACAAAGGATCTAGAAACTGGTTTGTTGGAGTGAGGGTGTATAGGGCATCCATTTTCCGCTGGAGCAACAAAGAAGAAAATTGGAAGGTACTTTTTTCGGCCCATTCTCATGTGAAAGTTTCTTTATTTTGCTGCAATTTGCCAGTTGCTTTGATGCTCAATCGGAACCGTGACTCTAGGATTTATTTTCCAAAATTTGCACTTCTTTTTTCTAATTTAATCTCTATTCTACTTCTATGTGGGACCAAGTTAACTCTTGTTGTTGTTTCTGCAGGCGGATCACTGGATTTTAGGTTAAGATGCAAAGAACGCCTGGTTCACGAGGCGCTAGTGGCTAGGGACATGGGTGCAAGCGAAGTTTCTAGAGCCGAGCTTTGAGAGAATGTTCATCGTTTGGTTCAATGTATCCATGACTTAAAACACAGGGATTCACGACAGTTTCTGCCGTTGGATGTAGTAGTATCAATGGCTAGCATTGAAACTTCTTTTTTTGCGGGGGGCTAGCATTGAAACTTATTCCTGCACTATATAGAAGTATAAATGTCAGTCATTGCAATTTCTAGTATTTTGTCCAACCGTGTTATTTATTTAGCTTTTGTATCTGTCATTGCAGTCGATGATCGTTTTCTTCAATCCTGTGAAGTTTGGATTTACATTCACGCTTGGCAATGCGATGGCACTCGGAAGGTCTGTTGCACTATTTGTAGTTCTTTTTGATAGAATATGTGTCTTCTCACTTTGTTTTGCTTTCGAGAATTGTCTATATCCCTTCATATTTAGTTTTTGATCCCGTACAAATGATTTTTTTTTGCGGGTGAGTACAAATGAGTTAACCACATACTATGTTTTCTTGTTCTAAAACACTACTCCCTCCGTTCCAAAATAATTGAAGTTCTAGGTTGTCGGTGCACTAAGATATGGGTGCCTTAGTATCCTGACTTGTGCACAAGCAGTTGTAGCTTTTCCGCCGACAACGCTTGCCGGAAGACTATTGCATACAAGACTCGAGATTCAATTCACAAGACCATGAAGAACATCTCTACTTAAGGTCAAGACTCCAATTGCCGGCAAGCTTCGCACCGGCAAGCCAAGATCC
The DNA here is from genome assembly GCA_963921465.1 of Triticum timopheevii. Classification (NCBI taxonomy): domain Eukaryota; kingdom Viridiplantae; phylum Streptophyta; class Magnoliopsida; order Poales; family Poaceae; genus Triticum; species Triticum timopheevii. Next base: position 250,326,483 of record OY997272.1, read on the forward strand.
GACAAGCTCCTTGCCGGGAAGTTCTCCCTCCCGCTTTTCGGCCGCTCCACCTCATCGGCCAGCTGATGGCTTGTCAAGATTAGGTGTCGAGGGGGCAGGCGGCTTAGAGATGATCATCAGGACGCATGTCAGCACGTTGCATAAAGGTTAACTTTATTGACACCCGTCTAGTGGACGTGTCAAGATGATAGGCTCGCCCGGACCGACGACATAGAAGGAGAGATGCTTTTTTGCCAAGGATCGTTATCAGCTCACGGTGCATTAAATGCCCTTGTCCTAGTCTGGCGGGATTATACTGGATAACGTCGAAGCCACTATTCCATACATGTAAATGACCATGTTGCCACTATGATGACCCCTTTCCGTCTATGAAAGAAGGCCCATGGCTACCTGGGCACGGGTCGACACTTTGCTCACTCTTACACAGTAGCTGCACCTTGCATGCACCTTTCCGGCAAGCTACGCTTGTTTGGAACTTGAGCCCCAAGTCAATCCATCAAAAGGCAGGAGGAGTAGGGATTTACGCCTCCACGGCGACCCGAACCTAAGAAAACCCTGCACGTTAACCTCTGGATTTGCTCTCCGTGCTCGTCGATCTCCCTAGCCGAACTGCAAAGGGGCCTCACTGGTCCCATAGATTGTCGTACCCTAACATCTTTGGCACGCCAGGCAGGGGGATCGCTTGTGCGGATCTACTCCAGCAGTTCTCGTGCAAGTTTCACCATCTTCTTCATCCATGGCGCCCAAGAAGAAGAGCGCGACAGTGGGTGCACCGTTTGCCTAAGCTGCCGACCCAGACACCTCCGGCGGACGGGACGGCGGCGAGCACTCTCCCCGCCGTTCTGGAGGGAAGAGTCGTCACTCTGTCGGGAGTCAAGACCCGCGCGTCGCTACGTCGAAAGGCGGCGCTGCGGCTCATAAGGTCGCTGCGGCTACGTCCAAGGATGACGCCGCGAGATCCAAGACTGATGGAGCGGTGGGACGCACGCCGAGGCCATCGCAAGATGGACACAAAGCGCTTCCCCGCAACGACGTCGACCCTGGTCGGCGTCCAGGAAAGGAGCATGTGCACCAATCCCATGGTGCGCATGGCCTGCTGCCACGTCAAACTGCTGGTGAGCATCGACCGGGGCAGCAGGACGGAGAGAGATGGAGCTCCTTCTGGCTCGCACAGAAGCCGTGGCACCACTTAGTCCTTGCGCCCAGTCATGCCCATGTCGCCGACGGAGGCGTTGGCGCAGGTGTAGCTACTGCTGAACTTTCCTCTGGCTCCGGAGAAGATGGATGAGTGGCGAGCCACCATCCAGAGCCTCGTGGGCTTTGCCAACAACGATGGGGTGCGGCCGGCGGGGCCCTCTTAATGGCAGCCAACGACGCTAGTACGAGGGGCTGATGGGTGAACCAGGGGTGGTGCACCAACGGTGCAGTCCCCTCGGCAAGTATGGCAGAGCCAGCGGGTCGACGCCCGTGACGATATGTCAATGCCGTCGTCTGATCCGCCAAGCCACCGGAATCGCCACCAAGATCAGCGCCAGGTCATCAACGACTGGCGCGCTGAGGATGCTCAAACTATCGCCAGGAAGCGCGCCGTCAGTCAGACGCGCGGGAAGGACCTGTTGTGAACGAGCCTACACAGGGGTTCCCTGGGTGCGTACCCTATGATGTGGGCTGCCCAGCGTTTATCCGCGAGCTGCGGCAACTTCAGTGACCCTCTTCCCAAAGTTTCAAGCCTGACTTGTCGAAGAAGTATGATGGCAAGCTCAATCCGTCTAAGTTTCTCGGCATTTATACCATCGCAGTGCAAGCTGCTGGTGACAGAGACGACAAGATTCTCGCCAACTATTTTCCGTTGGCGCTCAAGCCCAGCGTGAGATCTTGGCTGATGAACTTGCCGGAGGGCTCCATTTCTTCTTGGTCGGACCTGTGTCATGAGTTCGTTGGGACCTACATCGGGGGCCATGAGCCTCCGAGGAAGCCCAGCGACCTCCACTTGATTCCTCAGAAGGATGGTGAATCCCTTCGTAAGTACGTCCAGAGGTTTAGCCGTGTGCATCACAACATCCTCGATGTGCACCCCGCTGCTGTGATTGCTTCGTTCCACACGAGTGTTGACAATCGCAGGATATGGGCTGAGTTGAACATTGAGCAGTTGAAGACCGTCAACGACTTGTACGTCTTGGCGAACCAGTGTGCGCGTGCTGAGGAGGGGAGGAGACTTCCCGGGGAGGATGCCGGAGCCGAAGCTGATTCTGAGGACGACGACGCATCCAGCCCAAAGAAGACATGCCAAAAGCGCAATCGCAGGCGCAAAGGCAAGACTGTGATGGCCGTCAAGGGTTCTGGCGACTCCAATGCCGCCAAGAAGCCAAAGACCAAGAGCTCCGGCAACGAGGTTGTCGGATACACTGGTTGTCAGGAGGCTGCAGCAGGCGAGAAGACGGAGGGCTCCGGCAAACAATACTGCAAGATCCACCGTACCAAGGGCCGCGACGTCGAGGATTGCCGACAAGTGGAACAGCTTGCCGAAAAGCAAAAGCAAGAGTACGAGAAGCGTGACAAGGAGAAATGGCCAAGATGGCGTCGGTGGGTTCGGCAACAAAAGTCGCGGTGGCCGTGGGGGTCGCCGCGCCAAGGGCCAGCAGCAGAAGGAGAAGCCTGCTCGTGGCCACGAGAAGGAGGGCGAGAATGATGGTGATGACAACGATGAAGAATTTGAGGGACAGGAATTCCAACTGTGGAGGCCATGTGCGTTGATGGAGGTGCATCTTTGCACTCCTCTCACCACCAGCTAAAGTAGTGGGCGCGTGAGATCAATGCGGCCGGACTAGCAGTAGAGGCGCAAAAGCCGCTCAAGTGGTTCGACACGCCGATTGTTTTCGACACTGAGGACCACCCTGACCGCACCACCGTGGTTGGGTGTTTGCCTTTGTTGGTTTCTCCAACAATTCGCAACCTCAAGGTGACGAAAGTGTTGGTTGACGGTGGGGCTGCTTGAATTTGATCTCCCCCAATGTGATCAGGAGGCTGCAAATCCCTGATGGAGATCTTCGAGAAACGGGAACGTTTCAATGGGTTAATCCAGGAAGGAGCCAGCCTACCGGAAAGATTACCTTGCCGGTCACTTTTGGCACTGAACCGAACTACAAGACCGAGAAGGTTGTTTTCGACGTCGTCAAGATACCATTGCCCTACAATGGGATTCTTGGTCGTTCGGCCCTGACAAAGTTTATGGCAGTGTCACATTACGCCTATAATACTTTGAAAATGTCGGGTTCGATGAGCATCATCACCATCCACTCCGACAAGGACGCAGTTATCTGCGCTGACAAGCTCTATCAAGAGGCAGTGACAACATCTGTCGTCAAGGCACCTGCTCTTGCCGGCAAAGCTCCCGGGGAGGAAAGAAGAAGACCTGCAAGACCTCTGGTGAGGCCATCGGGTAGTGCACCTAAGAGTGTAGCATGCCCGTTGAGGACGTACCAGAGAGCTCTACCGGTAAGAGCAAGAAGACCAAAGCCTCCCCACCTGCTACGAAGCAAGTCTCCGCCAGGGAGGATGGCACTGGCGGTACCTTTACCGTGAGTTGCAAATAGGAAAGCGCGCTCGTCGCCTTCCTGCAGGGCAATATTGATGTGTTTGCATGGCAACCATCTGATATCCCCGGCGTTCCTAGGATGGTGATTGAGCACCACCTTGCCGTCTGCCCTAATGCGAGACCAGTCAAGCAAAAGGTCAGAAAGCAGGCTTTGGAGCGGCAAGAGTTCATCGCCCAAGAAATCCAAAAACTAGATACGGCAGTCTTGGTCAGAGGAGTGCTACACCCAACTTGGTTGGCAAATCCTGTGTTTGTTCGCAAGGCAAATGGGAAGTGGAGGCTTTGTATTGATTTCACTGACATAAACAAAGCATGCCCAAAGGACCCTTTCCTCTTGCCGCGGATTGATTAGATTGTGGACTCCACCGCCGGCTGGGACCTGCGAAGGTGTAGCCACACAAGATCTCCAATGTTGAATATCATGGGCTGCTTGTTGACGTTGAGCTTGGTCGCGAGGCGTTGTACTTGGCGCTCGATTGCTTGTCTAGTATCTTCATGCACCTTCTTGAGGAGTTGCAATTTCTTGAAGAGGTCTCGACTATAGTGTGTAGGCACAAAGCATGCTCGCATGACATCCTTCATTTGATTCCATGTTGTGATGGGTGGGTCACCTTTTGCTTCGCTCCGCTCAATGACTTGCTCCCACCAAATGAGGACGTAGTCTTAGAACTCAAGAGATGCCATGGCGATCTTCTTTTCTTCTTCATAGTTGTGCAAGCGAAAGATCTTGTCAACTTTCAAGGCCCATGAAAGGTAATCTTCGGGGTCGGTGCCGCCAGAGAACTTAGGCATGGTGAACTTGAGCTTGCCGTAGCGTTGCTCTTCATTGTGTTGGGGTCGATGGTGATGATGATGACACTCTTGCCGTGGAGGAGGGTCTTGAGCCGCTTGCTCCTCGCGCTCCGCTTGATTAGCTTGACGTTGAGGTTGTGGAATTCTTGCACAGTTCCTCATCTCTTGAAGCTCCTCAAGACGGGCTTCTTCTTGTCGCTCTCGGCGAATGACCTCGTCTTGTTCCCGGTTGCGTGCGCTGGCGGCTTGGGTTGATGCACGTAGAGCTTGTTGGGCTTCAAGGGTTTGTTCCTCACGACGTTGTTTCTCTTGTCGAAGGGCATCACCATCTTGTTGTTCTTGTCGATATTGGCGTATTGGAGCTTGCGCTTGGATCGGAGGTTCATTAACTTGTTGCCGTAGGCGTTCACGTTCATGGAGATGGCCTTGTAAACCATTGCCGTGGAATGGATTTTGTGTAGCTTGGTGATCTCCATGGTCTTGGCGACGTTGTGAACGAGCGCGAGGAGGACTTGTACCCGAAGAAGATTGCGAAGAATGTCGACTTGAGTGGCTCTGTCTTGAATATGATGATGATGTGGAAGAACGGTTGACCAACAAGGCACGAATCTTATCCATTCTTGCATTGCTCTCCTCCTTTTGTGCGTCGAGCTTGTTGTCGAAGTAGTCTCTTGTACGTTGCTCATATTGTCGCAAGTCTATAGCAAGTAGGTCGATGCGGTCGCTCCATGCTTCATTCTCTTGATGCAAAGCTCTTTGCGCGCCAAAGAGGTGGTTCTTGGTGACGTAGTTGTTCGGGTCCTCATCTTGCTCGATGAAGAGTGGATTCGAAGAAGTAGTTGGCCTATCCATCATCTCAAGCAAATGTGAGTGGGCGAATGAAAAGAACTAGACCAAATGTACCTTACCCAATGTTGAAAATGGATCAATGATCACTCAATAGTGTAACAAGGAAATAGCACAATTGGTATCAGATCTTGTTGATTCTCACACCTACACAAGTAAAGCCTTTGGTGAAGCTTGGTGAGGATGGTGGCAAAAATTTATGCAATTGTTAGCAAGATTCAATAATGTTGAAAAAGATTCACAAATTCACAAATGCAATAGGTAGACCAATAGCAAGATGCGGCACATGGAAACACACACGGATAGATAAATGGGGTCGTGCAACCAAGGAATGAGCTCAAAATGTGGAATCCACGGAAAATGCTCTTGTTGCACAACGCTAGAGAGACGCTAGCACGATTGCTCAAAAGGCGGATACGAAACTTGTGCACAACCTACAAAGCAAAAATGCAAAGACTTCTATCCCAAGTGTGCTATATATGTATGATGTTCCGGTGATATGATCCAAGATGATCGAGTATGACAATCTTAATGTAGTATGATGCTATGGTTCTTGCTTAAAAGCTCATTGCTTATCTTTCTCTTTTGCTTAAAAGCTTGTTGGCTCTTTCTCTTTTGAGCTGTTTCTTTGAACTTCTTTTGCACACTTGATGAACCAAAATAGCAATTGTGTATATGCGATGACAACCTTGTGACACAAGAGATGATACCAAGATACGAATACCAAGATGATACCAAGATACGAATACCAAGATGATCACTAGTGTGCGCAAGTAACGTTGCCGACAATACTCAAATGACTAGTCTCGATAGGAAAGTGACGCAAAATGGGCTATGGGGTTATCAGTTTAATGGCAAGGAGTACACAAAGGTCTCGTCGAAGTTACCGTCCTTGCTTACGGTCGGGGTGTCAAAATTGTGAAGTGGCTATTGTCGATGTCGAGTCCTTGGCGATGATGTGCGGTGGGATGTCGATGTCGAACCATTCCTAGTTAGCCGAAACACGCTAGGAAAGGGTGAACCACAACTCAAATTCTCAAAACCAAAGTCAAATGGTGGTACGGTGGATATGTCGAGGTTTGCAGAAGTGGAATGGTGGTGGTTGAAGTGGATATGCAGGTGCGGAAATGGTGGCAGTGGAGAACTGCAGAAATGCAGTTTCGTCAGGGGAAGCCGGATGATCCGGGCCAGAAGCCGGATGATCCAGGTCAGGGTCCGGATGATCCGGGCAGGTCAACTGCTCGCGGGTGAGGCTCGGGATGAACTCGAAATCGTGGGGAAAATCGAAAAATTCAGGGATTTTGGTGGATTTCGTGGTGGGGAAAGGGTAGATCCACTTGCAACACAACGAATCCACGGATCAAATCCAACAAAACTTCATTAAACCGACGAATCACAAAAAGCTTTGGGGCTATTTTTGTGGGGATTTTTGAAATTGGGACAAAATCAGCAAAGTTAGGCTAGAAAACGAGGGGTAGGGACTCCAAATTCGTGATCAACCTTGGCTCATGATACCAAGATGATGTAGGGCGGAACCCTATGGGCCGATCTTCCCCACGAGGGGAAACAAGAGGGGAAACGAGAGGAAACACTCAAATCAACGAGAAACGATCACACATGTGCTAGATCCATGAAGACAAAGGGAGATACATGATTCAAATCCAGCAAAGGAGGGATACAAGTGGCTAGTTCTTCTCCAAGAGGAGGTCTTGAATCCACTAGGGGATCTTCTCCGTGAGGAGGGCTTGAATCCACTTGGGGGATCTTCTAGATGGAGGACTTGGCCTCCAAGGGAGTAGGTATCAAGTGGATGAGCAAAGCTCTATCTCTCATATGAGCTAAACCAATGCTAACCCTAGAAAAGTGGAGGTGGAGTCATATATATAAGCTAGGGGGACGAAAGGGTACATGGGCCTCGGCCCAACTCATGCACGCAGGCAGGGTCCAGATGTGTCGCAACCGTCGAGGAGGGTCCGGATGACTGGGAGATGGTCCGGACGTCCGGGTGGTTCCGGATGATCCGGGAGTCGGTCCAGATCGTCCGGCTTCGCGGGGAGGCTTGTTGTGGTCTTCGGGTGCTGTAGCCGGATCATCCGGGCCGGGGTCCGGATCGTTCGGGCTTGAGCCGGATTGTCCGGACGGCGGTCCGGATCATCTGGGCTTCTCCTGTCTTGCCCTTTCTCTTCTCTGTCTTCACGTTCGCCTTCCTCCCTCGGTCGGACTTGCTCCTTAGCTTCTTCATGGCGAACTCCTCGGTACCTGAGTATGCAAAGTGTCTCCATTTAAGGTAGTAGCCATGTCTCATGTGTTTCCAAGAGGAATTGCCAGAGGAGAGATGTCACCTCGGGAGCTCTTGCACGTGCACGTGTCATAGGTCCACTTGGCGCTTGGTGAGTGGGGATGACCTGGCGATGCTCCGCATCAACATGCCTTTTAGCTTTCGTGGCACTCTCTTGTCATAGAGGACGCTGGAAGCTTGGCGCCACTTCATTCATCCAACTTTGATTCGATGGCTCACATCTTCATCAATATCACCATCCTTTTGCAGCATTGACCCCAAATATCGAAGGTGCCCTTTTGAGGTACCACCTGTCCACCAAGGCTAACCTCCTCCTTGTGCCTAGTAGTACTGAAACTGCACCTCATGTACTTAGTTTCAGTTCTACTAAGGTTGAAACCTTTTGATTCCAAAGTTTTGTCTCCACAGCTCAACTTTCTATTAACCCCGTCCGACTACCTTCGACTAGCACCACATCGTCTCTCCCATAGCTTTAGTATGGCTCATCAGCTTAACTCCACGGTAATTAGTACAACTTTGAACATCCCCCTTATTCTTGAAATTTGGTACTAATATACTCCGTCTCCATTCTTCGGGCATCTTGTTTGCCTGAAGAATGAGGTTGAAAAGCTTAGTTAGCCATACTATCGCTGTCTCCGAGGCCTCTCCACACCTTAATGGGGATACAATCAAGGCCCATCGTCTTGCCTCCTTTCATCCTTTGTAAAGCCTCCCCGACTTCAGACTCCTGGATTTATCGCACAAAAGGCATGTTGGTATCATCGCATCGTCCAGCTCAATGGTAGTGCTCTCTTTTCTCTCCATTGAACAACTTGTTGAAGTACTCTCACCATCTATGCTTGATCTCCTCGTCCTTCAGTAGAGCAATGCAAAATTCCTCAAGAATGAAACAAGCACAGAAATATAAAGAGAGAGGAAACAGAATCGGATTGCTGATGAAGACGCAGAGTTTTTTTTTACAGAAGTTCAAGTTTTTGGCAACAACTCTACGTCTTGATTAGATAGGCTAAATACAGTGCTCCGAAGTCACACAAGACTTCCATCTTATTCACCTTGAGCTAAGTTCCTCCGAATTCACCCAATACTCGCGGTAGATCTCGATGCAAAAATCAGAAGTTCCATTTATCGTTCATAGCAGACTTACAAGGATCATCTGAAGAACCAAGATTTGTAACTCAACTAGATCAACCAGGCAAAACACCCTCAGAAGCTTCTAATCACTATGTTCTCCCCCTTTGGCATCAACGATAACCATAAGTTGAGGACATAGGCACTAATCTTCCCTGGCACTGCATGGTGAAGAAGTTGATGGAGGCGCTGCAGCCTGCAGGTGAAGCCTTCGTAGCAGTTGAGGGGTCAGAGCTGCTTGGCGACGGTCTTTAGAATGTGACGGATAAGTCGCAGTTTCTTCATCAGCGTGTCTGGTTCTTGAAGCATTTTATACTAGTTGAATCTGATACCCTTGGCGTGACACAGTATCGATGGAAGAGGCTATTCATACTAGTTGTAAGTTTTCTTCAGTCCTAGTGCTTCAAGTTATTCAGTAGTGTAATATTTCTTTAGAAGAACCCATGAGCGCTTCAGTGCTTCTTCACTAGCATGGCAATTCACCTTCGTCACATTGTGAAGAAAGTCCATCTCATGACACATTAGTTTGCTTTCCTTATCAAGATTGTCCAACTTCCGAAGAGCTAGGATAAACATCTCCTTCTCTGTCCGAGGACTCCGTGGAGGTAGTTTTAGATAATCAGTACATGTAGGTATATCTGAAGAAACAAATGCTGATGAACACTGCGATGGATACAACTATTGAAGCATTACAACAAGAATTTAGCAGAAATCGTACATAGAACACCATGTCACAGGCAGAGTAATAACCAAATTCCTCAAGAACAGTAAAAGTACAGAAATGTAAAGGAGTGAGGAAGTAGAATTAGATTGCTGATGAAGACACATCTACCTCTTCACTGAAGAGGCTGAGCACACTGCTCCGAAGTCATACAAGGCTTCACCTTATTCTCCTCTTAAGTTTCTTTGAACTCGCCCAACACTCTTGCAGTGATCTCCTGACCGGTATAAACTTGATTGCGGCGATCTCCTGACCAGTATAAATTTGATTGCGGTGAATCCACACGTTGGGTGCTCACAGATCAATGCCTAACCGTCTAGAGGACGCCAATGCTTCAAGAGTAACAAGCAGGATAGTTAGGCAAGACTGTATAACCGTCTAGAGGACGCCAATGCTTCAAGAGTAACAAGCAGGATAGTTAGGCAAGACTGTATTTAGTGTGATGCTTAGTCACTACTCAGATGTGTTCGCTATGGTTTTCCTCACTTAGGATTGGTGACGGAATTGGAGCAAGGGGAAACTCGCTGCAGAAAGGGCAGAATGGCACTTGAGAATCCATCTCAAACTATGTGGGGGCAGGGTGCTATTTATAGCATGGCGTTGAAAACTAGCCATTGGTCGGTCGAGCTGAAACTTGTGGGTCACAAAAGAAACCCCAACGGTTAGAGCATCTCCAATAGATGGTCCATATTTTGACGATGTAAACCGGTGATGTAAAATTTTACATCACCAAAAAGTGCTTTTACATCTCCGAAAAAGAGGCAACTCCAACAGATGGTCCGAAACGAAGATGTAAAACAGCAACTCCAACAGATGGTCCAAAACGAAGATGTAAAACCGGCAGGCGGCCGCGCGGCTGCTGTACAGCCACACATATTGCAAAAAACATCTAAAAACAACATAAAAAAATTATACATGTCCACAATATCAAATTATTACGTAGTTCTTCAAATCCATGAGATCAAATGCAACACAAATACAACATAGTTTTGGACAATACAACATAGTTTTTCACAAATCTATGCGGCTCTTTCGCCATGCCATTTCCAATGCTCTTCCATCAAATCTTTCTGGAGTTGATCATGCACATCGTTGTCTCTAATCTCGCTGTACACCTTCATGAAACGTCTGATCCGCTCTTCTTTTCGCATGGGGTTAACACGAATGCCCATCAACTGATAGAAGTTGTAATCTAAATTTTTTCCACGCTCGTTCTCAATTATCATCTTATGCATGATCACGCAAGCGGTCATGATGTACCAAAGGATCTTTTGATCCCAGAATCTAGATGGTCCTCGCACAATAGCAAATTGAGATTGCAAAATCCCCAAAGCCCTCTCAACATCTTTTCTAGCGGCTGCTTGTGCATTGTGAAAGACGAGTTCTTTCTTACCTTCGGGTTTTGCAACCGGCTTGACAAATGTACTCCACCTCGGGTAGATCCCGTCTGCAAGATAGTACCCATAGTTGTATGTGCGGCCATTTGCTTCGAAGGTCATCGGTGGTGCTTCTCCATTTGCTAACTTGGCAAACAGAGGTGACCGGTCGAGCACATTGATGTCGTTGCAAGATCCAGGCATACCAAAATATGCATGCCAAATCCATGTTTCATGATCGGCAACTGCCTCAAGAATGATAGTGGCATCCTTCCCATGACCCTTGAATTGTCCATGCCATGCTTTTGGGCAGTTCTTCCATTTTCAATGCATGCAATCCACAGACCCAAGCATACCTGGAAACCCTCGAGCTTTGTTCATCTCCAAAAGCCTCCGAGTGTCCTAAGCATTGGGTGCTCTCAAGTACTGTGGACCAAACACTTCTAACAGTCATTGCAAATTGCTTGACATAGAAGATAGAAGTGCTCTCTGCCATCGCCAAGTTGTCATCAATGTAATCTGCCGGAACACCATATGCCATCATGCGCAAAGCGGCAGTGACCTTCTGTTCGGTGCTATGGCCAAGCAACTCGGCATAGTTCCTTCTCTGCTCAAAGGCTGGATTATGCTGGTCCACGGAATTGCAAATGTGGATGAACAAGTCTTTCGACATTCTGAAACGGCGTTGAAAGTAATTCTCTGGGAAAATAGGTGGTGATCCATAGTAGTTGCGCATCAACCGTTTGTGCGCATCAATCCGTTCTCTCCGAATGAATGCACGACCATAGTTGGAACCATCGTGCCTCGCTTTTTCCCTTTGTGCATGGCCACTAGCATAACAATGTCCTCTTCATGCAAATCAAATTCCTCGTCCGACGATGAATCGTCCACGAATGAGGAGTTTACCGAGCTCATCTACAATGCAGACAACCACCGTCAAACATACTATCCAACCCAATTTAAATCATCAAGTTTCGTCGTTTTTTTACCTTGGGGAATTCCGTCGAACACCTTGTGCGCGGGGTGGAAGAAGATGGCAGGTGGTTGGATTGGTAACCGGTCACTGCTGCGGATGGCGGCGCAGAGGAGAAGGAGCTCGGCGGCCGGCGGAGAGGAGCTATACGGGCTGCCGGACCGCCGGAGTCGGCGAATCCCGCCGCGGCTGCTTCCCGAATCGGCGGCGCCGGGGCGGCTGCGAGACGCCCTCCGGCGGGGGAAGGCGATGCGGGCGAGGGCGGCGGCGGCGGCAATTTGGGGCGGTGGCGGCGACGGTGACGGCAATTTGGGCGGTGGCGGCTGGTGCTCGGGCGGGCGGTCGCGAGCGGGAAGGAAAATGAACGGGCGGTTGGTCGTTTCGCGGCCGGCCGCGGTTTTACATCAGATGTATCTCGTGATGAAGTGTTGTATTTTACATCTCCGGGAGGCGGTGATGTATTTTTTTTTACATATGGACCATCTGTTGGAGCAGCGCTTTTTGCTCTCGGAGATCCAAATGTTAGGTATTTTTACATATGGACCGTCTATTGGAGATGCTCTTAGAATTTGAACTGGCAATGTGCACAACAATTCTATTTGAAGAACCTAGGGCAACTCCAAAAACCGGGTTTCCTAACTTGTCATTGAAGAAGCTAATCCTACTATCCTAGTGACACCGAAGAAATACACTCTTGAGCCTCGGCCACGCTGATTCTTCATATGTATTCAACTTAGTCACTAAAGCTAGCAGATTCATTTGCAAGGAGATTTCAAAGGCTTATGTGTGTAGAATTATGAGTTATAACTGATAATCACACATGATTCACCTTGCTTTGATAGCCAACCCCTCTTAATAGTACAGTTTCCCCTACTACGACTCAAATGAAGAAACTTAAGAACGAGAAATCTTCTGGTGCTTCAGGTGGCAGACTGAAATCTTCAATGTTTCCTCATCATTTTTGGGGGTCGACGTGCTTCAATTAAACCAGTGGCCCATTACTTCGGTGACTATCCATTGCTTCAATGACTACTCATATGTGTATACTCAAGAAATACATGAGTCCCTTAATTGTTTGTCATAAATCATCAAAACTGAAGAAACTTAAGAACGAGAAACCTTCTGGTGCTTCAGGTGGCAGACTGAAACCTTTAATGTTTCCTCGTCATTTTCGGGGGTCGACATGCTTCAGTTAAACCATTGGCCCATTACTTTGGTGACTATCCATTGCTTCAATGACTACTCATTTGTGTATACTCAACAAATACATGAGTCCCTTAATTGTTTGTCATAAATCATCAAAACCCACCAGGGGCACTAGATGTACATGCACTTACACCCCTGGTAGCATTTTTTGAAAGAAGATCAAACCTACCCACTCCGCAGAGGCACACCATTTTTTTGAAAGAAGATCAAACCACCCACCCCGCTGAGGCTGTGCCTTGAATGCAGGTGGGTGGACCTGTGAGGCTAGCCACCTAAGCACACGCTCAGTGGCACATTTCACTTCTGCATCTGGATGCAAAAATCAGAACTTCCATATACTCTTCATAGCACCAAGAAGAGTGTGACTTCTCCACTTTTGCAACTTCTATCTGGTTATAGAAGTTTCTGCCAAATGCAAACTAACTTTGGCATAGTAGAACAAATATTCTTTACAAGGTGCTGATTTGATTTGGCTGTGAGCACCTCAATATCCGCGGAACTACAACAACAAAACAACAACAACAAAGCCTTTTAGTCCCAAACAAGTTGGGGCAGGCTAGAGTTGAAACCCATAAGATATCGAAACCTAGTCATGGTTCTGGCACGTGGATAGCTAACTTCCATGCACCCATGTCTATGGCTAGTTCTTTGTTGATATTCCAGTCCTTCGGGTGTCTCGGACTCCTCCCATGTCAAATTTGATCTACCTCGACCTCTCTTACATTATCAGCAAGCTTTATCGTTCCTCTATGCACCGGCGTTTCTTAGAGGTCTGCGGTGTATATGCCCAAACCATCTCAGGCGATGTTGGACAAGCTTCTCTTCCATTGGTGCTACCCAACTTTATCACGTATATCATCATTCCGGACCTGATCCTTGTGTGGCCACATATCCATCTCAGCATGCACATCTCTACTACACCTAACTATTGGACATGTCACCTTTTAGTTGGCCAACATTCTGTGCCATACAACATCGCTGCCGTCCCATAGAACCTGCCTTTTAGCTTTTGTGGCACTCTTTTGTCACAGAGGACGCCAGAAGCTTTACACCACTTTATCCATCCGGTTTTGATTCAATGGTTCACATCTTCATCTATATCACCATCCTTCTGCAGCATTGTCCTCAAATATCAAAAGGTGTCCTACTGTCCTTCTGAGGTACTGCCTGCCCATCAAGGCTAACCTCCTCCTCGTGCCTAATACTTACTTAAATCGCCTCATGTACTCAGTACTGACATATCCAAGGAACTACCTTGCTGTTTATTTCATATGCGCTGTAATGTTCATTCACCTTCCTTAACTAGATTATTATCGTTTATGTATCAAGTTTTTCCTCATGTCAGCTAATGCTGGGATCATTTGTTTGACAGTACAGCGTTTCTTATAGGTCCCAAGAGACAGTTTGATATGATGCTTGATCCTGTCCGTATATATGCCACTGCTATATACATTGCAAGCATCATAATTTCTCTATTCTGCGCTCTCTTAGTAAGTAAAATGATTAGAGAAATCTGGCATATTTCATAAATTTTCTGCCAGGTTTATGTGTTAGTTCTATAACCAACCAAATATCTGTCTTTTCTGCTCCAAACAGGTTCACAGTAAGCTGTTGACTCTACTTGCCATCATCTTGGAATTTGGTGCTCTTATCTGGTAAGTTCAATATCTTTTAAAGTTTGATTTTTAGCAATGAGTTCTGTTCAATGTTGACCCAACTGCACACTCATAATTTCTCCTAGGTCCAACATATGCAAGAAAAACTTACTGGATGATTACTTTAAAACTTACCAATATTCGTGCTATTTTTCTATTTAAAATATTCCACAGCTAAGCAGACACCCAAAGAGATTTTTTTTTAAGAAATGCAAGCTGCGTGTCTTTTGTACAAAGAAAGGTAGAGCGTTACATCAGTTATATACAGGGGTGCAACCACAGGAGAAAGCACTCCGCCATGGGCAAAGAAAGTGCTAACTCACATTCTCTACAAACCCACGTGATCTAGCAAATCTTCCACAAAGAAAATTCCTCCCTAATCTGCTTGATGACCAGCGAGGTCATTGATGCCACCTTGTCGAAGACATAGCTGTTCCTTTCGAGCTAGAGGAGCCGGAGAGTCAGACAAATCAGAGCGTCCACCTCCCTGCGGTTGCGCGCTGGAACAGCATGACTGCGGGGCGGCCACCAGTTTGTTAAAGAAGCCAGATTGTCCGGCCTGAACCTGTGCAACCGTAAGGGGAGCAGCACATTATAACAGATCTCCCGCAGGGAAGGGCACCGCAGAAGCAGGTGGTTAGCAGTTTCCTCCTGACAGCAGAGAACACAAAGCGGCGGGTGTTGCAACTGACGCTGAGCAAGTCTGTCCGCAGTCCACAACTGATTATGCAGCGCAAGCCATACAAAGATTTTAATCCCAAGAGGTGCCCAAGAAGACCAAAGCTCCGTTTCACAGGAGGCAAATTTCTCGACCGAGCAAGAAAAGACTCTAAGTGGAATGAGCAGAGAACTTGCCGTCGGGCTAAAGTCGCCACCTGAACTCGCTAGTATCCACTCCCAGGTCCTAGCTCAAAATCAAGCAGCGTCCTCCGCAGCTGTATGCAACCGCCGACACGGATAGGCTTCCCCTGAGATCCCTCGCCCATTCTGCCTCAGGAAGGGCATCCGCCACTAGGCATCATAACACAGCAGGCCAGACAAACTGAAGCAAGGCCAGCACAACCTGGGCCACACCAACCTTGTGAATCCATCTGTCAGTCCAGAAGCGAAGGTGATGTCATTCTTCAGAGTGTAGCTCGTAGGCGCCGCGAACAACTCATCCGTTTCCAGCTGTAACTGAATCTGAAGGCCTGCCCAGGGCTTGTCTTGTCCAACTTTCTCCAGCCAAAGCCACTTTAATATGAGAGCTTGATTGAGATATCAGTGCAAGTGTTACGGCCCAAGTGCAGCCCTGCCAAGACCAGCCATCAGCATCCACTGGGCTGGAACGGGCCCAGCGCACTCGGAGGCCGAGCAACCCTTTCCCAGGCCACATCTGGGACACCAGGAGCAAGGTTAAGTAGGGGTATGGTTTTCCAAGGAAGGGCATCGATGAACCAGAGACTGGCGGCGGCTCTCACTTCCCATTCCCCTTCTCTTTGCTCCTCGAGCCCCCAATTCTTGTATCCCAGATCCTGTATTGCTACCTAAACAGCTAGTAGATCGATCCGGAGCGTAACAAGTGGTAATCGGAGCCTTCTCCCCTTCCCGATCCGTCGTCGTTTCCTTCCGATCTAGCGGGTCGATTCCCGTCAATCATCCAAACCAGGTGGGGCAAGGCCGCGACTATGGAGGAGCGCACCAAGGCGTTGGAGGACCTGACGGCGGCCATCTCGGCGTTGACGACCAAGATCGACGAGATCCACCCCGTAGTCCTCGAGCTGCAGGGGTGGAAACCTATGATAGAGCAGTTGGTGGAGGAGTTGCGGGCCGAGGTGGGCGATCTGCGCTCGCATCTGGCGCAGGCGGCGCCAGGAAAGGCGCCCACGCCGCTGGACGTGGAGGCGGCAAGGAACGGGGCGCCATCGACTCGTTCAACGGATCTGCCTCCTCAGCTTCCTCTGACGGCCGCAACATCGCGCCAGGCGGCGGACATGGAGGTGACAAGGAATGGGGCGCCACCGATCCGTTTGGCGGGTCTGCCTCCTCTGCTTCCTCTAACGGCAGCAGCGCCGCTCCAGCGGCGGGCGAGCCGCTCTCTGCTCGCGGTGACGGCATGCATGGGCATACAGGCGACGGCGTTGCAACACTTCACCGGGGGAAGTCTCCGGGTGATCACACCTTGGGGGCACCTCCAGTCACTGGTGTGTTCGATTCTTATCATTCGGGGGAGAGTTCGTTTTTGGGGGATCGAAGTTTTTCTCGGCTGCCTTTTCCCCCGCGTTTTGATTTCCCTTCCTTCGACGGCAGTCAGCCTCGGCCTTGGCGGCTGAAGTGTGAGGCCTATTTTCGCATGTGCACGCTCCCTCCTGACACATGGGTGAGCTGTGCCGCGATGCACTTCACTGATGGCCCTCTTTCCTGGTTGCAATCCACACAAGCACACCTCGTGTACTCCTGTTGGGATGATTTCGCTTCTGCTGTTTGCTTGCAGTTCGGTCGGGAGGAATTCCAAGTCCTTCTGCACCAGTTTAATGGTCTTAAACAGACCGGGTCGGTGACTGAGTACGCTGACAAATTCACCCAGTTCATGCACAATCTCACTGCCCACCACAAATCTTGGGAGCCTGCATTCTTTATTACTCATTTTGTGGATGGTTTGCTTAAGGAAATCAGAGCTGCAGTCTTGGTGCATCGACCCCAAACGCTCGATACTGCTTTGGATTTGGCTTGTTTGCAGGAAGAGGTGTTGGAGGCCATGAAGAGAGATGATCGGCGGGCTTCCTGCGGCTCCCATTCACGCTCCATTCCACGTACGGCCCTGCCCCTGCCACCTCCACCACAACCACGACAGGCGGTGGGTGGTGGCTCGGATGCGCGTGCGGAGGACCGTCGCGCCACAGAGGCGGCGCGGGCACCGGCAAGCGACGACAGGATGTCGGCGTTGCGAGCCTACCGACGGGCCAAGGGGCTCTGTTTCACCTGCGGTGAACGATGGGGCCGTGACCACCGCTGCGGCCCAACGGTCCAACTTCACGTCGTCGAAGAGATGCTTGAGATGATGCACTCGCCGGCAGCGGAACCTTGTGTACTATCCAGAGAGGCCGTGGAGGGCGTCGACTTGCCCACAACTATGCGCCTCCATGTCTGGGTGCAAAACAGGGAGGTGCTCATGCTGATCGACTCGGGTTTGTCCCACAGTTTTGTCAGTTCTGCTCTGGCTGAGCGGTTGCAAGGGGTCCATGCTGCTAAACATTCCCTCTCAGGCTGAGTGGCCAATGCGGGTCAGATGCGCATTGCCCAGGAAGTTTCTGACTGTCAGTGGCAATCCCATGGCGTGGTGTTCAATACCACCTTCAAGGTTTTGCCGTTGGGGTGTTACGACGCCATTTTGGGCATCGATTGGTTGGCAACGCATAGTCCGATGCAAGTCCACTGGTTGGAGAAGACTATGAGCTTTGAGTATCAGGGCAAGCGAGTACATCTCCGAGAGGCACAGGCCGACACCACTACCCGCCAAATGATATCCAAGGACGAGCTCAACTTCATAATACAAAACTCTGCGGTAGCTCGAGTAGTGCAACTTTGTGCGCTCAAGGAACAGGACAAGGAGCCACCATTGCCCGCAGAAGTGAGCGAGCTAATCGAGCAATATGAGGTGCTGTTTGAAGAACCGAGAGGACTACCACCAAGTTGTGCCTTCGATCATGCTATTCCGTTGGTGCCAGGAGCGAAACTTGTCAATTTGAGACCCTATCGACACAGCCCAGTGCAGAAAGATGAGGTGGAGAAGCAGGTTGCTGACATGCTCGCTCAAGGGATTATTCAGCCAAGTGTGAGCCCTTTTGCCTCTCCGGTCCTATTGGTGCAGAAGGACTTAACATGGAGGTTCTGCGTTGATTATCGCCATCTCAATGCGATCACTGTCAAGAACCGTTACCCCCTGCCAATCATTGAAGAATTGCTGGACGAGTTGGCTGGATCGTGTTTCTTTACCAGCTTGGACCTTCACGCGGGGTATCACCAGATTCGCATGAGACCGGGGGATGAATACAAGACGGCTTTCAAGACGCACCATGGGCATTTTGAGTTTAAGGTGATGCCGTACGGAGTCAGGGGGAGGGGGCATGTTTCAGGGGGCATGGACATCGTCCTGTCGTCGCTGCTGCGCAAGGGTGTGCTGGTGTTCATTGATGACATCCTGGTTCATAGCTCGGACCTAGTCACCCACGTTCGCTTGTTGCGTCAGGTATTCAACTTGCTGAAAGAGCACCACCTCAGAATCAACCGCAACAAGTGCTCTTTTGCTCGCCCCAGCTTGTTATACCTCGGGCATGTGATTAGCAAGGAGGGGGTTCGCATTGATGCAAAAGAATATCGCAGCAGTTCAGTCCTGGCCGACTCCAACCACAGTGAAGGAAGTGCGAGGATTCCTGGGCTTGGCGGGGTATTACCGGAAGTTCGTCCGTGGCTTTGCTCTTGCCGTCCCTTGACAGATTTTCTTAAGAAAGGCGTTGTTTCCGCTGGACTGAGGAGGAAGAAGGGTCATTCCGGGCGCTACAACAGGCACTGATCTCTGCTCCGGTTCTGGCGTTGCCCGACTTCAAGAAACCCTTTCACTTGGAGACCGATGCGTCTGCTCATGGCATTGTGGCCGTACTCTCCCAGGACAAACACCCGGTTGGATTCCTGAGCAAGGCTCTCGGACCACGCAACAACGCACTGTCCACTTATGAGAAGGAAGGACTCGCTGTCTTGCTGGCGGTGGATCATTGGCGCACGTACCTGCAGAGCGATGAGTTCACCATCCACACCGACCAACAGAGTCTTATTCACCTTGAAGATCAACGCTTGGCTACCCCCGGCAACAAAAGATAATGGCCAAACTCCTTAGCCTTCGCTATCGCATCATCTACAAGAAGGGTACTGACAATCGAGCGGCTGACGCACTCTCGCGCCGTCCAGGTCCTCCGCAAGGTGATCTTGCAGCAATTACATCTGCTGTACCCGCCTAGCTGGAGGAGGTCCAAGCGGGCTATCAAGATGATGCAGAAGCATAACGGATTCAATGGGGTCATTAAGCATAGGGGCAGGGTCTGGCTCGGTGGTAATGTGGCCATTCAGAAGCAAGTTTTGGAAGCACTGCACACGAGCGCGATTAGAGGACATTCGGGGTTCAATGCTACTTACCGCCGAGTGCGTCGCCTCTTTACCTGGCTAGCCTGAAGCATCATGTGAAGCTGTTTGTGGAGGCGTGCCAAACTTGCAAGCAAGCCAAGCCGGAGCGTGTGCGCTACCCTGGCCTCCTGGAGCCATTGCTTGTGCCTACGCAGGCATGGCAAACGATCACGATGGATTTTGTAGAAGGATTACCAAGCTCATCCAGCCACAATTCCATTTTGGTGGTGGTGGACAAATTCTCTCGGTACGCGCATTTCATTCCTCTCCGACATCCTTTCACCGCTTTTCAAGTGGCACAGGCATTTGTATCCCATGTCTATAAACTCCATGGCCTTCCGGAGTCCATCGTCTTCGACCGGGATCCCGTCTTCACAAGTGTGCTGTGGAAGGAGCTCTTCCGTTTGACGCACACAAAGCTCCGCATGAGTACGGCTCGTCACCCCCAGACGGACGGGCAAACGGAGCGTGTCAACCAGTGTTTGGAGGCGTTCCTGCGCTGCTTCATCCACGCCTGGCTTTCTCTCGCTGAGTTCTGGTACAATACTTCCCCACACTCAGCTCTGGGCACTACTCCTTTCGAGGTTCTCTACGGCCACACGCCGCAACACTTCGGCATCGTCGACCCCGTGGCTTGCGCCTCTCCAGACTTGGCGGGGTGGCTGCAGGACCGCGTGCAGATGACTGCTCTCATCCGTCAACATTTGCTGCGAGCTCGCCAACAAATGAAGGACTCTGCGGACAAGCGTCGCTCCGATCGTGTCTTCGCAGTGAGCGATTGGGTGTTCCTCGAGCTGCAACCCTATGTCCAGCGCTCGGTGGCTACGCGAAGCAATCAGAAGCTCGCCTTCCACTACTTCGGTCCCTATAAGGTGCTCCGCCGCGTGGGTGCTGTGGCGTACAAGTTACAGATGCCCAAGAAAAGCACAGTCCACCCTGTGTTTCACGTCTCCCAGCTACGGCAAGCGCTTCCGTCGATGGAGCAGGCGCTTCAGCAGCTGCCACCTGCTGCATCATCTACGCCGGTGCCAGAAGAAATCCTGGAGGACCGCGTCATCCAGCGGGGTGGTGCGTCGATACCTCAGGTGCGGGTTCGTTGGACAGATCAGCCACCCGAGTTCGCCACATGGGAGGATCGCCCGGAGCTGCAACACCACTTCCCGGGTGCACCAGCTTGGGGACAAGCTGTGTCTCAAGGAGGGGGAGTGTTTCGGCCCAAGTGCCGCCCTGCCAAGACCAGCCATCAGCATCCACTGGGCCGGAACGGGCCCAGCGCACTCGGAGGCCTAGCAACTGTTTCCCAGGTCACATCTGGGACACCAGGAGCAAGGTTAAGTAGGGGTAGGGTTTTCCAAGGAAGGGCATCGATGAACCAAAGACTGGCGGCGGCTCTCACTTCCCATTCCCCTTCTCTCTGCTCCTCGAGCCCCTATTCTTGTATCCCAGATCCTGTATTGCTACCTAAACAGCTAGTAGATCGATCAGGAGCGTAACAAGTCTGTAGATGCATGGATAAAAACATTATCCCATGTGATGTCTCATCATATCACATAAAATGGGCAACATTTTTAGATAAATAATTGGTGCAACTACATAAATTGATAAATAATTGGTGCAACTACATAAATTAGAATCCCAAGAGCATGAGTGATGGGGCAGTTGAAAATAAGCATAGATCCAGAGATTTCCAAATAGGTCAGCCTTTCAAACTGCCTGCTGAATCCATGAGCAGGCAAGAGATAACCTGGTGAATTGAAACATGTTAGTAGCCAGAGGAGAAGAAAGCAAAAGCGATTCCCGTAGTAGCGGCGAGCAAAATGGGAGCAGCCTAAACCGTGAAAACCGTGAAAACAGGGTTGTGGGAGAGCAATACAAGCGTTGTGCTGCTAGGCGAAGCGGTTGCAATTCTGAAGTCCCAGTTGTTGTTATGTGCAGGTACAGTCTAAGCTATATACCCTTTGCAAGATCAGTTGTTTCGAAAGTGATGGCATCTTGCTTCGACACTGAATTCTAGAGCAACCATCATGATCGGATCTACCTTTGGTTGATGGAACAGTAGTCTCATTGCTGGATCAGTAGATGCTGCTGATCTACTGTGTACTTTTAACCAAGGCCATGATCTTCTGTTATGCTCAGAAATCATGTTAACCTTTTCCCCACTGTTGCTCCCTTCTTGCGCACATATGTATATGACACTCCTTTGTTCCCTTTGGCTTGGGACATTTCATGAACAGTGCATTTGTCGTGGATTGGGAGGACCAGCACCTAATAACGCGGTGTTTGTGTGGAAATCCTGCTCGCTTAAAGTCATATATGTTGTCAAAAGTTTCACTGCTTATCACCGTGGTGCTTGCCAATGGCATCGTACGATGTACTCCCTCCGTCCGGAATTACTCGTTTAAGAAATGAATGTATCTAGATGTATTTTAGTTGTAGATGCATCCATTTTTGTGACAAGTAATTCCGAACGGAGGGAGTAAGGTATAACCACGGGGAAATCATCAATTGCGTAGTTGAACTTAAACTCGTGTACTTCAACGTGAGTTCTCTTCATCTTTTTTTTCCATAATAATAATAATAATCTTTTTTTAATAATAAAAGGGCTATTGCTTTTGACCGTTCACCGTGGTAATACGCTGTTGTCCACCGTCATAATACGCTTTTCTGATTCGTAATACGCTTTTATGAGCTTTTGAGATTCATTTCGGCTTCGTTCAGTTCGAAGGCAGGAGCACAGCTGGGCCTCTGCCGAGGCACGTTGAAGCCTTCTGCGATGACAATGGACTCTCGAAAGTCAGGAAAAAAAGAAGCGCTGAAAAATAGAAGTCGTTAGGGTCGATCTTATAATCTCATGTCCGATCGCTGCGGCAACCAATTGTGATTAGTCCCACCTCGCTCTCTTAAATTCATTCACATTAATTTATATACGTTTACTGCCGTTGTCTGGCGTGAGCTAAGAGCAACTCCAACAGGCGCGGCAAAACGCGCACCCGTGTGGTAAAAGCTGTTTTTAGCGCGCCGGCTGGTTCCGCGTGCTCCAGCGGTGGCGGGAAGTTACCGCACGCGGGAAGCGTTTGCGCGTGCGCCACACGCATAGAACAGCCACGTGCCCTCCTCCTCGCTGCTTTTCGCGCCACCATGCCGCCGCGCCGTCGGGGTGCTTCGGGCTTTTGCGGCGTCCGCGAGCGCCCCAACGGCTGGTACTCCGCGGAGATACGGGCCGGCGACGTCCGACTTGGCCCCGGGACGTTCCGAAGCGCGCATGAGGCGGCCCGCGCGTACGACGCGCGGCGTGGCGCTTGGAGAGGCCCCGGTCGCAGATGAACTTCCGGGACGTCTTCACGTGCGAGGAGGCGCAGCGCGTCGCCCCTCCGCCGCGTCTCATCATCGACATGAACCGTGCCGACCACGCTCGGCGGCAGCGCCGCCTCCTCGTCGCCGAGGAGGACGAGCGAGCCATGGCGGAGTGGTGCCGTCGCCACCCGGAGGACGTCGACGCGAGCGTGCCTACTGGGCGGAGAGGACGGCAAGGCGTCGCGCGGAGCGGGCTGACCGTCGTCAGCGGAAGGCACTGGCGAACGAGCAGTGCGATATCGTTGGAGCAGGTGGGAGGTCGTTCTTCACGGCCAACGATGAACGTTGGGACGACATATGGCTCTCAACCTCGGACGACACCGACGAGGATGATGATGGTGGTGATGGTAGCGACTTGGAGTAGTTTCTGTCTCTATATGCCGTAGTAGTTTCTATCTATCTATCTATGCCGTAGTAGTATCTATCTATCTATCCATGTATGTCGAACTATCTATCTATCTATGCCGTAGTAGTTGTACCGATGTAAAATATCTTTGTATCGTTTTTTATCTATGCAATTTTAATTTAAAAAATATTGTAGAATTAGCGCGCGCTGCATTTTTACCGTGCCCGCTGGAGCTGCGCGCGCGCGGGGCTTTTCAGCGCGCTTGCTGGAGCAAACGCTGCGCGCCGCGCCAAACCAGACGATGGGCGCGCACCAAATCAGTTTTTACCGCGCAGCGCGTTCGACGCCTGTTGGAGATGCTCTAAAGATCTGGGATCCATGAGGCCGGGGGAGGAAACGAAGGAAGTACTGAGGGGAAGCCTGGGCGGCCAAAGGGGGAGGCGGCCAACAAGCTACGCAATATCTTTCAGAGAAACAAGGTTTGACCCGGCCGATTTAATATATTTTTTTGTGAAAAAATAGTGTGCGTGTTTATGCGTCTCACCAAAATGGTGCAGCCGATTAGCGGCCGTTGCCGACGTTTCTTTTGAATTGAGATTAGGGGACGAGATGTGTGTGCATCTCACCAAAGTGTGCGTGTTCTTTTTTTTATTTTGAGAAACAGCCTATCTGATGTCTACGTGATATGTTTGCGTTTGGGCCAAGTCCAAATACCGGAAAAAAAGGAAATATAATAAGAGCAACTTCAATGGGGCGATCCATTTCGTTCGCCGCCGTCCATTCGGGTCGGCGCGGACAGAAATGTCGGCCCAATGCGCCGACCCAAACGGATGCGCGTCCGCTTTCGTCCGCCTGCTGATCCATTTTTGAGCCGGATTTGCGTCGGCACGGACACCAGACGGACGCGCGCGCTCGCCCTCTCTCCTCCCCGCGCGTGCACAACCTCCACCTCCTGCTTCGTCGCCGACGCCGTCGGACATTTTTTCGGATGAAAAGGATACATAGATAGTTCTTGCGTACACAGATAAAAGGAAAGATCAACTCCTCGTCGGTTTCCGACTCTGACTCGGTAATGTCCTCCTCCGACGCCTGAATATAGGCATCAGTAGTCTGCTCGTCCGCGAAGTCCCGCCCCGACGTTTCTCGCAGCTTTAGTCTCAATTAAGCGGCCTGCTTCCGTGCACGCTTGCCCTCCCGATAGGCGGCTCGCTCCGTCCTCCTCGCCTTCCTCTCCGTCCTTCTCTGCTCATAGAACTGACGTTCATTGATGATGTCCTGCGGGAAGCATTCGCGCCACACCACCAAGGGTTGCACGTCCATCTCGGCGATGGCGAGGCGATGCTGCCGCCTCCGGTGGACGCGACGATCCTGCGCCTGTTGGCTCGACACGTCAAGAAAATTCATATCCCGACTAGGCCACCGAAGGCGCCACGCCGCCGCGTCGTACGCGCGGGCCGCCTGCTCCGCGCTATCGAAGGTGCCGAGGATAAGGCGTTTCTGGCCAAACAAGATCTTGGCGGAGAAGGCGACGGAGGGGCGCTCGCGGACTCCGCGAAAATTTGAAGCGCCGAGGATGCGCATTAGGGATGGACCAAAAGCTCGTAACTCGCGAGCTTAATGAGCGCTCGATAGTTCGGCTCGTTAAGCTCGTAGCTCGCTTCTTAATGAACAGAGCCAATCATTGATTTCAGCTCGCTAAGCTTAACGAGCTTAATGAACGAGCTAACGAGTTTCACGTGTAGCTCGTTAAGCTCGTTAGTAACAACACAATACATATTTTTATCTTACGTGACAAACTTTTTGTAGCACCTCATCCCATCTATTGAATCTAATCGACATAGAAGGCAACAAACTAGTGCATTTATTTGTGTAGTCACATATTTCATCTTAAAACAACACCTAGACACTCATCATGTAGAACATAACACATTATAATCCGTTAAGAAGCGCTCGCGAGCGCTCACGAGCTTAACGAGCTTCAAATGAACCGAGCCGAGCAGGGTTTTCTGCTCGTTAATCTTAACGAGCTTAACGAGCCAAGCCTTAACGAGCACGAGCTTAACGAGTCGAGCAACTTGTTAATCCAGCCCTAATGCGCATCGACATGGTGGCGCACATGCGGCGAGGCTAGTGAGATGGGGCGAGACGAGTGGGCGGCGGACTGAGTGTGGAGGGAGCGCCTTCTTATAACGAGCGCTGGCCGCGGCGCGCCAAAACAAGCGCGCGAACATTTTCCGCGCTCTGGAGCTCCAAAGCCAGCGCACGCTATGCCGATTTTTCCCCCGCGCACGAACCTTTCCCGCGCTGGCATGGCCGCTGGCATGATCTAAAAGCGCACGGTCATGAAATGGGTCGGCGCGTTGGGCGCGCTGCCGACCCAAATCTAAAAGAGGACGGACGCCGGGCGGGCGGCCGACCCAAACGGACAAAAAACAGACAAAAACGCCGTCCGTTTGGGCTGGCTCGTTGAAGTTGCTCTAACCAAACAAACAAACAATCTCTTAAAAGGAAATTCAACATCGTAAGAACCCGCTTGCAATCAAATATTCTAATAAATTATAAATAAATCCGACTTTAATACACCACTACTCTTTCATCCGATGATAGTGCGGAACTGAAGAAGACATCGTCAAATGACATGAATACGGCTTCATCAATCTTTTTCAATTGCGGATGCCAAAATCCTACCATCATCGACGATGGTGACGAACATGGAAAGTGGCAACACGAATGTGTCATTAGAGAAGTTTGACAAAATTCTTTTCTTCCTGTGCAAACAGACACATTAAATTATTATTTTTAGACGACAGGAAAAAGTATAGATGCAGGCGCTGACATACACTCACCCCAATCAATGAGATTTGAAATTGATGAAGTCACCCATAGGAATTTTTAGAATTAGACGGAGCTACTTTGAAATCCGATGGTAAGAATATTGCACAGTAATGGGTATTAAAGCATGAGATGAATTTCTTCTATACGTAGGCACGACGCATCCCTACCCCCGTCATGCTGCGTTGATGGGTGTTATGCTAAACACTTTAATTTTTTCTCTCATTGCAATGCACGGACCCTTTTGCTAGTAATATAAAATCGCTCACTGTCACGCACTTTTTGCAGAAAAGCCCTTGTGGTTTTATGTATTGAACCCGTAATCCATCATTAATCTGCAAAGTAAAACGATTCTGCAAAGAAAAAACGATTCGCTAGGAAAAATACCCGTACACTTTGAGCAATTTGAGAAAATGCCACACCTTTTCCGGGACTTTGATCCTATAACACATCTTTTTTTATTGAATTAAATAGCATACCTTTGATTGATAGCTAGACAAAATACCACAAATTGAATTTGTTACTCCTTTTCCACGTCCAGACCCACGCCCCATATTGGTTAGGATGAAATTGCCCTCAGGTCATTGCGTGGTCATACGAAACGACAGGGAACAAAGCACAACGCCGACGCCTTGCCTTTCATCCTTCCCTGCATCGCCGTCTTGCCGTGCTTCTACCCCGGCGCGCCGCCGCCTCCCCGTGATTCATCCCGTCGTTCCCTCATCCTGCTTCTACTACTCCTCGGACGCATCCACACGTGCGCTCTTGAAGGAAATATGCCCTAAATGCAATAATAAAGTTGTTATTTTATATTTTCTTATTCATAATAAAGGTTTATTATTCATGCTAGAATTGTATTGATTGGAAACTTAAATACATGTGTGAATACATAAACAAATATTGTGTCCCTAGTAAGTTTGTACTAGACTAGCTCGTTGATCAAAGATGGTTAAGGTTTCCTAACCATGGACATGAGTTGTCATTTGATGACGAGATCACACAATTAGGAGAATGATGTGATGGACAAGACCCATTCATTAGCTTAGCGTAATGATCGTTCAATTTTATTGCTATTGCTTTCTTCATGTCAAATACATATTCCTTCGACTATGAGATTATGCAACTCCCGATACTGAAGGAATACCTTGTGTGCTATCAAGCGTCACAATGTAACTGGATGATCATAAAGATGCTCTACAGGTATCTTCGAAGGTGTTTGTTGAGTTGACATATATCGGGATTAGGATTTGTCACTCCGAGTATCGGAGAGGTATCTCTGGGCCCTCTCAGTAATACACATCATAAGCTTGCAAGCAAATGAATAAGGAGTTGGTCACGAGGTGATGTATTACGGAATGAGTAAAAAGACTTGAAGGTAACGAGATTGAACTAGGTATATGTAGCGACCCGACCCGAATGGATCAAGTCTCTGTGCTTAAGTGTCATCCCTGGATCAGTATGCTGACACACACAGTACTCGTGGATTTATAATAGAGGTAAATCATATGTATAAAGTAAGGTAAATACTATTACCTCAATCCAAAATAGCGGAAGTAACAAGGTTGTGGATTCCCATCAACACCAACGGCAAAGTTGAGTGTAGAAATCGTAACCCTAACGTAACACTTACTCGTCGTAAGATCCTGCAACATGAGACGTTGCAGCCACAAAGGGTCAGTATATTGAATGTACTCAATATACTGGCAAATTCACACCATAGAGCAATGATGAATAAAGGCTATCACTACATGCATATCTGGCTAGTGGAGGCTCTATGGTTATAATGTTTTTACGAAAAGCCAATTTTTCCCTACTGCAAAGGAATAAATTTATTTAACTATCATGGTGGTTGTTAAACATTGAAAATGGTTGACAGCATTCTCAATCCCAATTAAAAAGTACTCATTAACAACCCAACAATATTAATTAAAGTAACATGATGAGATTCACGGGAAAATCCAAGTACTAGATACTCAAAACGTCCATAACCGGGGACACGGCTAATCATGATTAGTTTGTACACTCTGTAGAGGTTTGCGCACTTTTCCACACACCGATCTCCTCCGTTTGATTTCTCGCACTTCATGGCGTTTGAGAAACGGATGACCGAGACATAGTCTTTCAGAAGCGCTTGCACCTTACGTAAAGGGTAGACCGTACCAACCTACATCCCCTACATCTGCTAGTCTACCCTGTAAGAGTTCGCACGACTTAGTCAACTATGCTAGAGCCCATAATAGCATGTGGCTGCACACGGAAGTTTCTAGCATGAATAATCTTATGATCCCTTTGAGCCTGGGTGGCTGTCCGAAGAAAAACAGGCAAGTCCTGGAAACCAGGTGCCTCAATCCACCTAGATGTGTGTTTAAGTTGCCACCTTAAATAAACCATTAATTAACAAACTCACATCTGTCATGGATAAACTCACCCAATCCACGTCTACTAGCATATCATGGCATAATAAGCAAACGTAGAAGTAACTCCCAAAGGTTTGAATAATAAAACAGGTAATAGGTACTACCTCATCTACTTCCCAATCCACATATTAATTAGATCCTAGTCATGCAATGTTTGAGGATTGATCTAATGCATAAAAACTGGGTATGAGAAAATGTATGATCAAAGTGTGAACTTGCCTGCAATGTTGATGAAGATGATTCGCACTCAAAATTCTTGATAGTTCTACTCGTCACACTCCGGTCAATCTATCGTGAGCAAGCAATAGTAACCACACATAAGCAATCACTCAAAAGATCGGAAAAAACGAAGAGTACGATTCGGAAAACATCAAAACCAAGCAAATCACTCTTGCAGCATAAAACAATTTCTAACAGTACCAAAACTATGTGTATTTGGCCTTATCAGAAAGTTCAGGTCAAGAGCTTCGATTTGCAAAAAGAATCAACTCAAACGGAGTTATAAAACTCAAGTTATGGTCAAACAAAGTTCAAATTCAAATCTGATCTAATTCAAATTTTAAACTTTCAAAAACATGTTTGAGTTGGATTACTGGATAGAGGAGATCATAACGAAGAAGTGGGCGTTGGTTTTGTTGGATTTGGACAAACGAGTAAAACGTTGTGCTAAAAAGAAGATCAGGGACTAAACTGTAAATAAAATACTCACATATGAGTCCCTGGCCGAAATTAAAAGAAAAGATAAAAACTAAAGAACGAACGTTCGTTACAGAACGCTAACGAACGAAAATCGTTCGCTACCGGACCCTAACTAACGAATGACCACTAAATAGATCTAACTAAAAGGAAAAACCGGTTTTAAGATAAAACCGAGGAAAACCAAAAGATTAGACCGGACCGGGGCGGTTTTTACCGGCTAAACGGGGGTTGGCCTGCGGCGGTCAACGGCGAGGCGGGCAGCGGCTCCGGTGGTCCTCCGGCGTGGCCGTGGGGTCGAGAAGAAGCGGCGCGACGCGACGGTGACGATGGTGGTGGCGGCAGCGGTCGGGGGCGACGGAATGGAGCGGGCAGCGGTGGCTGGATCTCGCCGGAGCGGCGGCTTCCGCGAGCGCGGTGAGAGGTGCGGCGGCGGCGCGAAAAAGAGAGAGAGGGGGTCGGGGAGGAGGGATTTATAGGAGGGAGGGCGACGGTGGCGTGGAGGAGGGGCCAAGGCGGCGGGGTGGCCGGGTCGGTCGCGGCGGCGCGGCGGCGTGCGGGTGGCGGACTCCCGCTGGAGCTCGGGGACGGGCGCTCGCGCGGCTGGGCTGGGCCTTGGCCTGGCAGGAGCTGGGCCGGCCCAGTTGGCGGAAGTTTTTTTAAACAGACAAACAAAAATAAAAACAAAAGAAACAAATAGAAATATTATAAATGCATATAATATATCAAAATTTTCAGAAAAAGATTTCCTACATCATGAACCTTTTTACAAAGTCAAATAAAATACACACAAATTCAAATAAAATAAAGAGTGCTTCTGCTCTAGTAAAATCCAGTAAAAATCATTTTAAAAATACCAAAATTAATTCAAATTTATTTCTCTCCAATTTTCTGATGTAGGGAATCATGTTACCCTATTTTCCTTATATTTAATTTTTGGAGAAAAATAATTTGAATAAAACTCAAATAACTCCAAATTGAAAATAAATTCAAAAGAACTTTGAATTTAATTCTTTGAAACTCCCAACTCATATTTCATATGTTTTGAAGAAGTCATTTTATCTTCGCTCGTGAAAATCATTGAGTTGCATAAAGTTCCTGGGTAGGAAATATTTTCCAAATGAAATTCAAATATTTTCAACACCCCTTGTCATTTAAATAAATGGAAGAAGTCATGTCATCTTCTCTCCAGGGTTTTGTGGTGAAAAGAATTTCAATTCATGAAGATCAGAAATGAAAATGAAAGTTTGGGAAAGTCCTTTTATTCCCTCTCATTTAACTTTCGAAAAGTTTCGAATTCACTCACTTTCAGTCAATCAATCAAACAATCAATCAAAACTATCTATTTGTTTATAACATTCCAAAATTTAGAATTTTGGGATGTTACAAACCTACCACCCTTAAAATGAATCTCGTCCTCGAGATTCGGAGAGGCTAGCAAGAAATAGGTTAGGGTTTGGGGGTCTTCAAAATCCAACGTTTGTCTCCGGGGTCTCGGGTGCTACCACCCTTAAAAGCATTGTTACGGTCCCAGCAAAACTTATATACTCCATCCTTTTGTTGACAGGGTCGGTCTTCTCAGATCTTTAGGAAAATTCCTTCTCTGGGCTCTTCCGGTGGTGGCATAACCCTTTTCTTAATTCCTGTATCCATTTCATCCTGGTAAGGTTATTCCATGACTGGGTGTTCTTAGCTGACGGGTCTGGCGCCAATACTAATTAGCTATCGATATCTCATGGTGGTCAACAATTTATGGTTTCTCCTGCAGAAAACGGGTCTGGGTTGAACCTCACCGTATATCCTACGATTGGCAGCAACTGCCGTGTACAAGGAATTTTTTTTGCTATACCATTCTAAGGTTTAAACAAGGTTTTGATCGTCGTCTCTCTACTATAGGTAAGTCACTCAGATTTACCATCCATATAGCAAGGCGAATAATAAGAGTAAGTCGGTATGGTGATCAATCCACCCCGCACCCAAATCATTACCTTGTAGATGGTTTATCGAATCTCTCATTCTAACACTCGGACATCCTCACAAGCATTGCATAATTTCTCTTGTCGACGAACCAAGTTCTGATAAATCCGTTGATTCTGCAAGCCAAACAAACATCTATCGTTCTTCCCAACTCTCAGGTTTTGCGTTGCTCCTATAAAATCGTCGGTTGATAAAGGCATATCCTCTTCTTCCAGGGTTTCTCCTTCAACAAGAGTGTGCTTGCTTCTTGGCAGGTCCTGGGGACTGTGGGTTATGGCCCATCTCATCACTTGTAGTCCTTGAACTTAACCTCGGGCTTCTGGTCATTATTCCAACTTCCAACTTCCTAGTATTCATAAATCTATCCAATTGTACTGTCTTCCTTCCTTCTATTGGCACCAAACTAGGACATGATTACTCAGACTCATCATGGAATTTCCATTGATCCATATTTCCAACATCATACCTCCTTTATATCCCATAGTAATTTATCTGTTCACCCTCGTGGGATATCACATACCGAGATAAAAAAAACTTATACTTATGAAGTCCATACTCCACTTCATGGAACATCATTATCCTTTCCAGGGTCAGACATCCTTACAGGGAAATATTGGCCATCTCTGCATGGCACTTCTTCAACTAGGAAATGTGAAACATCGTGAACTCCTGACAGTCCTTCGGGTGACTCCAACTTGTTGGCCACTTCTCCCATACGCTTCAAAACTCGGCATGGTCCTACAAATCTCGGGGCTAACTTTCCCTTAACTCCAAATAGTTTAACTCCTCGCAGAGGGGACACACGAAGACTTGCTCTATCTCCAATTTCATAGACTACCTCCTTGCGTTTTTGAGTCTGCATAACTCTTCTGCCTGGACTGAGCTACCTTCAGTCTATCTCGAATCCACTTAACATTCTCTTCTGACTCCTTGATCACATTTGGTCCAAACAACTGACGGTCTCCAACTTCATCCTACATCAACGGTGTCTGGCTCCTTCTCCCATACAAAGCTTCAAAAGGGGCCATCTTCAAACTGGCTTGGTAACTGTTGTTGTATGAGAACTCCACGTAAGGTAGATTATCATCACTACTAGATCCATAACCTAGCGCACACGTTCTCAACATGTCCTCCAGAATCTGTTTGACTCTCTCGATTTATCCATCTGTCTGCGGATGAAAGGTTGTACTGAACTTTAGCCTAGTACCCAAAGTCTGGTGCAATTGATGCCAAAACTTTGAAGTAAAATGTGTTCCTCTATCTGATACGATGGTCCTCGGAACTTCATGCAGACATACGATCCTGGTCAAATATATCTTGGCCAACTTTGCACTTGTATAGGTGGTTTTCACTGGGATAAAGTGAGCCACTTTGGTCAAGCAAATCAACTACTACCAAGATAGAATCATATCCCGATCGGGTTTTGGGAAATCCGGTAATGAAATCCATGCCAAGCTTATCCCCACTTTCATTCGGGTATCGGCATAGGCTGTAGTAATCCTGCTGGCTTCTGATGCTCTGCTTTTACTCTCTCAGGCATACATCACCTACGACTACATACTCCATAATATCCTTCTTCATACCAGTCCACCAGAAACACTCCTTCAAATCCAAATACATCTTGGTGTTTCTAGGGCGAATCGAGTATGGTGAGTCATGAGCCTCTTGAAGTATTTACTTCCTGATCTTTGCATTATTGGGAACATATACACGGTCCTCGAACCATAAGATGTCGTGCTCATCCTTACGAAAACATTTGGCCTTTCCTTTGCTCATCCTCTCTTTTATCTCAACAATCTCTTTGTCATACTTCTGAGCTTCACGAATCCTTCCCAACAATGTAGACTGAACTTCCATTGCTGCAACAAAACCTTTGGGAACAATCTCCAACCGAAGTTCCCTGAAAATCCTTGGCTAATTCCTTTGGTAATCCTCCGCTTATGAGGGTATTCGTCCTTGTTTTCCTTATGGTTGTGTCCTATTTCTCCACAAAGTTTGTATGCACAAGGTTTCTTCATATCACTTCCATAAGGCTTCAACTTCTGGGACACAAGCCGAGACTTTAGCAGAGTCAGCTTAAATTCTTCCTAAACGGTTACTCCTTGCCATCCAATGATGGTTTGGTACATCCTCCACCAAGTAGCAGCACCTCTTTCAAAGCATTGAAGAGCATGCTGGGCCATATCCTTTCCGGTTATAGGGTTATTCTCCATATGATCCTCCATGTTCTGAATCCATTGGTCCATATCCAATTGACTCATCGGTCTAGAAAATATAAGCTCATCTCCATTCATCCTCTATTGGGTCCATGGGTTTGGGGTGGGATAAGAGAGATCGAGAGGGATGCACACAATGCAAACAATAGTTTTGAAAAGACAGATTTTATTTGTCGCTGTCGGAAAAACATCAAACAAATGACAGCTCATAATCGTCGCATCTAACGTAGGTATATAACTGGGGTTGGGTCTTCTAATGGTCTATAGATCTCAATGTCATCAACTCTTCAAGTCTTGGTCATGTCTCCGATGACTCCTTCTGATCATACTTGTCCTTCTCAAGTTCTTTTGCCAGATCATCTCTGTTGACGTGAAGTCTCTCGTGACGTCCTTTAATATTCAGCAATTGCGTTCCAAACTTCTGGGTTCCAACATCCTTGGCATGAACCATGCCCTACTGTCCTTCAGTTCCTGAAGGATCTCCGGTATCTCGAGGTTTTGTTCCTCCAGTTTGGCTACTTCAGCTTCTGGTTCCTGAGTTCTTCACGAATTTCCTCCTTGTCAAATATGACTTCCTAAAGTCCATCTTAAAATACTTGATGTGATACTCCAGATCCTAGTGATACACCAGCTAAGGTTAAAACTGCATCATTTGCTTGACAGATGCTCCATCAGCCTTCTACCATTCAATCCTTCCATGCATCTGCCTGCTTATCTCAGCACGGTGACAATAGCATAAGCGAGCGATAACATCTTGGATATCCATATTTCTGCCCTGGTCATTGACATGAACTTTTATTCCATAGTTGATATCTCCTGCCTTAGGGTTTTCTTGACAAAACTTTCAGTTGTAATGCTCCATGTTCAGGTCTTTCTCCGATACACCTTGATCTCGGGTATTGACAGCTTTCAAGTTACATAAGTGTAGCCTTCCTTGGCCATACCAAATCTGGAAATTCTTCATATTCTCCTAGTCTTCGAAGTCTTTATCCATCGTAGTTTCCATCATTATAATGCTCGGTAAAATCCTCTTCATTCCCAAGTGGTCTTAGTTGTCCGATATCTGGTCCTTCTTGGAGTGGTCTCATCAGTCGAATCTTCAAGGGGTCAAAAAGGGGAAAGGGGTATGGTCTCACTAAAATGGAATATTTGAATAAGCTCAGAAGAGAAGAGAGGTAAAAGATTCTTTTGAAAAGAAAGTTGTAGAGAAAAATCTTTCCTATGGGCTTGCCAGTTTCTAGGGTCACGTCCTACAGTCAACATGTGCTCTGATACCATCTTGTAGTGACCCGACCCAAATGGATCAAGTCTCTGTGCTAAGTGTCATCCCTGGATCGGTATGCTGACACACACAGTACTCGTGGATTTATAACAGAGGTAAATCACATGTATAAAGTAACATAAATACTATTACCTTAATCCAAAATAGCGGAAGTAACAAGGTTGTGGATTCCCATCAACACCAACGGCAAAGTTGATTGTAGAAATCTTAACCCTAACGTAACACTTACTCGTCGTAAGATCCTGCAACATGAGATGTTGCAGCCACAAAGGGTCAGTACATTGAATGTACTGGCAAATTCACACCATAGAGCAATGATTAATAAAGGCTATCACTACATGCATATCTGGCTGGTGGAGGCTCTATGGTTATAATGTTTTTGCGAAAAGCCAATTTTTCCCTACTGCAAAGGAATAAATTTATTTAACTATCATGGTGGTTGTTAAACATTGAGAATGGTTGACAGCATTCGCAATCCCAATTAAAAAGTACTCATTAACAACCCAACAATATTAATTAAAGTAACATGATGAGATTCACGGGAAAATCCAAATACTAGATACTCAAAACGTCCATAACCGGGGACACGGCTAATCATGATTAGTTTGTACACTCTGTAGAGGTTTGCGCACTTTTCCCCACATGACTCGATCTCCTCCGTTTGATTTCTCGCACTTCATGGCGTTTGAGAAACGGATGACCGAGACATAGTCTTTCAGAAGTGCTCGCACCTTACGTAAAGGGTAGACCGTACCAACCTACATCCCCTACATCTGCTAGTCTACCCTGTAAGAGTTCGCACGACTTAGTCAACTATGCTAGAGCCCATAATAGCATGTGGCTGCACACGGAAGTTTCTAGCATGAATAATTTTATGATCCCTTTGAGCCTGGGTGGCGGTCCGAAGAAAAACAGGCAAGTCCTGGAAACCAGGTGCCTCAATCCACCCAGATGTGTGTTTAAGTTGCCACCTTAAATAAACCATTAATTAACAAACTCACATCTGTCATGGATAAACTCACCCAATCCACGTCTACTAGCATAGCATGGCATAATAAGCAAACGTAGAAGCAACTCCCAAAGGTTTGAATAATAAAACAGGTAATAGGTACTACCTCATCTACTTCCCAACCCACATATTAATTAGATCCTAGTCATGCAATGTTTGAGGATTGATCTAATGCATAAAAACTGGGTATGAGAAAAGGTATGATCAAAGTGTGAACTTGCCTGCAATGTTGATGAAGATGATTCGCACTCAAAACTCTTGATAGTTCTACTCGTCACACTCCGGTCAATCTATCGTGAGCAAGCAATAGTAACCACACATAAGCAATCACTCAAAAGATCGGAAAGAACGAAGAGTACGATTCGGAAAACATCAAAACCAAGCAAATGACTCTTGCAGCATAAAACAATTTCTAACAGTACCAAAACTATGTGTATTTGGCCTTATCAAAAAGTTTAGGTCAAGAGCTTCGGTTTGCAAAAAGAATCAACTCAAACAGAGTTATAAAACTCAAGTTATGGTCAAACGAAGTTTAAATTCAAATCTGATCTAATTCAAATTTCAAACTTTCAAAAACATGTTTGAGTTGGATGACTGGATAGAGGAGATCATAACGAAGAAGTGGGCGTTGGTTTCGTTGGATTTGGACAAACGAGTAAAACGTTGTGCTAAAAAGAAGATCAGGGACTAAACTGTAAATAAAATACTCACAGATGAGTCCCTGGCCGAAATTAAAAGAAAAGATAAAAATTAAAGAACGAACGTTCGTTACAGAATGCTAACGAACGAAAATCGTTCGCTACCGGACCCTAACTAACGAACGACCACTAAATAGATCTAACTAAAAGGAAAAACCGGTTTTAAGATAAAACTGAGGAAAACCAAAAGATTAGACCGGACCGGGGCGGTTTTTACCGGCTAAACGGGGGTTGGCCGGCGGCGGTCAACGGCGAGGCGGGCAGCGGCTCCGGTGGTCCTCCGGCGTGGCCGTGGGGTTGGGAAGAAGCGGCGCGACGCGACGGTGACGATGGTGGTGGCGGCAGCGGTCGGGGGCGACGGAGTGGAGCGGGCGGCGGTGGCTGGATCTCGCCGGAGTGGCGGCTTCCGCGAGCGCGGTGAGAGGTGCGGCGGCGGCGCGAAAAAGAGAGAGAGGGGGTTGGGGCGGAGGGATTTATAGGAGGGGGGGCGACAGTGGTGTGGAGGAGGGGCCAAGGCGGCGGGGTGGCCGGGTCGGTCACGGCGGCGCGGCGGCGTGCTTGCGGCGGACTCCCGCTGGAGCTCGGGGACGGGTGCTCGTGCGGCTGGGCTGGGCCTTGGCCTGGCAGGAGCTGGGCCGGCCCAGTTGGCGGAAGTTTTTTTTAAACAGACAAACAAAAATAAAAACAAAAGAAACAAATAGAAATATTATTAATGCATATAATATATCAAATTTTTCAGAAAAAGATTTCCTACATCGTGAACATTTTTACAGAGTCAAATAAAATGCACACAAATTCAAATAAAACAAAGAGTGCTTCTGCTCTAGTAAAATCCAGTAAAAATCATTTTAAAAATACCAAAATTAATTCAAATTTATTTCTCTCCAATTTTGTGATGTAGGGAATCATGTTACCCTATTTTCCTTATATTTAATTTTTGGAGAAAAATAATTTGAATAAAACTCAAATAACTCCAAATTGAAAATAAATTCAAAAGAACTTTGAATTTAATTCTTTGAAACTCCCAACTCATATTTCATATGTTTTGAAGAAGTCGTTTTATCTTCGCTCGTGAAAATCATTGAGTTGCATAAAGTTCCTGGGTTGGAAATATTTTCCAAATGAAATTCAAATATTTTCAACACCCCTTGTCATTTAAATAATTGGAAGAAGTCATGTCATCTTCTCTCCAGGGTTTTGTGGTGAAAATAATTTGAATTCATGAAGAGCAGAAATGAAAATGAAAGTTTGGGAAAGTCCTTTTATTCCCTCTCATTTAACTTTCAAAAAGTTTCGAATTCACTCACTTTCATTCAATCAATCAAACAATCAATCAAAACTATCTATTTGTTTATAACATTCCAAAATTTAGAATTTTGGGATGTTACATTATATAGAAACCAATGATCGAATCTCGGGCAAGTAAACATACCGATGGATAGAGTGAATTACGTATGTTGTCAGAACGGTTCGACCGATAAAGATCTTCGTAGAATATGTAGGAGGCAATATGGGCATCCAGGTTCTGCTATTGGTTATTGACCGGAGAGGTGTCTCGGTCATGTCTACATAGTTCTCGAAGCCGTAAGGTCTGCACACTTAACGTTCGTTGACGATACAATATTATATGATTTATGTGATTTGGTGACCAAATGATCACGAACATGACGAGGAGTTTCGAAATGGTTATATATACTCCCTCCGTTCCTAAATAGTTGTCTTTCTAGAGATTTCAACAAGTGAGTACATACGGAGCAAAATGAGCGAATCTACACTCTAAAATATGTCTATATACATCCGTATGTAGTAGTCCATTTGGAATCTCTAAAAAGACAAGTATTTAGGAACGGAGGGAGTATATATATATATATATATATATATATATATATATATATATATATATATATATATATATATTCTGATCACAACCTGACCTGCCTGAGAACTATGTACATAAACACTATTCTGATCACGGGATCAGAATAATATTCTGATCACAACCTGACCTGCCTGAGTAACGCGCCTGAACTTCTCTCTGTACGAACCCGACCTTCGGGCTATCTTCACAACCGTGCCTTCTACCACGAGTTTTTCTGGTTAGTCGTGTTCCATGTGATGTAAGTGTAATCTTCAAACGATTTTTATCAACTAAATACTCGTTTTAAATAGGAATCTCGCTCATAGGCGGATTTTGCACTTTTTGTGATTTTACTGCCTGAGTTGTTCGACCTGAACTTCCCCCTATGCTAGGTTGAACTTCCCGCAATATTGCCCAAACGGGGCTTGCTATATACCGTTGGAAAGCTATGGACACGAGTATCAAGACCCAAGTTAAATTTTTCGCAAAATGTAAGTGGTTTAAGAGCAGTTTTGAAAACCGTTTTTTCTTCACACAAAAAACGTGAATCGTAATTTCGATCGCATTTCTAAACCGTTTATCGGAATGAGGCATATAATATGGCGTTGGAAAGCTGCTGCAAAACCGCTCCTTCCACATGTTGAAATTTTTTTATAATTACCTATGGTTAAAGAGTAATTTGAAAAAACGTAAAATTTCGCAAACCAAACAGCTGAGTTGGTTTTTTCGATGTCATTTCTAAACGGCTAATCCAATGGAGGCATATGATATGGCGTTGGAAAGCTTATGAGAATGCGCTACTTTTTCATCTGGAATGTTTTTTTCTAATTTTGAATGGTTTAAGAGTAATTTAGAAAATGATCCAAGTCCTACCGAGTTCATATTTTCGAGTTAATTTTTTAACCGTGCGTTCGAATGCAGCAAATGATATGGCGTTGGAAAGCTTGAACAAATGCGAAACTTTTTCATATGTATTGTTTCTCCTAATTCTTTACGGTTTTAAGTCAGTTTCGAAAATGGCGAAAAACGTATTTTCGCCATAATTTCTACAAACTTTATCGGAATTGGGCAAATAATATACCGTTGAAAAGCTACGGAAAATGCGAAACTTTTTAATGTTGATGGTTTTCTCTGATTCCTAGCCGTTTTCAAGTAATTCCGAAAACGGCGGGATCATTCGTTCTGCCTCTACCGCGAAACAGATTCTTCGAAAATGCACCGCGTGAAGAACCTGAACTTCTCGGCGCGTGTACCTGAACTTCACTCTGTTTTTCACGTGATTTTTTTGCTCGTAGATCTTCATCCACTGCTCGTAGCTCTCCATCCCACTCACGGGAATTGAGCGGGTGATATACCGATGGAAAGCTGCTGTAAACACGCAACTTTCCCGTGTTGATCATTTTTTTATACCCGTGTTGATCATTTTTTTATACCGATGGAAAGCTGCTGTAAACACGCAAGTTTTTCATCTGAAATTCATTTAGCATAGTAGTTGAACTTCCTGCTGTTTTCACGTTGAACTTCTGGGACGTATT
Organism: Triticum timopheevii; assembly: GCA_963921465.1. Lineage (NCBI taxonomy): Eukaryota > Viridiplantae > Streptophyta > Magnoliopsida > Poales > Poaceae > Triticum > Triticum timopheevii. The sequence continues at coordinate 250,366,451 of OY997272.1, forward strand.
TTTGTTTGTAATTTTCTCATCCATTCGTAAGTGTTACACAAATAATATTCCTTTTGTACAAACGTCTCTCACAATAATTTTTTTAATTTTCTTCGACCAAGGACTTGAACTTACACAAATGATATTACCGTCGTTTCGTGGTAAATTAGAAAATGGCGAGATCATGATTTCTGCGTTCATCGTGAATGGAAATGCACTGCGTGAAGTAGTTGACCTTCTGGAGCATGTCTTCTTGAACTTCACTCTGTTTTTTGACGTGATGTTTTTCGCGCGTAATTCTCAAACCACTTACCGTAATTGAGAAAATGATATACCGATGGAAAGCTATTGAAAACACACAACTTTTTTGTGTTGATGAGTTTTTCATACTCGCAACGGTTCAAAACATATTTTTGATTGAGTAAAACAATGTCTTTTTTGCCTGTTTTTTACATGTAACTGAAGGTCAGACGTCTCACACTAGAGATCTCGAACTTCACCAGGAGTAGCACGTGAACTTCTAGCAACAAAATCTTTTAAGCCTTTTGTTTTCAATTCTTATTTTCCTATCTGAAACGCATTTCGTGTAGTAGTTGAACTTCCCGCTATTTTCATCTTGAACTTCTGTCATGTATTTTTGTTCAACCTCTCTCACAAGAATTTTTTGAACTTCCCCGGACAGAGCACTTGAACTTCTAGCAAAAAAACTTTTTAGCCTTTGCTTTTTTTATTCTTTTTTTCATACAAAATGGACACCGTGTAGTACGTGAACTTCTGGCAATTATCAATCTAAACTTCTCTCGATTACGTGAAAATACCTGAGTTTTTTATAAATATTAATCTGAATTTCTTAATCCTTTTTTATGAATTTTGAAGCGCTCTATTTTTTAAAAGTTGAACTTCTTGTTATTTTATTGTTGAATTTCTTGTTTCCATTCTTTAATAACAAGGAAAGTCTGAGTTTTCTATAATCATCGAACTTCTCCGTCTTTTTCATGCTTGTTGCTATACGAACTTCTTGTTATTTTATTTTCGAACTTCTTGTTATTGATTTTAATAATATTTCGAACTTCTCTGTTTTTTTAATTTGAACTTCTTAATTTTATTCCTAAAATAATACAATTATTAATTAAGCATCAAGTATTTTTTTAATTGAACTTCATACTTTTATTTCTCCTAGAAAGAGAAAGAATTTTGGGTTTTCCGTAGACATAGAACTACTCTCTTGCATTGGTATCTTGTTAAACCAACATAAACGCACTCATTTTTTTTAGGAATGAGAAAAACAATGCACGCATGCATTTTGCACGAGCACACTACCAGACAAACAAATACACACTATTTTGAGTGGGAAGAAGAATGAGAAGTGATCAAGTTCCTGTCCGTGAAATCTCAACCTTTGAAATTTTCTTCAGCTTCGCGATTGTGCTACAAGAACAGAAAGGCGACAACGTGCAAATATTCACAAGAAGAAATGGTTGCAGCATCTCTCTCTCCATGGAATGCCTCCCAGATAAAATTCCTCCATGGTCCAAACACTGATGCATCTGAAGTTCACGAGAGAGCAGAGGAGCGGTGTTCGCTGCAGCTTGTTGCAGCCACACATATGGGTAGAAGGCAGACCTGCACGACCGGCACATGGAGTTCAACGACGGTGTGGCTGCTGGAAGGTGCGCTGGAGAGGGACTACTGATGTTGAGCAGTCGGGCATTGCACCTATAGGTAGCCTCATCCACCGGCGCGCGGGATAGCAAGCAGAGGAAGCAAGGGGAGACAGGGGGCTAGTGGAGAGCAGTGTGGGTCGTTGAGGAACGGAGTAGCCGACACCGGGGCGCGTGGGGGAGCCCCTGCAACCATCTTGGATCTGACCAGTGGCCATGGATCCAGGCTCGTGGAGGAATGAGGCACCCACGATCCAGTGTGCGGAAGCGGGATCCGACGACTGCTGGAGCCGGGAGCTCGCAGATGAGCGCCGACGAGAAGAGGTGGCGCAGGGGCTAGGCCGCCGGCGGCGGAGCTCGTGACTGGGGGCGGTGGCTCTGGTGGCCGACAGTGCGTGGGGGGGTGTGCCGCGGCTCCGGTGGCCCGCTGGCGTTGGGGTCTATTGGTCGGCGGCAGGAGAGGCGGCGGGGTCGGGGGCGGCGGCGGGGGTGGTGCGCTGGGGCCGAGGGGCCGGCGGCGGGAGCCGCGCCGGAGTCAGTGGGGCGGCGGCGGGAGGTGGTCGGGAGATCCAGGAAGAGGCGATGCGGTGCGGGAGGAGGAGGTGGGGGTGGGAATGGGCCGCTCGGGTGTTTTGTTTTTTGCATTTTCTGGAGTTCGGGAGGCCCGACAGAGCCCTATATAGGACTGATCGTGATCCAAATAACTATTCTGATCCCATGATCAGAATAGTGCTACTCTCTCTCTCTCTCTCTCTATATATATATATATATATATATATATATATATATATATGTGGCAGGGAGGACGATGGTATTCGGACACCAGAAGTGTTTCGGAGGGTACCAGGTACTTATCGGGTCACCGGAAAGGAGTTTCGGGCACCCCCGACAAAGATATGGGCCTAATGGGCCAAAGGGGAACAAACCAGCCCCTGGTGCGCCCCATCTTTGGACAGCAGGCCCTAAGGGAAGGAAAGGGTGTATAACACCTAAGTTTGATTGTGTTAAATCTTTTATGGATACCGATGCTTTTCGTGAATTTAGCACTAAATATGGACTTGACTCTGAGATAGTAGCTTCTTTCTATGAATCATTCGCTACTCATGTTGGCCTCCCTAAGGAGAAGTGGTTTAAATATAATCCTCCCATTGAAGTAAAAGTAGTTGCACCTATTAAACTTGAAGAAAAGACTATCACTTATAATGATCCTATTGTTCCTACTACCCATTGAGAAACCACCTTTCCCTGTTAGGATAAAGGATCATGCTAAAGCTTCAACTGTGGTTCGTAAGAGTAATACTAGAACACCTACACCACCTGAGCAAATTAAAGTTGAACCTAGTACTGCTATGGTTAAAGATCTCTTGGCTGATAATATTGATGGGCATGTTCTTTACTTCTGTGATGAAGCTGCTACAATTGCTAGACCCGATACTAAAAATAAACATAGACCTGTTTAGGCATGCCTGTTATTTTTGTTAAAATAGGAGATCATTGTTATCATGGCTTTTGTGATATGGGTGCTAGTGCAAGTGCAGTACCTCATTCCTTATACAAAGAAATTATGCATGATATTGCACCTACTAAGATAGAAGAAATTGATGTTACAATTAAGCTTGCCAATAGAGATACTATTTCACCAGTTGGGATTGTTAGAGATGTTGAAGTCTTGTGTGGGAAAGTTAAATATCCTACTGTTTTTCTTGTTCTTGTCTCCCCACAAGATGAGTTTTGTCCCATTATATTTGGTAGACCCTTCTTGAATACTGTTAATGCTAAGATAGACTGCAAAAAGGTTATTGTTACGATTGGTTTAGGGGATAAGTCTCATGACTTTAATTTTGCTAAATTTCGTAGACAACCCCATGATAAAGAATTGCCTAGTAAGGATGAAATTATTGGTCTTTCTTCTATTGCCGTGCCTCCTAATGATCCTTTAGAACAATATTTGCTAGACTATGAAAATGATATGTTTATGAATGAAAGAAGGGAAATAGATGAAGTATTCTTTAAACATGAACCTATTTTGAAACACAACTTGCATGTTGAAATTCTAGGGGATCCTCCACCACCCAAGGGTGATCCGGTGTTTGAGCTTAAACCACTACCTAATACTCTTAAATATGCTTATCTTGATGAAAAGAAGATATATCCTTTTATTATTAGTGCTAACCTTTCAGAGCAGGAAGAGGAGAAATTATTGAAAACTCTGAAGAAGCACCGTGCTGCTATTGGATATACTCTTGATGATCTTAAGGGCATTAGTCCCACTCTATCCAACACAAAATAAAACTGGAGAAAGACGCCAAACCAGTTGTTGATCACCAACGACGGTTAAATCCTAAGATGGAAGAAGAGGTAATAAAAGAAATACTAAAGCTCCTGGAGGCAGGTATAATTTATCCCGTTGCTGATAGTCTGATGTGTAGCATCCCTCGATCATCCCCATGGACGAACCTACATCTCCCTCGACACCACTTGGACCCATGACAAGAGCTCGAGCAAGGGCTATCGAAGATAAGGTGAACTCGCTCCTCTCCGAACTCCCTCTCTCGACTCACGAGACATGGCTACTACCTCATGCGGAGACTCTGTGTGTGATCAGGTGCTTGGAGGAGAGCCACATAACAGCTACATGCAATGGCCAAGACGGCTAGGATACCAAGCGGGAAGGACAAGAAGAAGAGCTTCCACGGAAGCTACAGGCTCCGGACGACCGGCCCAGCCCGGACGTCCGGCCCCTGGAGGTCGCCACAGCATGGAGAAGAGAGGCAGGCCAGAGCTATAGGCTCCGGATGACCGGACCAGCCCGGACGTCCGACCACTCCCAAGCCCTGGACGACCGTGCCCTTCCGGACGTCTGGCCCTTCCCCAACAGAACCAAAATCACGGAAATCCGAGGAAGTTCGGACGACCGTGCAGGCGACCACAGAATGGAATCTGCGGACATCCGAAGACCCACGGACGTCCGTGACCCCGCGAGCCTCCGGACGACCGGCGCCTCACGGACGTCCGGACCCTGGCTGCGTCCAGTTGCGGGTTGATGCCCATGTACCCCTTCACTTCGCCCCCATTTGCACTATGACTATAAATAGACCTCTCCCACCTCCTAGCTAGGGTTAGCGTTGATTTATCTCATTTGTGAGATAGAGCCTCGCTCATCCATCCGGATCTACTCCTCGTGAGGGACCGAGACCTCCATCCAGAGAAGATCCTGAAAGCACAAGTGCTCCCTGGGTGATTTTGGTAATTAATGTCAACATATCTCTTGTTGGACTAACACTTTTACCTCGTATGTTTCAGACAAGTTCAACAATGGAGTGGCATGGACTAAAGGATGTGGAACCCCTTCAAGATGCTTAGGACAAAGGATTGGCTCAAGCTCCAAGATCAAGACTCTACATTTTCTATTTTAGTGATCCAAGATCACATTGAGTCTATAGGAAAAGCCAATACTATCAAGAGGGGATGAGGTGTTGCTTAATGGCTTGCTTGCTCAAAGTGCTTAGTGATATGCTCCAAAGACCTCAACTACTTTCCCACATCCACATATGTCCTAAACCAAAAAGTCTAAACTCGGCCCTACCAATTCTTTCTATACGGCGCCACCGAGTTCAGATGTCTTAGCCACTGCCACAAACCCTAGGCAAATCGGTCTCACCGATAGGGATCTCGGTCTCACCGAGATGGGATTGTAATCTCTCTGTGTATGTCCATTACCAAAATCGGTCTCATCGAGTTTGAGTAATCGGTACTACCGATATTACAATGCGAACTCTCTGGTTAGCTTATTACCAAAATCGGTCCCACCGAGTTTGTGTAATCGGTCAAACCGAGTTTGCCTGACCAACTCTCTAGTTAGCTTATTACCAAAATTTGTCCTACCGAGTTTGTGTAATCAATCTCATCGAGATTACTTTATGCCCTAACCCTAACCATATCGGTCCTACCGAGTTGCATGTCGGTCCCACCGAAAATCCTAACGGTCACTAGATTTGCTAAATCGGTCCGACCGAGTTTCTCAACTCGGTCCCATCGAGATTGGCAAGTTGTGTGTAACGGTTAGATTTTGTGTGGAGGCTATATATATCCCTCCACCCACTCTTCATTCGTGGAGAGAGCCATCAGAACGAACCTACACTTCCAGAATACATTTTCTGAGAGAGAACCACCTACTCTTGTGTTGAGGCCAAGATATTCCATTCCTACCATATGAATTTGGATCTCTAGCCTTCCCCAAGTTGCTTTCCACTCAAATCTTCTTTCCATCAAATCGAAATCCTGTGAGAGAGAGTTGAGTGTTGGGGAGACTATCATTTGAAGCACAAGAGCAAGGAGTTCATCATTAACACACCATTTGTTACTTCTTGGAGAGTGGTGTCTCCTAGATTGGCTAGGTGTCACTTGGGAGCCTCCAACAAGATTGTGGAGTTGAACCAAGGAGTTTGTAAGGGCAAGGAGATCGCCTACTTCGTGAAGATCTACCGCTAGTGAGGCAAGTCCTTCATGGGCGAGAGCCATGGTGGGATAGACAAGGTTGCTTCTTCGTGGACCCTTCATGGGTGGAGCCCTCCGTGGACTCGCGCAACCGTTACTCTTCGTTTGTTGAAGTCTCCATCAACGTGGATGTACGATAGCACCACCTATCGGAACCAGGACAAAAACATCCGTGTCTCCAATTGCGTTTGAATCCTCTAAACCCTTCCCTTTACATTCTCGCAAGTTGTATGCTTTACTTTCCGCTTCCCATATACTCTTTGCATGCTTGCTTGATATGTACTGTGAGTGTTAAACTTGTGCCTAAACTCCACTCCAACTTAAAGAAGTCAAAAACTGCAACTTTTGGTACTTAGGTCTAATCACCCCCCCTCTAGACACCTCTTCTCGATCCTTTCAATTGGTATCAGAGATTTGGTTCTCCATTGCTTTGGTTTAAACACCATTGGAGGAAGATGGATGAGTCTACTATTGGGAGTCTTAGACATAGAGTGCCTATACTTGATGGAGAGTATTTCCATGAGTGGAAAAATGAGATGCTTGTGATTTTCAATCAATATCATTTGAACAAGTACATTTCTAGTCCTTGTGCACCTCATGTTGATCCTATGCATCCTACCCTTGATGAGTCAATTGACATGATTCACAATCTTAGAACTGTTGAACTTATCACTAGAGGCTTGCCTAGAAACTTGATTGGATGTTTGCCTACTCTTAAGTGTGCCTACACCATATGGAAATTTCTTGAGGAACACTTTCCTAATTATTCCTTGAAAAATCTAGATGAAATTCTCCATAAGTCTATTGCCTTGAGTAAGATGAATTCTTGTGATCCTATGTTTGGTGATTGTCTATTTGAGCTTACAAACCTTATGCGTGCCAAAGGAGATGTTGGAATTATTAGTGATATTATTTTCGAAGCTATAAAAATTCATAAGCAAGACCATTGTCAAACTCACTCTAACGAATCACCCTCTCTAGGATTTGATCCACCACATGACGATGTTGAACATGGATAATATGATGAGGATGATAATAGTGACTTCGATCTTGATGATGCAATGAGACACTTTGGTCTTATGGCAAATCTTCGGGGATATATGGCAGGAGGAAAGGAATGGGTTCTTGATAGTGGATGTACCGATCACATGACCGGAGATAAAGACTTGTTTCGTGAGCTTGCTGAAAACGATGGTCCTCGAAAGTATGTCACTTTCGGTGACAACTCAAAGGGTAAGGTGGTTGGCCTCGGTAAGGTGGCCATATCACATGATAGCTCCATACAAAATGTCATGCTCGTTGAATCTCTTGGCTACAACTTACTTTCAGTATCTAGACTTGCTGATTTCGGTTTGAATGTCCTATTTAGTGAAGTAGATTGCCAAGTGTTTCGTAGAGATAATCATAAAATGGTCTTTACCGGTGTACATAGAGGTGATCTATACATTGTTGATTTCACTAAAAAGGCTCAACCTAGAACTTGCTTTATTGCTAAATCCTCGAAAGGTTGGTTATGGCATAGACGATTAGGTCATGTTGGTATGCGAAACCTTGACAAGCTTATTAAAGGAAATAATATCCTTGGCGTTAACGATGTCATATTTGATAAGGATAGACTTTGCAGCGCTTGTCAAGCAGGTAAACAGGTTGGAGGGAGGCATCCCGTGAAGAACATCATGACCACAAGGAGGCCACTCGAGCTACTTCACATGGATCTTTTTGGTTGCAACGCTTACAAAAGTCTCGGTGGAAATTCTTTTGGTCTAGTTATAGTTGATGATTTTTCAAGATATACGTGGGTGTTCTTTCTCGATGATAAATCGCAGGTTCAAAAGATCTTCAAAAACTTCGCTAGGAAGGCCCAAAATCAATTTGAAGTGAAGATCAAGAAGGTTCGCAGCAACAACGGAATGGAGTTCAAGAACGCAAATGTGGATACCTTTCTTGACGAAGAAGGTATTTCACACGAGTTCTCGGCTACGTACACACCTCAACAAAATGGAGTTGTTGAGCGGAAGAATCAGACGCTCATCGAAATGGCGAGAACGATGCTTGATGAGTATAAGACGCCGAAGCACTTTTGGGCGGAAGCGGTTGAGACAGCTTGTCATGCAACAAATCGCTTGTATCTTCACAAGCTACTCGGCAAGACGGCATACGAGCTTCTCACCGGTAACAAACCCCAAGTTGGATACTTTCGAGTATTTGGCTCAAAGTGCCACATTCTTGATAAGCATCGTATTCTAAATTTGCTCCTAAGTGTCATGAAGGTTTCCTACTTGGTTATGGATCAAACTCTCACACATACCGTGTCTACAACAATTTCACCCGAAAGGTTGAAGAAACGGTAGATGTGAAGTTTGATGAATCTAACGACTCGCAAGTAGAGGAATTGCCAATTGATGTAGGAGACAAAGATCCCTCGGAAGCAATCCAAGACTTGTCTATTGACAAGATTCGTCCAACGGGGGTGAAGGAGAGTACCTCATCCGTCCAAGTGGAAGCTTGTACCTCACGACATGGTGAACCAAGAGTTGATATGGAAGCATCCACAAGTGGGACACACCAAGATGAAGAAAACGAGGAAGTGCACCAAGACGAATGTCAATGACCTCCTTATCCACCACGACAAGAGAACAACAGCGCCAACAATGAAGAAGGCCAAGAAGAAGAACAAGATGAAGAAGATATTCAACCAAGACCCAAGCAAAAGCTGTCACGAGTTCGAGCAAGAATTGCAAAAGATCATCCTGTTGAGCAGATCTACAAAGATATCCAAACCAGGAAAATCACTCGCTCTGAAACTCGTTTAGCTAACTTTTGTGAACACTATTCATTCATCTCTAGCATTCAAACTATGAAGGTTGAAGAAGCATTGGAAGATCCGAATTGGATAAACGCTATGCATGAAGAGCTACGCAACTTTGAGAGAAATCAAGTTTGGACATTGGTTGAGAAGCCCGACAACAACCACAACATAATCGGTACCAAATGGGTGTTTCGCAACAAGCAAGATGAAGATGGACAAGTAGTTCATAACAAAGCATGTCTCGTCGCCCAAGGCTACACACAAGTCGAAGGTATGGACTATGGTGAGACTTATGCTCCCGTTGCTAGACTTGAGTCCATTCGCATCTTACTTGCCTATGCTAATCACCATGATATCACCTCGTACCAAATGGACATTAAAAGTGCTTTTCTAAATGCTGAAATAGAGGAGGAAGTTTATGTTAAACAACCTCCCGGCTTTGTTAATCCTAAGAAACCTGATCATGTTTACAAACTGCACAAAGCTCTTTATGGTCTTAAACAAGCTACTAGATCGTGGTACAAATGCTTGACCAAGTTCCTTATTGAAAAAGGCTTTGAAATAGGAAAAATAGATTCTACTCTTTTTACTAAAAGGGTCAATGGAGAACTATTTGTATGCCAAATCTATGTTGATGATATTATATTTGGTTCTACTAACCCTCATTTTAGTGAAAAGTTTGGGAAGCTAATGTCGGAAAAGTTTGAGATGTCTATGATGAGTGAACTCAAATTCTTTCTTGGTTTGCAAATCAAGCAAACTAAGGAAGGTACCTTTGTCTCTCAAACGAAGTACACCAAGGACTTGTTCAAGAAGTTCAATATGCAAGAATGCAAAGGTATGACTACACCCATGCCTACTAGTGGACATCTTGATTTGACCAAAGATGGTGAACCGGTTGATCAAAAAGTTTATCGCTCTATGATTTTGGTTCATTGTTATATCTATGTGCTTCACGTCCCGATATCATGCTAAGTGTGTGCATGTGTGCACGATATCAAGCTGCTCCTAAAGAATGTCATCTTAAGGCCATGAAAAGGATAGTGAGATACTTAATCCATACACCAAATTTCGGCATTTGGTATCCTAAGAGGGCCTCTTTCGATCTTGTTGGCTACTCCGACTCGGACTATGCCGGTGACAAGGTTGATAGAAAGTCCACTTTGGGTACTTGTCAATTTCTTGGTATATCTCTTGTGTCTTGGTCTTCCAAGAAACAAAACTCGGTATCCTTATCCACCGCCGAAGCGGAATACATTGCCGCTGGTTCATGTTGTGCTCAATTACTTTGGATGACCCAAACTCTTAAAGATTATGGGATATATGTGAAACATGTTCCATTACTTTGTGACAATGAAAGTGCTATTAAGATTGCTCATAATCCCGTGCAACTCTCTTGAACTAGGCATATAGAAGTTCTTCATCATTTCATTCGAGATCATGTTGCTAAGGGTGACATTAATCTTAAGCATGTTCGCACCGAAAAGTAATTAGCGGATATATTCACTAAACCACTTGATGAGAAAGTGTTCTGCAGGTTAATAGGTGAATTGAACATCATTGATGCTTCAAACTTGGAGTAGGAACTCCATTGGATACATGCAAGACATGAGCTTATGACTAATCCTTGATATTTCTCTTATGATGATAATCTTATGTCTTGGATATATTTGCACCTTGCATGTTATCTAACCCATGTAGGTACTTGGATGAATCTAATTCCATGAGATTGCAACTCACTTACATCTTGAGCAATCTCTACATCACCAAGTCTCTACACAATGCTGGTTGAAGGCAAGGAAGCACGGAACCATTCAAACATATCCTTTGAAAAATTCTATGTTAAGCTTCATGATTGTCATTTTGGATACGCAAGTGCTCTTCCTTGCAAAAACTAACCCATGTAGGAAGATGAACTCAAATTCCAAGTGGTGCTCCCAACTCTTGATGAGCTACATCAACCTTGAGCAACCCACACAAGTTCAACTACATGATCACGATCAACGCCACCACCCAAGGTATGTTATTCCATCTTAGAGAAGCTTTACTCCAAGTCATGAGTCAAAGCAACTCGACAAGATGTGAATACATCAAAATGCTTAAACGAAAAATGGTACCCCATTTTGAGCTTAAACAATGAGTATGACCTATGATCAAGTGAACTCACTTGACTCCTAAGTCAATATACTCTAACATAGGTGAATTTGTCACCGACCATCTCTAGATGAAGTTTTCTTGTGCTCTTTTCTGTGCACTTGCATTTGTCTCATGCATATTTGTTTCCCCTTTAAAAAAACTTCATCTAGATTTCTTTTCTTTTCTATTTGTTCTGCATTCCCTGCATCCAATTCATTGCAAATCTTTCAGTTAATTCCTTGCAAATCCTTGTGAGATCTTACGTGTCTAGTGAGCTGAGGTGACAAGTGTTTTCTCTGTGATGAACTCGGTCACACCGGTTTCTTGTTTCCAGTCTAATCGATATCATTCGGTGCAACCGAAGCATACAACTCGGTGCCACCGATTTCACAATAGGAAAACATTTTGCCATTTATTCCTGCACTACTCTTGATCCAGCTCCACTCAATGAATCTTGTCCTCTACAAGCATCACATTTTTATCAGTGCTTTGTGCTGTGACTCAAGGACCAAACCCATTCACGACAAATTCCAGAAGACCCTTCTTGGAAATTGATGTCAAAGGGGGAGAGAGAGATCACATCACAGCTTAATCACTTCAACAGGGGGAGAGAGATATCTCTAGGGGGAGAGAATACTCAAGGAGAGAGTAATCTTCAAGGATCCCAGATGCTTGGTGTTCAAGAGGAGAGATGCCACATGTCTTCTTGAGGGGAAAGACATGTTCATATGTGCTTATTTGCATTAGCTCTGTTCATTTGCTTCTTTGAGCTCTGATTTTGCATTTTGCTCTGATTTTCTGTTCCCTTTCTTCTCCCAGTATCCCATGCTAGATTCAGGGGGAGCAAGACATCTAAGGGAAAGAAATTCTTTAAATTCATTGCACATCTTTACCTTTGGGGACATGTCTATGTTAAATGTGGTACTTAGTACTCACTCTCTACATGTCATCCCAGTCTTGGTACTCTTGTGGTTTCTTTTGTTTGCACTGGCTAGTAGGTGTATCGGTGTTATCTAACCTTATTTTCACAGGTTCATTCCATCCTAAGCCAACTCAAGACCACAAGGTAAGTATATGCATCACAATCATGTGTATGAGGAATTCTTGCTAATGTACATACTGTTTGCAAGAAGGACTCATGAGCATGAAGGTACATTTCCCATATTCACATCATTTGCTCTGATACATATAGCCAAGATACATGTAACACATTGCTTACTCTGTCATGTTTATGCATTCACATGCTTCAATATTCCATATTCACATGATTGCATACATGTAGGGGGAGCCTATGCTTGTTACATGTCTTTCCAAAGCTTTGCTTGCTTTTCTATATATCTTTATCTAAAGCTTTGATGTATGTTGTCATCAATTACCAAAAATGGGGAGATTGAAAGCACAAGTGCTCCATGGGTGATTTTGGTAATTAATGTTAACATATCTCTTGTTGGACTAACACTTTTACCTAATATGTTTCAGACAAGTTCAATAATGGAGTGGCATGGACTAAAGGATGTGGAACCCCTTCAAGATGCTAAGGACAAAGGATTGTCTCAAGCTCCAAGATCAAGACTCTACATTTTCTATTTTAGTGATCCAAGATCACATTGAGTCTATAGGAAAAGCCAATACTATCAAGAAGGGATGAGGTGTTGCTTAATGGCTTGCTTGCTCAAAGTGCTTAGTGATATGCTCCAAAATCCTCAACTACTTTCCCACATCCACATATGTCCTAAACCAAAAAGTCTAAACTCGGCCCTACCGATTCTTTCCATCTGGCGCCACCGAGTTCAGATGTCTTAGCCACTGCCACAAACCCTAGGCAAATTGGTCTCACCGATAGGGATCTCGGTCTCACCGAGATGGGATTGTAATCTCTCTGTGTATGTCCATTACCAAAATCGGTCTCACCGAGTTTGAGTAATCGGTACTACCGAGATTACAATGCAAACTCTCTGGTTAGCTTATTACCAAAATCGGTCCCACCGAGTTTGTATAATCGGTCAAACCGAGTTTGCCTGACCAACTCTCTGGTTAGCTTATTACCAAAATCGGTCCTACCGAGTTTGTGTAATCGGTCTCACCGTGTTTACGTTATGCCCTAACCCTAACCATATCGGTCCTACCGAGTTGCATGTCGGTCCCACCGAAAATCCTAACGGTCACTAGATTTGCTAAATCGGTCCGATCGAGTTTCTCAACTTGGTCCCACCGAGATTGGCAAGTTGTGTGTAACGGTTAGATTTTGTGTGGAGGCTATAAATACCCCTCCACCCACTCTTCATTCGTGGAGAGAGCCATCAGAACGAACCTACACTTCTAGCATACATTTTCTGAGAGAGAACCACCTACTCTTGTGTTGAGGCCAAGATATACCATTCCTACCATATGAATCTTGATCTCTAGCCTACCCCAAGTTGCTTTCCACTCAAATCTTCTTTCCACCAAATCCAAATCCAGTGAGAGAGAGTTGAGTGTTGGGGAGACTATCATTTGAAGCGCAAGAGCAAGGAGTTCATCATCAACACACCATTTGTTACTTCTTGGAGAGTGGTGTCTCCTAGATTGGCTAGGTGTCACTTGGGAGCCTCCAACAAGATTGTGGAGTTGAACCAAGGAGTTTGTAAGGGCAAGGAGATCATCTACTTCGTGAAGATCTACCGCTAGTGAGGCAAGTCCTTCGTGGGCGACGTCCGTGGTGGGATAGACAAGGTTGCTTCTTTGTGGACCCTTCGTGGGTGGAGCCCTCCGTGGACTCGCGCAACCGTTACCCTTCGTGGGTTGAAGTCTCCATCAACGTGGATGTATGATAGCACCACCTATCGGAACCACAACAAAAACATCCGTGTCTCCAATTGTGTTTGAATCCTGTAAACCCTTCCCTTTACATTCTCGCAAGTTGCATGCTTTACTTTCCGCTGCCCATATACTCTTTGCATGCTTGCTTGATATGTACTGTGAGTGTTAAACTTGTGCCTAAACTCCACTCCAACATAAAGAAGTTAAAAACTGCAACTTTTGGTGCTTTGTGTCTGATCACCCCCCTCTAGACACCTCTTCTAGATCCTTTCAGATCCACCTGGATTCAAGACCTCCATCCGGAGAAGACCATCATCAAGACCTCCCCACGAAGAAGAATCGGTTACCCTTTGTAACGTCCTTTGTTGGACTTGGATCTTGTATCTCTACTTGTGTTTCGATGATCTAGCGCATGTGTGATCATATTCTCGTCGGTTGAGTATTTGTATCTTGTGTTTCCCCGTGATTTCTCTCATCCCCCTCCTCGTGTTCTTCGTGTTCCTCGTAGGGATCCTCTCCAAACGTGAAAGATCAGCCCCTAGGGTTCCGCCCTACATCATCTTGGTATCATGAGCCACGTTGATCACGTTTTTGGATCCCCTGCCCCGTGTTTTCTAGCTTGATTTTGTTGTTTTCTTCATAAATCCAAAAAACCCCACCAAAAATATCCCCAATTTTTTTTTGTGATTTGTTGGTGAGTTGAAATTTTGTTGGATTTGGTCCATGGATTTGTGTTACCACGTGTGGATCTAGCTTTCCCCACCCTCCCCGCCCTTTCCGTCCACAAAATCACTCAATTTCGACATCACTACCTCCCTCCACCCTGTATTCGCGCAGTTCATCCCGTGCCCGATTTTCGCCCAGGCACCGGATGACCAGGATCCGCCGGACATCCGGCGACCGGACGACCATGACACTCCGGACGTCCGAGCAACTCTGATGAAACTGAAATTTTCCAGTTCGGCCACCACCACTTCCCCACCTTCCACCACATCTTCCAAACCCTCATACCACCATAGCTGCCCACATACACCACCATCATCCACCTATACCTCCTATGACGATTTTGACATGTTTTGGTCTTTGAGATTTTAGTTGTGGTTCCCGTGTCCTATTGTGTTTCGGCTATATAGGTACGGTTCGACATCATCATCACCACCACTCATCTTCGCAAGGACTCATCATCGCCAAGGACGGTAACCTCGACGACATCTTTTTCATACCTTGAAATTGCTTTGATCACCACATGGACTTACTTTTGCGTTGCTTACCCATCGAGACTAGCCATTGAGTATTGCGGGCAACGTGACTTGTGCACATTAGTGTTCATACTCCATAGCATAGATACCATACCATAGTGGTGCATATCTTGACATCATCTTTTGTGTCACAAAGTTGTCACCTCATACACAATTGCTATCTTGGTTCGTGAAGTTTTGCATGAGAAAAGAGCTCAAAAGTGAAAGAGCCAACCAAGCTTTTAAGCAAAGAGGGAAAGATAAGCAAAGAGCTTATAAGCAAGAACCATAGCATCATACTACATTAAGATTGTCATATCCGATCATCTTGGATCTTATCACCAAAATACCATACATATAGCATACGTGGGATAGAGGTCATTGCATTTTTGCCTAGTAGGTTGTGCGCAAGTTATGTATCCGCCTATTGTGCAATCGTGCTAGCGTCTCTCAAGTATTGTGCAACAAGAGCATTTTTGTGGATTCCATATTTTGGCTCATTTTTGGTTTGCACAATCCCACTATTCTATTTGAGTGTGTGTTTCCGTGTACCTCTACTTGTTTGGTCTACTTGTTGCATTTGCAAATTTGTGAATCTTTTCCAACATTATTGAAGCTCACTTACAATTGCATCAAATTTTGTGCCACCATCCTAACCAAGCTCCACCCTAAGCTTTTGCTTGTGTAGGTGTGAGAACCGACAAGAATTGGTACCAATTTGCTATTTCATTGTCCGCATTTGAGTGATCTTGATTCATCTCCAACATCGGTCAAGGTACATTTGGTATAAGATCTTCTCCTTCTACCACTCACATTTTGCTTGGAATGATGGATAGGACAAATACTTCTACCAACCAACTCTTCATCGAGCAAGACAACGACCTGTCATCATTCGTCACCAAGAGCCACCTCTTTGGTGCACAACGAGCGTTGCATCAAGAGCAACAGGCAATGACCAACCGCATCGACAACCTCGCCACCGACTTGCGACTCTCCGAGCAATGTACAAGGGACTACTTCGACAACAAGCTCGACGCACACAAGCATGAGAACGATGCAAGATTGGATGAGATTCGTGCCTTGTTGGTAAACCGCCCTCCTTTAACTTCTTCATACTCAAGACGGAGCCGCTCAAGTCGACACTCCGACGACACCTTCTCTGGCTCAAGTACACCGACATCAAATGACGAGCCATGCGTCAAGACCGTCATGCATCTCGCAATCCTTTACACGGCAATCATCCGCAAGAGCATGTCGATGAGCAAGTACTTTGTCCTCAACCACAGCAAGTTGCTTTTGCACAAGATCAAGAGCGCCAACGTCAACGTAGCCAAGAGGAAGAACGAGCGCGTCTAGATCAAGAGGAACAAGACGCCGAGGCTCAACGTCTTCAACAACAACAACGTGAAGCACAAGCTCTTGAGGCGCAACGTGCCCTTCACGAATCAAGTCGAGCCATCGCCAACCGCAATCGAGATCGGTGAAATCAAGAGGAAGCACTTCAAGAAGAAATCCAAGAGCGGAACTACCAACCGCGAGTGCAACGTCATGTTCCTCAAGCTCCTCCACAAGCCCGACAAGTTCCTCCTCAACCCCAAGTTCAACAAGAGCAAGTTGATCATGGACTTCCTCCACGCCAAGAGCAACATGAGGTTGATTATCCTCCACGTCAAGGGCGTCATCATCACCATCGACCACGACACAATGAAGAGCAACGCTACGGCAAGCTAAAGTTCACCATACCAAAGTTCAATGGAAGCAATGATCCCGAAGAATACCTCTCATGGGCATTGAAGGTCGACAAAATCTTTCATTTGCACAACTATGAGGAAGAGAAGAAGATCGCTATGGCATCACTTGAGTTCCAAGATTATGTGCTCATATGGTGGGAACAAGTCCTTGAGCGCTGAGAAGCAAGAGGTGAACCACCCATCACCACTTAGGCTCAAATGAAAGATGTCATGTGAGCACGTTTTGTGCCCACATACTACAACCGCGATCTCTTCAAGAAGCTCCAACTACTCAAGCAAGGAACAAAGAGTGTTGAAGAATACTACAAGGAAATGGAGATAGCCATGATATGAGCCAATGTCACGGAAGATGATGAGCAAACTATGGCACGCTTCTTGAATGGCCTCAATCATCCCATCAAGAAGATTGCCGACTTCCAACCCTACTCCAACCTCATTGAGCTCGTGCATCAAGCTACCAAGGCGGAATGTCAAGTGCAAGATGACTTCAAGTACGCCAAGTACTCATCCAAGACTTACGACTTCTCCAACACCCAAGCTTCAACGACTCCTCCGACTTCTACCTCAACCAAGCCATCTACAAGCAACGGCGACAAGTCAAGTCACAAGAAAGCTTCGACATGCTCAAGTCATCCTCCTCCTACTACAAGCAACTTCAAGCCGCACGCTTCATCATCTACTCCGAGCGATGAGACCGTCAAGACAAGCTCCTTCAAGTGTTTCACTTGCGGCGGCCGAGGCCACAAGTCCTTCCAATGCACAAACAAGCGCACCATGATCCTCAACGCTGATGGAACCTATGACGCTGATGGAAGCCCTTGAGAAAGTGGCCATGCACCGGCGCGTGAACGAAGATGAAGATGATCAACTCTTTTGTGATGAGGATTCGAGCCCCGCTCTTGTTGTCTCCAAAGTCTTGATTCTTCGACATCAACAAGAAGAAGACCAACGATGCCATATCTTCCACACAAAGGCCGGCATCAATGGAAAGTCTGTCAAGGTCATCATCAACGGAGGTAGTTGTCACAACTTGGCAAGTGAAGAACTATGCTCCAAGCTACAATTGGTCAAGATGAAGCACTCGCACCCCTACAAAGTCCAATGGCTAAGCGATTCCGACACTATACGAGTTGAGCATACGGTCCAGGTCTCCTTCAAAATTGGCGCATATGAGGACACTTTGGAGTGTGATGTCGTCCCGATGTCCGTTTGTCACCTCGTTCTTGGTCGACCATGGCAATTGGACCGAGGCGTCATCCACAATGGGTGTACCAATCACTATAGCTTCAAGATGAAAGGGAAGGAATATGTGCTACGACCTATGTCTCCTAGTCAAGTGATAGCCGATAAGCAAGCCACCCATCGTGGAGAGAAGAGTGAGAAAGTGATCCACCAAAAAGAGAGTGAGAGCCACAAGCCAAAACCGAGTGCCTCCACGATGAGCAACAAGAAAAACTTAGTCGTATTTGCCACCAAAACTAAGATGAGAGAAGTGTGTGAGAACCCATCGAGTGTTATGCACTTTGTCCTCGTGTGCAAGGATGGGGAACCAAAAACTAACACCTCCCACGATCTACCTTTAGTGTTATCTTCTCTTTTGTAGGAATTCCAAGATGTTTTCCCTGATGAGCAACCTCCGGGTCTACCTCCTCTACGAGGCATTGAGCACCGAATCGACCTCATACCAAGAGCACCTCTACCAAACAAAGCTCCATACCGTGTCAATCCCGAAGAAACTAAAGAGATCCAACGGCAAGTACAACAACTAATCGACAATGGACATGTACGTGAAAGCTTAAGCCCTTGTGCCGTTCCCATTATACTTGTGCCCAAGCAAGAAAGTAGTTTTCGCATGTGCTCGGATTGTAGACCTATCAATGCTATTACCGTTCGTTATAGGCATCCCATTCCTCGCTTAGATGATATGCTTGATGAACTTAGCGGTGCCACCATTTTCTCAAAAATCGATCTTAAAAGTGGCTATTATCAAATCCGCATACAAGAAGGTGATGAATGGAAAACCACTTTCAAAACCAAATTTGGCTTGTACGAGTGGTTGGTTATGCCTATGGGTTTGTTGGAAGCTCCCAGTACTTTTATGCGTCTTATGCATTTTGTGCTTCGCCCTTATATTGGAGTATTTTTGTGGTTTACTTCGAGGACATTCTTGTTTTTAGCAAATCCATGAAAGAGCATCTAAAGCATGTTAGGGCTGTGTTGCAAACTCTTCGCAAGGAATGTCTTTATGCCAACATGAAAAAGTCCACATTTGGTGTTGACAAGCTTGTTTTCTTGGGTTTTGTCATTTCTTCCAAGGGTGTCCATGTTGATGAATCTAAAATTGAAGCAATTAAAACTTGGCCCCAGCCCACCAATTTGCAACAAGTGCGTAGCTTTCTTGGCCTTGCGGGTTTTTATCGTCGCTTTGTGAAAGATTTTAGCACTATTGCCGCTCCTTTGCATGCCTTGAATAAGAAGAATGCTCCTTTTGTTTGGGGATCTTTGCAATCTACTGCTTTTGATGAGCTCAAGTCTTTGCTTACTCATGCTCCGATTCTCGCTTTGCCCAACTTTGACAAAACTTTTGAGGTTCATTGTGATGCAAGTGGTACTGGAATTGGTGGAGTTTTGATGCAAGAAAAATGAGCCATTGCATATTTTAGTGAAAAACTCTCCGGTGCTCAACTTAACTATCCCATCTATGACAAAGAATTGTATGCTTTAGTGCGTGTGCTACATGTTTGGGAACATTATGTTAGACCTCATGAGTTTGTCATACATACCGATCATGAAACGCTTAAGTACTTAAAAGGCCAAACTAAGTTGAACAAGCGTCATGGCAAATGGAGTGAATTTATTGAATCTTTTCCCTATGTGATCAAGTACATTAAGGGTAAGGAAAATGTAGTTGCGGATGCACTTTCACGCATATGCACGCTTGTCACTAAACTTGAGTTGAATGTTATTGGCTTTGAGCAGATAAAAGACTTGTATGTGAATGATCCTTCCTTTGCTAATCCTTATGCTAAGTGTTTGACGCATACATCTTGGTAACGATATTACATCAAGGATGATTATCTTATGAGAGCTAACAAACTTTGCATTCCCGAGTCTTCTCTTCGTTTGCTCCTTTTGCAAGAGGCTCATGGAGGCGGACTCATGGGACACTTTGGATGCGACAAGACATTCGCCACGCTCTCCAAGAACTACTTTGGCCCAAGATGTTCCGCGACGTCTCACGCTTCACCAACCGATGCTCTACATGTCGCAAAGCTAAGTCTAAAGCTCAATCCCATGGTCTTTACATGCCTCTTGCTATTCCGTATCAACCTTGGGAATACATTAGCATGGATTTTGTACTTGGTTTGCCTAGAACTCAAAATGGCAAGGATTCTGTGTTTGTTGTTGTGGACTGATTTTCTAAGATGGCACATTTCATTCCTTGCAACAAGATAGACGATGCTTCACATGTTGCCAATCTCTTTTGTAGGGAAATCTTGCGACTCCATGGAGTACCAAAGACAATCGTCTCCGACCGCGACATCAAGTTCTTGAGTTACTTTTGGAAGATGCTATGCGCGAAGCTTGGAATCAAGCTCTTGTTCTCGTCCGCATACCATCCTCAAACCGATGGCCAAACGGAGGTGATGAACCGTACGCTCTCCACTCTACTTCGCGTGTTGATCAATAAGAACATCAAGGAGTGGGAGGCGTGTCTACCCATCACCGAGTATGCCTACAACCGTGCAAGACATTCGACTACCGGCAAGTCCCCCTTCGAGGTCGTCTACGGCTTCAACCCGTTGTCCCCATTGGACATTCTACCTCTTCCACTACAAGAGTGCACCAACCTCGACGCGAGTGCACGAGAAAGCTACACCAAGAAGATGCATGAGGATACAAGGCACACCATCGAGTGCCAAGTACAACTACTAGCGTCCAAGCTCAACATCAATAAGCAACCCATGATCTTCAACATTGGTGATCTCGTGTGGCTACAACTTTGCAAGGACCGCTTTCCCAACGAACGCAAGTCCAAACTTCTACCTCAAACCGATGGACCGTTCAAGGTGTTAGCATGCTACAACAACAACACCTACAAGATCGACCTCCCACGAGACAAGTACAACGTGAGCGACATCTTCAATGTCAAGGACATCTCGCCATACCATGGTTATGACACTTTCGATCCGAGGTCGGATCTTTCCCAAGGGGGGAGGATGATGTGGAGCATCCCGCGATCATCCCCATGGACGAACCTACATCTCCCTCGACACCACTTGGACCCATGACAAGAGCTCGAGCAAGGGCCATAGAAGATAAGGTGAACTCGCTCCTCTCTGAACTCCCTCTCTCGACTTATGAGACATGGCTACTGCCTCATGTGGAGACTCTGTGTGTGATCAGGTGCTTGGAGGAGAGCCACGGAGCAGGTACATGCAATGGCTAATACGGCGAGGACACCAAGCGGGAAGGACAAGAAGAAGAGCTGCCACAGAAGCTACAAGCTCCGGACGACCGGCCCAGCCCATATGTCTGACCCCTGGAGGTCGCTACAGCCAAGAGAAGAGAGGCAGGCCAGAGCTACAGGCTCCGGACGACCGGACCAGCCCGGACGTCCGACCACTCCCAGGCCCCGGACGACCGTGCCCTTCCAGACGTCCGGCCCTTCCCCAACAGAACCAAAATCATGCAAATCCGAGGAAGTCTGGACGACCGTGCTAGCGACCACAGTATGGAATCTGCGGACATCCAAAGACCCACGGACTTCCGTGACCCCGCGAGCCTCTGGATGACTGGCGCCTCACGGACGTCCGGACCCTGGCTGCATCCAGTTGTGGGCTAATGCCCATGTACCCCTTCACTTCGCCTCCCATTTGCACTATGACTATAAATAGACCTCTCCCACCTCCTAGCTAGGGTTAGCATTGATTTAGCTCATTTGTGAGATAGAGCCTCGCTCATCCATCCGGATCTACTCCTCGTGAGGGACCGACACCTCCATCCGGAGAAGATCCACCTAGATTCAAGACCTCCATCCAGAGAAGACCATTATCAAGACCTCCTCATGGAGAAGAATCGGTTACCCTTTGTATCGTCCTTTGTTGGACTTGGATCTTGTATCTCTACTTGTGTTTTGATGATCTAGCGCATGTGTGATCATATTCTCATTGGTTGAGTGTTTCTCTTGTGTTTCCCCGTGATTTCTCTCATTCCCCTCCTCGTGTTCTTCGTGTTCCTCATAGGGATCCTCTCCAGACGTGAAAGATTGGCCCCTAGGGTTCCGCCCTACATCATAGTCAGTGGGCAAGTCCTGTCCATTGTGTCCCTAAGAAGGGAGGTATTCCTGTCGTTCCTAATGATAAAGATGAATTGATCACGCAAAGAATTGTTACAGGTTATAGGATCGTAATTGATTTCCGCAGATTACATAAAGCTACTAAAAAGGATCATTACCCTTTGCATTTTATTGATCAAATGCTAGAAAGATTATCCAAAAATAAACATTTTTTGCTTTCTAGATGGTTACTCTGGTTTCTCTCAAATACATGTGTCAAAAGAGGATCAAGAAAAGACCACTTTTACTTGCCCTTTCGGTAATTTTGCTTATAGACATATGCCTTTTGGTTTATGTAATGCACCTACTACCTTTCAAAGATGCATGATGGCTATATTCTCTAACTTTTGTGAAAAGATTGTTGAGGTTTTCATGGATGATTTCTCCGTTTATGGATCTTCTTTTGATGATTGCTTGAGCAACCTTGATCGAGTTTTGCAGAGATGTGAATAAACTAATCTTGTCTTGAATTGGGTAAAATGCCACTTTATGGTTAATGAAGGCATTGTCTTGGGACATCAAATTTCTGAAATAGGTATTGAAGTTGATAAAGCTAAAGTTGATGCTATTGAAAAGATGCTGTGTCCTAAAGACATTAAAGGTATAAGAAGATTCCTTGGTCATGCCGGTTTTTATAGGAGGTTTATTAAGGACTTCTCTAAAATTTCTAGGCCTCTGACTAATCTCTTACAAAAAGATATTCCTTTTGTCTTCGATGATGATTGTGTAGAAGCATTTGAAATACTTAATAAAGCTTTGATTTCTGCACCTATTGTTCAGCCACCTGATTGGAATGTACCCTTTGAAATTATGTGTGATGCTAGTGACTATGCCGTAGGTGTTGTTCTAGGACAAAGAGTTGATAAGAAACTAAATGTTATTCAATATGCTAGTAAAACTCTAGACAATTCCCAGAGAAAATATGCTACTACAGAAAAAGAATTTTTAGCAGTTGTATTTGCTTGTGATAAGTTTAGACCTTATATAGTTGACTCTAAAGTAACTGTTCACACTGATCATGCTGCTATTAAATATCTTATGGAAAAGAAAGATGCTACACCAAGACTTATTAGATGGGTTCTCCTACTACAAGAATTTGATTTACATATTATTGATAGAAAGGGAGCTGAGAACCCTATTGCAGACAACTTGTCTAGGTCAGAGAATGTTCTTGATGACCCGCTACCTATTGTTGATAGCTTTCCTGACGAACAATTAGCTATCATAAATGCTTCTCGTACTGCTCCATGGTATGCTGATTATGCTAATTACGTTGTTGCTGAATTTATACCACCTAGTTTCATGTACCAGCAAAAGAAAAAGTTTTTCTATGATTTAACACATTACTTCTGGGATGACCCACACCTTTATAAAGAAGGAGTAGACGGTGTTATTAGATGTGGTGTACCTGAGCATGAACAGGAATAGATCCTACACAAGTGTCACTCCAAGGCTTATGGAGGACACCACGCTGGAGATAGAACTGCGCATAAGGTATTTCAATCAGGTTTTTATTGGCTTACTCTCTTCAAGGATGCACGTAAGTTTGTCTTGTCTTGTGATGAATGTCAAAGAATTGGTAATATTAGTAGACGTCAAGAAATGCCTATGAATTATTCACTTGTTATTGAACCATTTGATGTTTAGGGCTTTGACTATATGGGACCGTTTCCTTCCTCTAATGGGTATACACATATTTTAGTTGCTGTTGATTATGTTACTAAGTGGGTAGAAGCTATTCCAACTAGTAGTGCTGATCATAACACCTCTATTAAGATCCTTAAAGAAGTTATTTTTTCTGAGGTTTGGAGTCCCTAGATACCTAATGACTGATGGTGGTTCACATTTTATTCATGGTGCTTTTCGTAAAAATGCTTGCTAAATATGATGTTAATCATAGAATTGCATCTCCATATCACCCAGAGTCTAGTGGCCAAGTAGAACTGAGTAACAGACAGCTGAAATTGATTTTGCAAAATACTGTTAATAGATCTAGAAAGAATTGGTCCAAGAAACTTGATGATGCATTATGGGCTTATAGAACTGCATATAAAAATCCTATGGGTATGTCTCCATATAAAATGGTTTATGGAAAAGCATGTCACTTACCTCTCGAACTAGAACATAAGGCATATTGGGCCATTAAAGAGCTCAATTATGATTTCAAACTTGCTGGTGAGAAGAGGTTATTTGACATTAGCTCACTTGCTGAATGGAGAACTCAAGCCTATGAGAATGACAAACTATTTAAAGAAAAACTTAAAAGATGGCATGACAAAAGGATACAAAAGCGTGAGTTTAATGTAGGTGATTATGTGTTGCTTTTCAACTCTCGTTTAAGATTTTTTGCAGGAAAACTCCTCTCTAAATGGGAAGGTCCTTACGTTATCGAGGAGGTCTATCGTTCCGGTGCCATAAAAATCAACAACTTCAAAGGCACAAATCCGAAGGTGGTGAACGGTCAAAGAATCAAACATTATATCTCAAGTAATCCCATAAATGCTGAAACCTATGTGATTGAAACTGTAACCCCGGAGGAATACATCAGGGACACTTTCCAGAACGTTTCAGACTTCGAAAAGGAATAGGTATGTGGTATGGTAAGTAAACCGACTCCAAAATAGTTCTAATAGCAATTTTTTCTCCGTTTGGGATATTTAAGGAAATAGGAAAATAAGAAGTAGTCTGGGAAGGACACGAGGCGTCCATGAGGGTGGAGGGCATGCCCTACCCCCCTTGGCGCACCCCCTGCCTCGTGGGCACCTCGTTTGCTCTCCGGACTCCATTTTCTTGCGCGATACTTCTTTTCGGTAAAAATTCATTATATAATCGCCCGAAGGTTTTGACCCTCGTATCACACAAATATCCTTTGCTTTTGTTTCGAGCTGTTTTTCTGACAGATCTGGATCACCATGACATCTTCGAGCGCTCCCAAGGACAAGGTTTTCGAGAAGGTCATCAACCCCTACCTCATGGAAGTGCTGCAACACCCTCTAACCATTGATATGCGTGAGGGGGTGCTGCACATCCGCGATGTTGAGGGACCAAGGAGGACCGGAAGCATGGAGACAAGGCTTGAAGCAATGGAGCAACAAGTTTTCAAGTGCCAGGAGATGGTGGAACAAGGACTCGATGCCAACCACATAATGATCACGGAGTTCACCAACAACCACAGGCTGGATGCTGAGAACATTGGGGAGACCATCTTCAAGATTCACGAGAAAATCGAGCACCTCAAAGCCCAGATGTATGACCTGAAAAACCAAAACTGTGAGTATGAATACAAATTCAAAATGATGAGTTTGGCTGGATATTTGAGGATCCCGGAGACTCGATCATCCTTTTATGATGGTGAGTCTATGCCTTGGAAGATGGACGACAAGCCTACATCATCAACAACTCCATCATCATCACCTCCGAAGAAGTAGACATAATCACATGGGTATGGGAACTCGCCTTGGCAACTGCCAAGCTTGGGGAGGTGCCCCGGTATCGTATCACCATCACACTCCTATCTTTACCGTTTTTCTTAGTTTGATCCTTTTGGTAATATCTTGATCTAGTAGAATAAAGTTTTAGAATGATCTAGTTTTGAGTTTTGCTTCATGATTCCTCTATGTAATCGAGTCCGTGAGCTATATATAATAAAGATTAGTCTTGAGTCAAGGGCTTTGCTATCTTGCTATGATCTTGAGGGAATAAAAGAAAAAGAAAGAACAAGAAGAAATAAAGAGATCATATGGATCTTATGGAGAGTAATGACTTCACATATTAAGAGTATGAT
Source organism: Triticum timopheevii (assembly GCA_963921465.1). Classification (NCBI taxonomy): domain Eukaryota; kingdom Viridiplantae; phylum Streptophyta; class Magnoliopsida; order Poales; family Poaceae; genus Triticum; species Triticum timopheevii. The sequence goes on from OY997272.1 coordinate 250,392,443, forward strand.
GAATAAAAGTTGTTGAGAGTTGGCAAACATAATTTTGGTCATCATTGCAATTAATAGGAAGTAATAAAGAAATGGAGGTTCTCACAATAAATATACTATCTTGGACATCTTTTATGATTGTGAGCACTCATTAAAATATGACATGCTAAAGAGTTGATGTTGGACAAGGAAGACAACGTAATGGGTTGTATTTTCTTATATCCGAAATAAAGTATATTGTCATGGATCATCCAACGTGTTGAACTTGCCTTTCCCTCTCATGCTAGCCAAATTCTTTGCACCAAGTAGAGATACTACTTGTGCTTCCAAATATCCTTAAACCCAGTTTTGCCATGAGAGTCCATGCTATCTACCCATGGATTGAGTAAGATCCTTCAAGTAAGTTGTCATTGTTGCAAGCAATAAAAATTGCTCTTTAAATACGTATGATTTATTAGTGTGGGAGAAAATAAGCTTTATACGATCTTGTGATGTGGAAGAAATAAAAGCGAAGGACTGCATAATAAAGGTCCATATCACAAGTGGCAATATAAAGTGACGTTCTTTTGCATTAAGATTTTGTGCATCCAACCCTAAAATCACATGACAACCTCTGCTTCCCTTTGCGAAGGGCCTATCTTTTATTTTTGTCTTATACCTTCATACAAGGGTCATGGTGATCTTCACCTTTCCTTTTTATCCTTTGGCAAGCATATTGTGTTGGAAAGATCCTGATATATATATATCCAATTGGATGTAAGTTAGCATGAACTATTATTGTTGACATTACCCTTGAGGTAAAAGGTTGGGAGGCAACACTATATGCCCCTATCTTTCTCTGTGTCCGATTAAAACTTCATACCCATAAGTATTGCGTGAGTGTTAACAATTGTGAAAGACTAAATGATAGTTGAGTATGTGGACTTGCTGAAAAGCTCTTATATTGACTCTTTCCGATGTTATGATAAATTGCAATTGCTTCAATGATCGAGATTATAGTTTGTTAGTTTTCAATGAAGTTTTTGATTCATACTTGACATTGTGAATAGATTGTTACTTTAGTATAAGAAATCATATGACAATATTTATATATGTTGCTGTTATAAGAATGATCATGATGCCCTCATGTCCGTATTTTATTTTATCGACACCTCTATCTCTAAACATGTGGACATATTTTCTGATATTGGCTTCCGCTTGAGGAGAAGCGAGGTCTAAGCTTGGGGGAGTTGATACGTCCATTTTGCATCATGCTTTGATATTGATATTTATTGCATTATGGGTTGTTATTACTCATTATGTCATAATACTTCTGCCTTTTCTCTCTTATTTTACAAGGTTTACACGAAGAGGGAGAATGCCGGCAGCTGGAATTCTGGGCTGGAAAAGGAGCAAGTATTAGAGACCTATTCTGCACAACTCCAAAAGTCTTGAAACTCCACGGAAGTTTTTTTTGGAATTAACAAATAATACTGAGCGAAGAAAATACCAGAGGGGGGCCACCCACCGTCCACGAGGGTGGGGGTGCGCCCTACCCCCCTGGGCGCGCCCCATGCCTCGTGGGCCACCTAGCAGGCCTTCGGTGCCCATCTTTGGCTATATGAAGTCTTTCGCCCTGGAAAAAATCAAGAAGAAGCTTTCGGGATGAAACACCGCCGCCACGAGGCGGAACCTTGGCAGAACCAATCTAGGGCTCCTGCGGAGCTGTTCTGCCGGGGAAACATCCCTCCGGGAGAGGCAAATCGTCACCATTGTCATCACCGTCGATCCTCTCATCAGGAGGAGTCAATCTCCATCAACATCTTCACCAGCACCATCTCCTCTCAAACCCTAGTTCATCTCTTGTATCTGATCTTTGTCGCAAAGCCTCAGATTGGTACCTGTGGGTTGCTAGTAGTGTTGATTACTCCTTGTAGTTGATGCTAGTTGGTTTATTCGGTGGAAGATCATAGGTTCATATCCTATATGCATATTAATACCCCTCTGATTATGAACATGAATATGATTTGTGAGTAGTTACGTTTGTTCCTGAGGACATGGGAGAAGTCTTGCTATAAGTAGTCATGTGAATTTGGTATTCGTTCGATATTCTGATGAGATGTATGTTGTCTTTCCTCTAGTGGTGTTATGTGAACGTCGACTACATGACACTTCACCATTGTTTGGGCCTAGAGGAAGGCATTGGGAAGTAATAAGTAGCTGATGGGTTGCTAGAGTGATAGAAGCTTACACCCTAGTTTATGTGTTGATTCGTAAGGGGTTGATTTGGATCCATATGTTTCATGCTATGGTTAGGTTTACCTTAATTCTTCTTTCGTAGTTGTGGATGCTTGCAAGAGTAGTTAATCATAAGTGGGATGCTTGTCCAAGGAAGGGTAGCACCCAAGCATCGGTCCACCCACATATCAGATTATCAAAGTAACGAACGCGAATCATATGAGCGTGATGAAAACTAGCTTGACGATAATTCCCATGTGTCCTCGGGAGCGTTTTCCTTCATGTAATAATTTGTCCAGGCTTGTCCTTTGCTACAAAAAGGATTGGGCCACCTTTCTGCACCTTATTTACTTTTGTTACTTGTTACCCGTTACGATTACCTTATCACAAAACTATCTGTTACCGATAATTTCAGTGCTTCTAGAGAATTCCTTACTGAAAACCGCTTGTCATTTCCTCCTGCTCCTTGTTGGGTTCGACACTCTTACTTATCGGAAGGACTATGATAGATCCCCTACACTTGTGGGTCATCAATGCACTATGGCCGCCAACTCCAAATCATGTGTGGCATAATTCAACTCATGAGCTCGAAGCTGTCATGAGGCATAAGCTACGGCCTTTCCCTCTTGCATAAGAACACCTCCAAGTCCCTGACGTGAAGCATCACAATACACCTGGAAGTCCTTGTGTCGGTGTACTAAAGTAGGGGTACCTTAGTATCCCGAACTTGTGCACGGGCAGTCGCAGCGCCCCGCGGCAAGGCTTGCCGGGTGCCCGCCAAGATCCTCCGTAGTTCCTATTAATGCCATTCAAGAACAAAGTGTTTTAACTGAAAAGACAAAGCCCCGGCAAGAGGAGCTTGCCGGGAAGGACGAGGCCCCGGCAAGAAGAGCTTGCCGGGAAGGCCAACCAAGGCACTTCAAGAAACTTGCCGCGACGCGCCGCGCGTCCCGGCAAGATCCGGCAAGCGACAAGCTTCCGGGCGCGGCAAGACAACGACCGCGGCTAGGCACTTGCCGCGGTGAAGCCACCACTCTGTGCCCACACTCCAGCGCATCCGTCGACGTGTCACCGCAGGACCGTTCCAGGCGCACGTGGCGGGAAGCTATGCAGCCAAGCGGTGCGAGGTGGCGAGTGGAGATGACGAGAAGGCCATCGTGGCTAACGGTGGCGCCCCTAACGGTCGCTTTTCTGCACTGTTGGGCGACACGGACAGGCATTAAATGCTCTTGTCCCCTGCCGTCAGAGTTAGGTAGGGTGTGCTGTAGAGGCAGTCGTACCAACCCCTCTTTTTACATTTGTACCTCTATCTGCGTTGCCACCTGTCGGTGACCCCTTTAGCCTATAAAAGGAGGCCCATGCGCAACGTAGAAGCGGTTCGACTCATTCAAAAATATAGAACGCTCGCGCTCTCGAGCAAGAACATAATACCACCACAAAGCAGCAGTAGGAGTTTTATCTCTCCGGAGAGCTCCGAAGCTGGGTAAAATCCCTCGCGTGCCTCGCCTCGATCTGCTCTTCGTGCGTCCTACGCTCCCTGCCGGACCGAGAAGGGGCCCTGCACCATAGGTGTTCGTTTCCCATGACATCTATGGCGCGCCAGGTAGGGGGGCGTCGAGGTTGTGTGAACCTGATCCGGTGTTCGCGCGCGCTACATCATCATCTTCGTCGACATGCCACCGAAGAAGAAGGCTTCGGAGGTGGTTGGTCCGTCCGCGTCGATCCCACCAGCACCGGAGCAAGCGGGTGGTGGAGTAGACGCCGGCGGAGGAACGGGCGCCGACGAGGGAGCTCACGGTGCTGCCAAGTCCAAGGACAAGGCTGCACAGACCTCGGCGTCCGTACATGCACCGCGCCCATCTCAGGAGGCGTGGGACCGACAACGTCATGGTACGCGCGGTACCATATGTTCGTTGGGTCAAGGCCAAGATCAGCATGCACGTCAACATGCTGGCACGAGCGCGGCGCGATCGCCTGGGCGAGATGCTGCTCCTTCTAACATTGTTAGAAGTACGAGCATATCTCGTTCCTCGCGCCGTTCACCGCCGCCACCCAAAACTCCAGAAGAAGCGTTGGCCCGAGCCCAACTGCTTCTAGATTACCCTCCAGCGCCAGACAAGATCGACGATTGGAGGGCCACCATTCAGAGCCTCATCGGCTTTGCCAACGACGACACTCCCCGGCAAGCAAGCACATTGAAGCCGCGGCAAGACGCCCAGGCGCAAGCCGGTGGCGACAAGACCGGTGGGGGTGCAACCACCGTGCACTCCCCACCCCGAAGGCCAAGATCGCCGACTCGCCGTGTCAACCTCGACACTGACTCCACAGCGTCATCAGATCCGCGAGCTCGTCGTGATCAGCGCCAAGTTCTTCAAGAACGACAGCAAGAGGACGCTCGTACTCGAATCGAGCGTCGAAGAGAAGCGCGGCGTCAGTCAGATCAGCGCGCTGGGCCCACTGTCGACATGCATGCGCCAGGGGAACCAGGCGACTTGCCGTACGCGGTAGGTTGCCCCGCGTTCACTCGTGAGCTGCGGCAAGTCCAGTGGCCCAGCACCAAGAACTTCAAGCCAGATGTACCCGAGAAGTACGACGGCAGGTTGCACCCGTCGGAGTTCCTCAGCATCTACACCATCGCGGTGCAGGCTGCCGGGGGACGCGACGAGAAGATCCTCGCCAACTACTTCCCGCTGGTGCTCAAGCCCAACGTCAGATCTTGGCTCATGCACTTGCCGGACAACTCCATCTCCTCATGGGCAGATCTGTGCCATCAGTTTGTCGGTGCCTTCACAGGCGGCCACAAGCCCCATGGCCAGGAGAGCGATCTTCATCTGCTCGCCCAGAAGGAAGGAGAGCCCCTGCGCAAGTACATTCAGAGATTCAGCCAGGTGCAGCGCAACATCCCAGACGTCCACCCTGCTGCGGTTATCAGCGCGTTTCATCAGAACGTGCGAAACCGCAGGATGAGGGAGGAGATGGCGATGTGCAAGATTAGAGACGTCAGTGAGCTATATGCCCTGGCCGACAGGTGCGCACGTGCTGAAGAGGGGAGGAAACTCCCCGGAGAGAATGCAGGAGCAGAAGGGTCTGACAGTGAGGATGCTGCCCCGGCAAGTAAAAACCGGCGGTGGAACAACAGAAAGAGGAAAGCAAAGGATGTGCTAGTCGTCGAGCAGTCCGGCAACGGAGGTGGCGCCGAGAAGGCCAAAGCTAGTGACTCCGGCGAGGCCGTGGTGGCCACCGACAAGCAGGAGGGCTCCGGCAAGCAGTACTGCAAGATCCACCGCACCAAGGGCCATGATCTCCAGACCTGCAAGAAAGTTGAGCAGCTTGTTGAACTGCAGAAAGCTGAATACGAGCGACGCGACAAGGAGAAGGCCCAAGAAGGTGGTGGAGGATCCGGCAAGAAGCGTCCCGGCCGGGGAGGGCGCCGCGGCAAGGCCAAGCAGCGGCAAGGAGACAGGCCTCCCCGCGGCCGCGACAAGGATGAAGACGAAGACAAAGATGAAGAGATGGATGAGGATGAGGCCGACGAGCAGGAGTTTCAGAAAGCAACAGAGGTTTTGTGCGTCGACGGCGGTGCTTCTCTGCATACTTCGCACCGCCAGCTCAAACAGTGGGTGCGGGAAGTTAATGCAGCAGGACCATCAGTTGAGTCACGCAAGCCTCTGAAATGGTCCAGCACGCCTATCATCTTTGATGTTGAGGATTACCCTGATCGCATAACTGCTGTCGGGTGCTTGCCGATGTTGGTTTCACCAACTATCCGCAACCTCAAGGTCACAAAGATGCTGGTTGACGGCGGGGCCGGCTTGAATCTGATCTCCCCCGCGGTACTCAAGAAGCTCCAGATCCCCGACAGCGAGCTCGAAGAGACCGGCACTTTCCAAGGAATCAACCCGGGAAGGAGCAAGCCGAAGGGGAAGATCACGTTGCCAGTGACATTTGGCAGCGAGCTGAACTTCAGAACAGAGAAAGTCACTTTTGACGTTGCTGATTTCCCATTGCCCTACAATGGGATACTCGGTCGTCCAACGCTCGCCAAGTTCATGGCAGCCTCTCACTATGCCTACAACATGCTCAAGATGCCCGGTCCGATAAGTGCCATTTCTGTCCCTGGCGACAAGAAGGATGCCCTTATCTGTACCGACAAGATTTACCGGGAAGCAGCAGCCGCAGCAGATCGCAAGCCACTTGCCGCTGAAGCTCCCGGGGGGAAGAAGAAGACCAAGTCCGGCAAGAGCTCTGACTCTCACTCCAGCAAGCGCACCTCTTCGGAGTGCTGCGCTACCGTCGAGGACGCACCATCGAGCTCCACTGGCAAGTGTAAGAAGGCAAAGACAGCTTCACCAGAAACCAAGAAAGTGGCCGCCAAGGAGGACGGCACTGGTGGTACCTTCACCATCAGTGCCACGCTTGATCCTAAATAGGAAAGCGCGCTCATTGCTTTCCTGCGGGCGAATGTCGATGTGTTTGCATGGCAACCATCTGACATCCCCGGTGTTCCCAGGAAAGTGATTGAGCACCACCTTCCCGTCTGTCCTCGCGCGCGGCCCGTCAAGCAGAGAGTCAGGAAACAAGCAGTGGAGCGACAAGAATTCATCGCAGAAGAGATCAAGAAGTTGGAAGCAGCAGGCCTTGTCAGAGGAGTACTCCATCCCACATGGTTGGCCAATCCTGTAGTCGTGCGCAAGGCAAATGGGAAATGGAGGCTTTGTATTGACTTTACTGATGTTAATAAAGCTTGTCCCAAAGACCCATTTCCCTTGCCGCGCATTGACCAAATTGTTGACTCCACGGCCGGATGTGATCTGCTGTCATTTCTTGATGCATATTCAGGATATCATCAGATCTTCATGGTAGAAGAGGATGAGGAGAAAACCGCATTCATTACTCCGTGTGGCACCTACTGTTTTGTACGGATGCCTTTCGGACTAAAGAATGCTGGTTCAACATTTGCAAGAGTAGTCAGTCATGCTTTTGAGCCACAGTTGCACAAAAATGTAGAAGCTTACATGGATGACATAGTGGTCAAGAGCAAGGACAAAGCAACTCTGATCCAAGATTTGGACGAGACCTTTGCAAATCTGCGCAAGATCAATCTCAAGTTGAACCCCGAGAAGTGTGTTTGGAGTCCCCTCCAGCAAGCTTCTCGGGTTCTTCGTGTCTCAGCGGGGGATCAAAGCCAATCCCGACAAGATCAAGGCCATTGAGCAGATCGAAGCACTAAAGCGCGTCAAGGATGTGCGAAGGCTTGCCGGCTGCGTAGCTGCTCTCAGCAGGTTCATCTCTAAGTCCGCGGAGCGCGCCCTGCCATTTTTCAAAATATTGAAAAAGGCAGGACCAATGAAATGGACTCCGGAAGCGGAGGCTGCGCTCCAGGACTTGAAGAGATACCTGTCCTCCACTCCAATACTTGTCGCACCTAAGCCACAAGAGAAGTTGCTGCTATATCTAGTGGCAACCAATCAAGTAGTTAGTGCTGCGTTAGTAGCGGAAAGAGAGGCGGATGATGAGCCAGCAACCACGGCAAGCGCATCCAGCGACAAGCAGGGGGCTTCGCCGACAAGCTCTGGTCCCGACAAGGATGGATCTGCACAGCCACAAGAAGAGAAACAGAGGAAAATGGTGGAGCGCCCAGTTTACTTTGTCAGTTCCCTTCTGCAGGGGGCTAGATCAAGGTACTCTGGTGTGCAGAAATTGCTTTTCGGCCTTCTCATGGCCTCGAGAAAGCTGCGCCATTACTTTCAAGCACACGAGATCACAGTTGTCACTCGCTTTCCGTTGAAGAGGATATTGCAAAATCCAGAAGCGACAGACAGGATTGTCGAGTGGGCACTGGAATTGTCAAGCTTTGGCCTCAAATTTGAGAGTACTTCAACTATCCAGAGCCGAGCATTGGCAGAATTCATAGCAGAATGGACGCCAACACCTGATGAACAAACTCCAGAGACGAGCATCCCCGTCAAGGAAGCAAGCAAAGAATGGGTCATGTACTTTGATGGTGCCTTTTCGCTCCAAGGCGCCGGTGCGGGCGTGTTACTTGTCGCACCCACCAGGGAGCACCTCAAGTACGTGGTCCAGATGCATTTTCCCAAGGAGCAAGCGACAAACAATACTGTCGAGTATGAAGGTTTGCTTGCCGGACTCAAGATTGCTGCAGACCTTGGGATCAAGAAGCTTATTGTTAGGGGTGACTAGCAGCTTGTCGGCCGCCAAGTAAACAAAGATTATTAGAGTCCATTGATGGAAGCCTACATTGATGAAGTGAGAAAGTTGGAGGAGCACTTTGACGGCCTATAGATGGAACATGTTCCGAGAGCTCAGAACGACATTGCAGATGGCCTGTCAAAGTGCGCCGCACTTAAGTTACCTGTGGAACCAGGGATTTTTGTGCTCAAGCTGACTCAACCATCTGTAACACCATCAACGGGACAGAGCAAGAAAAGAAAGTTGATTTCCGGTGACTACTTTCCAGCAGAGCTCCCCGAAGCCGCCGCCAAGAAGGTCCCCAAGATCAACACCAAGAGTGCTGAGGAGCAGTCTGCTCCGACAAGCCCTAAGGTTTGTTCCGTTGAAGCAGACGCTCCCGACAAGTTTTGCTCCGGCAAGTTTGCCGGGGAACATCAAGCTCCGGCTGAGCCACAGGTTCTTGCCGTAGAAGCGGATGTTCCCGCAGTAGCATATGTGCCTTTAATCCTTGTTGTCGAGCCGCAAGCTCCAGCATGGGCACAGCAGATCGTCCGTTTCCTTCAGACAGGAGAACTTCCTGAATAGCAAGAAGAAGCGGAGAGAGTAGCCCGGCAATCAAGTATGTACCAGTTTGTCGACGACATACTGTACAGAAGAAGATTCAACGGAGTGAAATTGAAGTGCATTCCCCGGGAAGATGGACAGAAGCTGTTGGCGGAAATACATGGAGGCATATGTGGCCACCACATTGGCGCAAGAGCACTTGCCGGCAAAGCATTCCGACAAGGTTTCTTTTGGCCAACAGCCCTCCAAGATGCAACTGCACAAGCAACCAAGTGTGAAGCGTGCCAGTTCCATTCGAAGCAGATACACCAGCCAGCTCAAGCTCTCCAGAAGATCCCTTTATCCTGGCCATTTTCGGTCTGGGGGCTCGACATCCTCGGCCCCTTTCCCCGAGCTGTCGGGGCTTTGAGTACTTGTACGTTGCAATCGACAAGTTCACAAAGTGGCCGGAAGTGGAAGCAGTGAGGAAGGTGACAGCACAGTCAGTAGTCAAGTTCTTTAGGTCGATTGTTTGCCGTTTCGGAGTCCCTAACAGGATCATCACCGACAATGGCACACAATTTACGAGCCGCACCTTCATGCAGTACGTCCAAGATCTTGGCGCCAAGGTCTATTTCGCTTCTGTTGCTCACCCGAGAAGCAACGGTCAAGCGGAGAGGGCAAACGCTGAAGTGTTGCGCGGGCTCAAGACCAGAACTTTCGACAGGCTGCACCAGTGCGGAAAGAACTGGATCGAGGAGCTGCCGGTGGTTCTTTGGTCGATCAGGACGCCGCCAAACCGAGCCATTGGCCAGACACCTTTCGCTCTAGTCTATGGAGCAGAGGCAGTTCTCCCCACGGAACTCGTATACGGATCGCCTCGAGTGCTCGCTTATGATGAGCTTGAGCAAGAGCAGTTGCGCCAACATGACGCGCTGCTCCTTGAGGAAGATCGTCTTCAGGCCGCTGTATGAGCTACTCGATACCAGCAAGCTTTGCGCCACTACCATAGCCGCAAAGTTAATGCCAGAAGTCTCGAGGAAGGCGACCTTGTTCTTCGGCGCGTTCAATCCGCCAAGAATTCCAACAAGTTGACGCCAAAGTGGGAAGGCCCTTATCGGGTAAAGCGAGTCACTAGGCCTGGCGCTATCCACCTTGAGACCGAAGATGGCTTTCGGAAGGTTCCTTCGCCCACAAGTTCACCGGGGGGAGAGGAGAAGATAATGGTGTGGACTAGGCGTCGTTCAAGGAAGTATCGCCTTGCCGGGACGCAAACGACAGAAAAGCTAAGTTGCCAAAGTTTGAGCATGATCAATTTTAAATTTTTTTAAGTTATCTTCCTTGAATGAACGCGCTTTGTATGGAAAACCTGTGCGCGGAGGAACCAACTCGTAGCTAGTCGCGCCCTTACTTTGTTTCGAGTCCGCTCAACAACTTAAGTGTGCTGCAACTAGTTGCGACAAGGTTTCTTGCCGGAAGCGACACCGCCTGCAAGCTGTTGATGTTCCGCACTCAGCGCTCACGGCAAGGGTGCCTACGCCGGCAAGTTCCCTGAAAGCATAGGGTAGAAAAACATACAAAGGGAGGTATCAAGTAAAGGGAATAACATAGCAAATACTGCCCAAAATAAAGTTATATTACAATGATAACTTGCCGCGCTTTAATAGATTGTTCTCGTAACATGTTTGGCAGCGGCAAGAAAAAGGAGAAAACATGCGACCTAATCTACGCGGCCGCCATCAACCCTCCTGACCTCATTCACCTTGTCCATAATGGGTGCGACAAGGGCCTTGAGCTCTTCAAGATCAGCACCCGCCGACAGCTTCTTAAGGATGTTGGTGAGGTTGAGGCCCGGATTGCGGAAGAGCGCCTTCACCAACACCTTCTCCAGAACTCTGGCGCAGATTGCGCGCGACTCGTCAGCCAGCTGCTTTGGGATCCTTTCCCGGAGTTGCTGGAGAGTCGTTGCCACACCCTTGAAGAACAGAGTGAGCTTGGCGCTGGGCTGGAGGTTCTCGTCGGAGGAGTACCCGAAGCCCGCCAAGTCCAGTTGCGCCAGCTCCTCGTCGATGACTGCAGCAATGTTTACGAGGCCCTCTGTCCAGAGCTCCACTGTAGCCCTGAAGGTATTTTGAGTCTCGGCGGCCCTCGTCAGCAACTCTTGGTTGGCTTTGATCTCCCCTTTCAGGTCCTCCTCTCGTTTCTTGGCGCCGTCCAGCGTCTCAGTCAGCGTGGCCAGCTTCAGCTCCAGATCAGCATTTGAGTCTTTGACGACGCTCAGTTCTTTGCTCTTCTCGGCAAGTTGGCCCTGTAGTTCACCATGAGCGAGGGCGTCCTTCTCGCGCTCGTACTGGAGCGCGGCAAGCTCTTCATCCTTCCTCTTCAGATCAGCCTCCAGCTGCGTCACCTTCACCTCCAGCTCCTTCTTGGCGGCCTCGGCAGCTACGGCAGCATCCTTCGCTTCCGTGAGGGCCTCGCCAAGTGATTGCTCGCGCGCAGCAAGCTCCTCCTCGTAGCTGTCCAGGTTGACTTTACGCTGCGTTAGATCACCTTCCTGCGTGGAAAGCTCCTCGGCGGCAAGCCGCTGTTGCTCCTCGGCTTCAGCCTTCTCAAGGATGAACGCCTTCCGCACTTCGACGAGCTGTGCCCGCTCCTCTGCAATGGCCCGGAGAGCTTCCTGGTTGCGTTCCCGGAGCTCCTCCGCGCGCTTCTCAATATCTGCTCCCGCCTGCGCGACAAGCGCTTCCCGGGACTCCACCTTGGCTTGTCGGGCGCGGTAGAGCGACACCAGCTTCCGGAGCAGCTCCTCCTCCTCAGACTCGCCGCTGCTGCTGCTTGGCGTGTCGACTAGCGTTAGCCCGGCGGAGGCGAGCACTTCCCCGTCAAATGCCTCTCCTTCAACCGGCGCCATGGAGCTCGACGCCCAGGGAAGCTTGATGAAGACACCCTCGCCGACCTTCAAGTAGGCGCCAGGCTGGGGCTCTTCGGAGCCCGGCGCTGCATCAGCGGCGGAGGGGTCGGCGGACGGTGTAGCGCCTTGCGCTCCTGCGCCCTCAGGGTTGTCAGTGCGATCGCCGGACCCCTCGCCCGCTCCTGCGCCAGCAGCCTTGGCGGCCTCTTCGCCGGCGGGATCGTCAGCGCCGGCCTCTTCCTCGGTGGCGGCAGCATCATCAGTGTTGCCGCGTGCATCCTCCTCGCCGGTGGCCTCGGTCTCCATCGGATCTGTGGAAGGAGGATCTGAAGACAGGAAGAGGAAGAAAAAGTCAAGCAAATATCCAAAAAGAAGATCAGAAGAAGAAGAACCCAAGGGAAGTTTTCCGACAAAGAGGGTTACCTGTGCTGGGCTCTGTAGTCATGGGCTCCACCACCGAAGGTTCGCTAGTCCTGTCCCTTGCCGGAGAACTACCCCTTGCCGGGGACCTCTCCCTTGCCGGAGAGCGCTCCCTTGCTGGGGAACCTTCCCTTGGCGGCGTAGTTGAAGCGGATAGCACCTCAGGAGCGCCATCCAGTTGCTCCTGGTGGGCCTGTTCTGCTCCTATACAAGCAAATCAACAGACAAGATATCAGCAAAGAAGAAAACACCCATGCACACCCAACAGCGGGAAGTGAGATTATGTACTTATGCTGGGGGCTGCGCTGGGGGCTGCTTCGAGGAGAGATTGCCGGATCCGACAAGGTGGTCTCGGACGCGCCCTCTGTTGTCACAGTGGGATCGTCCTCGATGACAACCACGGGGACCTTGGCCCTCTTCGCCGCTCTCTCGGCCAGCGTCCTGAAAAGGAACAAGGTTCAGAGGGAAGCAGATCAGATACAAGACAAGAAACAGCAAGAATCGAAGAAATATAAGTACAACAAGAAGAAAGTCTTACTCCTCCTCCTCTTCTTCCTCCTCGTCCGAGCTCAGCACAGAGAGGTCGAAGTCCGGTACTCTTTCAGCGCGACGAGGCGGAGGAGTAGGCTCCCTTGGATGCTTGGCGGGATCTGCGGCAGGATCAGAAGCGGCGGCTCGAGAGGACCCCGCCCCAGTTGCCGGCACGGCATGCGATGCTCCCGCGGCAACGGTGCTTGTCGCGGTGGAGCGTGTCCCGCGGCGCGGCGGCTGTTGGCCTGCCTGCCGCCCTGCTATGTCTCCGGTCCTGCGGAGGCGCCTTCTTGGTTGAGCTGGGGGCTGCGCTGGGGGCTCCGCCTGCGGCAAGCTACTCGAAGACGGCTGGCCGCTTGCACCCTCGGCGGGCTCGCTCGGTTCGGCTTCAGGCTCTCCCTCGCCGACGACTTCCCCGACAAGCTCTTCTCGATCGGCAAGGCTTGCCGCCTCGGCCGCGTCTGCCTCCTCCACAGTGAACCCAAATTCACCCGCGGCAGCGGCCGCCGCCGCCTCTTCCGCCCTGGTGGCGATGCGCCGCATCTCATCATCGGTGGTGTCGCGGGTGAGGAGCCTCTGCTCATCGGCACGGACCGCTACCTCCACCAGGTCGTCGAAGAATTGCTGCACGACGTCGTCGGCGGGCTCCTGCCAAGTTGCGATGATCCCGTGCGAGTCGCACTCTGGCATCATTGTGCGGATGCGATCGAGCTGGGAGTTGTTGCACAATGGGACGATGCCCTGCGGCAGCCTGAACCATTCGGGATGGTTGGGGTCGTGCTTGAATAGCTCCTTGAGCGTCCCATCCAACTCCAAAACAGTAAAATTAAAATTGAGGCCTAGGCGCAGCCTCATGATATCCGCCGGACCCCCGAATAGCCAGGCGGGTCTTCCCCTCTCCTGCAGAGGGGCGATGCGGCGGCAAAGAAAGTCCACGCCAACAGCCCCTACAATGAGCCCAGCAAGCCTAAGCCGCAAGATCCGGGTGGTGGCGATCTTCAGCCTAGCATCGTCCGCCGTCAGGGCGCTCCAATCCCCGCCACGCACTACTCGGGCTTAGCGCAAGTTGGTGAATGGCTGCGGATCCTTATCAACAATCCAACACCATTCCGCTCTCCACTCCTCCCATTTGCTACGGAGCTCCCCCTCCAGATAGACCTCCTTCATACCGGCTCTCGAGATCCAGGCAATCCCGCCAGATAAGGGCTCTCCTTTCTCGACCCGGGGCATGAAGTAGTGGTGGAAAAGGGCTACATTTGGGTGGATTCCGACGAAGTTCTCGTAGAGATGTGCTAAAACCGCCATGGTCAGAACGGCGTTGGGGGTGAAATCGAGGAGATGGAGCCCGTATGTGTTCATGATGTCACAGAAGAAATCAGAAAAGGGCAGGCAGAGCCCGCAATAGAAGAACAGTGGGAAGAAGGGGTATCCTTTTGGACACCGTTTTGAAGTAGAAGCTCCGGCGGAGAGTACCTGTGTGCGCGGATGCGCCCGCGTCTCCGTCGACCAGAAGAGGTAGAACCATTCCCTCAGCTCCTTCGCGGAGAGCTCAGGGGGGAAGAGTGCCCGCTCCTTCCGCAGTGCCTCAAGCCGCAGTGCCTCGGCCGACTTCGCACCCTTCCCGGTCTTCGGAGCCACGATGGAGGCGGTGGGGGAGGGCGAGGGCGTTGGCGGCGACGGCGGCGACGGGGGGCGGAGCGCTGCTCTCTTTCAGCTTGGGAAGCGGAGGGGAGCGGCGGAGATTTCTAGGAAGGAACCGCAAGTGGCGAAGGTGGGGGAACGGCCCCTATTTTCCCTGCTTATAAAGAGGAGAGGCGAACGTTACGCCTTTTTCGATTAAAGAATCACCCACGATCTCTCCCACGACGCCGCGTTCGACGCGTGCCGTTACGGGAGGGCACGGTGGATACGGAGTTAGATATGGTGTGGACCCAGGCCGCGTGTGCCCGTGCCCTGTTTTGGGCCTGGCCCAACAGCGCTCGGCACCGTGTGTGGCCCAGGCCCGGGGGCTCCTGTCGGTGTACTAAAGTAGGGGTACCTTAGTATCCCGAACTTGTGCACGGGCAGTCGCAGCGCCCCGCGGCAAGGCTTGCCGGGTGCCCGCCAAGATCCTCCGTAGTTCCTATTAATTCCATTCAAGAACAAAGTGTTTTAACTGAAAAGACAAAGCCCCGGCAAGACGAGCTTGCCGGGAAGGACGAGGCCCCGGCAAGAAGAGCTTGCCGGGAAGGCCAACCAAGGCATTTCAAGAAACTTGCCGCGACGCGCCGCGCATCCCGGCAAGACCCGGCAAGCGACAAGCTTCCGGGCGCGGCAAGACAACGACCGTGGCTAGGCGCTTGCCGCGGCGAAGGCACCACTCCGTGCCCACACTCCAGCGCATCCGTCGACGTGTCGACGCAGGACCATTCCAGGCGCACGTGGCGGGAAGCTGTGCAGCCAAGCGGTGCGAGGTGGCAGTGGAGATGACGAGAAGGCCATCGTGGCGAACGGTGGCGCCCCTAACGGTCGCTTTTCTGCACTGTTGGGCGACGCGGACGGGCATTAAATGCTCTTGTCCCCTGCCGTCAGAGTTAGGTAGGGTGCGCTGTAGAGGCAATTGTACCAACCCCTCTTTTTACATTTGTACCCCTATCTGCGTTTCCACCTATCGGTGACCCCTTTAGCCTATAAAAGGAGGCCCATGCGCAACGTAGAAGGGGTTCGACTCATTCAAAAATACAGAACACTCACGCTCTCGATCAAGAACATAATACCACCACAAAGCAGCAGTAGGAGTTTTATCTCTCCGGAGAGCTCCGAAGCTGGGTAAAATCCCTCGTGTGCCTCGCCTCGATCTGCTCTTCGTGAGTCCTCCGCTCCCTGCCGGACCGAGAAGGGGCCCTGCCCCATAGGTGTTCGTTTCCCACGACACCTTGTGTACATCAGGCAGAATTAGCACTGGGGCTGTAACCAAACGCCTCTTGGAACTCTTGAAAGTTGGCTTCACACTCTTCAGTCCAAAGAAACTTTGTGTCTGATACATCCAGTTTGCATCATGTTTTCCTACTGTTATTTACTATGTTTTTTTGCATATAATGCTTTATGGTGTAATTCTAATGCCTTTTCTCTCATAATATGCAAGGTTTACACAAAGAGGGAGAATGCTGGCAGCTGGAATTCTGGACCTGAAAAAGCTATGTGATAGTTACCTATTCTGCACATCTTCAAATGAGCTGAAAATTTACGGAGAATTGTTTTGGAATATATAAAAAATACTGGAGAAAATAACTATCGGAGGGGCCGCACCTGGTGAGCACAAGACACCAGGGCGCGCCCTGGTGGGTTGTTCCCAACACGCCCCCTTCCAGTGCCCATCTTCTGGTATATATGTCATTTTTACCTAGAAAAAATGAGGGGAGGACTTTCGGAACGGAGCGCCGCCGTCTCGAGGCGGAACTTGGGCAGAGCACTTTATGCCCAGTGGAGCAATTCCGCTGGGGAACTTCCCTCCCGGAGGGGGAAATCGAAGCCATCATCATCACCAACAACCCTCTCATCTTTCGGAGACCAATCTCCATCAACATCTTAAACAACAACATCTCCTCTCAAACCTAGTTCATCTCTTGTGTTCAATCTTTGTACCGGAACCTCAGATTGGTACCTGTGGGTGACTAGTAGTGTTAATTACATCTTGTAGTTGATGCTAGTTGGTTTATTTGTTGGAAGATTATATGTTCAGATCCATTATGCTATTTAATACCCCTCTAATCTTGATCATGATTATAATTTGTGAGTAATTACTTTTGTTCTTGAGGTCACGGGAGAAGTCATGTTGCAAGTAATCATGTGAACTTGATACGTGTTCGATATTTTGATGATATGTATGTTGTGATTCCCTTAGTGGCGTCATGTGAATGTTAACTACATGGCACTTCAGCATATTTGGGCCTAAGGGAATGCATTGTGGAGTAGTTATTAGATGATGGTTGCTAGAGTGACAGAATTTTAAACCCTAGTTTATGCTCTACTTTATAAGGGACCGATTTGGATCCAAATGTTTAATGCTATGGTTAGATTTATCTTAATTCTTTTCTCGTAGTTGTGGATTCTTGCGAGGGGGTTAATCATAATTAGGAGGTTTGTTCAGGTAAGAACAACACCTAAGCACCGTTCCACCCACATATCAAATTATCAAAGTAGCGAACATAAATCAAACCAACATGATGAAAGTGACTAGATGAAATTCCTGTGTACCCTCAAGAACGTTTTGCCTATTATAAGAAACTGTTTCGGCCTATACTTTTCCACAAAAGGAATGGGTTACCTTGCTGCACTTTATTTACCGTTACCATCACTTGCTCGTTACAAATTATCTTGCTATCAAACTACCTGTTACCGACAATTTCAGTGCTTGCAGAAAATACCTTGCTGAAAACTACTTGTCATTTCCTTCTGCTCCTTATTGGGTTTGACACTCTTAGTTATCGAAAGGACAGCGATTGATAACCTATACTTGTGGGTCATCAAGACTCTTTTCTGGCGCCGTTGCCGGGGAGTGAAGCACTCTTGGTAAGTGGAAATTGGTAAGGAAAAAGTATTACTATGTGCTGAAATTTATTGTCACTTGTTACTATGGAGAACCATCCTTTGAGGGGTTTGTCCAGGGTATCTTCACCTTGACCGGAACCACAATTAGTTGACCATGAACCTACTACACCTACTGAAAATATTGGTTATGAAATTCCTTCGGGTATGATAGAAAAACTTCTAGCTAATCCTAATGTGGGAGATGGATCTGAACATCTTGATATGCACTTGATACACGTGGATGAAATTTGTGGATTATTTAAGCTTGCAGGTTACCCGGAGATGAAGCTAAGAAGAAGATTTTCCCTTTATATTTGAAGGGAAAAGCATTGACATGGTATAGGCTATGCGATGATATTGGATCTTGAAATTGGAATCGATTGAAATTGGAATTTCACCACATTTTTTATCCTATGCATCTAGTTCACCGTGATTGGAATTATATGTATAATTTTTGGCCTCGTGAAGGAGAAAGTATCACTCTAGCTTGGGGGAGGCTTAAGTCAATGTTATATTCATGCTCCAATCATGAGCTCTCTAGAGAAATTATTATTCAAAATTTTTATGCTCGGCTTTCTCATGATGATCGATCCATGCTCGATACTTCTTTTATCGGTTCTTTTATGAAGACAACTATTGAATTCAGGTGGAATCTTTTAGAAAGAATTAAACGAAACTCTGAATATTGGGAACTCGACAAAGGCAAAGAGTTATGTATTAAGCTTAAATTTGATTGTGTTAAATCTTTTATGAATACCGATGCCTGTCACAAGTTTAATACTAAATATGGTCTTGACTCTGAGAGAGTAGCCTCTTTTTGTGAATCATTTGCCACCCATGTTGATCTCCCTAAGGAGAAGTGGTTTAATATCACCCCCTATTAAAGAAGTAATTAAAGAACCGATCATAGTCAAAGATGAAACTATTATTTAGAATGTTGATCTAGTTGTGCCTATTGCTTATATTGAAAAACCACCTTTCCCTGTTAGGATAAAGGAACATGCTAAGGTTTCAACTATGGTTCGCAAAAGTAATATTAAAGCACCTAAACCTCCTGTGAGAAAATTAAAGTAGAACCTAGTGTTGCTATGGTTAAAGATCTCCTGGTACAAATATTGATGGGCATGTTATTTACTTCTGTGATGAAGCTGCTAGAATTGCTAAACCTGATGAAAAAGATAAACATAGACCTATTGTTGGCATGGCTGTTGTCCTAGTTAAAATAGGAGATCATTGTTATCATGGTTCATGTGACTTAGGTGCTAGTGTGAGTGTTATTCCTTTTAGTTTAAACCAAGAAATCATGAATGACATAGCACCTGCTAAAATAGAAGACATAGGTGTTACTATTAAACTTGCTAATAGAGACACCATCACACTACTTGGGTTTGTTAGAGATGTTGAAGTCTTGTGTGGGAAAATAAAATATCCTACTGATTTTCTAATTCTTGGTTCCCCACAAGATGATTTATGTCCCATTATTTTTGGTAGATCTTTCTTGAACACCATTAATGCTAAAATAGATTGTGAGAAAGAAATTGTCGGTGTTAGTTTTGGTGATGAGTCTCATGAGTTAGTTTCTCCAAGTTTAGTAGACAACCTCATAAGAAATAATTACCTAGTAAGGATGAAATAGTTGGTCTTGCTTCTATTGCCATGCCTCCTACTGATCCACTAGAACAATATTTGCTAGACCATGAAAATGATATGCATATGCATGAAAGAAATGAAATAGATAAAAATTTCTTTGAGCAACGACCTTTTCTCAAACACAATTTGACTATCGAAACTCTATGAGGTCCTCCTCCACCTAAAGGTGATCCCGTGTTTGAATTAAAACAATTGCCAGACACTTTGAAATATGCTTATCTTGATGAGAAAAAGATTTATCCTGCTATTATTAGTGTTAACCTTTCAGAACATGAAGAAAAAAGATTATTGAAAATTCTGAAGAAGCACCGAGCTGCTATTGGGTATACCCTTGATGATCTTAAGGGCATTAGTCCCACTCTCTGTCAGCACAAGATTAATGTGGAACCTGATGCTAAGCCTGTTGTTGATCACGAATGCTGTTTGAATCCTAAGATGAAAGAAGTGGTAAGAACTGAAATATTAAAGCTTCTGGAAGCAGGTATAATCTACCCCATAGCTGATAGTAGATGGGTAAGTCCCGTTCATTGTGTCCCTAAGAAGGGAGGTATTACTGTTGTTCCTAATGATAAAAATGAACTTATTCCACAAAGAATTGTCACTGGCTATAGAATGGTAATTGATTTTAGAAAATTAAATAAAGCAACTAGAAAATATCAATACCCTCTGCCTTTTATTGATCAAATGCTAGAAAGACTTTCTGAGCACACACACTTTTGCTTTCTTGATGGATATTATGGGTTTTCTCAAATACCTGTTTCACAACCCAATCAAGAGAAAACCACCTTTACTTGCCTATTTGGAACTTATGCTTATAGGCGTATGCCTTTTGGTTTATGCAATGCACCTAATACCTTTCAAATATGTATGACTGCTATATTCTCTGATTTTTGTTGAAAGATTGTTGAGGTTTTCATGGATGATTTTTCTGTTTACGAAACTTCTTTTGATGATTGCTTAAGCAACCTTGATCGAGTTTTGCAGCGATGTGAGCAAACTAATCTTGTCTTGAATTGGGAGAAGTGACATTTATGGTAAATGAATGTATTATCTTGGGGCATAAAATCTCTAAAGTTGATGCAATTGAGAAAATGCCATGTCCTAAAGATATTAAAGGTATTCGTAGTTTCCCCGGTGATGCTGGTTTCTATAGGAGATTTATTGAAGACTTCTCCAAAATTTCTAGGCCTCTTACAAATCTTTTACAAAAGGAAGTTCCATTTGTTTTTGATGATGATTATGTAGAAACCTTTGAAACACTTAAGAAAGCTTTAACTTCTGCACCTACAGTACAACCACCTGATTGGTACTTGCCTTTTGAAATTATGTGTGATGCTAGTGATTATGCTATTGGAGATGTTCTAGGACAGAGATTTGATAAGAAGTGAAATGTTATCCATTATGCTAGTAAAACTCTAGACAGTGCTCAACGAAATTATGCTACTGCCGAAAAAGAATTTTTAGCAGTTGTTTTTGCTTGTGATAAATTCATATCTTATATTGTTGATTCCAAAGTAACGATGCTAAACCTAGACTAATTAGGTGGGTTCATTTTCTACAAGAATTTGATTTACATATTATTGATAGAAAAGAGCTAAGAACCCCGTAGCTGTTAACTTGTCTTGGTTAGAAAATATTCTCGATGACCCACTACCTATTGATGATAGCTTTCCTGATGAACAACTAGCTGCAATAACTATTTCTTATAACACTTCTTGGTATGCTGATTATGCTAATTACATTGTTGCTAAATATATACCACCTTGTTTCACATACCAACAAAAGAAAAAAAAAATCTTCTATTATTTAAGACATTACTTTTGGGATGACCAACACCTCTATAAAGAAGGAGTAGATGGTATAATTAGACGTTGTGTACCTGAGTATGAACAGGAACAAATCCTGTGGAAATTTCACTCCGAAGCTTATGAAGGACATCATGCAGGAGATAGAACTGCTCGTAAGGTATTGCAATCTGGTTTTTACTGGCCTACTCTCTTCAAGGATGCCCGTAAGTTTGTTTTATCTTGTGATGAATGTCAAAGAATTGGTAATATCAGTAAGCGTCAAGAAATGCCTATGAATTTTCACTTGTTGTTGAACCATTTGATGTTTGGGTTTTTGATTATGGGACCTTTTCCTTCCTCTAATGGGTATACACTTATTTTGGTTGCTATTGATTATGTTACTAAGTGGTAGAAGCTATTCCAACTAGTAGTGCTGATCACAACACTTCCGTTACAATGCTTAAAGAAGTTATTTTCCCAAGGTTTGGAGTCCCTAGATATTTAATGACTGATGGTGGTTCGCACTTTATTCATGATGCTTTCTGTAAAATGCTAGCTAAATATGATGTTAACCATATAATTGCATTACCCTATCATTTTCAATCTAGTGGTAAAGTTGAACTTAGCTATAGAGAAATAAAACTAATATTACAAAAAACTGTTAATAGGTCCCGAAAGAATTGGTCTAAGAAATTAGATGATGCACTTTGGGCCTACAGAACAACTTATAAAAATCCTATGGGTATGTGTCCTTATAAAATGGTTTATGGAAAAGCTTGTCATCTGCCTCTTGAGTTAGAACATAAAGCGTATTGGGCAATCAAAGAACTCAACTGTGATTTCAAACTTGCCGGTGAAAAGAGGTTATTTGATATTAGCTCACTAGATGAATGGAGAACCCAAACTTATGAAAATGCCAAACTATTTAAAGAAAAGGTTAAAAGATGGCATGACAAAAGAATCCGAAAACGGGAATTCAAAGTTGGAGAATATGTTCTTTTGTACAACTCCCGTTTCAGATTCTTTGCAGGAAAACTTCTCTCTAAATGGGAAGGACCATATATCATGGGGGAAGTTTATCGCTCTGGAGCTATCAAGATTAGTAATGCCGAAGGTACTAACCCGAAGGTGGTCAAGGAGCAAAGAATTAAGCACACTATCTCAGGTACACCTATTAATGTTGAAAGCAATATTATCTAAACCATGACACTGGAGGAACACATAAAAGAAACCTTCTGAAACACTCCAGAATCCTAAAAAGAGGTGGTACGTGATACGGTAAGTAAACGGACTCCGAAAAATCCGTAAAAATATTTTTATTAGTTTTGGAATATTATAAAAATTAGGAAAATAAGAAATAACCAGGAAGGCAACCGAGGAGGGCACAAGACACAAGGGTGCGCCTGCCTTGCCTGGCGCACCCAGGTGGGTTGCGCCCACCTCGGAAACCTTCCCGACTCTGTTTCCCTTCCGTTTTTCTTGTTTCCCAATATAAAATATCTTTATATACCTCCCCAAATGTATTGACCACCGCATCACGGAGAAATCTTCTGTTCTTCTTTCTTGCTGTTTTCTGTCAGAGCTTTTCTGTAACATCCCAAATTTTCAATTTGGAATGTTATACATAGATCATCATTGCATATCATATTTTATTGCATTTTGGCTTGATCCTAGAATTTCTACGCAACTCAAGGACCCACGGAGAGAGTTGGGGATTTCGTTATTTTCATATTTGAGTTTTCTTAAATTTTGAGAAGAGGATCATTTGGTTTTAAGTATTTTTCTTTCCTAACATTTATAATATAAAAATATATGAGAGGAGATAAAATGACTTCTCCAAAATAAATGAAATATTAGAGGAAAAATATTAAAATCAATTTTAATATTTTATTTGGATTTTATTGCAATTTTATTTGAATTAGAAAAAATTGCATATTTTCAAAATTGCATTTTAGGGCCAAGAAAATGTTCATCTTGTTCTAAATATTTTATTTAAACGACAAAAATTTGTTTTGGCATTTTTAATTTTTATTTATTTTTATAGGATTTATTTAAATTTGGACAGAATTATTTAAAACAAAAAGTTTTCCCTTCAGACCGAACTGGGCCGAAGGCCCAGCCGGCCCACTTGCGCCGCCGCCTCGCCGAGCGTGGCCGAGCCGGACTCCCGCCGGAGTCCGGGCTGCTGTCGCCGCCGCCGCTCGGGGTTGCCCCCTCCCCCAAGTCGGACGCCCCCGACCCCTTTAAGTACCCCACCCCGCCGCCAATTCCGCCCCACCCCGAGCCGCCTCCCGCTGCCGCCGACGCCACCGCCAGCGCCGCCGCTAGCGCCTCGCTGCCCCATCCCACCGACGCCCCGCGGGACCTCGCCAGAGGTACCTGAAGCCACCGCCGCCGTTCGTCGTTTTCTTTTTTTTTCGAGAAAAACCAATTCGTTTTTTTGAAAAAAAACTAGTTTTGTTTTTTAGATCGGTTTGATTTTTCCGGTTTGGTTATTTAGCGAGCATCCGCTCGTACGTTCGTTTTAACGAACGGTGTTCACTCGTTAACCGCAGACAGCGAATGTTCGTTCGTTAGTCTGTTCGTCAGTTTTTCTTTTTCCAAGGTTTTTCCGCGATTATTTTCGATCGAGTTTTCTGCCCTGATATTTGTTTTAGTTTATCTTTTCGCTCATTTATCAGAATCAGGTGATTCAATTGCCTAGAGTTTCGTCTCGAAACCCTCTTTCTGTTTAACCAACTTAAACAAGTTTTTGCTACTATAAAATTTGACCTAAGTCCAGATTAGTAAACGAAGCTTGTTTCTTTCGCAGTTTGAGTTTCGTTGCTTCGTTTGACTTGATTCTTTTTGCAACTCGGAGTTATTAAATTGAACTTTCTGCTTAGAACTCTTATTTGAGTTTTACCCGTGCTTCTAGTTGAGTGCTTATTGTATGCTTGTTTGTTTGCGATAGAGTACCCGGAGTGCGAAGCGTGCTACTACGAGTCTCTAGATTTCACATATCATCAGCAAGGCAAGTAACACTTTGATCATACCTCTTTACTAACTAGTTTTATTGCATTAGATCAATCCTCAAACAATTGCATGATTAGGATCTGATTAATATGTGGGTTTTGGGAAGTAGAAGAGGTAGTACCTATTGTCCTCTTTATTATTAAACCTTTGGGAGTTACTTCTACGTTTTCTTACTATTGTTATGCTATGCTTGTAGACGTGGACTGGGTGAGTGTATCCATGACAGATGTGAGTATTGTTATTTACTGGTTAACTAAGGTGGCTACTTGAATTCACATCTGGGTGGATTGAGGCACCTGGGGAACCCAGTGTTGCCTGTATTTATGGAAATCCTAGGGTACCATGTGATTCTCCTATGGACCGCCACCCAGGCTCAAAGGGATCATAAGATCATTCATGCTAGAAACTTCCGTGTGCAGCCGCAAGCTATTATGGGCTCTAGCATAGTTGAGTATGTTGCGTGACCTCTTTCAGTGGTAGGCTAGCAGATGTAGGGGATGTAGGTTGGTACTGTCTACCCAGAGTAAAGAGTTAATGCTTCTGAAAGGCTGTGTCTCGGTCATCCGTTTCTTAAACACCATGCAGTGCAAAAAATCCAACGGAGGCGATCCAGTCTTGTGGGAAAAGTGCGTAAACCTCTGCAGAGTGTACAAACTAATCATGATTAGCCACGTCCCAGGTTATCAACGTTTTGCGTATCTAGTTTCTTGGATTATCATGTGGATCTCATCACTCTTAATATAATTTGTTTGGGTTTAATGATGGCGCTTAATTGGGATTGAGAGGGGGATTACCTTCTCAATGTTTAACAACCACCATGATAGTTAAATAAAATTTATTCCTTTGTTGTAGGGAAAAATTGGCTTTGTGCAAAACTGTAACCGTAGAGCTTTCCACCTGCCATATATGCATGTAGTGATATCATTATTCTGTTCATTACTCTCTTGTGTTACATTGCCAGCATATTCCATGTACTGACCCGTTTTCGGGCTGCAACGTTCATGTTGCAGACTTTTCAGACGACGAGTAAGGTGCCTTAGGTTGTGACCTTTCACTCAGTGATGCCATTGGAGTTGATGGACTCACTTTATCTTCCAAGCCTTCCGCTGTTATCATATTTAGATGGCCTTAAGCCATATTATTGTAATAAGTTCTCTTTTGAGACATTCGATGTAATAAGTGTGTGATTGCTACTTTGTTATAAATCATTCAAGTATTGTGCGTGTCAGCATTACCGATCCAGGGATGACACTAATGCACAGAGATCAGACTGTTTGAGGTTTGGTTGCTACAAAATGGTATCAGAGCACACGCTGACTGTAGGACACGACCACTAAGCTAAAGCCCTAGATCACTACTCTTTTGGACCATGCTACTTTATCTACTGTTTTGGACTATATTGGGCTTTATTTTCCACTTTTATATTATTTTTGGGACTAACCTATTAATCGGAGGCCCAGCCCAGAATTGCTGTTTTTTGCCTATTTCAGTGTTTCGAAGAAAAGAAATATCAAACGGAGTCCAAACGGAATGAAACCTTCAAGAACATGATTTTCTCACCGAACATGATCCAGGAGACTTGGACCCTGCTCCAAGGAACAAAAGAGGCGGTCACAAGGGTGGGGGGGGGGCGCCCCCCACCCTAGGGCGCCCCCCTGCCTCGTGCCCCCCCTGTTGCTCCACCGATGTACTACTTCCTCCTATATATACCTACGTATCCCCAAACAATTAGAACAGGAGCCAAAAACCTAATTCCACCGCCGCAACCTTCTGTATCCATGAGATCCCATCTTGGGGCCTGTTCCGGAGCTCCGCCGGAGGGGGCATCCACCATGGAGGGCTTCTACATGAACACCATAGCCCCTCCGATGAAGTGTGAGTAGTTTACTTCGGACCTTCGGGTCCATAGCTAGTAGCTAGATGGCTTCTTCTCTCTTTTTGGATCTCAATACAATGTTCTCCCCCTCTCTCGTGGAGATCTATTCGATGTAATCTTATTTTTGCGGCGTGTTTGTTGAGACCGATGAACTGTGGGTTTATGATCCAGCTTATCTATGAATAATATTTGAATCTTCTCTGAATTCTTTTATGTATGATTGAGTTATCTTTGCAAGTCTCTTCGAATTATCCGTTTGGTTTGGCCAACTAGATTGGTAATTCTTGCAATGGGAGAAGTGCTTAGCTTTGGGTTCAATCTTGCGGTGTCCTTTCCCAGTGCCAGAAGGGGCAGCAAGGCACGTATTGTATTGTTGCCATCGAGGATAACAAGATGGTTTTTTTTATCATATTGCATGAATTTATCCCTCTACATCATGTCATCTTGCTTAAGGTGTTACTCTGTTTTTAACTTGATACTCTAGATGCATGCTGGATAGCAGTCGATGAGTGGAGTAATAGTAGTAGATGCAGAATCGTTTCGATCTACTTGTCTTGGACGTGATGCCTATATACATGATCATACCTAGATATACTCATAACTATGCTCAATTCTATCAATTGCTCAACAGTAATTTGTTCACCCACCATAGAATATCTATGCTCTTGAGAGAAGCCACTAGTGAAACCTATGGCCCCCGGGTCTATTCTCATCATATGAATCTCCATTACTTTATTACTTGCTTTCTTTTTACTTTGCCTTTTGCTTTTCACTTTGCATCTCTATACCAAAAATACCAAAAATATTATTTATCATCTCTATCAGATCTCACTCTCATAAGTGACCGTGAAGGGATTGACAACCCCTAATCGCGTTGGTTGCGAGGAGCTATCATTTTGTGTAGGTACGAGGGACTTGTGCGTGGTCTCCTACTGGATTGATACCTTGGTTCTCAAAAACTGAGGGAAATACTTACGCTACTTTGCTGCATCATCCTCTCCTCTTCAGGGAAATCCAACGCAATGCCCAAGAGGTAGCACCAAGCTTCACTAGGACCTACATCGTCACTTTACCAGAAGAGGAGCGTTGGATGATTCAAGTTCATGTTCCAGGAAGGACGTTCATGCCAGTCACTGAGCCCATAGAGTTTTCCTTTGATGCACCAACCTGGAGTCTAGGAAAGAGCATGGCAGCCCACATCACCATGGGGCGCATTGGAGAAGTTTACCACAAGGATCTCAAGGATACTATCCACCAGATTTGTGGGCGCTGAGACGAGCAATGGGAGATGATCAGCACTAGGAAGGATAGATCTATTGCAGCTTTCATCCAGGAGTTAAACCAGCACATTCGTCGCCAGGAGAACCAGATGTGCGCAGGCATGATAGATCTGAAGAAGGCAATGACCAGGATCACGGAGTTGTAGGAAGAACTCAAGTCTACACGCGATGGATATGAGGAGGAAATAGCAATATTATTGGAGAAGAATGATGACCTGGTCAAGAAGATCGGGGTATTCATGGGAGACACCGCGCCAGGAGGAGAAGACGACGATTCTACCTATCCGGAGAACTACATCATCATCGATGACACCGACCCGGACCCTGATGATAGTGATGATGACTATGTTGATGAAGCTGGAGCAGATATCATGGAGTCTTCGACCGATCACATTTTCTAGTCGACCACCATAACAGTAGTAGTATTCCCCCATAGTATAGTCCGAGCACTTTTGTAATGCTAGTTAGACCGTTGTATGCCCTTGTTTGAATGGATTGAAGTGATATGATTGTTTTTGTCTCATGTGCATATGGGTAGTGTTTTCTCTCTAGAACTTATTCTATTCTGTATTCTCATCTTTTATAAAACCCTCAGATGCCTCCGAGACATGACAATGGATTTGCTTTCCCACCGGAGCTCACTCAGTTGATCCAGTAGCAGAATGCATTGATGCAGATACTAGTCCAGAATCAGAATCAGGGGAACAACAACAACAACAACCCACCACCACCACCACCTGATGATCACTTAGCCCGTTTCTTGAGGCTGAATCCGCCGGTGTTCTCCAGTAGCACCGAGCCAATAGTTGCAGATGATTGGCTCCGCAAGATGGGAAGGGAGTTGATCACTGCAGGATGCACAGATGCGGAGAAGGTGCGTTTTGCCGCACATCAGCTTGAAGGACCCGCAGCATCATGGTGGGAGAATTTCACAGCCACTTATCCTATCGACACTGCCACATGGGACCAGTTTCAGCAGGCTTTCCGTACTGCCCATGTTTCAGCAGGAGCTATGGCCATGAAGAAGCGTGAGTTTTGCAACTTGCGCCAAGGAGGACGTACAGTTGGCCAGTATGTGGATGATTTTAGTAAGCTAGTGCATTATGCTCCGGATGACGTTGCTACGGATGCAGCTAAGCAGGAGAAGTTTCTGGAAGGACTGAATGATGAGCTGAGCATGAAGTTGATGGTGGCAACCTTTAACAAATATCAGGAGTTGGTACACCGAGCTCTCATGATTGAAGGGAAGCAGCAACAGATTGACAGCCGCAAGAGGAAGTATTGACAAGGGTAGTACAGTTCTGGAGCTCAGCAGAAGCCTCGTTTTACCCCAAACTCGGGAGGACCTTTTCAGCATACCCATGGAGGTCACAACCATAATGGAGGGAGTTCGCACAACCATAGTGGCCCCAAGAATGGTAATGGGAATGGAGGAAGCAACGGACAAAACTGTACCAACCCATGAGCACCAGCCAAGAGGGATCTAAGCCACATTACCTGTTTCAAGTGCCAGAAGACTGGACATTATGCCACTGAATGTACTGAAGCTAAGAATGGAAATGGCAATGGAAGCTCTAGGAAGAAGCCTAACCCTTTCAACAGGGGACAGGTGAACCACGTTAGCATGGAGGAGGTTGAAGCCCAGCCCTATGCAGTAATAGGTAAGTTTTTGGTTAAGTCATTTACTGCAATCGTTCTTTTCGATACTGGTGCATCACATTCATACATATCAAGGGGATTTGTGGATAAGTATAAACTGCCAACCTAGCCCTTAGGTCACCCATGTCAGTAACCTCACCAGGAGCAGAGTATATGGCTAGTCTATGGTGTGACCGGTTACCATTAAGGATTGGTAACTATGTGTTCCCCTCAGACCTAATAGTATTGGAGTCGCAAGGACTGGATGTGATATTAGGCATGGATTGGTTATCGAAGTATGGAGGGAACATTGAATGCACTAGTAAGTCGATGTTGCTTACCACCCCAGAAGGAAGGAGGATCAAGTATGTATCCCGGCATGTGCCCAAGAGGACTCAAGTGAATTCCTTATTAGGAGTTGTACAGGAGGAAGTACCAGTGGTGAAGGATTTCCTTGAAGTATTTCTAGAGGAGTTGCCAGGCATGCCACCGGATAGAGACATTGAGTTTTTGATTGAGCTTTTGCCAGGCACAGGGCCAATATCAAGAGACCGTACAGGATGCCCGCAAAAGATTTTGAGGAAATTAAGAAGCAGATTAAGGAGTTACTGGATAAAGGCTATATTCGCCCAAGTTCGTCACCTTGGGGATCACCAGTGCTTCTAGTGGAGAAGAAGGATGGATCATTAAGGATGGTTGTTTTTATCGAGGAATGAATGAAGTGACAATCAAGAACAAGTACCCACTACCAATGATCAATGATCTGTTTGACCAGTTGCAAGGAGCTAAGGTATGTTCCAAGATTGATCTGCGATCAGGATACCACCAGCTGAAGATTCGAGAGCAGGATATACCTAAGACAACTTTTACCACCAGGTACGGGCTATATGAGTACACCGTTATGTCATTTGGTATGACTAACGCACCTGCCTATTTCATGAACATGATGAACAAGGTGTTTATGGAGTTTCTGGATAAGTTCGTCGTGGTGTTCATTGATGATATTTTGGTCTACTCGAAGAATGAAGAGGAGTATAAGGAGCATTTGCTTGGTACTTGGGAAGCTTAGAGAACATGTTATATGCCAAGTTCAGCAAGTGTGAGTTTTGGTTGAAGGAAGTTGGATTCCTCGGACATGTTA
Source organism: Triticum timopheevii (assembly GCA_963921465.1). Taxonomy (NCBI): domain Eukaryota; kingdom Viridiplantae; phylum Streptophyta; class Magnoliopsida; order Poales; family Poaceae; genus Triticum; species Triticum timopheevii. Next base: position 250,422,192 of record OY997272.1, read on the forward strand.
TATCCGGAGAAGGAATAGCAGTAGACCCCACCAAAGTTTTCATCGTGACAAATTGGGAAGCACCCACGTCAGTTGGAGAGATCCGGAGTTTCCTTGGACTCGCAAGATACTACCGGATGTTCATTGAGAATTTCTCGAAGATTGCAAACCCATGATGGAGTTGTTGAAGAAGGACACCAAGTTCAGATGGACTAAGGAATGTGAGGCCAGTTTCCAAGAGCTGAAGAAACGTTTGGTTACATCACCGGTGTTGATTCTGCCAGATCAGCACCAGGATTATGAATTATATTGCAACACTTCTCGTCGAGGACTTGGAGCAGTGCTTATGCAGGAGGGAAGATTCGTTTCGTATGCCTCACGATAGCTTAAGCCCCATGAGTTGAATTATGCCACACATGATTTGGAGTTAGCAGCCGTAGTGCATGCGTTGACGACATGGAGACATTTTCTCATCGGAAACCATTGTGAGGTGTACAAGGATCACAAGAGTTTGAAGTACATCTTCACAAAGAAGGAGTGGAATCTCAGGCAAAGGAGATGGTTGGAGCTCATAAAAGATTATGATATGCGATTGCATTATCACCGCGGAAAGGCTAACATAGTAGCCGATGCGTTGAGCCGCAAGAGCCATGTCAACACACTCTTGACCAGAGAGTTACCAAAGGAACTTGCCGAGGATCTTTGTGAGCTATGCCTGGAGATACTTCCGAGAGTCTATGTAGTAGCATTGGAGATTCAGTCTACTTTGATGGATAAGATCAGAGAAGCTCAGAAGACAGATAAGGAGATTGCCGAGATAAAGGAGAAGATGAGCAAAGAAAAGCTAAGGGATTTTGTGAGGATGAGCACTATACCTTATGGTTTGAGGACCGCGTTTATGTGCCTAACGACCTGGAGATCAGGAAGTTGATTTTGCAAGAGGCCCATGATTCACCATATCTGATTCACCTAGGAAATACCAAGATGTATCTGGATTTGAAGGACACTTTCTGGTGGACCAGAATGAAGAAGGATATTGCTGAGTATGTAGCAATTTGTGATGTATGTCAGAGAGTGAAGGAAGAACATCAGAAGCCAGCAGGATTGCTACAACCATTGCCGATACCTGAATGGAAGTGGGATAAGCTAGGCATGGATTTTATTACGGGATTGCCCAGGACTCGTTCAGGCTATGACTCAATATGGGTTCTAGTCGATCGTTTGACGAAGGTAGCTCATTTCATCCCAGTGAATACCACTTACACAAGTGCTAAGTTGGCAAAGATATACATGACCAGGATCGTATGTCTGCATGGAGTTCCGAGGATCATTGTATCAGATAGAGGAACCCATTTTACCTCAATGTTCTGGAATCAGTTGCATGAAACTTTGGGTACCAGGCTAGAAGTTCAGTATAGCCTTTCATCCACAAACAGATGGACAGACCGAGAGAGTCAATCAGATCCTGGAGGACATGCTGAGAGCTTGTGCGCTAGATTATTGATCTAGTAGGGACGACAATTTGCCATATGCAGAGTTCTCTTACAACAACAGTTATCAATCCAGTTTGAAGATGGCCCCTTTCGAAGCTTTATACGGAAGTCTAAAAAGAAGGTTAAGCTAATTTGTGATAGGCTCAAGGTAGCCCAGTCCAGGCAGAAGAGCTATGCAGATTCTAAACGCAAGGAGACAGTTTACGAAGTCGGAGACAGAGTTTATCTTTGTGTGTCCCCACTTCGAGGAGTTAAACGTTTTGGAGTTAAGGGAAAGTTAGCGCCATGTTTTGTGGGACCATACAAAGTTTTGGAGCGTATGGGAGAAGTTGCTTACAAGTTGGAATTTCCCGAAGGATTGTCAGGAGTTCATGATGTGTTCCACGTTTCCCATTTGAAGAAGTGCCACGCGGAGATGGCTGATATACCGCTGAGAGATACAGTGCCACTTGAAGCGATTCAGTTGGACAACGATTTGACCTATGAGGAGAAACCAGTGAAGATTCTCGAGTTTGCCAGCCGAGTCACGCGCAGCAAGGTTATCAAGTTTTGCAAAGTTCAGTGGAGCCACCATACTGAGGATGAAGCCACCTGGGAGTGAGAGGAAGATCTACTAAAGGACCACCCTCACCTATTTTCTAGCCAACCCGAATCTCGAGGGTGAGATTCATCTTAAGGGGGGTAGGTTTGTAACATCCCAAATTTTCAATTTGGAATGTTATACATTAGATCATCATTGCATATCATACTTTATTGCATTTTGGTTTGATCATAGATATTTCACGAAACTCAAGGCCCACAGAGAGAGTTGGGGATTTCGTTATTTTCATATTTGAGTTTTCTCAAATTTTGAAAATAGGATCATTTGATTTTAATTATTTTATCTTCAAATATTTCTTTAATCAAAATAAAAGAGAGGGAAAAAATGACTTTCCCAAAATAGTGAAATATTGGGGATTTAATACTAAAAATCAAATAAGATTTTATTTCGGAGTTTTATCGCTATTTTATTTGAATTTAGAAAAAATACGCATTTTTCAAAATTGCATTTTATGCCCAAATAAATGTTCATCTTGTCCGGCTTATTTTTAGAGGACGGGGAAAATTTATTTCGGGATTTTTGGAGTCCTTTAGTATTTCTTTTCTTTCTTTTTCGGCATGTCGTAATTATTTAAAAAAGGGAAACCGACTCCAAGCCGTACCCGAGCGGGACTATGCCCGGGGGGGGGGGGGGGGGGGCTTTATAAGCCGGGGGCCCCTGCCCCGAAGCCCACACCGCCGCCGAAGCCCACCCGCGCCCCAAACCCTAACCCTAGCCGCCGCCGCCGCCACCGCCGTCGCGCCCCGCCGTCGTCCCGCCGCCCCGCGCCACCGCCGCCCGCCGCCGCCGCCGAACCCCGCCGCCACCTCGCCGCCTCGCAGGAGACCTCGCCGGACCCGAGGTAGCCACCGCCGGTTTTTTTATAAAACCGTTCGGTTTTTTAGAACCCTAGATCCGTTTTTTTAGATCGGTTCGTCGGTTTTCTCGGTTTAGTTATTTAACGGACGTTCATCCGTACGTTCGTTTTAAAGAACGGTTTTCGTCGTTTAGCCGCAGACAATGAATGTTCGTTCGTTAGCCTGTTCGTCCGTTTTTCTTTTTCTCGGATTTTTTGCGATTATTTCCGATCGCGATTTCTGATCCGATTTTCGTTCTAGTATAACTTTTCGCTCGTTTATCGGAATCAGGCGATTCAAGCGCCTAGAGTTTCGTCTCGAAACCCTATTTCCATTTAACCAACTCAAACAAGTTTTTGCTACTGTAAAATTTGACTTAGGTCCAGATTAGTAAACGAAGCTTGTTTCTTTTACCGTTTGAGTTTCTTTGCTTCGTTTGATTTGATTCTTTTTACAAACCGGAGTTCTTAAGTTGAACTTTATGGTTAGATCTCTTATTTGAGTTTTAGCTATGCATTATATGAGTGCTTATTGTATGCTTGTTTGTTTGCGATAGAGTACCCGGAGTGCGCAGCTTGCTACTACGAGTCTCTAGGTTTCACGGATCATCAGCAAGGCAAGTAACACATTGATCATACCTATTTACTACCCAGTTTTATTGCATTAGATCAATCCTCAAACAATTGCATGATTAGGATCTGATTAATATGTGGGTTTTGGGAAGTAGATGAGGTAGTACCTATTGTCTTGTTTATTATCAAACCCTTGGGAGTTACGTCTACGTTTGCTTATATTGCTATGCTATGTTAGTAGACGTGGATTGGGTGAGTGTATTCCATCACAGATGTGAGATTGTTAATTAATGGTTAACTTAAGGTGGCAACTTTAATACACATCTGGGTTGATTGAGGCACCTGGGGAACCCAGTGTTGCTTGTATGTTTTGGAAATCCCAGGGTACCGTGTGATTCTCCTATGGACCGCCACCCAGGCTCAAAGAGATCATGAGATTATTCATGCTAGAAACTTCCGTGTGCAGCTGCAAGCTACTATGGCTCTAGCATAGTTGAGTATGTTGTGTGACCTCTTTCAGTGGTAGACTAGCAGATGTAGGGGATGTAGGTTGGTACTATCTACCCAGAGTAAAAAGCTAATGCTTCTGAAAGACTATGTCTCAGTCATCTGTTTCTCAAACACCATGTAGTGCGAGAAATCCAATGGAGGAGATCGAGTCTTGCGGGGAAAAGTGCGCAAACCTCTGCAGAGTGTACAAACTAATCATGGTTAGCTGTGTCCTTGGTCATGGACGTTTTGAGTATCTAGTACCTGGATTATCATGTTAATCTCATCATGTTACTTAATTTAATTTTGTTGGGTTAGTGATGATGCTTAATTGAGATTGAGTTGGAGGAACCTTCTCAATGTTTAACAACCACCATGATAGTTAAATAAAATTTATTCCTTTCATGTAGGAAAAAATTGGCTTTATGCAAAACTGTAACCATAGAGCTTTCCACCAGCCATATATGCATGTAGTGATAGCATTATTCTTTTCATTACTCTCTATGTGTTACATTGCCAGCATATTCCATGTGTTGACCCATTTTCAGGCTGCAACATTCATGTTGTAGACTTTTCAGACAATGAGTAAGGTGCCTTAGGTCGTAATCTTTCACTCAGTGATGCCGTTGGAGTTGTTGGACTCGCTTTATCTTCCAAGCCTTCCACTGTTATCGTTATTAGATGGCCTTAAGCCATATTTATTGTAATAAGTTCTCTTTTGAGACATTCGATGTAATAAGTGTGTCATTGCTACTCTGTTATAAATCCTTCAAGTACTGTGCGTGTCAGCATTACCGATCCAGGGATGACACTGATGCACAGAGATCAGACTATTTGAGGTCTGGTCGCTATAGATGTCATGTTGCAAGTAATCATGTGAACTTGATATGTGTTCGACATTTTGATGATATGTATGTTGTGATTCCCTTACTGGTGTCATGTGAATGTCGACTACATGGCACTTCACCATATTTGGGCCTAAGGGAATGCATTGTGGAGTAGTTATTAGATGATGGGTTGCTAGAGTGACAGAATCTTAAACCCTAGTTTATGCGCTACTTCGTAAGGGACCGATTTGGATCCAAATGTTTAATGCTATAGTTAGATTTTATCTTAATACTTTTCTCATAGTTTCGGATGCTTGCGAGGGGGTTAATCATAAGTAGAAGGTTTGTTTAAGTAAGAACAACACCTAAGAACCGTTCCACCAACATACCAAATTATCAAAGCAGCGAACATGAATCAAACCAACATGATGAAAGTGACTAGATGAAATTCTTGTGTACCCTCGAGAAAGCTTTGCCTATTATAAGAAACCGTTTGGCCTGTCCTTTGCCACAAAAGGAATGGGCTACCTTGCTGCACTTTATTTACCGTTACCATTACTTGCTCGTTACAAATTATATTGCTATCAAACTACCTATTGCTGACAATTTCAGTGCTTGCAAAAAATACCTTGCTGAAAACCACTTGTCATTTCCTTCCGCTCCTTGTTGGGTTCCACACTCTTACTTATCGAAAGGACTAGATTGATCCCCTATACTTGTGGGTCATCAGTGTCCTTCTTCAACAAAGCTATCATGGGCCTTGTGATTTTGGAGAAATTCTCAATGAACCTCCGATAATATCCCGCAAGTCCAAGGAAACTACGAATCTCACCACTATGGTGGGCGCCTTCCATTATGTGTCTGCCTCTACCTTGGAAGGGTCCACTGCAATCCCTTCACCTAACATAACATGTCCAAGAAATCCGACTTCCTTCAGCCAAGACTCACAATTGCTGAACTTGGCATAGATTTGATGTTCTTTAAGCTTCTCCAGAACTAAGCGGAGATGTCCCGCCTGTTCCTCCTCATTATTGGAGTAAACCAATATATCTTCAATGAATACCACAACAAAATTATCCAAGAACTCCATGAGTACCTTGTTCTTCCATGGACTGACTTGCTAGCACACATAGTACTCAATGAAATAACAGAAATAACACACATCTCTTTATTACATCAATAGTCCAGGAGCAATACAATTTATTACATGACATGTCATAATGCCAAACAAAACAAATATTGCAGAAGCAAAGTAGTAAATGAGTCCATCAACTCCACGAGCAAAAGCTGAGTGTAGAACATCGACCTATCACACCTTAATCCTTGTCGGATATATCCACAAGTCACATCATGAGTATAATGAACCTATTTATACCTGCAATTTAGCTAGTGGAAAGCTCTAAGTTAACTTTTCATAAAGCTGATTTTTCCCATCATAAAAGAATTTATTCTACTTCTACAAAGAAATAGTGTATGATTGAGAGGAAACCCCAACTGAATCCATTTCCAAAGTTTCATTTAAACCCGACTAATTAAATTAAGGGTGATGAGATCTCCCGATATTTCCACTACAAAACGCTCAAATTGTCCATAACTGAGAACACGACTAATAGATTAGGTTGACACTTTGTAGATGTTGCAGACTTTTCCCCACAAGACTGGACCACCTCCATGATCAGAAGATCGAGACATAGTCTTTCGAATGTATTCCCCATTAACCCACGGATAGGCCGGTACACCTACATATTCTACATCAGCTAGCCTGTCCCAAAAGAGGTCACACTATCTACTCAACTAAGCTAGAGCCCATAATGGCTTGTGGCTGCACGCATAAGCTTCTAGACATGAAAATACATTTGATCCCTTTGAGACTGAGCGGACGGACCACTAGTGGTGCACCATCATGGATTTCCTATGCATGCTTCCACTGTACTTCACCACCATTCAAACCAATTCCGTCTGGGTAGTTTATTAATTATCTTAGGTCCTGTTTACTAGATTGTCACTCATACTTTATGATGAATCACTCCCCAATCCACGTCTACATTAGCGAGGCAAAAGTAAACTTACATGGTGGTGACAAAGGTTGTATAGTTCAGACCTACCTCAAATGAACTACTAGGTAAAAGCATGCCATCCAGCATAGATTCCTATAATGTAATCCTACCGCAAAGGACTAAGTCATATCAAAACATAGGTAATGAAAACATGATCAAGATGTAAACTTGCCTTGGTACTTCTAGTTTAACTCTAGAGGATGGTAGTATTCTGCTTCGCACTCTGGACAATCTATCGCGAAAGTAAATAAACACACATAAGCAATCATTTCGGAGAACCAAAATAATATGCAACATGAAGACTCGACAAATCCAAATGAAAATCCGACACACTTAAAGAACACATAAATTTCCTAAGTGCAAAAACAACATGTATCATATGGTTCAAAATGTGATGCGAACTAAAGTGCTTACAAGGCATAGTAGTAAAACTATCATGGAAAGATCTTATTTTGTGTAAAATAATGTGAGATTGGTCCAAGTCATATTGTTTGGCTACGATGCCAAAGTGCAAAAAGAATTAACTCAAACGAAGTTACAGTTTAGGATATATGGCTGAATAGAGTTTGAATTTGAATTCAAGACAATTCAAATTTGAAATTATCAAAAGTTTTCAACGATAGGTTCTCTGGATAGATCTAATCGAGACGAACATTTTTACCAGTGGCTTCATCTAATTTGGACTTATGATCAAAAAGTTATGGTTATTCTAAGTTAAGGGACTAATCTGTGAAATAAACAATTACAATAAAGTCCCTGGCCACGTGGCGCACTGTGAGAGGCCGAAAAGCTGTCCGTAGCTGTTAAACGGCGAATGAACGACAAGTAATAAAAATGCTGTCCGGTGGCTAACTAAAAAAACGATCGGCCAATAAAAAAAACTGCACAATTTAATAAAACCATGGTTAACCGATAGAGATTCAATCTAAAAAAACCTAAACTAAATGAACTAGAAGATGGGTTGGCTCACAAAGGGCAACGACAACGGCTTCGGCAGTGGGGTCTGGCGCATCGAGGGCGTCTGGGGAGTGGTGGTGTGGGGCGTCGACGGCATTCAAATGGGCGGATGAAGGACAATGGATCTTCGTGCTTCGGCGAGGGCGCGAGGTCATCGGGGCGGCGACTCTGTTGAGACCTAGGGGCCAAAACCATGTCAGAATGACGTGCGAATGCATGAATATTCAATTGACAAAGAGGGAGGGCTTAGTTCTGTTCACCGGGGAGAAATTCCTCTGGTGGGTGAGCTTCGGCCGACGAGATGCAAACAGATGGGGCGGGCGTGTGAGCGGCGCGGGGAGTAGCGAGACTTTGAGATCGAGAGAGGAGCGTCGGGGCTTTATATAGGCGTAGAGGGAGAATTCAAGGAGCTGCGGATAAGCCCCATCCAGAGAGGAAGGCAGCTGGCGGTTGCGGGCGGGAGTGGCGTGGTGCTTATCCCGCTGGTCATGCAGGAGATTGGGGACGGGATGGGCCCCACCTGTCGTTGAGTGCGGGAAAGCGGGGAGTAGCGGGTGACTGACACTTAAGCAAATCGGGCTTGGACTGGGCTTGGGCCATATGGCCGACTAGGCAGGTGGGTGCATACGCGCGGGCGTGTGTGTGAGTGTGCGTGCATTTTTTCATTTACATAAAAGATTTTGGAGCCCAAATAAAATTATAAAAATACCAAAAAAAATCCTAAAATGCTAACTAAATATATAAAGCATAGTGGACATTAATTCCAGCTTATATAATTTTTGAAAATATTTCCTAATGCAATTAATGCACCTTTTGCCAATAAAATTAATACCAAATAAAACTTCAAAAACTCCAAATAGGATTTATAGCGACCCGACCCGAATGGCTCGGAGTCTTTGTGCTTAAATGTCATCCTTGGATCTGTATTCTGACACACACAATACTCGAGCATTTATAACAAAGTTCAATCACATGTATAAAGTAACGTAAATACTATGACGTCAATCCATATAGCGGAAGTAACAACAAAGTTGTGGAGTCCCAACAACACCAACGACAAAGTTAAGTGTAGACATCATAACCCTAACGTATCACTTACTCGTCATATGATTCCTACAACATGAGACGTTGCAGCCATGTAGGTCGGTACGTTGAATGTACTGGCAATTTCACACCATAGAATAAAAGTGAAAATGTCTATCTCTATATGCATATTTGGCTGGTGGAGGCTCTAAGTTTAATTTTGCATAAAGCAAATTTTCTCTGCAACAAAGAAATACATTTTTATTTTACTACCAAATTTATGCCGTTATGGAGATGGTTCCTCCAACTCAATCCCAAAATTCACAAAATATTAAAAACCCAATTCATTAATTAAATAAAGTGATGAGAGCGACCAATAATTCACTTCTAGATACAAGTTGTCCATAAGTGGGGACACAGCTAATCATGATTAGTTTGTACACTCTGCAGTGGTTTGCGCACTTTCCCCCCAAGACTCAATCTCCTTTGTTGAATTATTCACACTGCCTTGTGTTTGAAGACCGGATGATTGAGATATAGTCTTTCCGAAGAGGTTGTCGGATATCGGGTTCCAGCAAAACCATTAAGGTTCAAACTCTGGGGTGCACGCGAAGATCTACTCTGTATTGATCCACGCCCCAAAACTTCGCCGTGAATCTAAGCTACACAATGAACAACAGAAGGGACACGAGGTTTATACTGGTTCGGGCCACCGTTGTGGTGTAATACCCTAATCCAGTGTGTGGTGTGGTGGATTGCCTCTGGGGCTGATGATGAACAGTACAGAGGAAGAACAGCCTCACGGGGGGTGTTCTTGAGCTGGTGTACTTAGAGAGGAATTGCTCCGTCTCTGTTGGCTCTAGGTGAGATCCAGATGCCTTCTACTGTGGTGGCTATCTCTATATATAGAGGCACTGGTCCTCTTCCCAAATATTGAGCGGGAAGGGAGCCAACAACGGCCATTTTGAAGGGGGACAGCTAGTACAAGCTATCTTGACTAAAGGTGGTCTTCGACTGCCAAAGGCACCAGTGATGACGCTATCTTGGGCTCCATGGTGATCTCCGTCCTGCCGTCCTGCTGGCCTTGGTCTTGTTGCACTGGTATGGAAATCTTTGCCTGATGCCTCATTACTCTGCGCATGCGCTTGCCCCTTTTGCACCAAAGAGGAAACGAGGACACTGCGCCAGCTGGCGCCTGCCTGGCGCCCGCCTGATCTTGATCATCATGGCTTGCATCACGAGCACCTCGCGAGGTACTCCTTGCATTGATCTCTCCACCTCCTTGCGAGCCTACCTGGCGAGGCCGCCCCTGAGGAAGCCTTGTGTCGTCTGCCCCGCGAGGCTTGGCCCCTCGCGAGGGTCTTGAACTTGGGTTGATGAAGACGGGCTGTACTGGGCCACTGCTCGAGCCACACCGCAGGCCGCAGGCAGGCAAGTCTGGGGACCCCCCTTCCCAGAATGCCGACAGTAGCCTCTTGGCCCAAGGCGCGCTCGAACTTGGCTTAGCAGTGAAGCCAAAGGGCAAGTATGGAGCGCCACGGGCCCCAACAGCATGCGGCCTTGATCGCCGCGTGGCGGTTGATTGGACGTGGGTGTCTCCGCTTCCCAACACTGCCTCGGCAACTGCCCAATTTGATGAGTCCCTGCTGCATGCAAAAAGAGTCATGATTACCTGTGATCGTGGAGGCCGGCGGTTGGCCTCCCTTGGGCTATAAATGTGGAGGGGTGAAAGCCCCCGCTGCACATCTCCCCTCTCCCCGCCTGCTTCTTCTTCCTCCTTGCTCCGGCTGCTTGCCGCGTCCAATGGTGCCCGTGAAGAGGTTCTCGGCCGCGGAAAAGGGGAAGGCTCACCAGGAAGGGCCTGGCTCTCCTACGCCCAAGCGCGGTCATGGTCGTCCCTGCAAGCACCCCGCAACTCCCGCAGCGGCTCCTCGTGGTCGCGGTGGTGGTCCTTCGCGCGGTGATGGCCGCCCGGTCGGTGGAGGAAGATGTGCCGTGGCCGCGCGGCCTCCCCGTTCGCGCTTTCACTCGGCAGAGGTGCTGCCAGAATTTGTCGTGTGGTCGGCAGATCCAGCCGGCAACTAGCTCCAGCTCCCACGCTTCTTTGCCGGCGAACTGCCGGCCGATGGTCCTGGTGGGCTCTGGCTGCAGGCAGACGGCTGCTGCAGCAGGGCTTCCTAGGTCATGGTGGAGATCTCCGTCGCCGGGAACGTGGCCCGGGCCCGCAGCTGGCAGACGTTTGCCCGCACGCGTGGCCTGGGCCGGCGGTGCACCTCCACTTCAAGTTCGACGGCGATGCGACCCTCTATGTGAGGGTGTTTGGGGAAGACGGCCGCCGTGTTGGGTGCTGCCCCGAAGACGATGATGGCGGCGAGGTGCTTGGCCTTGGCGATGGCCGTGAAGAGGGCGAGGGCGAACCCGCTCCTGGCGGCGTCCGTAGCTCGCCGAGCTTCAGCGGCCCCTCCTCCGGTAACAGCTCCTCCAGCGGTGGCCGCGATCAGCCACCACGTCGCCGCGCCCGCGTTGAGGGCGGTAGCGGGTCGTCCCGCCATCGTGCCCCGGTAAAGCGCGAGGTGGAGTCTGACTGAGCTCGGGAGGATGGTGCGGATCCCTCCTCGCGAGCTGTCGCAGGGCGCGCGCCGTTTTTATTTTGTTTTCCTCCTTTTCCTGCATTAAGAGAGAGAGAGAGAGAGAAATATGGAGCCCCGTGGGGGCGTGCAACAGACTATGATTCCCTAATTATCATGCTATTTTTATCGTCCTTGTGCTGTGTTATGGTGTTGCGGTTATGTGCTTGCGTGTAGGAACAACTTAGCTCGGGATGTTTGCCGTAGTTTTCGCCTCGTGAGGTACCTGCTTGAGGCCTCACCGGGCGTCTTAAGGTGTGCAAAGATCAGCCGGGAGAATAGTTTTCAAACCTTTGTCACGAGGGTGGCCAGCTTGGGTCCGGCACTTTGTGTCGCGATGCCTGTGGGGCATGGACCGGGAGGGGTGCTCCCATCATGAACTTGAGCAAGGGGGCCTCGTGATAACCAGGCTAGGAAGGGCTCACAAGGGTGCCCACGTAGTCCCCTCATGAAGCTTACAGAGAGAGAGCGAGCAGGGAAAAAGCCAAAGACAGAGAACAGGGGCAGAGGACGGTAAACAACACCAGAAGCAACTCCAATAAAAGTTCAAACAAGGGAGAACAAGCCAATTGCGGAAAGCAAATGAAAAGCCGCGTCCGGAAACTAGTCTAGTCTTCGACATCTTCTGACCAGCGTGGAGCTAAGTGCTGCCACTGGGCGTGGGCGGGAGCCCCCGAGGCCCAAGGGCGGCACTCCGGAGACTCCGGGCGTGTACTGCCCCATCTCATTATTACGTGAGAGTGTCACGGGCGGCGAGCTTCACAGGCACTGGGCCTTCTTCACAGGCACCGGGCCTTTCTTGGGGCAGCGAGCTTCACAGGCACTAGGCCTTCTTTATAGGCACTTGGCCTTTCTTCACAGGCATCGAGCCTTCTTCACAGGCACTGGGCCTTACTTCAAGGGTAGAACCTCCGAAGGTGCTGAATGTTGCACGCGTTTGGAATGGGCACCCCTTCCTGGGTCTCCAAGCGCGCAGTGCTAGTTCTGGAAACATGAACAACCTTGAACGGGCCCTCCCACATGGGCGAGAGCTTGTGCAGCCCTTCCCTGGAGAGCACCCGCCTGAGCAAGAGGTCACCTACCTCTAGAGTCCTGGGGTGGATGTTGCGGCAGTGGTATCGCCGTAGCGCCTGCTGGTATCTCGCTGCTCGTAGCGCGGCCTCTCGATGGTGTTCCTCCCCCAGCACGAGGTCCATCCCCCGCATGGCTTCCTATTGCGCTTCGTCAAACACTAGGACCCGCGCAGAGCAACGCCTGACCTCGTGAGGGAGGACCGCCTCCGCTCCGTAGATGAGGAAGAACGGGGTCTCGCCAGTCTACTTGGTGGCGGTAGTGCGGATGGACCACATCATAGACTGGAGCTCATCGTACCAGCCCATGCCGCAGGCCTCCAGCTTCTTCTTGAAGGTCCTGGTTTTGAGGCCTTTCAGGACATCTGCGTTGGCGCATTTGGCCTAGCCGTTACTCTGGGGGTGTGCCACCAAAGCGTAGCATATCTTCATTCCAAGGTTAGCACAGTATGTTTTGAAGAGATTGCTGGTGAACTGCGGACTGTTGTCGGTGATGATGCAATTAGGGACCCCGAATTGGCTCATGAGGCCCTTGGTGAATTTGACTGCAGAACCAGCCGGGATGGTGCGGACGGCCTCTACCTCCGCCCACTTGGTGAACTTGTCGATGGCGACGTAAAGGTAGCGGTAGCCCCCAGGCGCCCGAGAGAACGGGCCCAAGATATCCAGCCCCCAGACCGCAAACGGCCACGAGAGTGGGATGGTCTGCAGGCCCTGAGCTGGCTGGTGGATTTGCTTGGCATGGAATTGACAGGCTTTGCAAGCCCTTACCAGCTCGACTGCGTCGCTGAGTGCCGTGGGCCAATAGAACCCGCTGTGAAATGCCTTGCCGACAAGGGTCCGTGACGACGAGTGGTGTCCGCAGTCCCCACCATGTATGTCAGCCAGCAACTCCTTCCCCTATTCCCTGGAGATGCAACGCAGGGAAACATCATTTGGCCGCTTCCGGTAGAGCTCTCCGTCTTGGATGCAGCAGGCCGTGGCCTGCCGGGCCACGCATTCCGCATCCTTCTCTTTGTCTGGTAGAGTCCCTTGCATCAGGTAGTCCTTGAATTCTGCAGTCTAGCACCCCTCCTGAGGCTCCAGTGCCAGGAGCAAGCGTGCTCCTGAGGTTGGGCCACAGGACGGGGCTCCTGTGGCAGGTGGTTGAGGGAGTTCTTCCCGAGGTTGCACTGTGCTTGATAGCGACGGTGCTGCTGAGGGCTTGAAGAGCCGTTCGTCGAAAACGCCAGGCTCCTGAGGCAGCCGCCTGGATGCCCTCCTGGCGATATCATCAACCTCTTGGTTGGTGTCGCGGGACACATGCTGCAACTCCAGCCCCCCAAAATTGCTTTTCCATCCTGCGTACCTATGCAAGATACGCCTCCATGTGCTCATCCTTTGGCTCGTACACTTTGTTGGAGAAGTTGACGAGGAGCTGTGAGTCACCCTTGATGATTAGGCGCTTCACCCCAGTGCTGATGCAGCTTTTAAGCCCGCTATGAGGCATTCATATTCTGCGATGTTGTTGGAGACCTTCTCGCGATGCTGGAAATAGAGCTGCACAACGTAATAGAGCTTGTCCTGAGTGGGGGATATAAGCACTGCGCCGGCCCCCGCACCATGTCGCGAGAATGCCCCATCGAAGTACATGACCCAGCCGTCCGGTGCCTCGCTCCTGGGGAGAGTGACCAATCTTTACCTGCTTCAAGCCCTGGCGCCTCTGTCCATTCTGTCACAAAATCTGCAAACGAGGCTCCCTTGACGACCCTGGTCGTGCTGAATTCCAACTGAAATGCTTGCAGCTCAATGTTCCATTCGGCGACCCTTCCAGCGGAATTGGGGCTTCGGAGAACCCTTTTCAATGGGTAGGCCGAGACGACCTTGATGGGGTGACCTTGAAAGTAATGCCGCAACTTACGGGAGGCCACTAATAGTGCGAGCAAGAGCTTCTAAGGCATGGGGTATCATGCCCTTGCATCCCGCAGCATCGTGCTGATGAAATATATCGGATGCTCAATGAGGGTAGGTGCGCTGACAAGGTCCACGTCCTCCGGAGGGTTAGGCATCTCCTGAGGTGACGGAGCCCCCAGCACCTGGCCGCTTGGTGAGGCCCCTTCAGCCCTAGGGGCGTCTTCCTATTGAGGCGGGTCTCCATCTGCCAAGTCCATGGTCTTCGCGAGGCCTTCCTGGTCTGGTGCTGCCGTGGTCGGGGCCGCGGCCGGTCGCGATTCAGCCTTGAGCTGGCGCTCTTCCCGAACCGCCACCAGAGCTGCGCTGGCGGAGTAGGGCGTGGCGGCAAGGTAGAGCACCAGGGGCTCCTGAGGGCGTGGCGCCACCATCACAGGAGGGCTGGTCAGGTACTTCTTGAGGTCTTGAAATGCTTCGTCGGCCTCCTGTGTCCATTCGAACGGGCCCTTCCTGTTCATTAGCTTGAAGAAAGGCAGAGCGTGTTCCCCCAGCTTGGAGATGAAGCGCCCTAACACAGTTATGCGCCCGGCAAGCTTCTGCATTTGCCTGAAGGTTTGTAGCGGACTCATGTCTTCGATCACCTTGACCTTCTCTGGGTTGGCCTCGACCCGCTGTGGGACACGAGGAAGCCCAGAAGCTTGCTAGAAGGAATGCCAAACATGCTCTTCTCTGGGTTGAGCCGCAGGTCCACTTCACAAAGGCTCACGAAGGTTTCTTCTAGGTCCTTGATCAAGGTCTTCACCTCCCGAGACTTCACCACAATGTCGTCGACGTTGGCCTCGGCGTTTCTCCCGAGCTGCCGGCCCAAGGCGATATGCATCAGTCGTTGGAAGGTTGCGCCCGTGTTGCGCAACCCGAACGTCATGCAGGTGTAGCAGTACACCCCGCATGGGGTTAGGAAGGCCGTCTTCTCCACATCTTCTATCGCCATCTTGATTTGATGATAGCCCGAAAATGCATCCAAGAAGCACAGCAGGTCACACTCTGTAGGTGGAGTCGACAATTTGGTCGATGCGAGGGAGTGGGAACGGATCTTGAGGGCGGGCCTTGTTGAGGTTGGTAAAGTCGACGCACATGCGCTCCTTTCCTCCCTTTTTCGGCATGACAAAAGGGTTTGCCAGCCATTCGGGGTAGCAAACCTCACAGATGACACATGTCGCCTCCAGCTTGCGGGTTTCTTGGACGATGAAGGCCTACTTCTCGATGGACTGCCACCTTGCTTTCTGCTTCACGGGGCGTACATTAGGGAACACATTCAGGTGATGCTCAATCACCTGCCTTGGGACCCCTGCCAGCTGCTTGGGTTCCCATGCGAACACCTCCTTGTTCGAGCGCAGGAATTTCACCAGTGCCTCCTCCTGGTCGGGGTCGAGATTGGCACCTATGGTGAAGCTGGCGCCGGAGGATCCATCCTCATCAACTGGTACCTGCTTGGTCTTCGCCTTGTCCTGGGTGAACAACTGCTTCTTCTTGGTTGGCGCAGCCCCCTTGGCCTTGGAGGTGTCGGCGCCAGCGGGCTGCGCTGCTGCGGCTGTCTTGAGGGCAAGCTTGAATGCGAGCAGAGCATCTTTGGTATCTCCAGCTATGGTGAGGACGCCGCTGCTCCCGGGCATCTTCATGAGGTTGCAGGCCGGATGGGGATATGCCATGAATTGCGCTAAGGCGGGGTAGCCAAGGATGGCGTTGTACGGGAGGCCGATGTGGGCGATGTCGAAGTTGACCAACTCCATGCGGAAGTTGTCGTGGGTGCTGAAGGTCACCGGAAGGCGGATCAGCCCCAGGGAGCCGGAGGAACCACCTCCGACGCCGGAGAAGGGCTTGCTGGGTTGGAGTCCTTCCAGCGGCACATGGAGGAGGCTGAAGGCCTCCACTGAGAGCACGTTGAGGTCGACACCACCATCGATGAGGGTCCTGGTGACAGCCACCTAGCAGATGGTGGGCATGCAAAGCATTGGGAGCGCAGCCAAGCAGGCGATGTTGATGGGGTGATCGTTTGAGCTGAAGGTCAGGTCGGCCTTGGGTGCCGCCCAACCCGGAGGAGCTCCGTGTCGCGTGAGGGCGGCGCTGATCTGGCGGATGAATGACTTGATGTGGCGGCCCGAGGGTGGCGCCTGTGAGCCGCCCAGGAGAGCTGCGACGACCAGGGGCGCCGGCGCAGCGTGGTGGGTGAGCAAGAGGTTGCGCAACTCCTCCCAGAAGGCCACAGAAGCCGTTGGCAGGTGGAGCAGCCACATGCGCGGGACGCCGGTGAGGGCCATGGGAAACCAGTTGGCCATGACCTTGTCGTCGCCCCCGGCCTTGAGGATGGCCTCCTCGTACGCCAGCAGGAAAACCAGCGGATCCGCTGTGCCATTTAGCGCGCCGGCATCTCTGGCTTGAACTTGTGCGGCCACTGCACCTGTCGCAAGGTAGGGGCCAAGGCTCGGAGCCCCCTAGCCCCAGCGCTGGCATCGGCCGCCGGAGCCGGCGGCGCATTGTCCACCATGAGGGCGAAGCGCGATGTTGGTGGAGAGCTCCAGTGCACCCCTACCTGGTGCGCCAAATGTCGGATATCGGGTTCCGGCAAAACCCTTAAGGTTCAAACTCTGGGGTGCACATGAAGATCTATTCCCTACCGATCGACGCCCCAAAACTTCACCGTGAATCTAAGCTACACGATGAACAACACAAGGGACACGAGGTTTATACTGGATCGGGCCACCGTTGTGGTGTAATACCCTAATATAGTGTGTGGTGTGGTCGATTGTCTCTGGGGCTGATGATGAACAGTACAGAGGAAGAACAGCCTCGCGAGGGGTGTTCTTGAGCTGGTGTACTTAGAGAGGAATTGCTCTGTCTCTGTTGGCTCTAGGTGAGATCCAGATGCCTTCTACTGTGATGGCTATCTCTATATATAGAGGCCCTGGTCCTCTTCCCAAATATTGAGCGGGAAGGGAGCCAACAACGGCCATTTTGAAGGGGGACAGCTAGTACAAGCTATCCTGACTAAAGGTGGTCTTCGACTGCCAAAGGCACCAGTGATGACGCTGTCTTGGGCTCCACGGTGATCTCCGTCCTGCCGTCCTGCTGGCCTTGGTCTTATTGCACTGATATCGAAACCTTTGCCTCATTCCTCGGTACTCCGTGCCTACGCTTTCCCCCTTTGCACCAAAGAGGAAACGAGGACACTGCATAGGCTGGCGTCCGCCTGGCGCCCGCCTGATCTTGATCGTCATGGCTTGCATCACGGGCACCTCGCGAGGTACTACTTGCATTGATCTCTCCGCCTCCTCGCGAGCCTGGCTGGTGAGGCCGCCCCTGAGGAAGCCTTGTGTCATACACCCCGCGAGGCTTGGCCCCTCGCGAGGGTCTTGAACTTGGGTTGATGAAGACGGGCCGTACTGGGCCACTGCTCGAGCCACGCCGCAGGCCGCAGGCAGGCAAGTCTGGGGACCCCCGTTCCCAGAACGCCGACAGAGGTTCCCATAGGCCGATATACCTACAATTACCCTACATATGCTATCCTATCATGGAAAGGTTTCCCACAACTTACTCAACTATGCCAAAGTCCATAATGGCTTGTGGCTACACACGAAAGTTCCTAGTCATGAAATATCATATGATCCCTTTGAGCCTGGGTGGCATTCCATAGGGTGATCTCACGGGTCCTCCGGGATCCATTTGGGCAAGCACTGGTTTCTCCAGGTGCCCGGGAAAGAAACTGGTTTCTCCAGGGTGCCCTACCATTCCACCCAGAGTTGTGTTAATGTATCCACCTTAAGGTTAACCCAAAATTACTATTTCTCTCATACTTACATGAATCTCACATACCAATTCCCGTATACAAGCATGGCTAAGGAATATACATGACATAACAAATATTCTCGAGGTGATTAAGGTCATAGGTTCCGACCTAATGAACTACATAGCAAAGCCCCAATTCCCAATCCTACTCATGTGAATTTGTAAGGATGAAACAAATGCATAGTAAAAACTGGGTAATAAAGGTATGATCAAAGTATGAACTTGCATTGTACTGTTCATGGAGATTCTTCGCACTCATAATTTCTCACAGTTCTACTCGTCACACTCTGATCAATCTATTGTAAGAAAGCATTACAACCACACTTATGCAATCACTCACGGATCCAAAACAAAAGACAAAGAAAGATTGCAAAAACTCCAGAAGAACCAAGTCAGATTATTTTGCAAGATCATATCCTAATTTCATCAAAAAAGTGTGATGATGGCTCAAGATGATAGATTACGTCTAGGGATTCAATTTGCAAAAGGAATCAACTGAAAATGTGCTACAGTTTACATGATATGATCAAATGAAGGTTCAAGTTCAAATTTGAATTGCTCAAATTTGGAAGCTTCAAAAGTTGAAACTAATGATGCTACATGATGTAGGAAGTCCATATGAATATGTTGGAAAAAGAATTACTAGAGTGGAAATAATGAATCATGAGATAGAAGTAATTCAACATAGCATTGAATCTTCTTAGAATGTTGCATGACAACTCGTGGACTAGTGGAGTAATCTGACTATGATCAAAATTATATGTTGAAAAGATAACACTAATCGTACAAACGGAAAGATTTATTCGACACGAATACGACACAATTGGATTCATCGGAAACAGAGTTGCGAATAAAAAATATATGGTCAAAAGAAGTTTGAATATGAATCTAAAAAATATTTGAAAATTGAAATTTCAAAATTTTGATGTGACAGGTTCACTGGATAGGTGGAATCAAAATGAAAACATAGGCATTAGTTTCATCTAATTTGGATAAACGAGTAAAAAGTTATGGCTATTTGAAAAATTAGGTCCAACATGTTTTATGGAGGAAAAAGAGCTACAACTAGAAGAATTCTAAGGCTAATGTGTAAATACATAGACTAATTGATATTTTAACTATTTTAGATATAAAACCCTATCGGAAACAAAATATATAGCTTAACTAAATTTCTGCCATATACTAGTTTAGGAATAATAAACTACGAGAACTAAACTAAAGAAAAATACGAAGAGAGTACGTCCAGAACGTAGAGAAGAGATGACTTCAAGAGTTCCTGCAGGATAGAAGAAATAATATTTATTTTAGGAAGATAGTCAAATCAAAATATTGATTTGACCTGAGTCAGATGATTTTTGGAGGCTTTATGGGTCTATATTTATAGGTGGAAGAGTGCATTAAAGTCAAAGGCTAGGCAATGTGGGACTAAACGTAGATGAAAAAGAGAGAGAAAAGACGCGCCTCGCGTGGGACTAAAGGCCTTCGGCCGGCCGCGCGTACACTAATCGCTGCAGTTTTTACAGTTTTTTGAATTTTTTTCCTTCTGGCAATTGAAAGAAAAAACTATGGAAAAAATATATGGGAAGAAATATGGCCGGCTGGGTCTGGCCCATATAGGAGAAAAAATGATGGGGCGCCCGCTGCTACTATGCTGCGCATTTGGCCGACAGTTAGTTATGGGTCCCAGTGCAGTATTTGCTACAATTTTTAGTAATTTATTTTATCTCGCGTTCCCGCAAGATCTATTTATCCAATCTACTACAATTTTATCTATCTTTTTACCCGTGAGGGATTGACAACCCCTCTCTTACGTCGGGTTGCAAGTATTCGTTCTTTGTGTGCAAGAGCTGTTTAAGTGGTGTTGCGTGGTTCTCCTACTAGTTCGATAACCTTGGTCTCATCACCGAGGGAAATACCTACCGTTGTTGTGCTGCATCATCCCTTCCTCTTTCGGGAAACATCGACGTTGTTCAAGCAAAAATCAAAAGGAATTTCTGGTGCCGTTGCCGGGGAGACATCATCAACATCAACCAGGTTCCCAATCACAAATCTCATCTCCCTGCAATTTACATTATTTCCATTTGCCTCTCGTTATCCTCCCCCCCCCCCCCCCCACTTCACAAAAATTTGCCGTTTTATTCGCCCTCTTTTTCGTTCACCATTTTCTCGACAGATCTCTTACTTGCTTAAACTTGTCACCATGAGTGACTTTGGCATGGCACAAACAGACGATGGACTAACTCCTAAAATGGAGCGTACGAGTAATCTGGATGCCAAAACTTTTGTTTTGGGGCAAGGGAATCTTATGGGAAAAGAACATATCCAAGAATTTTTCAATTGTTGGAAAGTTAAGTCTTGATGATGCTCCTATACTTAAAAAATACTAAATCTTACGCGGAAGCTATTTCGGCACTAGTTTTGAAACTTGAAAATAAATTTATTTGTACTCATCCTACCTTGCAAAGAATGTTCTATGAGTTACCCGTCATAAAGAATCTTAAAGCTAAAAAGTTACAAGTTGGGTCACGACTTCCTCAAGCTAAGGTTTCCATGGATTACAAGTTGGGTCACTGCTTCCCTTCTTGGTCGAAGCGCATGAGGAAGTCGTGACTGGCGTCGGCCCCATGGCCGAGGTTGAAGCTCGCGCCCTTTCTTCCGCGACGCTGACGCGGGTCCTCAGCCATGTCTGCCGTCGCGACCCTGGCGCCAACCTCGACGAGACGCTAGAGCCTGTGGACGCCGAGCGCTCCACTGCTGCTGCTGAAGCCGTGAAGGGCCGAGCGGAAGCCCTGTTGGCGAAGTTCCATGCCTTCACCACTGCGCCCAAGGTAGGTACTGCTGGTTCCGCGGCCTCGGGAAGTGGAGCTGACAGGCGCACACCACCACGGAGGCGGGGCTCCTGGCGAATGACGGCGCTGCCCAAGGGTGATCTTCTCGCAACTTCTTTCCTGTTTCAACTCCTGCAATATGCACCATGCCTCGTGGAGGCGTTTAAACTTGTGTTGTATCGTGAGTACAATTTATGGTTTCTAATATTTGCCTCTGGATTTGCTTCGAGATTTTGTGGTTTCCTTCCTATTTGCTTTGGGTTCTACGTCGGCAGGGCCCGGCCCTGCGCATACCTCAACCGCTGTTAGCTCCGACCGCATCACCAAGACGGAACCAAGGAGTGAGGGGCTACGTGACAAGTTAGGCTCCTGAGTCGCGATGCTTAGGAGTCCCCCTTGACGTGCGAACAACAAATAGGGAGGGAGTATAGGGGTGGATCTGGCGTTCTATGTCGGCAGGGCCCAGCCCAGCGCATACCTCAACCGCCATTAGCCTTGCGGAACTAAGGAGTGAGGGGCTACGTGACCACTTAGGCTCCTGAGTCGCGATGCTCAGGAGTCCCCCTTGATGTTCAAACGGTCTTCATACCTTGGCTCCGTTCGGGGAGGGGTGAACGACGACCAGGTCCGAGGGACCTGGCTGGGTGGCGTGCGCTCGGGCGTGACCTAGGCGCAGCCCCGTGTCTAGCCCCCTCGCGTGGTGCTCCCAAGGGGAGGCGTTGCGATGAGGCTAGACACTGAGCTCTGGGCTCCTTGAGGTTGCTATAGCCGTGGGCCGTCCTTAGTTGTATATCACCAGCGCGGAGCATAGCGCTTCCATATGTGTACGGGCATAGCCGCTCCTCGGCAGTGTCGTCAGCCAGCGCGGAGCATGGTGCTTCCACTAGTACGTGGGTGGGGGGGCCCTCCGGGAGGATCCCCCAGGGCATGTATAGCCCCGCCCTAACACGTGGCTGGCACGGCAGGGCTAGACGAGGTGTATCTGGGCACTGGTGAGCCAGCGCGGGACTCACGAGGCCCTACCTCAAGGCGGGTTGCGCCTGGTCTTGAGCCTTGGACGGCTGTGTGTTCCTAGGAGATGGTTATATACAAATGCTCTACGTCCTTAGGTCCCGGCCCTTGAGCGAGCTCAGCCACCGCTGGTATGCCATGTCGCGATGCCGTGGACAAGGCCAGGGGGTGAGGGCTGGAGAGCCAGTAAGAGCTCCTGAGTCGCGATGCTCAGGCGCCCCCCTTTTAACATGCAAGCGATTTGCATGAGGGAGAAAAAGGCCCGTGGTAGGTAGGAGATGATAATCATAGGCAGGTTAAGCATGAAAGGCAAATCAGCTTATATAAGAGCAGGGAGGATATATGCCACTGGGTCAGGCCCGAGTGGCTTGGGGATGATGCAGCCCGAGGGGCGCCCCCATCAAGGTAAACTAAAGACATAAGTTAAAGGGATACATGCCGCAGGGACAAACCCGCGCGACCTGGGAATGATGCAGCCTCGAGGGCGCTCCCAGCTGAAATGAACTCGAAAGATGTCACCTCGTACCGTTGTAGAAGGGGTGTTGGAGTAGCTGACGATGCGAGGTGAAGAGGCCGATCCTCACGAGCTACCAGAGCTCTGAGCCTCGGGAGGCTCTGGGGGTCCAGGTGGTTCCTCGAGGACCATCGCCATCTCCGCCAGGACCGCGTGGTGCCTGGCCTCCTGAGCTGCCAGAATACTCCGCAGATGATGCTGGTGAGTGGCAGCCGCGTTCAGCAGACCGAAAGGCATGCGAATGTAGCTGTGCGGCGGACCCTCGATGCGTCCTACGCACGAAGGCCAGAGGCGCTCCTAAGATGCGACTCGGCTGAGGCCTGGGTAGTCGATGCAGACATGCAACCCGCCATCCTCGCCTGGATGGGGAGCGACGCCAGGTAGGCGGCGATCGCCGCGTTTGACTCTTGATTCTTGAAGTTCCTGAGTGGCCTTGGCGATGAACTCTTGAGGGTTGGGCCTTCCTGAGGGAAACGTGCTGCAAAGCACGCCTCCAAGTGGTGCCCGAGCGGCTCCCTCGTGATCTTGGCAAAGTCTGAGGCCCTCCAGAAGAGAGCCCCCGAGCCTTGTCCGAGGAGGGCGTCGGGCGCGCCTTCCTATTCGATGGAGGGAGGTGCCCCTTGCACGGGCGTGGATCTTGATGCGACACCTCCGGATGTGCCAACCTCCTGAGGCCTTGAGCTAGGCGCTGTTGTCTTCTTCTTGGGAACTGCCACGGGAGGGTTCTCCCTCCTATTGTCTGGGTCCTCGATTGATGCAGCTTGGAAGGCGCGCTCGTGGGAGCACACCGCATCCTTCTCTTCGCATGGGACTGTGATGATTCCACCGCTTCTCGGCATCTTGAGGACATTCTAACCATGGTGAGTTACCGCCATGAACTTGGCCAGGGCTGGATACCCGACGATGGCATTTTATGGCAGGCGAATGTGGGCAACGTCAAAGTCGATGAGCTTTGGTGTGGTAGTTCCTGCGTTGTCCAAAAGTGACAGGGAGGCGAACCTGCCCTATTGGAGTAGTGGAGCCATCAGTGACTCCTGAGAAAGGCTTGGTTGGCTGAAGTTGGTCATAAGGCACTTGAAGGTTGTTGAATGTCTTGACGAACAGAACGTTGAGTCTTGCGCCGCCATCAATGAGAGTCCTGGTAATTTGCACGTTGCTGATGACTGGGGAACAGAGCATTGGGAGTATGCCAGCCGTAACCGCACACTTGAGCTGATCCGCTGAGCTGAAAGTGATGGCGCATGTGGACCACTTGAGAGGGCGCATAGCCTCGAGCTTGGGGAGGACTGCATTCACCTCGCGAGCAAACTGCTTGAAGATGCGCTGAGAGGCTGGGGCCTGGGCACCGCCCAGGATGTAAGCGATAGCACGTGGCTCCTGGAAGCCCCCAGCCCCCTCGTCCTGGTGGTGGTCATCATTCCTTCTTGGCGGTGGCGGCAGAGGAGGAAGGCCTACGTTGCCCTGCGGGCGATCCTCGCGAGGCTGATCGCTCCAAGCCCCCTCGCGAGGCTGGTCCTACCCGCGATCCTCGCGAGGACAGTCACGCCACTCCTGGCGAGGGCCTCGGTCGTCCCATCATCCTCCACCTCTTCCTCCTCCTTGGCCGTAGCCCCAGTCATTGCGCTCGGGGCGTTAACCGATGCATCCTTCTCGAACGGCTCTGAGCTCCTGGCATCCGTTGGTGTTGTGGGTGTAGAGGTTGTTGTAGGCGCAGAATCGGCTACCCTTGGACGACTCTGGCTGGTCCCTACCGCACTTCGTGTCTGGTTCTGCTGCGAGCACAGCTGCTCCTTTGCGCTTCACGTCCTTGGCCTTGGCTTTCTTCTCTTCTGGGTCAGCAGCCAAAAGCTCGAGGAGGGAGAGGCGCCCCTCCTCAGCTCTTGCACACTTGGTCGCCATGTTGAACAACTCTAGAGATGTGCACAGATCCTCGTGGATGGCAAGCTCCTCCTTCATCTTGACATCGCGGACACCATCAGAGAACACTGAGATGATGGCCTCCTCGGTCACCTTGGGAATCTTGAGGCGAGCGCTGTTGAAGTGTTGGATGTACTTCTGCAGGGTCTTTCCCGGCTGTTGCTTGATGCGGCGCACGTCACACACGACCGGAGGATGGTCGTGAGTGCCCTGGAAGTTGGTGATAAAACGGCTACGCATCTCGTCCCAAGAGGAGATCGAGCCGGGAGGCAGGTTCAGGAGCCAGGTGCGGGCACCATCCTTGAGCGCCATGGGAAACCAGTTCGCCAGGACCTTTTCGTCTCCATTGGCCGCCTCGATGCCCAGCTCGTAGAGCTGCAGGAACTCCGCGGGGTCGGCAGTGTCGTCGTAGCGAGGAGGCAGATCTGGCTTGAACTTGCCTGGCCAGGCGACGCTGTGTAGCTCGGTGGTGAAGGCGCGACAACCTGCTGTTGCCACCGGAGCTTTTTGCAGACACGGGGCCTGCTCTTGATGGTTCCCGCGCACTGCTGCCAGGGGCAGCACGGGGTCTTGGCGTGCTGGTGCAGGGATGCGGTCTTGACGTGCTGGAGCAGGGAGCACGCGAGCGCCTTCTTGGGGCCGAGGGATTTCTTGGTAGCTCCTTTCTTGTCGCACGGGTGCTAGACGCGGTGGGTCTCGTCCAGGGGCTGCGCACCTTGGAGCTAGGGCGCCTTCTTGCGGAGGAGGTGGCGGAGGCACCTCCTGAGCTGCATCGCCCATGCAGGACGGAGGGCGAGGTAGTGAGAGGGACGATACAGGAGAGCCCCCTGTGGCATTGACGAGCTCGGTGATGCGAGCGAGCCACTCCTCGTAGAGGTCGTCGATGGGGCGGTAGTGCAGGAGCTCACATGCCAGGAGCAACGCGGCCTGCGCGTCCATGGGAGCACGACGAGCGTGAGACGACGAGCCGGCTGTAGTCAGCGACGGAGTGGCGGTGCGGCCTTCCCGCTGCACCGAGGGATGCAGCGATGATGCTTGCTGCTTGTTCCCCGCCGGGCCGGTGGCGGTGTTGGTGGCAGGCGACGGAGAACGACGAGGAGGCCCATCAATGGGAGCCGTCTGGGCGACGTGGGCGGCGAGAGTAGCCTGACGCTCCGTGAGCTCAGCGAGCGTCTGCCATGGATGTGATGAAACGATGGAACGCAGAATAGCGGAAAGAAGATTCCGTGCACCCCTACCTAGCGCGCCAAATGTCGGATATCGGGTTCCAGCAAAACCCTTAAGGTTCGAACTCTGGGGTGCGCACGAAGATCTACTTCCTACCGATCCACGCCCCAAAACCTCGCTGTGAATCTAAGCTACAGGATGAACAACACAAGGGACACGAGGTTTATACTGGTTCGGGCCACTGTTGTGGTGTAATACCCCAATCCAGTGTGTGGTGTGGTGGATTGCCTCTAGGGCTAATGATGAACAATACAGAGGAAGAACAGCCTCGCGAGGGGTGTTCTTGTGGTGGTGTTCTTGGAGAGGAATTGCTCTGTCTCTGTTGGCTCTAGGTGAGATCCAGATCCTTTCTACTGTTGTGGCTATCTCTATATATAGGCGCCTTGGTCCTCTTCCCAAATATTGAGCGAGAAGGGAGCGAACAATGACCATTTTGAAGGGGGCAGCTAGTACAAGCTATCCTGACTAAAGTTGGTCTTCGTCTGGCAAAGGCACTGGTGATGACGCCGTCTTGGGCTCCACGGTGATCTCCGTCCTGTCGTCCTGCTGGTCTTGGTATCGCTGCACCAATATGGTAACCTTTGCCTGATGCCTCGGTACTTCGCGCCTTCACTTGCCCCTTTTGCACCAAAGAGGAAATGAGGACACTGCGCTGGTTGGCGCCCACCTGGTCTTGATCGTCATGGCTTGCATCACGAGCACCTCGCGAGGTACTCTTTGCATTGATCACTCTGCCTCCTCGCGATCATGCCTGGGGAGGCCTCCTGTGAGGAATCCTTGTGTCGTCCGCCCCGCGAGGCTTGGCCCCTCGTGAGGGTCTTGAACTTGGGTTGATGAAGACGGGCCGTACTGGGCGACTGCTTGAGCCACGCCGCAGGCCGCAGGCAGGCAAGTCTGGGGACCCCCGTTCCTAGAACGCCGACAAGTTTGTTATGCTTATAGCTAATTCGGTTTCCTGGAAACAATGACCGATCATAATCTTGCTAACCGAGAGTTTGGGGCGCCGTGACTTCGGTTCGGTTTCCAGTATAACTGAACAAGACTGAAGCTGTTTGACAGCACACACGATTGACACAGAAAAAGAAAACAATGTCAATCGAACGCAATCAGATCTAAAGGCAAGAATTTCGCATCTACCTAATCAGTTTCACAAGAAAATGTGGAATCATTAAGGAATAATATGATGGGATGGTAAAAGAGGTCACAAACAAGAGAGGAGATAAGTCCCGCTGCGGGCTGCTAGTCCACCAGGCGGCCGTCGCTGGCTGCGGAGGAGAGCATAGCACCACCACCGGCGGGGCAGCAGATGAGGTAGGAGAGCAGAGCGCTACAACCGGTGGGGAAGCAGACCATGGAGGAAATGCTTGTGGCAGCTAGGTCAGGGCGTTGCATGAGATGGGGAAATAGGGGTGAGTTTTCAGCAGTTCACGTGGGGTGCCAGCCTGCTGGGCCTCGGGAGTTGCCAGGTAATGATAATGGGCTGGGCTATTTCTCAGACTTTGAAGTACATCGGTTTATCGGGTAACCGAGGCATTTAACCGAGAATCCCGAACTAATTTCGGTTCACAGAAGTTACGACCGAAGTAACAACCGAAGTAATCGGTTTCGGTCAGTTCGGTGTCGGTGCCGGTTCTTTCGGTTCGGTATTTCGGTCTTCGGTTTATATGCCCACCCCTAATTATATGCATGATTTCTTATAGCCTCGTATTTCTTCTCCGATATTTGGGTTTTGTTTGGCTAACTTGATCTATTTATCTTGCAATGCGAAGAGGTGCTTTGTGATGGGTTTGATCTTACGGTGCTTGATCCCAGTGATAGAAGGAGAACCGACACGTATGTATCGTTGCTATTAAGGATAACAAGATGGGGTCTATTTCTACATAAATAGATCTTGTCTACATCATGTCATCGTTCTTATTGCATTACTCCATTTTTCCATGAACTTAATGCACTAGATGCATGTTGGATAGCGGTCGATGTGTGGAGTAATAGTAGTAGATGCAAGCAGGAGTCAGTCTACTAATCTTGGACATGATGCCTATATAATGATCATTGCCTAGATATCGTCATGAGTATTTGAAGTTCTATCAATTGCCCTACAGTAATTTGTTATTCCACCATATGTTGTTTTTCTGTAGAGAAGCCACCAGTGAAACCTACGTCCCCCGGGTCTCTTCTTTAATATATTTGCCTTCGCGATCTATTTTAATTTTCTTTTATTTTCAAATCTATTAAACCAAAAATACAAAAATACCTTGCTGCAATTTTTATTAATTTATTTTATCTCGCATTCCCGCAAGATCTATTTATCCAATCTACTACAATTTTATCTATCCTTTTACCCGTGAGGGATTGACAAACCCTCTCTTACGTCGGGTTGCAAGTATTTGTTCTTTGTGTGGAGGAGTTGTTTACGTGGTGTTGCGTGGTTCTCCTACTGGTTCGATAACCTTGATCTCATCACTGAGGGAAATACCTATCATTGCTGTGCTGCATCATCCCTTCCTCTTTGGGGAAATACTAACATAGTTCAAGCAAACATCAGTCAGCATTGTGCTTAAGTGTCATCCCTCGATCAGTATGCTGACACACACAAGACTCGAGGATTTATAACAGAGTTCCATCACATGTGTAAAGTAACGTAAAATACTATTACCTCAATCCATATAGCGGAAGTAACAACAAAGTTGTGGAGTCCCAACAACACTAACGACAAAGTTGAGTGTAGACATCATAACCCTAATGTATCACTTACTCGTCGTATGATTCCTGCAACATGAGACGTTGCAGCCATGTAGGTCAGTATGTTGAATGTACTGGAAATTTAACACCATAGAATAAAAGTGAAAATGTCTATCTCTATATGCATATTTGGCTGGTGAAGGCTCTAAGTTCAATTTTGCATAAAGCTAATTTTCCCCTACAACAAAGGAATGGATTTTTATTTTACTACCAAGTTTATGTCATTATTGAGATGGTTCCTCCAACTCAATCACAAAATTTCCAAAATTTTAATAACCCAATTCATTAATTAAATGAAGTAATGAGATCAACCAACAATTCACTTCTAGATACTCAAGTTGTCCATAACCGGGGACACGGCTAATCATGATAAGTTTGTACACTCTGCAGAGGTTTGCACACTTTTCCCCACAAGACTCGATCTCTATCGGTGTCAAAACCGGCAGATCTCGGGTAGGGGGGCCCAAGCTGTGTGTCTAAGGATCGATGGTAACAATGTACAGAGGGGCACAACGTTTAGCCAGGTTCGGGCCCTCTTAAAGGAGGTAAAAACCTACTCCTGCTTGATTATATACGAAGAGTATAGAGGTTACAAGAGTTGATCAACCTCGAGATTGTGGTGGCTAAATCCTAGATGTCTAGCCTATGAATATTCCGATGATGGTGATGATGATGATGATGATGATGATAGCCTCTATGGACTAAACCCTCCGGTTTATATACACACCGGAGGGACCTAGGGTTTGTACAAGGCCGATTCACAAGGGAAGGAAACAATACACTTGGACTCTAATCTTGCCATTCATGCATGGAGGAGTCCCACCCGCACACGGAGGATGGTCTTTAGCTTGATCTTTATGGTCCGTTCAACCCGGCCCATATTCCTGGGCCAGACACTTGAGGACCCCCAAATCCAGGACTCCATCAGTAGCCCCCAAACTTGCCTTCAATGATGATGTAGTATGCAGATTTAAGTCTTCGGCTTTGCAAGGCGGGTTCTCCACCATACTCTGGATTGACGATAGTCCAGCATCGGCTTTTGTGTCCAATCTTTATGATTCTTTCCTGCCGTCACCTTGATTTCCACGCGTTTGAGTGAATGCGAACGGTCCACAACCTTTTTACATTTTAACCCTTCAATAGGAACGAGTGGCGTTTATATAATAATGTTAGATCCCCAAACGCCATCCCACATCGCCCAAAGAGCAACGCGGCAAACTACAAAAAAGCCCAAACCATGGCTAGCGCCCCTGGCTCCTCCTCACGCCCTCATGGCCCTCAAGAGGGGGATTGGCAAAGTTGTTCTGTATCCCATCTTCAGCTTAATCGTCTCCAGATGCAAGGATATCTTCCCCCCGCGGATCTAGTCTCCGTACGTGCGGGAATGGCTTCTACGGGTGATGCTGCATTGGCGGAGAATTTCCCCAACACCAACCAAGGGGAAGGGTGTGCTTCATCTCGTTCCTTCTGAGGGGCGTAGGATTCCCGATCCACCCCTTCCTTAGGGGTCTATTGGAGTACTACGGGATCTAGCTGCACAACCTGACACCAGGTTCCATTCTGCACATCTCTGGTTTCATCGCTCTCTGCGAATTGTTTTTAGGCTGCGAGGCCCATTTCAAACTATGGAAAAAGTTCTTTTGCCTCATCCCCCGCCATCAGGGCAGAGGGTCTATATTTGAAGTGGGCGGCGCCAAAGTATGGCGCATAGCCAGATCCGGTTGCCCAGCCGGGACTCCGAAGAAGGGGTCCGAAGAATGGTCTTCGGGATGGTTCTACATTGAGGACGTTCCTCTTCCGGACCCAGTTCGGCGCGGAGTGCTCGAATTATCCAGTGCTCCCTTGAAGAAGCTACTCAGCTGGCACCCCAAGTCCCCCGAGCAAGAGAATAGTGCAGAGGTGCTGAGACTGGTCAGCAAGGTTAGATTGCTGACCCATTCCTGACTCTCCATCGTTGAAGTCATGGCCATTGCGATAAAATGATGCATCTAGCCTTTCCAATCCAGAGTGGCCCCTTAATGGAACTACAATGGGAAGGACGATGCGTCTCGCTATAGGCGAGAGGGTCCGGATAACCATGCCGCATTGGCTGCCATGCTGGCCGACCTTTATAAAGGGGAAGAAGAAGATTTTGTCTGTTTAAATTGTTGGGAAGGCTTTTCCATGTACAACCCCATCGAATGGGTAAGTTAGCCATTTATCAGCACTTTTTCTTTATCATCGTGATAGATTAACAGGATACTTTGACTGCTTTTGAAACAGACATGGAGGAAGGTAGTCGAAAACACCCTTTGCCCCCTCCTCAGCCAGAGGACCATGCTCGCAATGAAGACCCCAAATTCCATGAGGATCCAGACATATTTGTAGATTTTGAAGACAGAGTTTTTTATCACGCGAGCCTTGACGACTCGGAGGTAGCCATTGTGGCCGATTACACCGACCTCTACCCTTTCGTTAAGGTAAGTGTTTGGAAATCATTTAAAAAAAGAGAGATACTTCCGCTCGCAACTTACCCTCCTCCTTCACCAAAGAGGTATATTTGTTACTTCATGTTTAGGCTTAAAACCGAATCATCATTTTCCTCCTCCTTCTATCATCTCAGGAGAGGTATACGGCGAATCGTACCAAAGATCCCAGCAAGCCGAGCCACGGTCAATCCAGTGCCGAACTCGTTAACTAGGATGGGGGTGCATACGAGGGTGGCGCCGTCTCATCCACCTCATGAAGATCCGGATGAAGTGTCCGTAACTAATTCCGAGGTAGATAGCACGATGGATCACCGTCGCCTAAAAGAGACCCTGCGTCCCCCGGCCTTTTTTGAGCAAGAATTTACCGCTCTCAGCACCGTGGGCGCGTATATCCGAGCTGCCCGGGACGGACTTACTAAAGTTACTCGCCTGTTCTCAAATGATATACATGTGAAAATTTATGCAATTTTAATATATAGATACCAGTAGCCCCCGAGACTTAAAGCGGTAGGAACTAACCGATTTGAGGATCGTTTATGACCGCAGGTCCT
Source organism: Triticum timopheevii (assembly GCA_963921465.1). NCBI lineage: Eukaryota > Viridiplantae > Streptophyta > Magnoliopsida > Poales > Poaceae > Triticum > Triticum timopheevii. The sequence goes on from OY997272.1 coordinate 250,453,714, forward strand.
CAAGGAGAAGAACAACACATTCCCCCAGGAGCTTGAGACAAGCCGGACATAGCTAAATGCCACTGTCACAGAGCTTGAAGAAATTAAGAGTGCCCCAATGACCGGGGAAAAAAATAAAAAAACTGGAAGAGGAAGTGAAGAAGCAAGCCGAAGAGATAAATAACTTAAAGGCTCAACTCTTGGATGCACAACAGGAGAACCAAAAGTTGAAGGGCAGCATATTTGGTATGACTCTTGAACCACCCGGAGTATTGATATAATCATATAATATGGAATGTTATAATACGGTTCATACAAGTCTGTTAACCGGCCGCCACGAAGAGGAAGTGTCCGGGCTTCAAAGTGATGTTCTAAAAGAAGTGTCAAAGTTGCACGAGCGTGCCCGAAAAGCCATGAAAAATATGGCCAAAGCCTTATGGCTATCCGACGCCCCTCTAGAAAGTATGGAGGGGTTGGGGCACCTATTCAAGGGTGCTCGGCGTCGCTTCGAGCTATTGAAGACATCCGCATGCCGGGAAGGTGCACGAGAGGCATGGGCAATGCTGAAGACACGCAACAGCGGACTCGATCCGAATCATATGGCCCGAGTTGGACCCCAGGGACCGGATGGGAAGGAAATTCCCGTAAACTTGGTATATGACCAAGTAATGATAGCAGCGAAATATTCGCAAGAAGATTGTAAGCTAGATAGCCTTATAGATGGCATAGAAAGAGAGTAAGCATTCGATTCTATGCATCAATGTACTTTATGACCGAACTTATCTCCTCCCGAACTTGTAAATTTTTTTGTCATCGCAGACCGTCGGCTTCCACCTCCTAACCAAGAAGTTAGAGTGTTTCCATATACTATGTTATATAAGAAACATTTAGTATCGTCGGAAACCATACAATCCGGTAATATTGCTCGAACAGACAAAATGTGTTCGGGGAGTTATGTTATATTACTGTTTAACGTAAGAAATATCTTCCAAGGAAAATAGTTCCATTAGGGGTTCCTTTCCTTGGGTTGACATACTAAATTATGCATGCCTGGGCTTGTATCCAAATTACAGGCAGCCGATTCTGTATTTGTTACGAAAACCAATCCGTTGTTTATTTGCCGACCAATTATTCCCTTAAGAATGCTAGCTTTCGGCTTCACCTGTCTGAGGTACAGATCCTGATAACCCGGTTGTAACAATCACAGAGGTACTCCCTTTACACCCTAGCCGAACAATCGGGAATGTAGGGTATAAACATAGGAGCGAGGCAACCCAGCTTGGCAAAAACTTAAGTCATAGAGGTGCATATAATGGCAAAAGTTGTATAAAGACAACCGACATTGACAAAGGAAGCTATAAGCTTTTAATAATATGTTTCCTTAAAGAAGCCCCCATGTATGGTGGGGTGCATACATTTAAAGATGTGTACCCCGAATAGTGCGGTTGATCCGAACATACATTGAGAAGGAAAAGGAAAAAACAAAAAAGAGAGAAAAAAATGAAAAAACCTAGTCAAAGTGAAACCTAAGGAGGTCGAACTACGTGTAGAATCTTCGGAGCCGGGCAGCGTTCCATGGGTTCAGCTCAAGGTGATTATCCGCAGTATTGCCAAGGCGATAGGCTCCTCCATCAAGGACTTCATCAATGATGAAGGGGCCCTCCCATTTTGGTTTGAGCTTGTCCTTTTTCTTTTCCGGGAGGCGTAAAAAAAGTTCTCCGACATTGTATGTCGTAGCCCACACTTCTCTACTTTGGTAACGCATGGCCTGCTATTGATAGAATGCAGAATGAGCCTTAGCAACATCGCGCTCTTCTTCGAGTCCGTCTAGGTCATCCTGCCGTTCTAATTTAGCTTCTCGATCTTCGTACATGCACACTCGAGGTGAGTCATGAATAATGTCGCAGGGCAATATGGCCTCTGCGCTGTACACCATAAATAAGGGTGCGTATCCGGTCGTTCGATTGGGCGTGGTCCGGAGTCCCCAGAGCACGGAATCGAGTTCCTCAACCGAGTGCTTGTTTGATTCTCGTAAAGAGCACACCAGTCTAGGCTTAATGCCACTCATGATCAGACCGTTGGCCCGTTCGACTTGGCCATTTGTTTGAGGGTGGTATACAGATGCATATTCGAGTTTAATGCCCAACTTAGGGCACCAGGTTTTCACCTCATCAGCTATAAAATTGGAGCCATTATCTGTGATGATACTGTGCGGGACACCATAACGGTGTACCACGCCAGATATAAAGTCAATCACTAGCCCTGCCTGAGCTGTGTTTACTAGTTTGGCCTCTATCCATTTAGTGAATTTATCTACCATTACCAGCAAGTATTTCTTTTTGTGCCTTCCCCCTTTAAGGGGACCAACCATATCAAGCCCCCAGACTCCAAAGGGCCAGGTAATGGGGATTATTTTTAATGTGGTGGGAGGCATGTGACTTTGATTGGCTAAAAGCTGACATCCCACACAACTTACGAGGGCTCGAGCTGCGGCGTGATGGCCGCCCAGACCAGCATGTATTTTTGCCAAGAGTTGCCTTCCCTCCTCTTTGGAGATACACCTTTGGAGGACTCCGGTAGTGCTCTTTTTGTACAGTTCACGCTCATGCACTTTGAAGGCTTTAGATCATCGTACTATGTAACGAGCTTCATTCTGATCGCTGGGAAGCTCCTGCCTATTAAGGTAGGCCAGGAATGGTTCGGTCCATGGAGCGATAACAACCATGATCTCATGAGCAGAGGGTGTTATCTCGATATCCGGATCCCGACGGTATCTGCATTGTGTTCGGCAGCTAAGGGTGTGACCAGGTCCGCACTATCTTCTCTGCTATCACCCTACCATACTACGGATGGCTTGAAGAGCCTTTCCATGAAAGTGTTACGTGGCACAGGTTCACGCTTAGCACCCATGCGAGCAAGGATGTCGGCTGCCTGGTTACTGTCTCGAGTGACTTGATGAAACTCAAGTCCCTCGAATCGAGCTGATATTTTTAATACGGTGTTTCAATACGCCGCCATTTTTGTGTCCTTTGCGTCAAACTCTCCATTGACCTGGGATATTGCGAGGTTTGAATTACCACGCACCTCCAGGCGTTGTATACCCATGGAGACAGCCATGCAAAGACCATGCAGAAGCGCCTCATATTCGGCTGCATTGTTAGAGTCCGTATACATAATTTGTAATACATAGCAGACTGCATCCCCAGTAGGAGATGTTAAGATGACAGCAACCCCCTCTCTGGCCAGCATTTTGGAGCCGTCAAAGTACATAATCCAATTGGAGTATGAACTATACTCTTTAGGGAGTTCGGCTTCCGTCCATTTGGTGACAAAGTCGGCCAACACCTGGGATTTAATAGCCCAGCATGGCTTGTATATTATTTCCAACGGTAAAAGCTTGATGGCTCATGTAGCTATGCGGCTAGTGGCGTCCCTGTTGTTGATAATGTCATTAAGTGGTACTTCTGATGCCACTGTGATCGAACACTCTTGAAAATAGTGTCGCAGCTTTCGGGACACTATGAAGACCATATAGGCTATCTTTTGGTAGTGGGGGTATCAGGATTTGCAAGGTGTGAGGACCTCGGATACAATAATAGACTGGCTTTTGGGTGGGGAATTTATGTCCCTCTTCCCCTCGCTCAACGATGAGCACGGCACTAACTACTTGGTTAGTTGCCGAAATGTATAATAACATAGGCTCGCCAGTCAAAAAAACACCTGGGGCAGCTAGGACTTGGTTGCTTGAGAGTAGGGCCTTTATTTCTTCCAATCTGGCTGTGGCAGCGTCCGTCCATTCAAAGCTATCAGTGCGTTGTAGTAGCTTGTAGAGTGGTAATGCTTTTTATCCCAATTTGGAGATGAAACGACTTAAGGCCACGATGCACCCTGCTAGGTTTTGGACTTGCTTTAGGTCTGTTGGTATAGCCAATTGTGACAGAGCTCGGATCTAGGCTGGGTTTACTTGAATTCCTCTTGGGAAATAATGAACCCTAGCAATTTTCTGGTTGGGACTCCGAAGACACATTTTTCTGGATTGAGCCGTATGTCGTATGTCCGGAGGTTGTCGAAGGTGGCGCGAAGATCGTCCACCAGTGTTTCGACGCGTTTTGTCTTGATGACCATGTCATCCACATATGCTTTGACTGTTTTGCTGATTTGTTTTTCCAAGCATGTTTGAAGCATGCGCTGGTAGGTAGCTGATGCGGAGCATCCTTTGGTCATCCCCACGGACCTTCCGTCACCTCACCAAGCACCAAGAGGACCCATGACTAGAGCAGGAGCTCGAACTCTCGAGACCGAAGTGACTTCTCTCCTTAGTGATATCACATATGATCCACTCGAGACATGGCTACTACCTAAGTCCGATATACTATGCATGATTAGGTGTCAAGAGGAACCTCCCGAGGATGCACGTGAAGACGGACAAGCCGCCAACACCCCGGATGAAGAGAACCAACTGAAACGGGAAAGTTAACCTTCCAGGCCCCGGACATCCGGCCCCTGGAGCGTCTCCATCAGCAACAGCCAGCTAGCCAAGTCTACAGGGCCCGTACATCCGGCGTCCAGCCCGGACATCCGGCCCCCACCGGAAATCCGGCCTAAATCCCGGACATCCAGCACTTGCGTCCAGGGAGCACAGAAGCTTGCCCCGACAGCCCGGACATCCGGCGCTCGCCCCGGGCATCCGGCACCTCCTGAAGCCGTGGACATCCGTCCCCTCCCAGCGGACATCCGGCGTCGCTCATCCAGTGAACAGAAGAGCCAACTCCACTGGCCCGGACATCTGGCCCCTCTAGCCAGGACATCCGGCACCTCGTGAGCGCCCGGACATCCGGCCCGTCGCCCGGACATCCGGCGCCTTCTGCCTGCGCGCAGCTCGTTTGGGCCTTGACCCATTTATCCCTTTGCCCCTTTGACTATATATACTCCCCTCCCCCATACGTTTTAGGGTTAGCATTGGTTTAGCTCATATTTGTGTGAGAGCCTTGCTCATCCACTTGGATACTTCTCCTCGGAGCTCATGACCTCTTTAGAGAAGATCCCCCAAGCGGATTCAAGACCCCTTTCTAGGGAAGATCATCAAGACCTCCTCACGGAGAAGAACGGTTCCTTTGTATCCTTACCTTTGTTGATTGTGGATCATGTGTTACTCTTTGTGCTTGGTGATCTAGCACTTGTGCGATTGATTCCTTGTCGGTTTAGTGACTCTCTCTCATTTTCCCCGTGTTTCCCCTTTGTGCTTCCGCGTGTTCTTCGTGATTCCCCGTAGGGTCCACTCCAAACGTGAAAGATCGGCCCCTAGGGTTCCGCGCTACATCATCTTGGTATCATGAGCCACGTTGATCATGTTTTTGGAGCCCCTACCCCGTGTTTTCTAGCTTGATTTTGTTGTTTTCATCCTAAATCCGAAAATCGCCACGAAAAATAGCCCCAAATTTTTTTTGTGATTTGTTGGTGTGATGAAATTTTGTTGGATTTGGTCCATGGATTTGTGTTGCGGCGTGTGGATCTAGCTTTCCCCACCCTCCCCACCCTTTTCCATCCACCAATTCATCCGAATTTTGCCCCGGAGTTGCAATTTTCCCCGGGGAGTTCATCATGTTCGTCCCCGATCCAGAGCCCGGACATCCGCCCCGTGTCCACCGGACATCCGGCGCCCCGGACATCCGGCAGCTGGCCCGAACATCCGGCCCCTAGAAGCAGCAACTCCATCCCCCACACCCTTTTCCGCATACTTTTTCCCAATTTTGCACCGGTACCCACGCTTACTTCCACAAACTCCCAACGTTTCCACAAACACCACCACCGCTCACCGCTACCTCCTATGTCGATTTTGACACGTTTTAGTCTTTGAGATTTTGAGTCGTGGTTCCCGTGTCCTATTGTGTTTCGGCTATATAGGTACGGTTCGACGTCACCATCACCACCGCTCATCTTCATCGACTACTCAACATTGCCAAGGACGGTAACTTCGACGACATCTTTGTCATAACTTGCAATTGCATTGATACCCCACATGGCCTTACTTTTGCATAGCTTACCCATCGAGACTAGCCATTGAGTATTGCCGGCAACGTGACTTGTGCACATTAGTGATCATACTCCATAGCATACATACCATAACACCGTGGTGCATATCTTGGAATCAACTTGTGTTTCACAAAGTTGTCATAGCATACGCAATTGCTATCTTGCTTCGTGAAGTTTTGCATGAGAAAAGAGCTCAAAAGTGAAAGAGCCACCCAAGCTTTTAAGCAAAGAGGAAAGATAAGCAAAGAGCTTATAAGCAAGAACCATAGCGTCATACTACATTAAGATTGTCACATAAGATCATCTTGGATCATAGCACCGAAATACCATACATATAGCATACTTGGGATAGAGATCGTTGCATTTTTGCCTAGTAGGTTATGCACAAGCTCCGTATCCGCCTATTGTGCAATCGTGCTAGCGTCTCTCTAGTATTGTGCAACAAGAGCATTTTCGTGGATTCCAAATTTTGGCTCACTTTTGGTTTGCACAATCCCATTTATCTATTTGCGTGTGCGTTTCCGTGTACCCCTACTTGCTTGGTCTACTTGTTGCATTTGCAAATTTGTGAATCTTTTCCAACATTATTGAATCTCGCTTTCAATTGCATCAAATTTTGTGCCACCATCCTAACCAAGCTCCACCATAAGCTTTTACTTGTGTAGGTGTGAGAACCGACAAGAATTGGTACCAATAGTGCTATTTTATTGTCCACATTTGAGTGAACTTGATTCATCGTCAACATCGGTCAAAGGTACATTGGTATAAGTTCTTATCCTTCTACCACTCACATTTTGCTTGAAATGATGGATAGGCCAAGTATTTCCACCAACCACTCTTCATCGAGCAAGATGACGACATGTCATCATATGTCACCAAGAGCCACCTCTTTGGTGCACAACGAGCATTGCATCAAGAGCAACAAGCAATGAACGACCGCATCGACAACCTCGCCACCGACTTGCGACTCTCCGAGCAACGTATACGCGACTACTTAGACAACAAGCTCGATGCGCACAAGCAAGAGAACGATGCAAGAATGGACGAGATCCGTGCCTTGTTGGTGAACCAGCCTCCTTCTACATTGTCATACTCAAGATGGAGCCACTCAAGTCGACACTCCGACGACTCCTTCTCCGGCTGAAGTACACCGTCATCAAACACTCTTCGACGAGCCGCGTGTCAAGACCGTCATGCATCTCGCAACCCGCTACACGTCAAGCATTCACAAGAGCAAGCCGATGAGCAAGTACCTCGTCCTCAAACAAACCAAGTCGCTTTTGCTCAAGCTCAAGAACGCCAATGACTACGGCGCCAAGAGGAAGAACGAGCACGTCTACACCAAGAGCAACAAGACGCCGAGGCTCAACGTCTTCAACAACAACAATGAGAAGCACAAGCTCTTGAGGCGGAATGTGCCCTTCAAGAATCAAGTCGAGCCATCGCCAACCGAAATCGCGAATGGCGCAATCAAGAGGAAGCCCTTAGAGAAGAAATCCAACAGAGGAACTACCATCCGCGTGTGCAACATCAAGCTCCACAAGCTCCTTCACAAGCTCGTCAAGCTCCACCTCAACCTCATGTACAACAAGAGCAAGTTGATCATGGACTTCCTCCACGCCAAGAGCAACATGAGGATGAGTACCCTCCATGTCAAGGGCGTCATCATCACCATCGCCAACAACACAATGAAGAGCAACGCTATGGCAAGCTCAAATTCACAATGCCCAAGTTCAATGGAAGAAATGATCCGGAAGAATACCTCTCATGGGCATTGAAGGTCGACAAAATCTTTCGTTTGCACAACTATGAGGAAGAGAAGAAGATCGCTATGGCATCACTTGAGTTCCAAGACTATGTGCTCATATGGTGGGAACAAGTCCTTGAGCGCCGTCACGCAAGAGGTGAACCTCCAATCACCACTTGGGTTCAAATGAAGTATGTCATGCGAGCACGTTTTGTGCCCACATACTACAACAGCGATCTCTTCAAGAAGCTACAACTCCTCAAGCATGGAACAAAGAGTGTTGAAGAATACTACAAGGAAATGGAGACTGCCATGATTCGAGCCAATGTCATGGAGGATGATGAGCAAACAATGGCACGATTCTTGAATGGACTCAATCATCCCATCAAGAAGATCGCCGACTTCCAACCCTACTCCAACCTCATTGAGCTCGTGCATCAAGCTACAAAGGCGGAATGTCAAGTGCAAGATAACTTCAAATACGCCAAATACTCATCCAAGACCTACGGCTTCTCCAATAACCAAGCTTCAACAACTACTCCAACTTCCACATCAACCAAGCCTTCTCCAAGCAACAACGACAAGTCAAGTTACAAGAAAACTCCGGCAAGTTCAAGTCGTCTTCCTCCTACTACTACTACAAGCAACTTCAAGTCGCGTGCTTCTTCATCTACTCTGACCGATGAGACCATCAAGACAAGCTCCTTCAAATGTTTCACTTGCGGCGGCCGAGGCCACAAGTCCTATGAATGCACAAACAAGCGCACCATGATCCTCAACGACGATGGCACCTACGACTCAATGAGTGAAGATGAAATGGAAGCTATTGAGCAAGTGGCCATGCACCGGCGCATGAACGAGGATGAAGATGATCAAGTCTTTTGTGATGAGGATACGAGCCCCGCTCTTGTTCTCTCCAAGGTCTTGACTCTTCAACATCAACAAGAAGAAGACCAAAGATGCCACATCTTCCACACTAAGGCCGGCATCAATGGACGATCCGTCAAGGTCATCATCGATGGAGGTAGTTGCCACAACTTGGCAAGTGAAGAACTATGCTCGAAGCTTCAATTGGTAAAGAGGAAGCACCCGCACCCCTACAAGGTTCAATGGCTAAGTGACTCCGGCACTATATGAGTTGAGCATATGGTCCAAGTATCCTTCAAAATTGGTGCATATGAGGACGCTTTGGAGTGTGATGTGGTCCCAATGACCGTTTGCCACCTCCTTCTTGGTCGACCATGGCAATTCGACCGTGGTGTCTTCCACAACGGGCGTACCAACCACTATAGCTTCAAGATGAAAGGGAAGGAATATGTACTATGACCTATGTCTCCTAGTCAAGTGATAGCCGACAAGCAAGCCAACCACCATAGAGAGAAGAGTCAAAAAGACATCCACCAAAAAGTGAGTGAGAGCCACAAGCCAAACTTGAGCGCCTCTTCGCCTAGAGAGAAAAACCTCATACTATTTGCCACAAAAAGTGAGATGAGGGAAGCGTGTGAGAACCCATCGAGTGTGATGCACTTTGTCCTAGTGTGCAAGGATGGGGAACCTAACACTAACACCCCTAACAAGCTACCTTTAGTGTTTCAATCTCTTTCGCAGGAATTTCAAGATGTTTCCCCCGATGAGCTACCTCCGGGTCTCCCTCCTCTCCAAGGCATTGAGCATCGAATCGACCTCATCCCCGGAGCGCCACTTCCAAACAAAGCTCCATACCGTATCAATCCCGAAGAAACCAAGGAGATTCAACGGCAAGTACAACAACTAATCGACAACGGTCATGTACGTGAAAGCTTAAGCCCTTGTGCCGTTCCAGTTATACTTGTGCCTAAGCCCGATGGAAGTTTCCGCTTGTGTTCCGATTGTAGATCTATAAATGCTATTACCGTTCGCTATAGGCATCCCATTCCTCGCTTAGATGATATGCTTGATGAACTTAGTGGAGCCAACTTTTTCTCAAAAATTGATCTTAAAAGTGGCTATTATCAAATCCGCATTCAAGAGGGTGATGAATGGAAAACCGTTTTCAAAACCAAATTTGGCCTATATGAGTGGTCAGTTATGCCTATGGGTTTATCGGAGGCTCCCGGTACTTTCATGCGTCTCATGCATCATGTACTTCGACCTTATATTGGAGTCTTTGTTGTGGTTTACTTCGATGATATTCTTGTGTTTAGCAAAACCATGAAAGAATATCTTAATCATGTTAGGGCTGTTTTGCAAACCCTTCGCAAGGAAAGCCTTTATGCAAACATGAAAAAGTGCACATTTGGTGTTGACAAAGTGGTTTTCTTGGGTTTCGTTGTATCTTCCAAGGGTGTCCATGTTCATGAAACTAAAATTGAAGCAATTAAAACTTGGCCCCAACCCACCAATTTGCAACAAGTGCGTAGTTTTCTTGGTCTTGCGGGTTTTTATCGTCGTTTTGTGAAAGATTTTAGCACTATCGCAGCTCCTTTGCATGCCTTGAGTAAGAAGAATGCTCCTTCTGTTTGGGGATCTTTGCAATCCATCGCTTTTGATGAGCTCAAGTCTTTGCTTACTCATGCTCCGATTCTTGCTTTGCCCAATTTTGACAAAACTTTTGAGGTTCATTGTGATGCAAGTGGTACCGAAATTGGCGGAGCTTTAGCGCAAGAAAAACGAGCCATTGCATATTTTAGTGAAAAACTCTCCGGTGCTCAACTTAACTATCCCACATATGAAAAAGAATTGTATGCTTTAGTGCGTGTACTACATGTTTGGGAACATGATCTTAGACCTCATGAGTTTGTCATCCATACCGATCATGAAACACTTAAGTACTTAAAAGGTCAAACTAAGTTGAACAAGCGTCACGCCAAATGGAGTGAATTTATTGAATCTTTCCCCTATGTGATCAAGTACATTAAGGGTAAGGAGAATGTAGTTGCGGATGCACTTTCACGCATTTCCACGCTTGTGACTAAACTTGAGTTGAATGTTATTGGCTTTGAGCACATAAAATACTTGTATGCTAATGATCCATCTTTTTCCATTCCTTATGCTAAGTGTTTGACGCATACTTCTTGGGAACAATATTACATCAAGGATGGTTATCTTATGGGGGCTAACAAACTATGCATTCCTGAGTCTTCTCTTCGTTTGCTCCTTTTGCAAGAGGCTCATGGCGGCGGACTAATGGGACACTTTGGACGAGATAAGACATTCACCACGCTCTCCAAGAAATACTTTTGGCCCAAGATGTTCCGTGACGTCTCACGCTTCACCACCCGATGCTCTACATGTCGCAAAGCTAAGTCTAAAGCTCAATCCCATGGTCTTTACATGCCTCTTCCTATTCCTTATCAACCTTGGGAAGACATTAGCATGGATTTTGTACTTGGTTTGCCTAGAACTCAAAATGGCAAGGATTCCGTGTTTGTTGTTGTGGACCGATTTTCTAAGATGGCACATTTCATCCCTTGCAACAAGATAGACGATGCTTCACATGTTGCAAATCTCTTTTGTAGGGAAATCTTGCGTCTCCATGGAGGACCAAAGACAATCATCTCCGACCGCGACGTCAAGTTCTTGAGTTACTTTTGGAAGACCCTATGCGCCAAGCTCGGAATCAAGCTCTTGTTCTCATCCACATACCATCCTCAAACCGATGACCAAATGGAGGTGATGAACCATACTCTATCCACTCTACTTCGCGTGTTGATCAAGAAGAACATCAAGGAGTGGGAGGAGTGTCTACCCATCGCCGAGTACGCCTACAACCATGCAAGACATTCGACGACCGGCAAGTCTCCTTTCGAGGTCGTCTATGGCTTCAACCCGTTGTCCCCATTGGACATTCTACCTCTTCCTCTACAAGAGCGCACCAACCTCAACGCAAGTGACCGTGCAAGCTACATCAAGAAGATGCATGAAGATACAAGACACACCATCGAGCGCCAATTACAACGACTCACGAAGAAGCTCAACGTCAACAAGCATCCCATGATATTCAACATTGGAGACCTCGTGTGGCCAAACCTTCGTAAGGACCGCTTCCCCAACGAATGCAAGTACAAGCTTCTCCGTCGAGCCGACGGACCCTTTAAGGTGCTAGCATGCTACAACAACAATGCTTACAAGATCGATCTCCCACGCGACAAGTACAATGTGAGCGACATCTTCAACGTCTCCGATCTCTCCCCGTACCATGGTGATGAGGATTTCGATCTGAGGTCGGATCTTTCACAAGGGGGGGGGGGAGATGATGCGGAGCATCCTTCGGTCATCCCCACGGACCTTCCGTCGCCTCACCAAGCACCAAGAGGACCCATGACTAGAGCACGAGCTCGAACTCTCGAGACCGAGGTGACTTCTCTCCTTAGTGATATCATGTATGATCCACTCGAGACATGCCTACTACCTAAGTCCGATATACTATGAATGATTAGGTGTCAAGAGGAACCTCCCGAGGATGCACGTGAAGACGGACAAGCCGCCAACTTCCTGGATGAAGAGAACCAACTGAAACGGGCAAGTTCACCTTCTAGGCCCCGGGCATCCGGCCAAGGCCCCAGACATCTGGCCCCTGGAGCGTCTCCATCAGCAACAGCCAAGCTGGCCAAGTCTACAGGGCCAGGACATCCGGCGTCCAGCCCGGACATCCGCCCCCCACCGGAAATCCGGCCTAAATCCCGGACATCCGGCACTGGCGTCCAGGGAGCACAGAAGCTTGCCCCGACAGCCCGGACATCCGGAGCTTGCCCCGGACATCTGGCATGTCCTGAAGCCGTGGACATCCGGCCCCTCCCAGCGGACATCCGGCGTCGCTCATCCAGTGAACAGAAGAGCCAACTCCACTGGCCTGGACATCCGGCCCCTCCAGCCAGGACATCCGGCACCTCGTGAGCGCCCGGACATCCGGCCCGTCGCCCGGACATCCGGCGCCTTCTGCCTGCGCGCAACTCATTTGTGCCTTGACCCATGTATCCTTTCGCCCCTTTGACTATATATACTCCCCTCCCTCATACGTTTTAGGGTTAGCATTGGTTTAGCTCATATTTGTGTGAGAGCCTTGCTCATCCACTTGGATACTTCTCCTCGGAGCTCACGACCTCTTCGGAGAAGATCCCCCAAGTGGATTCAAGACCCCTTTCTAGGGAAGATCCTCAAGACCTCCTCACGGAGACAAACGGTTCCTTTGTATCCTTACCTTTGTTGATTGTGGATCATGTGTTACTCTTTGTGCTTGGTGATCTAGCACTTGTGTGATTGATTCCTTGTCGGTTTAGTGATTCTCTCTCGTTTTCCCCGTGTTTCCCCTTTGTGCTTCCGTGTGTTCTTCGTGATTCCCCATAGGATCCACTCCAAACGTGAAAGATCGGCCCCTAGGGTTCCGCCCTACATCAGTAGCCCTAGTGTTTTTTAGCCCAAAAGGCATAGTGTTGAAGCAGGAAGGACCATAAGGGGTGACGAATGCTGCTGCGGCCTGATTCGATTCCTTCATTTTAATCTAATGGTATCCGGAATATACATCGAGGAAACACAAAGAATTGTGTCCTACAGTCGCGTCAATGATTTGGTTAATGCGAGGCAATGGGAAAGGGTCTTTAGGGCCAACCTTGTTGAGGTCTTTGAAATCGACACAGAGGTGCCAGGATTTGTCCTTCTTTGGTACCATGACCAAGTTGGCTAACCAATCTGGATGTTTGATTTCCCTAATAAACCTTGCTTTCAGCATCTTGGCTAGCTCTTCTCCCATGGCTTGACGCTTGGGTTCAGAGAATCGCTGCAAGGTCTGCTTAACGGGTTTGAATCCCTTGATTATATTGAGACTGTGTTCGTCCAGTCTGCGTGGGATGTTGGGCATGTCTGAAGGGTGCCAGGCAAAAATATCCCAATTCTCTCGCAAGAATATGCTTAGAGCAGCGTCCACTGCCGAATCCAGCTGTACTCCAATAGACACTGTCTTATTAGGGTCCATCGGGTGCACTTGAAATTTAACTATTTCCTCAGCTGGCTCAAAAGAGGTGGATTTAGATCTCTTATCGAGGATCACATCGTCCCTATCCACCGTGGAATGTAGGGTGGTTAGTTCTTCGGCCGCTAGGGCTTCGGGTAACGCCTCGAGGGCCAGGGATACGGTTTTGTTTTCGGCACGTAGGGCTTTGTCCGGGTCGCTCGAAATTGTGATGATTCCGTTGGTTCCAGGCATTTTAAGCTTCATATACCCGTAATGGGGTATAGCTTGGAAGCGTGAGAAGGCGTCCCGTCCGAGGATGGCATGATACCCATTGTTGAAGGGGACCACATGAAAGATCAACTCTTCGGATCTATAGTTTTCAAGCGTGCCGAATACCACATCCATTTTAATTTTCCCAAAGCATCTGCTTCTCGACTTGGGATAATGCCTTGAAAGGTGGTATTGCTCTGCTCGATGCGTGATCTGTCCATTTGCATTTTGTCGAGCGTGTCTTCATAAATGAGGTTAAGTCCACTGCCGTCGTCCATGAGCACTTTAGTAAGCCGAGAACAGTCCACAATGGGGTTTAGTACTAGGGCGGCGGGTGCTCGGACTAACCGAGCCTTTGGTTCATCTTTGTCTGTAAAGGTTATTGCTATGTCATTCCATGGGCTCAATGCGGTAACCTGGTGGACTTCGGCGAGGTCGCGGAGTGCCCTTTTGCACCGATTATTTGAAGAAAAGGTCTCGAAGACCGTGAGGATGTTAAAGTCATCCCTCTCCGAAGATTATTTCTCTGGAGAGGTGGTGAGGATGACCTCTCCACTCTTTGCTACTTGTCGGAGTACCCAACATGCTCGAAGGCTATGGGTTGGGTTTGTGCTCGGAGTGGCATGTATCGCCCAGGGCTTGTCAAGGAGTTTGTTAAGAACGGACCTATGTCCCATGAAGGTTTATTTTTTCTGCCCATCAACTGGTGGTCGGGTGACCCGCTAGGATGTATCCGTTTAGTCCGGGCCGCACACTGCTTGAAGGCAGCGGGCTCCAGTTCAGTTTTTTGGGCCCTCCATGTGCTTCCCATCGCACAGTACTTTTGTACTACCTGTGATAGTTTTGTGAAGCTCTGTATGAGACGATGGTCGAGGGAATTCAATGTTCTCTCGTTGGCGCAACTGCGATGAAAGACCAAAATCATGTTGTCGCCGGGGCAATCTTTGATCTTGTTTTTAATAAGTAGGAATCTGGCCCAAAAGTGGTGGACCGTTTCCTGAGGTTGCTGCCGCACATACATCAGGTCGTATATATCTGGAGGACCTGAGTTTCTGGAGAATATTGATTGTGATGGGTGGGTGGTTTAAAATTTGAATCCCATCCCATGTCTGTATTTGGATCTTATAGGGTCTCCGAGATGACCGGTTCGAGTCCGGGGAGATCCAAGGGCTCCCTCGCTCCTACATCCGAGCCAGAGTTCGGAAGACATGAAGTCTCATCTGAAGGGAGAGTATCCGGCTCGAGGGATTCGGAGGGCCGAACATACTTGGTCTTCAACATAGGGAGGGAAGTGTCTTCGGCCTGTTCCTCAACGACTACTACGAGGTGGGTGATTGGTAGGCGATAAATTTCCCTCTGGTTAGGCTTGAGCCCGACCCGATCATAGTCTGTTGAGACCCTCAGGGCGGCGATGCGATCCAGCAGCTCATTCAAAGATGAGACATCTACCGGATCCATCTTTTCGGAGTACTCGAGGCCGATGCGAAGACGGTGTTCGGCGGTCGTAGGGGGTGTTGTGGGCTTGACGGCCGTACAAGCTCCTACAATGAAACCACCAAGCTGGAGGGTCTACCTAGAAGTCATGCTCCTTCCAGAAGTGATATTATCGTTGATGACTAGGAGAGCCATATATCGCTTTTGTAGATGGCATGGTAGAGTTCTCAATGAAAGGACCAATGTCGGTGTCAAAACCGGCAGATCTCGAGTAGGGGGGCTCAAGCTGTGCGTCTAAGGATAGATGGTAACAATGGACAAAGGACACAATATTTACCCAGGTTCTGGCCCTCTTAAAGGAGGTAAACCCTACTCCTGCTTGATTATATTTGAAGGGTATAGAGGTTACAAGAGTTGATCTACCTCGAGATCGTGGTGGCTAAACCCTAGATGTCTAGCCTATGAATATTCCAATGATGGTGATGATGATGATGATGATGATAGCCTCTACGAACTAAACCCATCAGTTTATATACACACTGGAGGGACCTAGGGTTTGTACAAGGTAGGTTCACAAGGGAAGGAAACAATACACCCGGACTCTAATCTTACCATTCACACATGGAGGAGTCCCACCCGGACATGGAGGATGGTCTTTAGCTTGATGTTTACGGTCCGTTCAACCCGGCCCATATTCCTGGGCTAGAGACTTGAGGACCCCCAAATCCAGGACTCCCTAAATCTCCTCCATTGAATTCTTCGCACTGCCTGGTGTTTGAAGACCGGATGATCAAGACATAGTCTTTCCAAGGAGGTCCCCTTAACCGATAGATAGGCTGGTACACCTACAATTGCCGTACATCTGCTATCCTATCATGGAAAGGTTTGCCACAACTTACTCAACTGTGACAGAGCCCATAATGGCTTGTGGCTGCACACGGAAGTTTCTAGGCATGAAATATCGTATGATCCCTTTGATCCGGCATGGCATTCCATAGGATGATCTCGCGGGTCCTCCGGGATCCCTTTGGGCAAGCACTGGTTTCTCCAAGGTGCCCCTACCATTCCACCCAGAGTTGTGTTAATGTTCCACCTTAAGGTTAACCTAAAATTATTATTTCTCTCATACTTGCATGAATCTCACATACCTATTCCTGTCTACAAGCACGACTAAGTAAATATATATGACATAACTAATATTCTCGGGGTGATCAAGGTCATACGTTTCCTACCTGCAAAGCCCCAATCCCAATCCTACTCAATCAAATTTGTAAGGGTGAAACTAATGAATAGTAAAAACTGGGTAACAAAGGTATGATCAAAGTGTGAACTTGCCTTGTACAATTGACGGAGATTCTTTGCACTCATAATTCGTGATAGTTCTACTTGTCACACCCCGATCAATCTATCGTAAGCAAGCAATTATAAGCACACTTAAGAAATCACTCACATATCCAAGAGAAAAGGCAATGAAAGATTGCAAAGACTACAAAAGATCCAAGTCAAATTACTGTGCAATATCATATCCTAATTTCGTTGAAAAAGTGTGGTGATGGCTCAAGATGATAGATTACATCTAGCAATTCAATTTACAAAAGGAAACAATTGAAAATGCACTACAATTTACAAGATATGATCAAATGAAGGTTCAAATTCAAATTTGAATCGCACAAATTTCAAAGGTTCAAAAGTTGTGATGCTACTGGATGTAGGAAGTCAATATGAATATGTAGGAAAAAGAATTACCAGATTGGACATAACTGATCAAAAGATACAAGTAATTCAACATAGCATTGAATCTGCTTAGAATGTTGTGTGACAACTCTTTGGTGGATTAGTAGAGTAATCTGATGTAGGATCGAAAGTATGTCTAGAGGGGGGGGGTGATTAGACTACTTGACCGAAAAATCTGGCCTTTTCCCAATTTGAAGTCTTGGCAGATTTTAGCAACTTAACACAAGTCAAGCAATCAACCAACACATGCAATTCTAAGAGTATAGCAACGGAATGTAAATCATTTCATATGAAGGTAAAAGGGGATGAGTTTGGAGGGAGAAAACACAATGTATACACAGAGATTTTTGGCGTGGTTCCGATAGGTGGTGCTATCGTACATCCACGTTGATGGAGACTTCAACCCACGAAGGGTAACGGTTGGGCGAGTCCACGGAGGGCTCCACTCATGAAGGGTCCACGAAGAAGCAACCTTGTCTATCCGACCCTAGCCATCCCACGAAGGACTTGCCTCACTTGGGTAGATCTTCACAAAGTAGGTGATCTCCTTGCCCTTACAAACTCCTCGGTTCAACTCCAAAATCTTGATGGAGGCTCCCAAGTGACACCTAACCAATCTAGGAGACACCACTCTCCAAAAGGTAATAGATGGTGTGTTGATGGTGAACTCCTTGCTCTTGTGCTTCAAATAATAGTCTCCCCAACACTCAACTCTCTCTCACAGATTTGGATATGGTGGACAGATGATTTGAGTGAAAAGCAACTTGGGGAAGGCTAGAGATCAAGATTCTTGTGGTTGGATTGGAATGTCTTGGTCTCAACACATGAGTAGGTGGTTCTCTCTTAAAAAATGAGTAGTGGAAGTGTAGTCACGTTCTGATGGCTCTCTCATTAATGCAGAAGGTAGCCTCCACATAAAATCTAACCATTACACACAATTTACCAAACTCGGTGGGACCGAATAGTGAAACTTGATGGGACCGACCTAGTTCAAAATGTGAACGTTAGGATTTTCAGTGGGACCGACAATACCAACTCGGTGAGACCGGTGCGCTAGGGTTAGGACGAAACCTCATCTCGGTGAGACCGATCACATGAACTCAGTGAGATCGATTACAGTAATAAGCAAATAGAGACATGGTCCAGCAAACTCAGTGGGACCGATCACTCATTTTGATGAGACCAAAACCTTATGAAAAGGTGAAAGTGCGATATATCGACTAGAGGGGGTGAATAGGCGATTTGTACAAATTCGTCACTGAGGAATTTCTAGGAGAAGAAATTCCTAAGTAACGACACACTAGCAGCGGAATAAGTACTCAAGTATAAGCATAACAGAGCAACAACATAGTCATCATGATGAAATGAAAACAAGCACAGAGTACAGATAGCGTGAAAACAGGATAAGTAGGCTTAAGACAATGTGACTGAATAAATTGGATTGAGGAAATAGAGAAAGTCCTCAGTCAAAGTCTTCAAACGGTAATGATCAGGTTCATCAACACATGAATGAGGAAATGAAATGGTTGAGGAAATAGAACCAGTTGGCTTGGTGAAGACAACAATTTGGTAGACCAGTTCCAACTACTATGACAGTTCTACGTCTGGTTGGAGCGGCTGTGTATTTAAACTCGAGGACTCATAGTCCCGGACACACAGTCCTCACCGTATTCTCCTTGAGCTAAAGTCACGCAGACCTCACCCAATCACTCGTGGTAAGTCTTCACAGGTGACTTCCAAACCTTCACAGACTTGGTCACTCGGCAATCCACAATTCCTCTTGCATGCTCAGACCATGACGCCTAACCATCTGGAGGATACACAGTCCTCAAAGGTAACAAGCGTCGGTTCCACACAGGAACAATCTCTTCAGTGGTGCTCAATCACTTTGGGTTTGTAGGTGTTTGGGTTTGGGATTTGGGTGTTCCTCACTTGATGATTTTCGCTCAAAGTCCTCAGAGGATGGGATGCTCTCAATGACAAGTGTCAGTTTCTCTCGGAGTAGCAAACCAGCTAGTGGTTGAAGGGGGCGGCTATTTATAGCCTAGGGAGTAGCCCGACATGATAAGACATAAATGCCCTTCAATGATATGTGTGACGCCCCTGATTCAATCGTACACTACTCATACACGCAAACGTGTACGATCAAAATCAGGGACTCACGGGAAGATATCACAACACAACTCTAAAAATAAAATAAGTCATACAAGCATCATAATACAAGCCAGGGGCCTCGAGGGCTCGAATACAGGTGCTCGATCACAGACGAGTCAGCGGAAGCAACAATATCTGAGTATAGACATAAGTAAACAAGTTTGCCTTAAGAAGGCTAGCACAAACTGGGATACAGATTGAAAGAGGCGTGCGCCTCCTGCCTGGGATCCTCCTAAGTTACTCCTAGTCGTCGTCAGCGGCCTGCACGTAATAGTAGGCACCTCAAGTGTAGTAGGAGTCGTCGTTGATGGTGGCATCTGGCTCCTGGGCTCCAGCATCTGGTTGCGACAACCAGGTAGAAAGGAAAGGGGAAAAAGGGGGAGAAAAGCAATCGTGAGTACTCATCCAATGTACTCGCAAGCAACGAGCTACACTACTTATGCATGGGTATATGTGTAAGGAGGCAATATCGGTGGACTGAACTGCAGAATGCCATAATAAGAGGGGGATAGCTAGTCCTATCGAAGACTACGCTTCTGGCAGCCTCCGTCTTGCAGCATGTAGAAGAGAGTAGATTGAAGTCCTCCAAGTAGCATCGCATAGCATAATCCTACCCGGCGATCCTCCCCTCGTCGCCCTGTGGAAAAACGATCACCGGGTTGTGTGTGGAACTTGTCTGGGTGTGTGTTATTAAGTATCCGGTTCTAGTTGTCATAAGGTCAAGGTACAACTCCGGGTCGTCCTTTTACCGAGGGACACGGCTATTCGAATAGATAAACTTCCCTGCAGGGGTGCACCACATAAACCAACACGCTCGATCCCATTTGGCCGGACACACTTTTCTGGGTCATGCCCGGCCTCGGAAGATCAACACGTCGCAGCCCCACCTAGGCACAACAGAGAGGTCAGCACGCCGGTCTAAATCCTATGGTGCAGGGGTATGGGCCCATCGCCCATTGCACACCTGCACCTTGCGAGGGCGGCTGGAAGAAGACCTAGCATCCCTAATACAAGAGCAGGCGTTCCAGTCCAGTCCGGCGCGCGCCGCTCAGTCGGTTACGTCACGAAGGCTTCGGCTAATACCGCGACGTCGAGTGCCCATAACTGTTCCCGCATAGTTGGTTAGTGCGTATAGGCCAATGGCCATACTCAGATCAAATACCAAGATCTCGTTAAGCGTGTTATTATGAAGTAACCGCGAACGCCGAACAGGGCCAGGCCCACCTCTCGCCTATGTGGTCTCAACCTGCCATGTCGCTCTGCCACAAAGTAACAGTCGTGGGCCGTCGGGAACCCAGGCCCACCTCTACCGGGATGGAGCCACCTGTCCTTCCAGCCCCCACATTGGAATCACTTGCGGGTACTGAACGAGCTGACCCGACTTTCGTCACCATCTGTATAGTATATGTATGTATAGTATATACCCGTGATCACCTCCCGAGTGATCACAGCCCGATAGTATAGCAAGGCAGACTGAAAAGAATGTAGGGCCAATGATGATAAACTAGCATCCTATACTAGGCATTTAGGATTGCGGGTAAGGTATCAATGATTGTAGCAACAATGGCAGGCTATGCAACAGAATAGGAGTAACCGAACAGTAACATGCTACACTACTCTAATGCAAGTAGTATAGAGAAGAATAGGTGATATCTGGTGATCAGGGGGGGCTTGCCTGGTTGCTCTGGCAAGAAGGAGGGGTCGTCAACTCCCTAGTCGAACTGGGCAGCACCAGCATCGGTCTTGTAGTCTACTGAAGAGAAGAGGGGGAAGAAACAGTAAATACAATGCAAACATAAGCATGACGATGCATGACAAGACAATGCGCAGTGCTAGGTGTGCCCTAACGCGGTAGGAGGTGATACCGACGAAGGGGGGAAACATCCGGGAAAGTATCCCCGGTGTTTTGCATTTTCGGACAGATGAACCAGAGGGGGAAAGTTGCATGTTTGCTATGCTAGTGATGTGTGGTGGATAAATGGGTTGCGTATTCGGATTCGTCTCGTCGTTCTGAGCAACTTTCATGTAGAAAGTATTATCATCTGAGCTATGGTTTACTTTATACGATTTTCTAAAGTTTTAAATCATTTTTAGAATTTATTTAATTATTTTAATTCAACATTATCCAGAATCGTGTGTGCTGACGTCAGCAGTCAGCAGTGCGTTGACTGGGTCAAACCGATGTGAGGGCCCCGCATGTCATTGACTGATTAATTAACTAACAGTTAATTAGGTTAATTAGTGATTAGATTAATCAAATTATGATTAATTAAGTTATATAATTCTTTAATTAATTAATTAATTAATATTTTATTTATTTATTATTATTATTACTAATTATTGTTTTAATAAAATGTTCTAGGCCTGGGCCCCGTTTGTTATTGGCCAGGGGCCTTAACGCGCACCAGGTGCTGTGTCACGGGCGTCGCCCGAGTGGGAGGGGGTGAGCCCGACCAGGGTGGAGCGGGGCGAGGCCACCGGCGGACGGCCGCGGTGTGGCAGCCATCGGGGGGCCCTAGCGGAGGCGGCCAACAGGGCAGTGGCAGGCACGGCAGCCCGGGGCAGGGCTGGCGGGCAGGGAGGCAGAGGTATCCGAGACGCGGACGACGCCAGGGTCGGTTGTGTGTGGGGGCGCCCGCGAGAGCGAGGCTCCGGGCGCAGCGATGGCGAGCGTGGCCGCGGGTGACGGCGAGCAGCTTAGCGGGCGCAGTGGAGGCGCGGACAGCGCAGGGACAGGGGAGGATGAGGCCTCACCGCGGGAGCGTAGGGTCAAGGCAGTGGGGCGCGGGGAGGAGACGGTGACGACGGTGACGTGGTGATGAGGTGCAGCGGCGCGGCAGCTCCGGTGAGGTGTCGAGGAGGAGGATGAGGTGGCCGTGGCGGTGGCGTTCCGGGTGGCGTCGGTGGAACGATCCAGAGGCGGGGGGGGGGGGCGTCACGACGAGGTGGGCTTCGGGGAGGAGGGCGAGACATGCGGCGAGGTGCGGCACCGGGGTGGGCGCCGGCGTCCGGGTGCGGGGCGGCGCGGTGTCGGGTCGCGAGGGGGACGGGTGCCGTTGGTGTCAGGGACGCGGTCATGGCCGGATCCAGATCTGGATCGGGGGAGAGGGTATCATGGGGGTGGGGGGGGCGAGTGGTGGGGTAGTGGCCTAGGGTTACCGTGGTGGGGCGGTATAGGCAGGGGGTGGCCTGGGTCGGCCTGGTCGGCTGTGGCCAACTGGGCCACTTGGCCCAGGGGAGAGAGGGGGTTATTTTCTTCTTTCATTTATTTTTGTTTTATGTTGCTTTTCTTTTGTTGTTTTATTTTATTTTAGTTTTATAAAATTTAAAAGCGACAACTAGTTTGGTGTTATTAATTAGGTCACAGCCCCAAAAATTTTGGCACTTTAAATAAAGTATTTTGCATTTGCTTATTACTTTGAAAGCATTTTAGATAATTGTTTTATCATTGTTTTTAGTTTATTTAGTGCATTTAAGTACTTTATTAAAAGATGATTTCTTCACCAACATTTATTATGGATTATTTGACACATTAGGAACAATTTAGTTTTGGCTTTTGAAAACTTTAATTGTTTTGACTTTAATTCAAATTTGAATTTGGATCGGTTCTGAACTACGCGAGATTATCAACAGTAATCATGGTGACATGGCATCATTACCAGAGGGTTACTGTAGCTTGATTACCCGGGCGTCACAATTCTCCTCCACTAGAAGAAATCTCGTCCCGAGATTTAAGCGGTGGAGTAAGGGGGGAAGGTGCTGGTAGCGAAAGACCTAACGAGTCTTCTCGGTCTTGGCTGCCCTTTCAAAGAGGTTAATCCCTTTCGTTGATGTCTTCATTTCTCTGCTTCAAGTCATCTTGATGAAGTCGGCATCTTTTCTTCGGGAACTCCATCGTACTTACGAAAGAATAAAGGGTGGGTATTCTGGGAGAACGGACCTCTGCAAGGTTGTCTATCTGGTAGATAACATCAGGGGAGGTGGGGTGTAGTAACTCTCAAATTGAAACTTAATAATATGTCAAGAGCAAAGTATGAAGTTCGCATGACAAGTTTTGAGCAGTCATGCAATCGCTCGTTGCCTGAAACGGAGTGTGGAAAGGGGTTCAAAGCAATGAGAATAGGTATTGCGTCTAATACCAGAATAGATCACTAGGAAGGTGGGTCATGAATTACCTACGAAACCAAGAGCAAGGGATAACTTTGTCATCAAGGTGTACAGGAGAGTCAGGTTTCGATCCTGTGGAACTGTGGGTTATGGGCCCACCATGTGGTCTAAAAGTAGGAAGGTGGGTGACATCTTGCACGATCATGTAAGCAAGGCATGTCAGAGGATAGTCTATCAGTTATGTCGGCAACAACATTGGTACCAAGGGCGAGGGACGAAGAGAACCATCTTCCTGCTCGTTAAATGAGGCGGACCAGTAGGCAAAGTTCTCGTCCATCGGTGGTTACCGGAATGTCTCCAACAAAACTAATAGGGTCTTTCTAACAGAATTGTACATAGAGGTGTTTACAAAAGCAGGAGAATATTACTGCTTAGATCATATAGATCACAAGAAATGTTAAACCAAACAATGGAAAGGAAAATATGATTATCAGATTTAAATAGAACAATGGAAAGGAAAATGTGTTTAAACACATATTTCAAGGGTATATCCTTCCCAAGGACAAGCAGAGCATGATATCCATGACAAGATATAATGTAGAAAACTCTTTAGATAAGGTGAGAGAAATTTCATGACATTACCCATACAACGGTGTTAGGGTAATTGATAAGGAAAATTTAGCATTTGTGCTTCAAATGTTCTTACTGAAAATCGGAGTGCCACAGACATGCTTTGAGATAGCATTGACATGGTCTTCAAGCAAGGGTCAGACTTTGGATATAGGAAGGATCCATTAGGAACAACTTGTAGAATAAGTCTTACAATTTTCTCATGGAGAAATGGATAATCTTGCTAAAAAGGAAACTATAACAATAGGGCCTCCGGCCAGGTGTTATAGGCATGACATCATCTTGCTGGGTCATATATATAGACCAATGTTATAACTCTTGGAAATATGTTCCAACCATCATATCTGACCGAGATTCAGATCTGATTGGTGTTAGGATAACTCAGACTCAGGATGCGTGAGAAGAAAGGTGCAACACAAATTGTCGAGATGACATTGTAAGATTCTCGGGAATTGAACTATGGAAGCATGTTCCGAAACAAGAGTTCATCATTAAATCAAAGAGAGGATGAGGAGGTGGCTGATGGTCTCAGCGACAATTCATCAAGATTTCCAAAAGATGGATCTCCACAATTATGTGAACAAGGAGATAACATTTAACAAATCAAATGATATAATGATGTATGCTCGAGGAAACATACACAATTAATCACTGGTTGAAAGGTGCATCCGAGATATGGGCTTAGGTAGGAACGATGTCATAATGGTGTTTCAATAACCGATGGTCTAAGAATGAACTGTCGACCATTAACTTCAAGCAATAGGGTTGCTAGAAGTTTGGAATTACACATCAAAGTTAAATGGCTCGTATCCCGGTTAGAAACAACATGGAGACCAAGAAATGAACACAAATGGCGAGAGGTATTACTATATCAAGAATTCTTAAGAGGTGGAGCAATTCTCGCAATATTCTTGACACAATAGATGGTAACACTTCAAGGTAGATCATAACACCAGCTGGATAGAAAGGAACTCAAGGTACTACACGAGACATGAACAAGTTTGTGTCAGAGGGAAGGCAATAAAGTTGCCGATGATAACACAAATCATCGAGGGGCAAGCAGGGTATTTCTCATCAAGAATTCGATAGAGATCTCGGAAGAACCTTGAATGTTGATGATGATCACGACACCTTTGTCGAGAGATTTCATGAAGATGTAATCGATCGGCGATGACACCAAGTCAAAGGAATGATGAAGCGAAAGGTTATTGGAACCAAGGGTACGACACCAATTCCAAACCAAGCTTGCTGTTCAAAGAAAAATGATATGATGAGGAAGATCGACGTAAGCTTAGCTCATCGTCAAAAATTATGCTCCGGGAAGAAGGACCAGGTAGCACAGTTAAAATTTAGCACAAAATGACATAGCCGATCAGGCTAGGAATGACGTGATGCAGTATTAAACTTCTCAACAAGGTATTGGGAGTACTGCATCACAGTGTTGACTCGACTCACAAATCGCTGTTCTCGGTTGACGACAACCCAGAACCCGTGGAGTTACTATGATGGGGAAAGTACTACTTCATCACAAATTCATAAGATGTAGTGCAATGGTATGATATCATCGAGATACCGGGGGTAATACTCAAAGGTAGATCATAATAGAGGTTGGGGAGGCGTATTGATCTATAGCAGACAAGTGCTTTAACTTGTCCGAGAAATGGGATCAAAGAAGAACAATCATGGTCGGAACCACGATTGCAAAGGATCAATTTACAGATACTAGATGGTATTTATCAAGGAAATATTTATTATTATAAGAAGCTTCCATGATAAGATATAGATCGTGTCCATGGGCAAGAACACAAGGTTCAAGGTCGACTCCCACTTCTTCAAAGCATAACCTTCCATTCACCTCTCGTATTTCGAAAATGACATTAGTTGTTGAGAGTTTTACTTGGTGCAATACCAGATAAGTATGACCCATGAAATCTTTCGGGTTCACATAGATTAGGGAAGGCGTTGGTTCAACCCATCGGGGCATCTTAGGAAATTATACCACAAACTTCGAAGTAAATAATTCAAGCTCGAAAGTAGAGCACGGTTCACAAAGCAGAGGATACAATTTTACCAAAGGCATTATATAACCATGGAAAAGCTCACAAGGTTATTAAATAAGCAGGACACTGTCGGATAGTAATCCAACAAAGGATCTTGTGGTGGAGCTGATGCGAGTATCCATACT
Organism: Triticum timopheevii; assembly: GCA_963921465.1. Lineage (NCBI taxonomy): Eukaryota > Viridiplantae > Streptophyta > Magnoliopsida > Poales > Poaceae > Triticum > Triticum timopheevii. The sequence goes on from OY997272.1 coordinate 250,479,916, forward strand.
CTATCAGAGGAAGAAGGAATGAAAGGGATTATATAAACAACTGACTAATTGAAAGATCAAATGCAAAGGAATTATCATTTCCAAATCAAGGGATCAGAAGCCAACGCTCTGATTAAGAATGATAAGTTGAATAGACTTAGGGGTACAATCGACGGCAATTTGATGGATCGAGATGCAGCTCATATTTAAAATGACGTCTAAGCCGGAAGGATGAATTCTAGGATCTGACTGAGGTTTGTGAGCATTCGTAATATATTGAATCAACGAACTTGAAATGATAATGACAAAGGATACTATGAATATTGCTAGACATATGGAACACATCCATAATGCAAGCAGACAAGTATTTGCCGAGCAATAGCGGGTAGAGGATTTCCGAAAGATCAGATAGTATTTCAATGTATCTTGTGATTCATACGAACAACAGGGGAAGAACGGATACTCGACAAGTGCGAGGAATTATCTGTAGGGGGTATTCATGTGGCAAGAAATGCAAAGCAGTAGGCAAAAATGGATTTTCGGGATATAGGAAATATTTTAGGGTATCTTGTAATAACAAGAGCAACTCAGGGTGAAGGTATGGACGACAAGGATATAAGGCTATCCATAAGGATACATCGGTAATAGGGAATTGAAAAGGCATAGGGCACAAGGGTCTCGGGAATGATCGAAGAGTATCTTCAAAATCTTCTAGTGTAGTAGGCGATTTACGAGAACCTAGAGTTAGAGTTAGCAAAATCATTTAACCCGAATAGAAGAGAGATCAGAGTCCCAGAGTATAGATGAGGAGTAAAAGATCCTAATACCACCCAATGGCGACGTGGGCCCATAAGACACACATCCATGTTAGTAAAAGGTTTTGCAATGTCTAGATTCGACTTTGGCCAAGGAGTTGGAAATGGGATTCCTACAGGCAGTCGGCTCTGATACCCACTTGTGACACCCCCGATTCAATCGTACACTAATCATACACGTAAACGTGTATGATCAAAATCAGGGACTCACGGGAAGATATAACAACACAACTCTAAAAACATAAATAAGTCATACAAGCATCATAATACAAGCCAGGGGCCTCGAGGGCTCGAATACAAGTGCTCGATCATAGACGAGTCAGCGGAAGCAACAATATCTGAGTACAGACATAAGTAAACAAGTTTGCCTTAAGAAGGCTAGCACAAACTAGGATACAAATCGAAAGAGGCGCATGCCTCCTGCCTGGGATCCTCCTAAGTTACTCCTGGTCGTCGTCAGCGGCCTGCACGTAATAGTAGGCACCTCCAGTGTAGTAGGAGTCGTCATCGACGGTGGCGTCTGGCTCCTGGGCTCCAGCATCTGGTTGTGACAACCAGGTAGAAAGGAAAGGGGGAAAAAGGGGGAGAAAAGCAACTATGAGTACTCATCCAAAGTACTCGCAAGCAGGGAGCTACACTACTTATGCATGGGTATATGTGTAAGGACGCAATATCGGTGGAGTGAACTGCAGAATGCTAGAATAAGAGGGGGATAGCTAGTCCTATCGAAGACTACGCTTCTGGCAGCCTCCGTCTTGCACCATGTAGAAGAGAGTAGATTGAAGTCCTCCAAGTAGCATCGCATAGTATAATCCTAATCGGCGATCCTCCCCTCGTCGCCCTGTGGAAAAGCGATCACCGGGTTGTCTGTGGAACTTGTCTGGGTGTGTTTTATTAAGTATACGGTTCTAGTTGTCATAAGGTCAAGGTCAACTCCGGGTCGTCCTTTTACCAAGGGACACGGCTATTCAAATAGATAAACTTCCCTGCAGGGGTGCACCACATAACCCAACACGCTCGATCCCATTTGGCCGGACACACTTTTCTGGGTCATGCCCGGCCTCGGAAGATCAGCACGTCGCAGCCCCACCCAGGCACAACAGAGAGGTCAGCACGCCGGTCTAAATCCTATGGCGCAGGGGTCTGGGCCCATCGCCCATTGCACACCTGCACGTTGCGAGGACGGCCGGAAGCAGACCTAGCCTCCCTAATACAAGAGCAGGCGTTCCAGTCCAATCCGGCACGCGCCGCTCAGTCGCTGACATCACGAAGGCTTCGGCTGAAACCACGACGTCGAGTGCCCATAATTGTTCCAGCGTAGTTGGTTAGTGCTTATAGGCCAGTGGCCAGACTCAGATCAAATACCAAGATCTCGTTAAGCGTGTTATTATGAAGTAACCGCGAACGCCGACCAGGGCCAGGCCCACATCTCGCCTAGGTGGTCTCGACCTGCCCTGTCGCTCTGCCACAAAGTAACAGTCGGGGGCCGTCGGGAACCCAGGCCCACCTCTACCGGGGTGGAGCCACCTGTCCTTCCAGCCCCCACATTGGAATCACTTGCGGGCACTCAACGAGCTGACCCGACTTTAGTCACCATCTGTATAGTATATGTATGTATAGCATATACCCGTGATCACCTCCCGAGTGATCACGGCCCGATAGTATAACAAGGCAGACTGACAGGAATGTAGGGCCAATGATGATAAACTAGCATCCTATACTAGGCATTTAGGATTGCGGGTAAGGTATCAATGATTGTAGCAACAATGGCAGGCTATGCAACAGAATAGGAGTAACCGAACAGTAACATGCTACACTACTCTAATGCAAGCAGTATAGAGAAGAATAGGCGATATCTGGTGATCAAGGGGGAAGGGGGCTTGCCTGGTTGCTCTGGCAAGAAGGAGGGGTCGTCAACTCCGTAGTCAAACTGGGCAGCAGCAGCGTCGGTCTCGTAGTCTACCAGAGATAAGAGGCGGAAGAAACAGTAAATACAATGAAAACATAAGCATGACGATGCATGACAAGACAATGCGCAGTGCTAGTTGTGCCCTAACGCGGTAGGAGGTGATACCGACGAAGGGGGAAACATCCGGGAAAGTATCCCCGGTGTTTTGCGTTTTCGGACAGATGAACCGGAAGGGGATAGTTGTGTGTTTGTTATCCTAAGGATGTGTGGCGGACGAACGGGCTGCCTATTCGGATTCGTCTCGTCATTCTGAGCAACTTTCATGTAGAAAGTATTTTCATTTGAGCTACGGTTTATTTTATATGATTTTCTAAAGTTTTAAATCATTTTTAGAATTTATTTAATTATTTTAATTCAACATTATCCAAAATAGTGTGTGCTGACGTCAGCAGTCAACAGTGTGTTGACTGGGTCAAACGTATGTGTGGGCCCCGCATGTCATTGACTGATTAATTAACTAACAGTTAATTAGGTTAATTAGTGATTAGATGAATCTAATTATGATTAATTAAGTTAATTAATTCTTTAATTAATATTTTATTTATCATTATTCTTATTAATTCTTTTTTTAATAAAACGTTCAAGGGGCTGGGCCCCGTTTGTCATTGGCCAGGGGCCTTAACGGGCGCCGGGTGCTGGGTCACGGGCGTCGCCCGAGTGGGAGGGGCGAGCCCGACTAGGGGGAAGCGAGGTGAGGCCACCAGTGGACGGCCGCGGGGCGGCAGCCATCGAGGGACCCCAGCGGAGGCGGCCAGTAGGGCAGTGGCAGGCACGGCAGCCCGGGGTTGGGCCGGCGGCGGCAGGGAGGCAGAGGGAGCCGGGACGCGGATGGCGCTAGGGTCGGTTGTGCACGGGGGCGCCCGCGAGAGCGAGGCTCCGGGCGCAGCGATGGCGAGCATGGCTGCGGGCTACGGCGAGCATCTTAGCGGGCGCAGGGGAGGCGCAGACGGCGCGGGGACAGGGGAGGACGAGGCCTCACCGCGGGAGCGTAGGGTCAAGGCAGTGGGGCGCGGGGAGGAGACGGTGACGACGGCGACGTGGTGACGAGGTGCAGCGGTGCGGCAGCTCCGGTGAGGTGTCGAGGAGGACGACGAGGTGGCCGAGGCGATGGCGTTCCGGGTGGCGTCGGCGGAACGATGAGGTGGGCTTCGGGGAGTAGGGCGAGACATGCGGCGTGGTGCGGCACCGGGGTGGGCGCCGGCGTCCGGGTGCGGGGCGGCGCGGTGTCGGGTCGTGAGGGGGACAGGTGCCCTTGGCGTCGGGGACGCGGTCGTGGCCGGATCCAGATCTGGATTAGGGGAGAGGGTATCGTGGGGGTGGGGGTGCGAGTGGTGGGGTTGTGGGCTAGGGTTACCGTGGTGGGGGGTATAGGCAGGGGGTGGCCTGGGTCGGTCTGGTCGGCTGTGGCCAACTGGGCCACTTGGCCCAGGGGAGAGAGGGGGATTATTTTCTTCTTTCATTTATTTTTGTTTTATTTTTCTTTTCTTTTGTTGTTTTATTTTATTTTAGTTTTATAAAAATTAAAAGTGACAACTAATTTGGTGTTATTAATTAGGTCACAGCCCCAAATACTTTGGCACTTTAAATAAAGTATTTTGCATTTGCTTATTACTTTAAAAGCATTTTAGATAATTGTTTTATCATTGTTTTTAGTTTATTTAGTGCATTTAAGTACTTTATTAAAAGATGATTTCTTCACCAACATTTATTATGGATTATTTGACACATTAGGAACAATTTAGTTTGGACTTTTGAAAACTTCAATTGTTTTGACTTTAATTCAAATTTGAATTTGGATCAGTTCTGAACTAACGCGAGATTATCAATAGTAATCGAGGTGACATGGCATCATTACCAGAGGGTTACTATATCTTGATTACCCGGGCATCACAATATGACCGTTAGGTGGATAGATATTTTGGGACAGCTGGTACGTAGCATAACAACGGCCGGATATTTGAGGTTCAAATTCCTCAGGGCTATCATGTTCCTCACTGTGTAGGCAATCCACACTAGGTCTTCATCTCTGTTACTAAAGAAGTTGACTGAACTGATATGATATTTCCAATGGCTTCACTCAAAAGGATTGGGTAGGTGTAGGATTTTCAGATGAGCATCACTTGGAAATCAGTTTCCTTAGTATTACCTCAACCCCTTTAACAGTACAGTGATTCCTATGACTCAAGAAAGGGAAAATGAAACTACGAAAACAGAAGTCTTCATGCTTCATACTCCTCGCATGAATATCCAAGTCTTCAAGGTCACACCAATTTCTCCACTTTCAAAATCTCCAGGAGAACCAAAATCTTCAGCTGAAGACATACATTTTTAGGGGTCAACTTTCATCGTAAATATCAAACTCCTTATCGACTTATAGAGCCTGTGTACACTCACAAACATATTAGTCCCTTAACCTATAAGTCTTCAATACACCAAAATCACTAAGGGGCACTAGATGCACTTACAATCTCCCCTTTTTTGGTGATTGATGAAAATAGGTTAAGTTTTCAACGGGGATAAACATATTAATTGAAAGTGCTCAATATTGAGGAATTTGATTACAAGATATAGAAGAACTCCCCCTGAGGATGTGCATATGTGAGGAATTTCTTTCAAAAAGCAATGCGCATTGTAGAGTAATATCATGGAGATCTCTCCCAATATCTTGTAATTCATACACGCATTTGACATATCGAATGAAGAATTTGAAATGCATGATGAAATATGGTGACTGATGTAATTCTGCATGTGTGCATTAACATATATGAGGAAATAGCATGCAGAAAAATAGAGCAAAAGTATCAGGTCACCATCGGACTTAAGTTTACAACTCAGCGAATCAAACACCTCAGAGGAACAAGAGTTGTAACTTAGCGAAAAAATGCCCATATATATATAGACCCGCTTGAAGACTAACTCAAATTTCTCCCCCTTTGTCATCAAATGACCAAAAGGGACGGAAAGTGAGGACTAATGCCCCTGAAGAATTTCTTCATGATGTCGACAGAGGAGTGCCAGCGTTGTTGGGGTCGTCCGTTGTAGTAGGCCTGCTGCAGTGTCATCCAAATCTTCATCTTCATCCATCTCGCGCGATGAAGAATATGAGTTGACGACCAGCAGGGGAACTTTGACCTTCTTGAATTTCTTTGAAGGTGGCTGAGACCAGTCAATGTCCTGTTGGAAGTCCATGTTCTTGAGTTCATCATCAGTGTAGATATGTGAAAGAATAGCCCAGCTCCGGTCGAAGACTTGATGCAGATAATAGTGATTCTTCTTCACCGTATTTTGAGTGACTGTCATGTTGTGAATAATAGCACCAAACTGACACTTGACCCACTTGTGATTTCTGTCAACCTTCTGATGAAGACTTAGAAGCAGCTCACGATCAGTCATCACATGCGGAGCTGTTGCCTGAGGAGTATGCTTTGAAGCATTTGCAGTATTATCATGTGTGGCAGAGTCATCATTGGTGGAGTAGGATGTTCTTTCTAAACTGTCTGTCCAAAGGACGAGTGCCTTCATCAATCACTACAACTTTGCCCTTCTCATCATCTGAGGAAATAGCCCTTTTGAGGACTTCGATTGGGGGCAAATAGCTGAGATGATTTTGAAAATCAGCCTTGTAGTGAATTGAAGTCCTTGATCTGATGAATTTCATGATCCAGGGAGCGTAAGGCTTCAATTCAAATGGCGATAAAGCAGCATTGGCCAAAGTCCTGAAGAAGAAATCATGATAGTTGATTGGAATACCATGCATGATATTGAACAACAGATTCTTCATGATGCCAACAATCTCTTCTTCTTCAGAGTTGTAGCCCTTGATTGGACTGAGGGTTTTGGCCAAGATGCGATAGACCGTCCTTGGCACATACAACAATTACTTGACGAGGAAATTTGTTCTTGGCGCTTGGCCAGCCTTCAAAGGCTTCATTAGCACTTGCATCAGATGGTTTGAGATTTAGGTTCTTCATAAAGCTTCAGGGCTCCTTCAGGGGGTGGACTGACTGGGATGGCATGAAGTAATTCAGAGGCCGGAGCTTTATGATGCGTATTGTCAGTCATCCAGTCCAAGACCCATGATTGACATCATCAACATTGCCTGTCAGAGCAGGGTGGCGTAGAACTGAAGAATTAGTTCTTCATTCCGGTCGCAGATGTCGACGCAAATGTTGAGCAGCCCTGCATCGTGAAGAACACTGAGGACTTGAGTAAAGCATGGAAGCGACTCCTTGTCCACATGAGTAAGATGCTCGTGGTCAAACACTTTCTCCTTGTCAAATAGCAGTGATGAATAGAAGTTCATCTGTTAGGCAATCCAGAAGCGCTTGCAGCGAAGATGAGCAACATCATACGGATTGAAGTCAGAGAAAAACCGATGCTCAGCAAAGAAGTCATCAGCCTTGAACTTTTGTTTCTTGGAGAGAGGATCCTGTGGCTTGGGCTGAAGATTTATAGTTGAAGTCTTCACAACCACTTCAAGCGCAGCCTCTAGAGCAGTGGGCTGCGGAATCTCTGGAGTAGGTTCTTCTGCAGTCTTCTTCTCAATTTCATCAGCTCTAGTGGCTGGAATTTCTTCTGGGATGGAGCGAAGTGAAGCTTGATATTTTTCAGAACCCGTATGAATTTCTTTTGTCTGAACCGGGGACTGAGGAATTTGTTGTAGAGGAGTGAATAGTGGTGAATTGGGGTGATGACTTTCCCAGAAGTCATCATTCATGATACGAGTGGAACACCCAATATCCACGTCTTCATCATCTTCCTCAACGTCTGCCTCTTCAACTATGAACTGAGGCATGGGCGATGATACCAGTGGAGTTGAAATTGCATGTTCCGCTTCAATTTCTTCATCCAACTACTCTGTCTAAGCAGCAGAAGGATCAACCTCATCTGATTCATCGGGAATTTCATAATCCTCACCAAAGGGAACAATCTCCTTTGATGGCATGCTTAAAACAGGAACAACATCTATAGGATTTTCAAATGAGCTCGTCAAAGTCTTCATCTTATTTTGTTCTGAAGACTCTGAAGCAGTAGATGCTTTCCTTTTCTTCAAAGTTGCTCGCTTTGCAGCCTTGATTTTCTTCGCTTCTGTTGCAGAAGGAAGGATGGGACTCGGGGTTGGTGCAGGAGGAGCAGAGGAATTTGGTGCAGTTTCTTCAGGCACAACTGATGCAGTTGTCCTGACTTGTTTAGATTCTTCAGGCGCAGCGTCAGATGCTTCTGCTGGCCTGTCTTGTTCTTCAGGCACAACACTAGTGGTTTTCCTGGTAGTTTCTTTAGGCGCGGGAATGTTAACATTAGCCCTGGTACTCTCAGTTTCTTCAGCAGCCTGGTTTTCACCAGAGGTGCTGGCATATTCTTCAGTGGGCTGAGCAGATGCTTCACCCTGAGGAACGTCTTGTTGCGCTTCACCAGCAACATTTGGCGTGAGGCCTTTAGCAAATTTGACGAATTTGACTTTGGCTCCAAGCCATTCGGCTTTGTAGGCGTCAAATTCATCACTAAGAGCCTTGATTTCTGACTATAAAGTCACAAGCTGTTCAGTTGTCATTTTCAACACATTCTTCTTCAAATAGTGCTCCTTTCTGTACTGAGCTTTCTTCACAGATCTGGCCTTCTCAAACTTCCATTTTCTTCAGCTATGAAAGCAGTCAACACGTTACTTTGGCCTGGTGTGAGGTTTAGATCTGGAAGGGGAGTGTTGGGATTTTTGTGCCACAGATCAATGTAGTCGAGGATCTTCTTCGGATCCAGAAACAGCGGCACAGCACTGCCTTTGGCACTAGCGGCACGGCTTTGCCTGTCTTTGATGATTTGAGCAAGCTCTTCATCATCAGCTTCGTCTTCAGATGACGAAACTTCAAAGGCAACCTGCTTCTTATGAGGACTTGGCCTTGTGTCGTGTCCAACATTGACCTTTTTGTTTAGCAGCTGCGGCTGTGCTGAGGAACTTGCTGAAGCTCCTGAAGCAATTGAAAAACCCATCGTCCGTTGGCACGTGGAAAGATGCACTGGTGCTGAGGACTTTGAAGGTGCAGCTGAGGGCTTTGCTTGAGCAGCAGACCCTGAGGGTTTTGATGAGCTGGCCCGTGAGGGCATTGAGGAGCTGGGCCGTGAGGGCATTGTAGAGGAAGTTGGCTTCACTACAGATTTCTTTCTCATAGCCTTTCTAGACTGACTAGCAGATGCTTCAGTAGCAGCAGCAGCAGAATCTTCATTGAATTTCTTCACTGCTTCCTTTGCTACTTTTGCCAATTTACTTTGGCGCTTGGCCCATTCTTTAGGAAATTCCTCACCTCTTCTAATGCTATAGGGATCGGCTTCTTGGCCTGGCGCTGATGACCCACAAGTATAGGGGATATATCGTAGTCCTTTCGATAAGTAAGAGTGTTGAACCCAACGAGGAGTAGAAGGAAATGATAAGCGGTTTTCAGTAAGGTTTTCTCTGCAAGCACTGAAATAGTAGGTCATAGATAGTTTTGTGATAAGATAAATAGTAACAAGCAAAAAGTAAATAAAGTAAATAAAGTGCAGAAAGGTGGCCCAATCCTTTATGTAGCAAAGTATAAGCCTGGAAAAATTCTAATAATGAAGAAGGAGCTCCCGAGGACACATTGGGAATAATCGTCAAGCTAGTTTTCATCACGTTCGTAAGATTCGCGTTCGGTACTTTGATAATTTGATATGTGGGTAGACCGGTACTTGGGTACTGCCCTAACATGGACAAGCATCCCACTTATGATTAACCCCTATTGCAAGCATCCGCAACTACAAAAAGGAGTATTAAGGTAAAGCTAACCAGAACATTAAACATATGGGTCCATATCAACCCCTAACGAAGCAACTCATAAACTAGGGTTTAAGCTTCTGTCACTCTAGCAACCCATCATCTACTTATTACTTCCCTATGCCTTCCTCTAGGCCCAAATAATGGTGAAGTGTCATGTAGTCGACGTTCACATAACACCACTAGAGGAAAGACAACATACATCTCATCAAAATATCGAACGAATACCAAATTCGCATGACTACTAATAGCAAGACTTCACCCATGTCCTCACGAACAAACGTAACTACTCACAAAGCATATTCATGCTCATAATCAGAGGAGTAATAATATGCATAAAGGATCTGAACATATGATCTTCCACCAAGTAAACCAATTAGCATCAACTACAAAGAGTAATCAACACTACTAGCAACCCATAGGTACCAATTTGTGGTTTTGATACAAGATTGGATGCAAGATATGAACTAGGGTTTTGAGAGGAGATGGTGCTGGTGAAGATGTTGATGGAGATTGACCCCCTCCCGATGAGAGGATTGTTGGTGATGATGTTCGTGACGATTTCCCCCTCCCGGAGGGAAGTATCCCCGGCAAAACCGCTCCGCTGGAGCCCTAGATTGATTCCGCCAAGGTTCCGCCTCGTGGCGGTGGAGTTTCATCCCGTAAGCTTGCCCACGATTTTTTCTAGGGTAAAAGTGATGATATAGCAGAAGATGGACGCCGGAGGCCCACCAAGGGGCCCGAGAGATAGGGGGCCGCGCCCTACAGGGGGGCGCCCCCTGTCTCCTGGACAGGGTGTGGGCCCCCTGGCCTATTTCTTTCGCTCATAAATTCTTATTAAATCCAAAAAGTTGTTTCATGGAGTTTCAAGACTTTCGGAGTTGTGCGGAATAGGTTTCCAACGTTTGCTCCTTTTCCATCCAGAATTCCAGCTAGCGGCATTCCCCCTCTTCATGGTAAACCTTGTAAAATAAGAGAGAATAGCCATAAGTATTGACATATAATGTGTAATAACAGCTCATAATGCAATAAATATTGATATGAAAGCATGATGCAAAATGGACGTATCAACTCCCCCGAGTTTAGACCTCGCTTGTCCTCAAGCGGAAGCCGAAATCGAAAAATATGTCCACATGTTTAGAGATAGAGGTGTCGATAAAAATAAAATACGGACATGAGGGCATCATGATCATTCTAATAACAGCAACATATATGGATTTTGTCATATGATTTCTTATGCTCAAGTAATAAGCAATTCACAATGTCAAGTATGGTTCAAAAACTTCATTGGGAACTAACAAACTATAATCTCAGTCATTGAAGCAATTACAATTTATCGTAACATCAGAAAGAGTCAATAATAGAGCTTTTCAGCAAGCTCACATACTCAACTATCTCGTAGTCTCCCATGACGCAATACTTGTGGTTATAGAGTTTCAGCCGGACACTGAGAAAGATAGGGGCTTATTGTGTTGCCTCCCAATGTATTCACCTTTTGGTGATGTCAACAATAATAGCCTATGCCAACTTACATCCAATTGGATATATGTATCATGATCTTTCAAACACGAGGAGCTTGCCAAAGGATAAAATGAAAAAGGGAAAGGTGAGGATCACCTTGACTCAAGCATAAAGTAAAAACATAAAGTAAAAGATAGGCCCTTCGCAGAGGGAAGCAGAGGTTGTCATGCGCGTTTAGGGTTGATGCACGAAATATTAATGCAAAAGAACGTCACTTTATATTGCCCCTTGTATGTGGACATTTATTATGCAGTCCGTTGCTTTTATTACTTCCACAACAAGTTCGTACAAAGTTTATTTTCTCTGCACTAATAAGTCATACATATTCAGAGAGCAATTTTTATTGCTTGCACCGATGACAACTTACTTGAAGGATCTTACTCAATCCATAGGTAGGTATGGTGGACTCTCATGGCAAAACTGGGTTTGAGGATATTTGGAAACACAAGTAGTATCTCTACTTGGTGCAAGGAATTTGGCTAGCAAGAGGGGGAAAGGCAAGCTCAACATGTTTGGAAGGTCAATGACAATATACTTTAACTGAGATGTCGGAAAACATAAACCATTACGTTGTCTTCCTTGTCCAACATCAACTCTTTTAGCATGTCATACTTAATGAGTGCTTCACAATCATAAAAGATGTCCAAGATAATATATTTATATGTGAACCCCTCTTTCCTTATCACTTCCTATTAATTGCAACGATGACCAAGGCTACGTTCATCAACTCTCAACAATTTTTATGCCTCATACTTTCTATGTGTGAAGTTATCACTATCCATAAGATCAATATGAACTCTTTTTGTTCTTTCTACTTTCTCAAGCTCATAGCAACATAGCAAAGCCCTTGACTCAACACTAATCTTTATTATAGATAGCACACAGACTCGATTACATAAAGAAATCACAATGCAAAACTCAAAACTACTTGATAACACAAACTTCAAACTACTAGATCAAGATACTACTAAAAGGATCGAACTAAATAAAGCGGTAAAAATAGGAGTGTGATGGTGATACGATGCCGAGGCACCTCCCCCAAGCTTGGCAGTTGCCAAGGGGAGTGCCCATACCCATGTGATTATTTCTTCGGAAGTGATGGAGATGGTAATGACGGCGGAGGTGTTGCATTTTTCTTCTCTAGCTTGCGTCTGAGGCTAAAATTTTCCTTCCTTGGATCCTCATTCTCGAGCTCAAGTTTCATTATCTTTTTGTATAGTGCTGCCTTGCTGTCCTGCAAAAAACGTGGTGGGATAGATTGGACTTTAGGGTGGCTTGACTTCTTGAACTCCACATGCATATCACCAGGTTGAGGTAGTGGATCGTCCTCTTCATCGGAGCTTGTCTCCTCCTTCCTCTTTGGATCATAGTCTTCTTCTTCCTCTGTGGTCCAGCCATAATGTTCCACATCCCCATATACTTTTGGGTTTGCGATATAATCAGCCATGTAGCTCTCTCCCTCCGAATCTTGGGACGACATCTTGTTCCAAATCTGCAACAGGAACGGCTCGAAACGAAAACAGAGGATATTTGCGTGATACGGTGATCAAAACCTTCGGGAGTATATATAATGAATTTTTACCGACAAAAATACGTAACATACAAGAAACCGGAGTCCGGGAGGCACACGAGGTGCCTAGGAGATAGGGGGGCGTGCCCTACTGGGGGGGGGGGGGGGCTCCTCTCTCGTGGGAGCCTCGTATCCCTTTCGGACTACTTCTTTCTTCCTAAAATTCTTAAATAATCCAAAACTGATAAAAATTGCCATTAGAGTTGTTTTGGAGTCGGTTTACTTACCGTACCACGTACCTACGCCTTTTCCGAGTCTGGAACGTTCTGGAAAGTGTCTCTTATGTATTCCTCAGGGGTTATAGTTTCAATAATATTAGTTTCAACATTGATAGGATTACCTGAAATATAATGTTTAATTCTTTGACCGTTTACCACCCTCGAATTTGTGCCTTCGAAGTTTTTGATTTTTATAGCACCAGAACGATAGACCTCCTCGATAACGTAGGGACCTTCCCATTTTGAGAGAAGTTTTCCTGCAAAAAATCTTAAACGAGAGTTGAACAATAACACATAATCTCCTACGTTAAACTCACGCTTTTGTATCCTCTTATCATGCCAGTGTTTGACTTTTTCTTTGAAAAGCTTGGCATTCTCATATGCTTGGGTTCTCCATTCATCAAGTGAGCTAATATCAAATAACCTCTTCTCACCGGCAAGTTTGAAGTCATAATTGAGCTCTTTAATAGCCCAATATGCTTTATGTTCAAGTTTAAGAGGTAAATGACATGCTTTTCCATAAACCATCTTATATGGAGACATACCTATAGAATTTTTGTATGCAGTTCTATAGGCCCATAATGCATCATCAACTTTTTTGGACCAATTCTTTCTAGATCTATTCATAGTCTTTTGAAAAATTAGTTTGAGCTCTCTATTGCTCAACTCAACTTGACCACTAGACTGCGGGTGATAAGGAGATGCGATTCTATGATTGACATCATACTTAGCAAGCATCTTACGGAAAGCACCATGAATAAAGTGTGAACCACCATCAGTCATAAGATATCTAGGGACTCCAAACCTCGGAAAAATAACTTCTTTAAGCATGTCAATAGAAGTGTTATGATCAACACTACTAGTTGGAATAGCTTCTACCCACTTAGTAATGTAATCAACAGCAACTAAAATATGTGTATAACCATTGGAGGCAGGAAAAGGTCCCATATAATCAAAGCCCCAAACATCAAACGGTTCAATAACAAGAGAATAATCCATAGGCATTTATTGACGTCTACTAATGTTACCTATTCTTTGACATTCATCACACGATAAGACAAACTTATGAGCATCTTTGAAGAGAGTAGGCCAATAAAAACCAGATTGTAGTACCTTGTGTGCAGTTCTATCTCCAGCGTGGTGTCCTCCATAGGATTCAGAGTGACACTTGCGTAGGATTTGTTCCTGTTCATGCTCAGGCACACAACGTCTAATAATACCATCTACTCCTTTATAAAGGTGTGGATCATCCCAGAAGTAATGTCTTAAATCATAAAAGAGCTTTTTCTTTTGCTGGTATGTGAAACTAGGCGGTATATATTTAGCAACAATGTAATTAGCATAGTCAGCATACCAAGGAGCAGTACGAGAAGCATTGACGACCGCTAATTGTTCATCAGGAAAACTATCATTAATAGGCAGTGGGTCATCAAGAACATTCTCTGGCCTAGACAAGTTGTCTGCAACGGGGTTCTCAGCTCCCTTTCTATCAATAACATGCAAGTCAAATTCTTGGAGCAAGAGAACCAATCTAATGAGTCTAGGCTTAGCATCTTTCTTTTCTATAAGATATTTAATAGCACCATGATCAGTGTGAATAGTAACTTTGGAATCAACAATATAAGGTCTAAACTTATCACATGCAAACACAACTGCTAAGAAATCTTTTTCAGTGGTAGCATAATTTCTCTGGGCAGTACCAAGAGTCTTACTAGCATACTGGATAACATTCAATTTCTTATCGACTCTTTTCCCTAAAACAACACCTACAGCATAATCACTAGCATCGCACATAATTTCAAAAGGTAAATTCCAATCAGGTGGCTGAATAATAGGTGCAGTGACCAAAGCTTTCTTAAGTGTTTCAAATGCTTCTACACAATCATCATCAAAGACAAAAGGAATATCTTTTTGCAATAAATTAGTCAGAGGCCTAGAGATTTTAGAAAAGTCCTTAATGAACCTCCTATAAAAGCCGGCATGACCAAGGAAACTTCTTATACCTTTTATGTCCTTGGGACATGGCATCTTTTCAATAGCATCAACTTTGGCTTTATCAACTTCAATACCTCTCTCGGAGATCTTGTGCCCCAAGACAATGCCTTAATTAACCATAAAGTGACACTTTTCCCAATTCAGGGCGAGACTAGTGTCTTCGCATCTCTGCAAAACACGATCAAGGTTGCTCAAACAATCATCAAAAGAGGATCCATAGACGGCGAAGTCATCCATGAATACCTCACAAATCTTTTCACAAAATCATAAAATATAGCCATCATGCATCTTTGAAAGGTAGCAGGTGCATTACATAAACCAAAAGGCATACGTCTATAAGCAAAAGTACCAAAAGGGCAAGTAAAAGTAGTTTTAGATTGATCCTTCACTGACACGGGTATTTGAGAGATGCCAGAATAACCATCTAGAAAGCAAAAATGTGTGTGTTTGGATAGCCTTTCTAGCATTTGATCAATAAAAGGTAAAGGGTAATGATCTTTCTTAGTAGCTTTATTTAACTTACGAAAATCGATTACCATCCTATAACCTGTGATAATTCTTTGCGGGATCAATTCGTCTTTATCATTAGGAACAATGGTAATACCTCCCTTTTTAGGGACACAATGGACAGGGCTTACCCATTCACTATCAGCAACGAGATAAATAATACCTGCCTCAAGGAGCTTTAGTATCTCCTTTCTTACCACTTCCTTCATTTTGGGATTTAATCGTCTTTGAGGATCTCTAATTGGTTTGACATCTTTCTCCACTGAAATTTTGTGTTCACATAATGTGGGACTAATGCCCTTAAGATCATCCAGAGTATATCCAATTGCAGCTCAGTGCTTCTTCAGAGTTTTCAATAATCTTTCTTCTTCTTTCTCTGAAAGGTTAGCACTAATAATAACAGGATATATTTCTTTTTC
The DNA here is from genome assembly GCA_963921465.1 of Triticum timopheevii. Taxonomy (NCBI): domain Eukaryota; kingdom Viridiplantae; phylum Streptophyta; class Magnoliopsida; order Poales; family Poaceae; genus Triticum; species Triticum timopheevii. The sequence goes on from OY997272.1 coordinate 250,495,696, forward strand.
ATCAAGATAAGCATACTTGAGATTATCAGGTAAGGGTTTGAGTTCGAACACGGGATCACCCTTGGGTGGAGGGGGATCCCCAAGAATTTCAACGGGAAGGTTATGTTTTAGCATAGGTTCTTGTTTAAGGAACACTTCATCTATTTCTTCCCTTTCCTTCATAAACATATCGTTTTCATGGTCTAACAAATAATGTTCTAACGGATCAGTTGGAGGAACAGCAATGGAAGCAAGACCAATAATTTCATCCTTACTTGGTGGTTCCCTTTCACGAGGTTGTCTATTAAATTTAGCAAAATTGAACTCATGAGACATACCATCTATGCCAACAGTGATGACCTTCCTTTTACAATTAATCTTAGCACTAGAAGTATTCAAGAAGGGTCTACCAAAAATAATGGGACAAAAGTCATCTTGTGGGGAAGCAAGAGCAAGAAAATCAGCAGGGTATTTAATCTTCCCACAGAAGACTTCAACATCTCTAACAATCCCAATAGGTTTAATGGTGTCCCTATTAGCAAGCTTAATAGTAACATCAATGTCTTCTAATTCAACAGGTGCAATATCGTGCATAATTTCTTTATAAAGATCATAAGGTATTGCACTAGCACTAGCTCCCATATCACATAAGCCATGATAACAATGATCTCCTATTTTAACAGGAATAATAGGCGTGCCTACAACAGGTCTACGTGTCTTAGTATCCGGTCTAGCAATATTAGCAGTTTCACCCAAGAAAGATATAACATGCCCATCTAAGTCCTCATCCAAGAGATCTTTAATCATAGCAATACCAGGTTCAACATTAATTTGTTCACGAGGTGTATAGGTCCGAGTATTACTCTTATGAACAATAGTCGAAGCTTTAGCATGATCTTTTATCCTAACAGGAAAAGGAGGTTTTTCGACATAAGCAGTAGGAATAATAGGATTACTATATGTAATAGTCTCTTCGACTGAAATAGGTGCAACTACTTTCACTTCAACATGAGGATTATATTTAGACCACTTCTCTTTAGGGAGATCAATGTGAGTAGCAAAAGTTTCACAAAAAGTAGCTACTATCTCAGAGTCAAGTCCATACTTAGAGCTAAATCCACGGAAAGCATCGGTATCCATAAAAGATTTAACACAATCAAACTTAGGTGTCATACCTGACTCCTTACCATCATCGGAACCCCAATCTTCAGAGTTTCGTTTAATTCTTTCCAAGAAGTCCCATTTGAAATCAATAGTCTTCAGCATATAGGAACTAGCATAGGAAGTATCGAGCAAGTTGCGATTATCAAGAGAAAGCCAAGCATAAAAATTCTGAATAATCATTTCCCGAGAGAGCTCATGATTGGGGCATGAATACAACATTGACTTAAGCCTCCCCCAAGCTTGAGCGATGCTTTCTCCTTCGCGAGGCCAGAAATTATATATGTAATTACGATCACGAGGAACAAGATGCATAGGATAGAACTTCTGGTGAAATTCCAACTTCAATCGCTAATAATTCCAAGATCTCGTATCATCACATAGCCTATACCATGTCATTGCATCTCCATTCAAAGATAAAAGGGAATAACTTCCTTTTGACAACATCATTAGGAATACCTGCAAGCTTAAATAATCCACAAACTTCATCCACAAAGATAAGGTGTAAATCGGGATGCAATGTTCCGTCTCCTGCAAAAGGATTAGCTAGCAGTTTTTCTATCATACCCGAAGGAATCTCAAAGTGAGTGTTTTCATAAAGTTCAATAGGTTGAGGAGCATCTCTTTGCTCTTCTGGTTGGGGTGAAGATAACCCAAACAAGCCCCTCAAAGGATTAGTTTCCATAGTGACAAGTAACAGAAAATTTCAGCACACTATATAAATGTTTCCTTACCAAGTTCCACTCACCAAAATCGCTACACTCCCCGGCAACGGCGCCAGAAAAGAGTCTTGATGACCCACAAGTATAGGGGATCTATCGTAGTCCTTTCTATAAGTAAGAGTGTCGAACCCAACGAGGAGCAGAAGGAAATGATAAGCGGTTTTCAGTAAGGTTTTCTCTGCAAGCACTGAAATAGTAGGTGATAGATAGTTTTGTGATAAGATAAATAGTAATGAGCAAAAAGTAAATAAAGTAAATAAAGTGCAGCAATGTGACGCCCCCAATTCAATTGTACACTAATCATGCACGGAAACGTGTACGATCAAGATCAGGGACTCACGGGAAGATATCACAACACAACTCTAAAAACATAAATAAGTCATACAAGCATCATAATACAAGCCAGGGGCCTCGAGGGCTCGAATACAAGTGCTCGATCATAGACGAGCCAGCAGAAGCAACAATATCTGAGTACAGACATAAATTAAACAAGTTTGCCTTAAGAAGGCTAGCACAAACTGGGATACAGATCGAAAGAGGCGCAGGCCTCCTGCCTGGGATCCTCCTAAACTACTCTTGGTCGTCGTCAGCGGCCTGCACATAGTAGTAGGCACCTCCAGTGTAGTAAGAGTCGTCATCGACGGTGGCGTCTGGCTCCTAGGCTCCAACATCTGGTTGCGACAACCAGGTAGAAAGGAAAGGGGAAAAAAGGGGGGAGAAAGCAACCATGAGTACTCATCCAAAGTACTCGCAAGCAAGGATCTACACTACATATGCATATGTGTAAAGGGTCATATCGGTGGACTGAACTGCAGAATGCCAGAATAAGAGGGGGATAGCTAATCCTGTCGAAGACTACGCTTCTGGCAGCCTCCGTCCTGCAGCATGTAGAAGAGAGTAGATTGAAGTCCTCCAAGTAGCATCGCATAGCATAATCCTACCCGGCGATCCTCCCCTTGTCGCCCTGTGGAAAAGCGATCACCGGGATGTCTGTGGAACTTGTCTGGGTGTGTTTTATTAAGTATCCGGTTCTAGTTGTCATAAGGTCAAGGTACAACTCCGAGTCGTCCTTTTACCGAGGGACACAGCTATTCGAATAGATAAACTTCCCTGCAAGGGTGCACCACATAACCCAACACGCTCGATCCCATTTGGCCGGACACACTTTCCTGGGTCATGCCCGGCCTCGGAAGATCAACACGTCGCAGCCCCACCTAGGCACAACAGAGAGGTCAGCCCGCCGGTCTAAATCCTATGCGCGCAGGGGTCTGGGCCCATCGCCCATTGCACACCTGCACGTTGCGAGGGCGGCCGGAAGCAGACCTAGCAACCTCCATTACGAAGGAAGTCACGTTACGCGGTCCAATCCGGCGCGCGCCGCTTCGTCACTGACGTCAAGAAGGCTTCAGCTGATACCACGACGTCGAGTGCCCATATCTTTCCCACGTAGTTGGTTAGTGCGTATAGACCAAATGGCCAGACTCAGATCAAATACCAAGATCTCGTTAAGCGTGTTATTATGAAGCAAACCGCGGACGCCGACCAGAGCCAGGCCCACCTCTCGCCTAGGTGGTCTCAACCTGCCCTGTCGCTCCGCCACAAAGATCCACACAGAGGGCCGTCGGGATGAAGGTCCTTTCAGCCCCCAATCCGTGAATCACTCGCGGGTACTCTTCGAGCGGACCCGACTTTAGTCACCATCTGAAGTATGTATATATGTATAGTATATACCCGTGATCACCTCCCGAGTGATCACGGAACAATAGTATAGCAAGGCAGGCTGACAAGAATGTAGGGCCAATGGTGATAAACTAGCATCCTATACTAAGCATTTAGGATAGCGGGTATGGTATCAATGGCTATAGCAACAATGACAGGCTATGCAACAGAATAGGAGTAACTGAACAGTAACATGCTACACTACTCCAATGCAAGCAGTATAGAGAAGAATAGGCGATATCTGGTGATCAAGGGGGGGGGGCGTGCCTGGTTGCTCTGGCAAGAGAGAGGGGTCGTCAACTCCGTAGTCGAACGAGGCGGCAGCAGCGTCGGTCTCGTAGTCTACCGGAGAGAAGAGGGGGAAGAAACAATGAATACCATGCAAACAGATGCATATCGATGCATCACATGACAAGTAACGATGCTAGGTGTGCCCAATCGCGGTAGTAGGTGATACCGACGAAGGGGGAAAACATCCGGGAAAGTATTCCCGGTGTTTCGCGTTTTCGAACCGGTAAACCGGATGGGGAAAGTTGCGTGTTCGGTATGCTAGGGGTGTGTGGCAGACGAACGGGCTACGTATCTGGATTCGTCTCGTCTTTCTGAGTAACTTTCATGTACAAAGTTTTTTCATCCGAGCTACGGTTTATTTATTATGATTTTAAAAGATTTAAATCATTTTAGGATTAATTTAAATATTTTAATTCAACATTATCCAAAACAGTGTTTGCTGACGTCATCATGACGGCAGCATGACGTCAGCAGTCAACAGAGGTGTTGACTGGTCAACTAATGTGTGGGTCCCATTCGTCATAGACTGTTTAGACTAATTAGGGTCTAACTAATTTAATTACTGTTTAATTAAACTAACTAGTTAATTAGATTAATTAAACATAATTAATTAAGTTAATTAATCTAGTTAATTAATTAATTAATATTTTTATTTATTATTAATTATTTTTTTAACTTTTAAATTAATTTTTTTAATAAACATTCTGGGGCGTGGGCCCCTCATGTCATGGGCCTAGAGGCCAAACGGGCACGGGCAAATGGGTACTAGCCCGCGAGCATAGCGAGGCGAGGCTGGCGGGGCTTGCCCGAGCAGGAGCACGCCTAGGGGCGCGTGAGGCGGCGGACCCGGCAGGGCGCCGGAGCAGGGGGAGGCCGGTGGCCTGGGGCCGACGATGAGGGGCTGGGCACGGCCAGGGGCGGCGATGCGCGCCGCGGGCGGGCGTGTAGGCCAGGGAGCGTCGGGCAGGGCGCCCGTGGGATGCGCCGGGCGTGAGCGGGGGGGTGGTGCGCGAGCGCGTGCGCGCGCACGGCCAGGGCGTGGCCGGACCACGATGTCCAACGGGGCAGGGGAAGGAGGAGGAGAGGGAGCATGGGGAGGCGCTCACATCGGAGCCGTAGGGACTAGGCAGCGAGTGTCGAGGTGGAGGACGGGGACGAGGCGACGAGGGAGAGGATGCAGGCCGGTGGGGTGGCTCCGGCAAGGTCCTCGGGCAGCGGCGCATCCAGCTCGGGGTAGAGGGGAAGGCGAGGCGGTCCGGGGAAGGGAACGGCTCGATTCGCGCGAGGCAGGGGTCCCGAGCTTCGATGCGTCTACATAGTCGAAGAAGACGGCGAAGGCGGTGCTCCCGGCGTAGTCTGAGGCGGTGGGGAGGACGTCGGGCGCGAGGACGGCGGGGTAGGCGACGGGGTCGGGGCGCCGTTACCCCAATCCAAAAAGGTGGAGGGAGCAGGGAACGAGAGGAGTGGGGTGCGAGTGAGGGGATTTGCTAGGGTTAGGTGGGTTGGGGAGGCCATATGGCCAGGGAGACCGGGGCGATGGGCCGGCCTAGTGGGCGGCCGGTTGGGTCGTGGCCCAGGGAAGAGAGGGGGGTTTATTTTGTTTTGTCTTTTGTTCATTTTTCTATCTGTTTAATTTATTTTAGTTAGCAAAACCGTTTTACAAAAGTATAAGCCCAGCTCCTAAATTAGCAAAATAACATAGGCCACTTCCTCAATAAACTTGGTGACCAAATGAATTAGTTTAATATTTGTTTAGTATTTAAAAGCATTTAAATAATTGTTTTGCCATAGTTTTTATCTACTATCGTGCATTTAAATATTTTATTTAAATATGGGTTCTTCACCATAACTACCTATGCAGTATTTGTCACAACCCAAACATTTTAGTTTTAACATTAGAAAACTTTTGTTGTTTGCTTGATTTTGAATTTGAATTTGAATCGGTTTCGAACTAACGCGAGATTAGCAACAGTAATTGAAGTGACGTGGCACCATTAGCAGAGAATTACTGTAGCTTAAATATCCGGGCGTCACAAGCAAGGTGGTCCAATCCTTTATGTAGCAAAGGATAAGCCTGGACCAATTCTAATAATGAAGAAGGAGCTCCCGAGGACACATTGGGAATTATCGTCAAGCTAGTTTTCATCACGTTCGTAAGAATCGCGTTCGGTACTTTGATAATTTGATATGTGGGTAGACCGGTACTTGGGTACTTCCCTAACATGGACAAGCATCCCACTTATGATTAACCCCTATTGCAAGCATCCGCAACTACAAAAAGGAGTATTAAGGTAAACCTAACCACAACATTAAACATATGGGTCCATATCAACCCCTAACGAAGTAACGCATAACCGATCAAAAAAAGCAACGCATAAACTAGGGTTTAAGCTTCTGTCACTCTAGCAACCCATCATCTACTTATTACTTCCCTATGCCTTCCTTTAGGCCCAAATAATGGTGAAGTGTCATGTAGTCGACGTTCACATAACACCACTAGAGGAAAGACAACATACATCTCATCAAAATATCGAACGAATACCAAATTCACATGACTACTAATAGCAAGACTTCACCCATGTCCTCAGGAACAAACGTAACTACTCACAAAGCATATTCATGTTCATAATCAGAGGAGTAATAATATGAATAAAGGATCTGAACATATGATCTTCCACCAAGTAAACCAATTAGCATCAACTACAAGGAGTAATCAACACTACTAGCAACCCACAGGTACCAATTTGTGGTTTTGATACAAGATTGGATACAAGAGATGAAATAGGGTTTTGAGAGGAGATGGTGCTGGTGAAGATGTTGATGGAGATTGACCCCCTCCCGATGAGAGGATCGTTGGTGATGACATTGGTGATGATTTCCCCCTCCCGGAGGGAAGTGTCCCCGGCAGAACAGCTCCGCCAGAGCCCTAGATTGATTCCGCCAAGGTTCCGCCTCGTGGCGGCGGAGTTTCGTCCCGTAAGCTTGCCCACGATTTTTTCTAGGGTAAAAGTGATGATATAGCAGAAGATGGACGCCAGAGGCCCACCAGGCGGCCCAGGAGATAGGGGGCTGTGCCCTACAGGGGGGCGCCCCCTGTCTCCTGGACAGGGTGTGCCCCCCCTGGCCTATTTCTTTCGCTCATAAATTCTTATGAAATCCAAAAAGTTGTTTCGTGGAGTTTCAGGACTTTTGGAGTTATGCAGAATAGGTTTCCAACATTTGCTCCTTTTCCAGCCAGAATTCCAACTGCCGGCATTCCTCCTCTTCCGGGTAAACCTTGTAAAATAAGAGAGAATAGCCATAAGTATTGAGATATAATGTGTAATAACATCCCATAATGCAATAAATATTGATATAAAAGCATGATGCAAAATGGACGTATCAGGCGCTAGTCGAGGTCTTGGGCATAGAGGATTTACTGTGAATTTCTTCATGTATTTGGGGGTTACAAAGCGGCAATCCCTCCATTCCCGTGCCCATCTTCGTTCAATCCATTGAATGCATGATACGTCCATTTTGCATCATGCTTTTATATCGATATTTATTGCATTATGGGCTGTTATTACATGTTATGTCACAATACTTATGCCTATTCTCTCTTATTTTACAAGGTTTACATCAAGAGGGAGAATGCCGGCAACTGAGATTCTGGGCTGGAAAAGGAGCAAATATTGGAGACCTATTCTGCACAGCTCCAAAAGTCCTGAAACTCCACGCAAGTCATTTTGGGAATTAATAATAAATATTGAGCAGAAGAACTACCAGAGGGTGTCCACACCCTGGCCACGAGGGTGGAAGGCGCACCCTACCCCCTGGGAGCGCCCCCTGCCTCGTGGGCCACCTGGCAGCCCTCCCGTGCCCATCTTCTGCTATATGAAGTCTTTTACCCTGGAAAAAATCTTAGGCAAGCTTACGGGATGAAACTCCGACGCCACATGGTGGAACCTTGCCGGAACCAATCTAGGGCTCCGGCGGAGCTGTTCTGCTGGGGAAACTTCCCTCCGGGAGGGGGAAATCATCACCATCATCATCACCAATGATCCTCTCATTGGGAGGGGGTCAATCTCCATAACATCTTCACCAGCACCATCTCCTCTCAAACCCTAGTTCATTTCTTGTATCCAATCTTTGTACCAAAACCTCAGATTGGTACCTGTGGGTTGCTAGTAGTGTTGATTACTCCTTGTAGTTGATGCTAGTTGGTTTATTTGGTGGAAGACCGTATGTTCAGATCCTTAATGCATATTAATACCCCTCTTATTATTAACATGAATATGCTTTGTGAGTAGTTATGTTTGTTCCTGAGGACATGGGTGAAGTCTTGCTATTAGTAGTCATGTGAATTTGGTATTCATTGGATATTTTGATGAGATGTATGTTGTCTCTCCTCTAGTGGTGTTATGTGAACGTCGACTACATGACACTTCACCATTATTTGGGCCTAGAGGAAGGCATTGGGAAGTAATAAGTAGATGATGCGTTGCTAGAGTTACAGAAGCTTAAACCCTAGTTTATGCGTTGCTTCGTAAGGGGCTAATTTGGATCCACTTGTTTAATGCTATGGTTAGGTTTACCTTAATACTTCTTTTGTAGTTGCGGATGCTTGCAATAGGGGTTAATCATAAGTGGGATGCTTGTCCAAGAAATGGTAGTACCCAAGCACCGGTCCACCCACATATAAAATTATCAATGTAACGAACGCGAATCATATGAGCGTGATGAAAACTAGCTTACGATAATTTCCATGTGTCCTCGGGAGCGCTTTTCTCTATATAAGAACTTCTCCGGGCTTGTCCTTTGATACAAAAAGGATTGGGAAACCTTGCTGCACCTTATTTACTTTCATTGCTTGTTACCCGTTACAAATTACCTTATCACAAAACTATCTGTTACCGATAATTTCAGTGCTTGCAGAGAATACCTTACTGAAAACCGCTTGTCATTTCCTTATGCTCCTTGTTGGGTTTGACACTCTTACTTATTGAAAGGACTACAATAGATACCCTACACTTGTGGGTCATCAAGACTCTTTTCTGGCGTTGTTTCCGGGGAGTGAAGCGCCTTTCGTAAGTGGAACTTCGTAAGGAAACATTTATATAGTGTGCTGAAATTTACTGTCACTTGTTACTATGGAACATAATCCTTTGAGGGGCTTGTTCGGGGTATCTTCACCCCGACCAGTAGAGCAAAGAGTTGCTCCTCAACCTACTGAACCTACTGAAAATGTTTACTTTGAAATTCCTTTGGGTATGGTAGAGAAACTACTAGCTAATCGCTTTACAGGAGATGGGACATTGCATCCCAATTTGCACCTAATCTATGTGGATGAAGTTTGTGGATTGTTTAAGCTTGCAGGTATGCCCGATGATGTTGTCAATAAGAAGGTCTTCCCTTTATCTTTGAAGGGAGATGCATTGACATGGTATAGGCTATGTGATGATATGGGATCATGAGATTACAAACGATTGAAATTGGAAATTCACCAGAAGTTTTATCCTATGCATCTTGTTCATCGTGATCGTAATTATATATATAATTTTGGCCTCGCGAAGGAGAAAGCATCGCTCAAGCTTGGGGGAGGCTTAAGTCAATGTTATATTCATGTCCCAATCATGAGCTCTCAAGAGAAATGATTATTCAAAACTTTTATGCTAGGCTTTCTCTCAATAATCGCTCCATGCTCGATACTTCTTGTGCTGGGTCTTTTATGATGAAGACTATTGAATTCAAATGGGATTTATTGGAAAGAATTAAACACAACTCTTAAGATTGGGATATCGATGAAGGTAAAGAGTCAGGTATGACACCTAAGTTTGATTGTGTTAAATCTTTTATGGATACCGATGCTTTTCGTGGATTTAGCACTAAATATGGACTAGACTCTGAGATAGTAGCTTCTTTCTGTGAATCATTTGCTACTCATGTTGACCTCCGTAAGGAGAAGTGGTTTAAATATAATCCTCCCACTGAAGTAAAAGTAGTTACACCTATTAAAGTTGAAGAAAAGACTATCACTTATAATGATCCTATTGTTCCTACTACTTATGTTGAGAAACCACCTTTCCCTGTTAGGATAAAGGATCATGCTAAAGCTTCAACTGTGGTTCGTAAGAGTAATACTAGAACATATACACCACCTGAGCAAATTAAAGTTGAACCTAGTATTGCTATGGTTGAAGGTCTCTTGGATGATAATATTGATGGGCATGTTATTTATTTCTGTGAAGCAGCTGCTAGAATTGCTAGACCCGATGCTAAGAAACATAGACCTGTTGTAGGCATGCCTATTATTTCTGTCAAAATAGGAGATCATTGTTATCATGGCTTATGTGCTAGTGCTAGTGCAATACCTCATTCCTTATACCAAGAAAATATGCATGATATTGCACCTGCTGAGATAGAAGAGATTGATGTTACAATTAAGCTTTGCCAATAGAGATACTATTTCACCAATTGGGATTGTTAGAGATGTTTAAGTCTTGTGTGGGAAAGTTAAATATCCTGTAGATTTTCTTGTTCTTGGTTCCCCACAAGATGACTTTTGTCCCATTATATTTGGTAGACCCTTCTTGAATACTGTTAATGCTAAGATTGATTGCGAAAAGGATGTTATTACTATTGGTTTGGGGGATATGTCTCATGAGTTTAATTTTGCTAAGTTTCGTAGACAACCCCATGATAAAGAATTGCCAAGGATGAAATTATTGGTCTTGCCTCTATTGCCGTGCCTCCTAATGATCCTTTAGAACAATATTTGCTAGACCATGAGAATGATATGTTTATGAATGAAAGAAGGGAAATATATGAAGTATTCTTTAAACAGGGACCTATTTTGAAACACAACTTGCTTGTTGAAATCCTAGGGGATCCTCCTCCACCCAAGGGTGATCCCGTGTTTGAGCTTAAACAATTACCTGATACTCTTAAATATGCTTATCTTGATGAAAAGAAGATATATCCTCTTATTATTAGTGCTAACCATTCAGAGCAGGAAGAGGAAAGATTATTGAAAACTCTGAAGAAGCACCGTGCTGCTATTGGATATACTCTTGATGATCTTAAGGGCCTTAATCCCAGTCTATGTCAACACAAAATAAAATTGGAGGAAGACACCAAACCAGTCATTGATCACCAACGACGGTTAAATCCTAAGATGAAACAAGTGGTAACAAAGGAAATACTAAAGCTCCTTGAGGCAGGTATAATTTATCCTCTTGCTGATAGTTAGTGGGTAAGTCCTGTCCATTGTGTCCCTAAGAAGGGAGGTATTATTGTCGTTCCTAATGATAAAGATGAATTGGTCCTACAAAGAATTATTACAGGTTATAGGATAGTAATTGATTTCCGTAAGTTAAACAAAGCTACTAAAAAAGATCATTACCCTTTACCTTTTATTGATCAAATGCTAGAAATATTGTCCAAACATACACATTTTTGCTTTCTAGATGGTTACTCTGGTTTCTCTCAAATACCTATTTCAGCAAAGGATCAAGAAAAGACCACTTTTACTTGCCCTTTCGGTACTTTGGCTTATAGACGTATGCCTTTTGGTTTATGTAATGCACCTGCTACCTTTCAAAGATGCATGATGACTATATTCTCTGACTTTTGTGGAAAGATTTGTGAGGTATTCATGGATGATTTCTCCGTTTATGGATCCTCTTTTGATGATTGCTTGAGCAACCTTGAACGAGTCTTCCAGAGATGTGAAGATACTAGTCTCGTATTGAATTGGGAGAAGTTCCACTTTATGGTTAATGAAGGCATTGTCTTGGGGCATAAAATTTCTGAAAGAGGTATTGAAGTTGATAAAGCTAAGGTTGATTCTATTGAAAAGATGTCGTGTCCCAAGGACATCAAATGTATAAGAAGTTTCCTTGGTCATGCCGGTTTTTATAGGAGGTTCATTAAGGACTTCTCTAAAATTTCTAGGCCTCTGACTAATCTATTACAAAAAGATATTCCTTTTGTCTTCGATGATGATTGTGTAGAAGCATTTGAAATGCTTAAGAAAGCTTTGATTTCTGCACCTATTGTTCACCCACTTGATTGGAATTTACCCTTTGAAATTATGTGTGATGCCAGTGATTATGCTGTAGGTGCTGTTCTAGGACAAAGAGTTGATAAGAAACTAAATGTTATTCAATATGCTAGTAAAACTCTAGACAGTGCCTAGAGAAATTATGCTACTACTAAAAAAGAATTCTTAGCAGTTGTATTTGCTTGTGATAAGTTCAGACCTTATATTGTTGATTCTAAAATAACTGTTCACACTAATCATGCTGCTATTAAATACCTTATGGAAAAGAAAGATGGTAAACCTAGACTTATTAGATGGGTTCTATTGCTACAATAATTTGATTTTCATATTATTGATAGAAAGGGAGCTAAGAACCCCGTTCTAGACAACTTGTCTAGGATAGAGAATGTTCTTGATGACGCACTACCTATTAATGATAGCTTACCTGATGAACAATTAGCGGTCATAAATGCTTCTCGTACTGCTCCATGGTATGCTAATTATGCTAATTACATTGTTGCTAAATTTATACCACCTAGTTTCACATACCAGCAAAAGAAAAGGTTCTTCTTTGATTTAAGACATTACTTCTGGGATGACCCACACCTTTATAAAGAAGGAGTAGATGGTGTTATTAGATGTTGTGTACCTGAGCATGAATAGGAACATACCCTACGCAAGTGTCACTCCGAGGCATATGGAGGACACCACGCTGGAGACAGGACTGCACATAAGGTATTGCAATCCGGTTTTGATTGGCCTACTCTCTTCAAAGATGCCGGTAAGTTTGTCTTGTCTTGTGATGAATGTCAAAGAATTGGTAATATTAGTAGACGTCAAGAAATGCCAATGAATTATTCTCTTGTTATTGAACTATTTGATGTTTGGGTCTTTGTTTATATGGAACCGTTTCCTTCCTCTAACGGATATACACATATTTTAGTTGCTGTTGATTACGTTAGTAAGTGGGTAGAAGCTATTCCAAGTAGTAGTGTTGATCATAACACCTCTATTAAGATGCTTAAAGAAGTTATTTTTCTGTGGTTTGGAGTCCCTAGATACCTAATGAATGATGGTGGTTCACATTTTATTCATGGTGCTTTTCGTAAAATGCTTGCTAAGTATGACGTTAATCATAGAATTGCATCTCCATATCACCCTCAGTCTGGTGGTCAAGTAGAATTGAGTAATAGAGAGCTTAAATTAATTTTGCAAAAGACTGTTAATAGATCTAGAAAGAATTGGTCCAAGAAACTTGATGATGCATTATGGGCTTATAGAACTGCATATAAAAATCGTATGGTTATGTCTCCATATAAAATGGTTTATGGAAAAGCATTTCACTTACCTCTTGAACTAGAACATAAGGCATATTGGGCTATTAAAGAGCTAAATTATGATTTCAAACTTGCCGGTGAGAAGAGGTTATTTGACATTAGCTCACTTGATGAATGGAGAACCCAGGCTTACGAGAATGCCAAACTGTTTAAAGAAAAAGTTAAAGATGGCATGAACAAAGGATACAAAAGCGTGAGTTTAATGTAGGTGATTATGTTTTGCTTTTCAATTCTCGTTTAAGAATTTTTGCAGGAAAACTTCTGTCTAAATTGGAAGTCCCTTATGTTATCGAGGAGGTCTATCATTCCGGTGCCAGAAAAATCAACAACTTCGAAGGCACGTATCCAAAGGTGGTCAATGGTCAAAGAATCAAACATTATATCTCAGGTAATCCTATAAATGTTGAAACTAATGTTATTGAAACCGTAACCCCTGAGGAATACATAAGAGACACTTTCCAGAACGTTTCAGACTCCGAAAAGGAATAGGTATGTGGTACGGTAAGTAAACCGACTCCAAAACAGTTCTAATAGCAATTTTTCTCTGTTTTGGAATATTTAATAAAATAGGAAAATAAGAAGTAGTCCGGGAAGGACACGAGGCATCCACGAGGGTGGAGGGCGCGCCCTACCACCCTGGGCGCGCCCCCTACCTCGTGGGCACCTCGTGTGCTCTCCGGACTCTGTTTTCTTGCACGTTCCTTCTTTTGGTCGGTAAAAATTCATTATAGAATCTCCCGAAGGTTTTGACTACCGTATCACGCAAATATCCTCTGTTTCTGTTTCAAGCCATTTCTACCACAGAGTAGAGCAATATGTCGTCCCAAGATTCGAAGGGAGAAAGCTATGTGGCCGATTACCTTGCAGACCCTAAGGTCTACAGGGACGTGGAGCATTATGGCTTGACCACTGAGGAAGAAGAAGACTACGAGCCTAAAGGAAAGGAGGAGATGAGCTCAGATGAAGATGAAGTCCCCTTACCTCAACCTGGGGACATGCATGTGCAGTTTAAAAAGTCAAGCCTCCCTGATAGAGCAAAGAAACCAAAGATCGAGTTTATCGCTTTTCGTCTCTTGTAGGAGAACAAACATGAACTATGCAAAAGGATATTAAGCCTTGAGTAGGAGATCGATGATTTGAGGGAGCAAAATTCCATTCTCAAGCGCAAATTAAGGAAGAAGCCTACATCATTAACAACTCCACCTTCTTCACCAGCAAAAGAGACATAATCACATGGGTATGGGTACTCCCCTTGGCAACTACCAAGCTTGGGGGAGGTGCCCAGGTATCGTATCAGCATCACACTGCTATCTTTACCTTTTTTTAGTTCGATCCTTTTAGTAATATCTTGATCTAGTAGAATAAAGTTTTGGTATGATTTAGTTTTGAATTTTGCTATATGATCCCTCTATGTAATCGAGTCCGTGAGCTATATATATAATAAAGATTAGTGTTGAGTCAAGGGCTTTGCTATCTTGCTATGATCTTGAAAGAAAGAATAAAAAGAAATTAAGAGATAATATTGATCTTATGGAGAGTAATGACTTCACATATAAAGAGTATGATACATAAAAGTTGTTGAGAGTTGACAAACATAGTTTTGGTCATCGTTGCAATTAATAGGAAGTAATAAAGAAAGAGAGGTTTTCACACATAAATATACTATCTTGGACATCTTTTATGATTGTGAGCACTCATTAAAGTATTACATGCTAAAGAGTTGATGTTGGACAAGGAAGACAACGTAATGGGTTATGTTCTCTCATATCTAAATTAAAGTATATTGTCATGGATCATCCAACATGTTGGGCTTGCCTTTCCCCTTCATGCTAGCCAAATTCCTTGCACCAACTAGAGATACTACTTGCGCTTCCAAATATCCTTAAACCCTGTTTTGCCATGAGAGTCCACCATATCTACCTATGGATTGAGTAAGATCCTTCAAGTAAGTTATTTTTTAGTTTCTGATTTGTGCCCACTGGAGCAGTCACAAAAATACGTTTGAAAAAACTTATCTGTATATATCCGACACAAAACGATACTGTGACCCAGTAACTCAGGAAAAATAATATGTCAATGAAAAATTTAAAATCTTGTAGTACATCAGTACTAATAACTCTCAGACGTTAGTACAAGGCTGAGTACACATCAATACTGATATAATTTCTGATTTGTGCCCGCTGAAGCAGTGACATTATTATTTAAACCATTTGATAATCCTTTTGAATGCAGTGACAAATAAATTTGAAAAAACTTATCTGGATATATCTGACGCAAAACGCTACTGTCAACTAGTAATTCAGCAACAAAAAAAATGCCAAGGAAAAATATAAACTCTTGTAGTACATCAGTACTGATAAATCTCAGTCGGTAGTACAAAAGGCATAGTAAAACAAACACACCAGTTAACGACTCAAAAAAAATCGTTTTGAAAAAACAAAGCTATGCCTGCTCATGCCAGTCCCAATTCAGAACACCATCAGTACATGAAAATAATTACCTCAAGCAAAATGCGAATATAATACATCCTGTACTGGTGAAAATCTAATTTATCTGTAAAAACTACTCACAGATTATCTTGATATAAACAATCCTTTAAAAAAATACAAAAATTGTTTTAAAAAAACATTAGCACCACACATGGTCTCACTGGTATTTGGTACGTTCAATTGCACTTCAATCACCAATCCGAGTGTGACAGTAGAGGAGCTCAGACCTCCATCAACACCGACGCTGACACGTGCAAGAGGGATAAGCAGCTGATAAGTACAGCTTGACTATACGAATCGGTGCCATAGTAAAATACCATCATCACCACCGCAGAGACGTGCAAGTGGGATTTGGCAGGTCATAAGTACAGCTTGACAAGACTAGTCAGTTCAATAGTAAAAACTATTTCACATGGACGGTTAGTTATTCCACACCACCATCCGTGCCACCCACTGAGAGGTTGACACAAGGGACTGCAAACGATGACCCCACGCCACAACACCCACTACACACACGACCCCGAACGAACCGCCTCCTGCAAAATCCCCGTCCACGCACTGCACAAAATCCCATTCTCTTCCACCTCTCCCTCGTTCCCACAAACCACCATTGCCGCTTCCATTTCCACTGAACACAAACCAAAAACTTCTCTCTCCAAAGCCCACGGTCGCTGGAGGAAGGCCATGGCGGAGGAACCGTCCGCCAAGCGTCATCATGCCGAGACGTCGGACAAGAGGAGCAACCTCGTCGACATTAACGTCCCCGGCGAGAAGCGCGAGTACACAACAACCCTCAAAGGGGTTGAGCTCCACTGCAACGAGACGCTGGAGATCGTCTGCACCAGCGTACCAGAAAAGGCCGACGAGGTGATCTCCAGGATTTGGAGGATGCTTGGCTGCAGGGTTCGTAGGATCGTCGGCGTTGGTGTGCACTACACCAACGAAGATGAACCTCCCCAGAAGGCAGCAGTCCTGCAGTTGTGCGTCGACGAACTCTACTTGGTGTACCACATCGCAGCGGCCACAAAATGGTGAGCAATCTTACTCATTTGCCCTGCATATGGTTTATCTCTTTTATTAGTACTGTATCCTAAAAAATTAATCACACTTGCTTTCCCAACTAGATGTACTAGTGTGGTTTGTGAAAAGTGGATGCACTACTGCATTTTCTCAAGTAGATATACTATAAAATGTATTTATGAACCTGATGCAATGGATTACTGTTTGGAAAATCTAGCGGAAGATTAAATTCTGAAGTTGATCGACTAGTGAAGTTTCTGAAGTTGATACATAGATTAGTCTATGTACTCGATGTATTAAAAAAGATGTTTCTGAACATGATGTAGTGATGTATTTTCTGAATTTGATCTAATGTTATTTTTGTAAGAAAAAAACTAAGGACTTGGTGAAGCACTGGTTCTCTGTTATCCCATTTCAACCAGAATAGACTAGACTAGTACCAATGCACAACATACAACATTAATGGAAACTATGTATAATCCAAGAAGAAGAATAACATGATGTACTTAATTTAATTTCAGAACTTTCTTTACTAGTTTTTGAAGTACATTCATCCATTGTTTATCCTACATAAAAAACTACTTCATGGATTAATTGCTTGTACAACAAAAACAAAAATGAATAATTCAAACATCAAAGTAATGCTAGATATTCAAAATGTCTCTGCCCTTGCAGGCCCAAGCGCCTGACCGAGATGCTGCAGCATGAGAAGTTGTTCACATTTGTCGGTTTCAGCATTGAAAGTGACAAAGAGAAGCTGAAGTTGTCCGGTATGGAGATCAACCCCAACAAGTTCATCGACATTCAGCGCAAGTGGAGAGTTCCATACACCGAAAACGAGTACGACTCCTTGACTGATGTTGCAGCGAGCGTCATCCACCCATTCTACAAAGGCATGAAGAACAAGATCAACATGCAGGAAGACAACAAACTGTGGGGGACCAGCGAGCTGCCAGCCAACCTCATCGAGTACGCAGGAGTAGATGCGTACGCCGCGTACAATTCATGGTTCATGATCGACTACATCACGGATGGTTCGGAATATGCGAAAGAGCGGGAGGCTGAAAACTTCTACGACCGCCCCTATTGCCCCTTTGCTGGATGAAGATAACATCAGAGCCTGCCTTCGTTTTACTTCCGCTTGTGCTTGCCTTTTATCTTCTTGTTTCAAATTAGTAGTTTGCTCTTGTTGGGTTGAACCAGTATGATTATGTCGTGCTTGTCATATTTGAACAAGTTTAGTTGCGTCATCAAGTACAATGTTTTGCTTATCTCATTATATAAGTTTGGTTTTGTAGCTTCATATGTTGTTAATCCATCATTTCAAAAATTCAAAAAGTAGCTTCTGAATGGAACGTTGTCGTTGCTCTAAAGTACTAGTTATGATGCAACTAATCACACAACGTTGTTCCGTGTTAGTACAACTCAATACACTAGATCGGCCAGTACATTCTTACTACAATAAAAAGTACAAAAGAAGCATCAGGTCGTAAGCGCTACTATGAATGCACTATCAGTACAACTTAGTCTACACGCAAGTACCATAGTTCTGAAAATGACACCAGAACACACCTGAGAATAATCACAAAAACAAACACAAAAAAGAAGGCAAAAAACTCAAATGAAAAAGACTACACTCACACAAAACTGACAAGAACTAGAACAACAAGTATCAGTCTACTGGTGGAGTCAAGTACTAGATTCAAAACAAACAAAAACATGACCGCCCAAGGTCAGGCGCAGGCCCTGACAATGCTAGATACTTGAACTCGAGCCTGTGGGCGAATCCCTAGTAATCCGCACAACACAGGACCCGCCGACCAGGGCCCACAGGTCAAGAGAGAGGGCGAGCGTCGTGTATAAGCGCTCAGGTAAGTGTTCAGAGGAGTTCGACTGGTGAGCCTTCGCTGCGCTTATAAACAGGTCCAGAGCCCCCTCGACTAGCGAGGTGGGACTAAACCTAGAGCACGCGCGAACGACGCACTGCATAGCCGCGCGGACGAGCTATCTGGGCCGAAAAACGGCCCAATAGCCTACATCGTCAACAAAACACCCCACCAATAAGCCCAGGTATACAAACCAGATGGCGGGACAAAGAAAAATAAACTACAAGAAAAATGTTTGTCAATTAACCTGTACAAGAAAAAAGGAAAAAAATATATGATACAAAAACAATGAACCTCTAAAAAAGAACAGAACTTAATAGCCTATCTGTTAAATGTACATAATTTAAAAAACCGAATTGAATATTACTTTCAAGTTCACCTACTAAAACTCAAAAAGTTCAAAACATATAATGTTTGTCAATTATGCTAAATTTCTTATTTATATAAAATCTGACAAGTTCAACTACTAAAGCTGAAAAAGTTCAAGCGTATAATGTTTGTCAATTATGCTAAATATCTTATTTATAGAAAAACCGACAAGTTCAACTACTAAAAATCTAAAAGTACAAAACATATAATGTTTGTCAATTATGCTAAAATTTCCTATTTATATACAATCTGATAAGTTCAACTACTAAAAACTATAAAAGTTCAAACATATAATGTTTGTCAATTATGCTAAATTTCCTATTTATGTAAAAACTGACAAGTTCAACTACTAAAATTCAAAAAGTTCAAATAGAATATATTTGTCAATTCTGCTAAATTTCTTATTTATATAAAATATGTCCACACCACAACGAACAATCCGGTCGTAAATTAATCTCAAACACCCAACCTAAGTTATAAAAAAATCAGTTCAAAACATACATACGACAACAGTACTGAAAGAGCAGGATCAGTCAGGCCACTCGCACCACTGTGACATCAAATTTCAAACCTGTGAGTTGTATGAAATTACAATTCAGTTCACACAGTACTAAAACATAAGTGCACTAAAAATGCGAACACAAAAACTAGCCAGGCCTAACCTAGGTTGGTATAGATGAAAATAAAATAAGTACATCTTTTGAGCAACAACTCCAAGGGCACTGAAAAAATGTTTTGACATAAACTAGTGTATAAATACTTCAATAGAAAAAACAATGCTTAAACATCCACACGGAAAAACATCACAGAGCCATACGTCACCTAAAGAGTGCAAAAATACCATCATCACCACCGCAGAGACATCCAAGTGGGATTTAGCAGATTGTAAGTACAGCTTGACAAGACTAATCAGGGCAGTAGTAAAAAAAATTTGTCTTGGACGGTTAGTTCTTCCAGGCCACCACCCGCGCCACCGACTGGGTGGTTGCCACGACGCACTGCAGAACGGCGACCCCCACGACCACTACACCCACGTCCCCGACGAACCGCCTCCAACACACCACCGTCGACGCACTCCAAAAATACCCCATTGTCTTCCATCTCTGCCTCATTCATAGAACCACCATTGCCGCTTCCATCTACACTGCACACAAACCAAAAACTTCTCCCCAAAGCCCACAGTCGCCGGAGCAAGGCGATGGCGGAGGAACTGTCCGCCAAACGTCACCATGGCGACACTTTGAACAAGAGCAGCAACCTCGTCGACATTCACGTCCCCGGGGAGAAGCACGAGTAATGGAACCAAAACCAGATGCATGAACCCTAGCCACATGCCGACTCTCGAACAATTTAGCGCAATCTTCAACCTCTCTCAACGAACATCGCACAGTTAAGTTCAATTTCCGTTGGTCACCTTCATCCAAGGCAACTTTTCCAGTATTGCCTCCCACCGGCTTAACCGGACTCCTAACGCTAGTAGGCTGTAAATGAAAACAAAAAAGCCACACCTTAAAAAATGAATATAGAAAACAAAACAAGCAAATGAATGCAAGTAAAAAAAAGATTGCACAAGGTCAACTATTAAAACAACATCAGTACCACACCCTCAATTGATGCAAACAATAATCAGCCTCACCTGGCCGCAAATACCAGCCCAAACACAATTAAATAGTTGCAAGTACGACTAGTAGGTCACATGCAGTACAAAAACACATACCACTGCAAACAATGAATATAGAAAACAAAACAAGCATATGAATGTTAGTAAAAAAAAGAGATTACACAAGTTCAACTATTAAAACAACATCAGTACCACCCCTCGATTGATGAAAACAATGACCAGCCTCACCTGGCCAGCATGCCAGCACAAACACAAATTAAAAATCATTGCAAGTACAACTAGCAAGTCACATGCAGTACAAAACACATACCACTGCAAATTCATCTTCTGAATCAACTTTAATGTCATCTTCTTCAGATGCAGCATCTTCAGCTTCAACACGAGCACGCTTCTTCCCACCTTTGTTCACCTTTGCAGGATGAACTTTACGCTTCTTACTTTTTTTCAACAAAGACCGCTCTTGAAGAGGAGAAGAAGAAGGCTTCTTATTTGTCAAACCTCGTGGACTACGACGAACAACGGAGCCACCAAGTTTGCTTGGACCAATTTTCATAGCAACATTATCCGCATCACCTTTTCTACTACCAGGTTGGGGACCAGCTTTCACACGTGGGCTACGCCTATGTGTGCCGTCAGCATTTCGATCTGACAACTTCCTCTTCAAAATAGCTTTCTTCACCTTAACTCCATCACGATCAAAAGTTTGCGCCAACCGAGTTTGCATCAAGTTTGTCTTCATAGGCAAGTCACTTCCATGAGATCCGGCATGAACAGTTGATAAACATGCATCACCACCTTCATCGCCTACACATTTAGGAGCTTGAGCAACATCAACATCACTTTCTGGCACACAGGCAGCCTTTTGACGCCGTTCCAATTCCTTCCTCTTTTGGAATTCATACTTCTTCTTTCTTATCCTTTCATCCTCAAGCTGCAACTGCATAGGAACATCCTCAGCTTGGGTTACAGGCTCAGTGCCATCAACACTTTGAGATTGAGTAACAGACAACTGCAAGCTGCCATCACCATCATCAACATTTAGTGAATACATCCCATCATTAATATCTTTAACAACATCAGAAATGTCCTCTGGAACACCATGGCTGTCATTAACTGCATAAACCAATAACATAACCACGCACATAAAAAATTGAAACACAATTAACATTGCAGACACAAAAATAAATAAAACGCATACCATCAGACACAAACAAAAAGGAACAACTAATGAAACCAAGCATATATATGTATTAAAGGCTGATAAAAAAAGAGAAAATATAAGGGAAACGCCAGCAACATTCGCAAGTTTTTCTAGAGGATTTGGTGTCTCAAAAATAACATTCACAAGATCTTGAAAGTGTTCTGATTTCTCAGAATCAGGAGGCACCGGCACTCCAACATCTGCAACAACATCATAATTAGCAAAAAAGCACAAAAACAATCAGTCAGTTCAACTATGTGAACACTACAAGTTCACCTGAATAAAACAAAATATGAACCCACCACTTGCAGAACAAAACTTCAGAAAACACAACTCTTTCACCACCATACTAGTTCTTCACTGACTACTACAATCTATTCAAAATGTGAGGACATCAGTTCAAAATACACGTGGTGATAAGTACTACAAACTATCTGCCGGTTGCATCAACTGCCAAAACCATACGCACCATACAATCCAGGACAAAATTAACACATATCAAAATACATACAACTTATAAAGTCGATACGGCAAACAACTGTACACCCTAAAAACCAGATCCGTTAGAACATCATCCAAAATACAGGGAAAATCACTTGCATTCAATTTGTCCGGACTGGATGATGTACCCATTGAAATCTACAGTCCTAAAATCTGCCAAACCATATCTGCAAGACACATGAACAACAATTAGGGATTTGAACTATTTCAGAAATGAAGTCCGCCATAGAAAAAGAAAAACTCTTACCAGCAAACACAAAATCCGCCACGCAAATCTAGTATCACTGCCGCCAAACGGTCGTTCAACAGCAAAGGAACCCTAGCGAGTGCAGCCTGGGACAGCAAAGAGAGCAACAGATTAGAAATAGAGGGAAAATCTGAACATGACAGGACGCAAGCAAAAGTTAATGGCAGAGCAAAAAGGAACGAAACAGAGCACCCGGACCTCCACCCCTGGGGTTGAACCCTCCGGCCGACGCTCCCGCAGTGAAACAGGAGTAGCAACTCCCCCTCCGAGAAAAGAAGAGGGGAACGAAGACGGAGCCAATTTGGGGACGGGAGAGGAGCGGAACGGGAAAGATCGGAGGTTAAAAGGTGAGTGGGAGGGTTAAAAGATGAGTGGGAGAAAACGGACGTCTAAAGCCCACAACCGTGGCGAAGCCCACTATCTCTGGCCAGTTACAAAAGATAATACCAATAATCAAATACAAAATAAAAAATTAATATAGATGGAGAAAACAAATGGCTAAAGTACAAATAATAACTCACATCAGTACAGAAAAAATTATCAAAAAAGTACAAATGAAAAAATAATTCATAACGGTGCTGGTTATTCCCCTAAAAAATAAAGATAAGATAATGGGGGCAAGTCATGTTACGGACTCACCTCCGCATGCGATGCCGCGGCACGCCGCGTCGTCGCTTGCTATGGCTCGTTCCTAGCTCGGCATCGCTGGGATGGGGGAGGGCGGGCCCGACCACACCTCCCCCACACCCCCCGTCTCGGCCTCGCGCTAACGCGGGAGTGCACTCGTTTTGACAAGCGCATTGCAGTTATTCTGTTCCCCCCCATGCACCCACACCCCTAAGATAGATAAATGGGGCAAAGTCCATACAAGGAAGATGTGTCAGTACAACTATGCCCCTCGGTACGGTTCGGTGCGGGGGCAAGTCATGTTTCCCCCCCCCCACGCACCCACACCCCTAAGATAGATAAATGGGCAAAGTCCATACAAGGAAGATGTGTCAGTACAACTATGTCCCTCGGTACGGTTCGGTGCGGGGGCAAGTCATGTTCCCCCCCCCCCCACGCACCCACACCCCTAAGATAGATAAATGGGGCAAAGTCCATACAAGGAAGATGTGTCAGTACAACTATGCCCCTCGGTACGGTTCGGTGCGGGGGCAAGTCATGTTTCCCCCCCCCCCCCACGCACCCACACCCCTAAGATAGATAAATGGGGCAAAGTCCATACAAGGAAGATGTGTCAGTACAACTATGCCCCTCGGTACGGTTCGGTGCGGGGGCAAGTCATGTTTCCCCCCGCCCCCACCCATAAGATTGATAAATGGGGCAAAGTCCATACAAGGAAGATGTGTCAGTACAACTATGCCCCTCGGTACGGTGCGGTGCGGGGGCAAGTCACGACCCTCAGTATTATATAAAAACAAACAAAAGAGAAAAATAAAAAAGAAAAAAATTGACAGCCCAAGGACAAAAAAGTACCAATCCAAGATACTGGTATAGTCTAGTGCTAGATCCCAAAAACAACCAAATATGAAAAAACTGACCTCCCAATGGCAAAAAAGTACCAGTCCAAGTTACTGGTCTAGTCAAGTACTAGATAAAAAATAAGAAAAATTGACCGCCCAAGGACAGGAGCAGGCCCACACACGCATGGGCCTGCCGTGCAGGGCCCACAGGTCGACCAAGAGATAGCGAACGCCGTGTATAACCGCTCTGGTAAGTGTTCATATGAGTTCAACTAATGAGCGTCAGCTGCGCTTATAAACAGGCCGAGCCCCCTCGACTAGCGAGGTGGGACTAAACCCAGAGCGCACACGCATGCCGTGCTCCACAGTCGCGCGAGAGAAACTATTCGGGCCGAATAAAATGACTCAGGTCGATGGCCCAACAAAGTACTTCGCCCCATAACAAAAATCCAGTAGATCACGCACGAAAAAAAATAAAAAATGAAGATAATTTTTTTAAAAAACCTAGTTAATAAACAAAAATATTGTAAAAAGTTCAAACACATCTTAATGGTAAGAACTATATATATATATATATATATATATATATATATATATATATATATATATATATATATGAGACCGTAAATAAAAATTTCAGGAACGAATTTACAAAAAAAAAATCAACTACTACAATTCAAAAGGGTTCAAGTACAAAATAAAAATAAGTACTGAGCAGCGAAGATTAATTTTTTTTATTTTATGAAATACTAAAACTATCATTGTTCATCTATTAAAATGGAAAAAAACGTTCTCCAGAATTCATGTAAAAAAGTAAGGAAAAAAATATTATACAACAAACTAATTTGATCGGTAATTGACAAACTAAAATAGATCAGTACTATCATTAAAAGGATGTAAGTCCAGCAAAACTCAAATAACAAAAAAACGGTTCTAAAAAACTCATCAGCATATAGCACCGTCTGCGAGTTATGAACATGAAAAATATATTAGTCAAAACAAAGGATGCCCATAAGTTCAACTAAAGAAATTGTTCCATAACTAATATGAACAATGTAACAAAAAAAACACTTATAGATGAGCAGAACAATAGGAATAACATTACATAACTAGTTCCATACCATTCTGATAATACCATACAATTCAACCATCTCACATGCAAAATGTTTTAAAAGAAAAAAAATACTGCAACATAATCAGACACACACAAAATCTCGCAAAACCGGCGTCATTTGCCACATTTAAACATATAGCACATAGATTCTGAGCGTCAGAGAGTCGTCTTCTCTCGAGAACATAACCATAACCACATCACCATCCTCATATCCAGATTCAGCAACAAACTCCTTCCACCCAGTAGTTAGGTTGATGCAACCATCAAAGTCGATGTGGTAGGCAACATCCATCAACTGATACCCATTCTTGTCTGAAGCCTCCATCTTCAGAACACTGGAACTAGGAGCAACAATCTTGATCCTCGATGACATTTTCTGCAAATGGGCATGGGAGTACAAAACAAAATGAACACCTGACATAACTGAATTTTTACACAGATATAGGAACGATTTGCATAACAAACTAAAATGGAAAAAATCTGAACCAAAACAATAACACAAAACTAACTAGACATGTGAACTGACTAAACTGAAGAAATATACAAATCAATACACCTACAGTAAAAACATCTATTCATAAACAGATCAGGGATTATACAAAAAATGGTTAAAATACTGCTAAGTAATGAACAAATACACATAGAAATCCGTACTGTTAAAATCTCACGAAACCAAATTAAAAAAATATAGACAAGCTATTCATTAGAAAAAACTGCATATCCAGTCCATGGGATTCAAACAGAAATCATCAAGAAAGTAGGAACCAAAACGAATAGAAACACATACCCATGATTCCTTCAAGTCACCATCCGTCAGGCGACAAACATAGGGTGTACGAAACCCATGGTTGCTGTACAGCAAACAAGAAAGTTGCCCGCGCCGCTGACTCTGAGTGAGCTCCAAACCAGACTCATACACACAGCCGTCAGCTATGTGCGCCATCTTTGCCAGGCATCCGCATGAACAATCCTCCATGGAACACACAGGAATAGAGAAAAAGGCAACGAACAGAAGAGAGAGGAACCTAGATCTGATACTGGAAGAAGGAAGAAAAGGGAGTGGGAAGACTTGGCCACACACCACACATACATGGATAGCGTTTATAGTCAGGGACACTCGCAGATTATAAAAATAATAAATAGGAAGATGGGCAGCCAGCTGGTAGGAAATAGTTATTACACAAGCCATGCAACATTTGACCGCAAATCAGTACAACTTCAGAAAATCAAGCAGTTCAAAGGTGCACATGTCGAACATATGTAGACAAAACAACACATTCAGAGACAAAAACAAGTTGAATTCATTTAGTCATTCGGACATCTGCTCCCCCACAACAAAAATCTTAAAAACATAATGTTCACTACTTCAGTCATAACGATCAAAGAAACGACGCCATTTTGCCCTGGTGGATGGATGTGGAGCCGTGGCTGCTCTCGCCCTAGCCCAACTAATGATCTGAATATGGTTCCTTCCCCTGCCCTCTGGGAAAAGAAGATCCAATTCATTGGAGTTGCAAGTATCCATCACCTCACGCGCAAGCCGTCTGTTGAACTCTGCCTCCAGTTCCTCCTCGGCAGCACGTCGCGCCATCTGCCTGCGCCTGCGCCTCCTCCTCCTCCTTTGCTTCGCTACTGCAGCCATCACATCTTTGGCGTCCCCCTCCTCCTCTGTGACCTCTCCCAGCTCAGGATCCATCCCCCCTTTTCTTTGGTTGCAGCTCATAGAATGAAACTGACAGAGGGCTCGGGCTTTATAATCAAAGTGCAGAGCCATCAGTGCGGCTCCAATGTCAACACACAGTAATAAAAACTTTGACATGCAGCAGTCCAACTACGCATACGACAGCAATTCAAAACAACACTGAAAAACACGCAAATTAATTACGCAGTTTGACCAGATTACAAGAAATTGCAGCTTACAGTCAGCCGCCATACACCACCTCCGCCAACGACAAAATAGCATGGGAATCCGAGGTAGAAACAACCAAAAAAGCAAAATTAACAACGCAATTCTTTTCATACAGTCCTTATATCTCTCCCTGCAATGCCAATTCGAACGTAAAAAAACAGAAAAAGAAGAGCAGAATTCCATGGCAGGCATCGAAAACGAACAAGAACACCAAAACTTGTAATCATGAATTACAGAGGAAAATAATCTCAAAAAACCATAACGTACCGATAAATTCTCACATCAAAAACGACAAACATGACATAATTTGAGGTCCGCGAACACCACAGTAAAACACTGACGCCAAAAAACACGTCCGCCGCCAAAATGACCACGCCGTCACCTCCGGTGACTACAAATCGCAAAACACATCCAGATGAGCGCGCGCACATGCGGAACCCCTTTACGTGTCTCCTCTAGCAACGAATGGCCCGCAACAACGCGCCGGAGAACGGACGGAAGCTCAAGTTGCATCCCCTGTTTCTGTCTGTCGTGCACGCAGGAACATCAGTTCTTGTTGAAAAACACGTCAGTCCAACCTGTGAACTACGTCAGTACAGAAAGGGTAACAAAATAATATTCTGTTACGCGTAACAGAATAGCCCAGATGTATATATATATATATATATATATATATATATATATATATATATATATATATAGGGTGGGTCTATTATGATAACACCCCTTAAGACCTTATTCTGCACACTATTTTCTTATTCTGCTAACACCCCGCCACCCGACACGCGCTAACCTAGCGAATAGAAAAATCCACCGGCTGCCCACCACTCCCCTCTCGAACCCCACTCCTCCACAAACCTCCCTCCACGATACCCCACCCCACCACCACCTGCCTCCTTCTCCCACCGGCCGGCGCCGCCCCGCCTCCTCCTCCCACCAGCCGGCCCCGCCCCGCCTCCTCCTCCCACCAGCCGGCCCCGCCTGCTCCCCACCGCCACCTTCTCCTCGATCCCCCACCCCACCTTCTCCCCTCACCGTCGCCTCCCAGCAAGCCACCGCCCCGGCCACCACCCCCCGCACGGTGCCCCCCATCTTCTTCCCCGCACCATCGCCCCGGCCATCACCCCCTCCCCTTCGCCAGATCCGACGCGACCTCTGCCCCTCCCGCGCCGTCCCACCCCTCCTTCGCCAGATCCGACGCGGCCGCGTCCCCTTCCATGCCACCCCACCCCTCCTTCGCTAGATCCGACGCGGCCGCGTCCCCTTCCGTGCCGCCCCACCCTCCCTATGCCGGGTCCGACACGCCCACGGCCACGACCCCTCCCCGCCGGATGCGAGCGCCGCAACCTCCGACGAGGTTCCTCGTTGTCAAATCTGAACCATGACGAGCTCACCATGGTTCCGCCGCGCCGCGCCGCGGTGCCGTCGTAGTTCCTTCGTTGGGAGCCGTTGCAGTCCACCGGCGACGCGCTTGCAGCTCGCCGTCCTGGGACAATCCCGCAGCGGAACTCTGCTATCCGCGCTGTCCCGCTCCCCTCTCTTCTCACTACCTCCGGCTGTAGTGTGTGGGTGTCGTGGGTGCTGCACCAGTACAGTTCGCCGGGGACGCATGGTGCAGTGCAACTCGCCGTGCGGTGCGGCTCAGAGTAGTTTCCCCCATTTTTTCTGGATTTTCCATGTGCAGCTCAACCAGATCCCGCGAGCAGTGCGCTGCGCGCCCTGTGTGGTTCATCCATGACCACCGCGGGAGGTCACCATCACTGGTGTCGTGACTTCGAGCAGATGGCCGGTGGAGCAGCCCACCTTGCACTGCAGCATGGCGTTTCCACCGCGCCGACGAGACAGCAAGCCACAAGCATCGTGTGCGTGCAGTTCATTTTGTGTATGCTTGCAAAATGTGATGTGTGTATGCGTGCAGTCCACCCCCTCGGTCATCTGTTTATTTTTTGAGATGACAAAAATGTATTGTCACATGTGGTGGTTTCACTTCTTTTGAAAAATTATTGCAGTGTGGTGCGTGTATGCGTGCAGTGCGATGTGTGTATGCATGCAGTGGCTGATGTGCTTCCCTTTGTAAAACAATAACAAAACATCGCAAAAGAAGTTTGTTTTATTTTAGATGTAGTTCATGTGGTTCATTAACTTTGACCATGTGGTCCACATAAGTCCAAAAAGAAGTAAGAAAAAAGACAAAAATGTCATGGGATTCAATTTGGCTCGTAGCAAAAAAGAAAAAAACCACGTGCAGTTCCTTATGTTGATACTGCAGTGCGGTTTTCCATCTGATGTAGTGTCGGTGCTCATCACATGCAGTTTGGTTCATCCGAAGTGAAAAATGAAAATACACAATAACAAATTGAAAAAGAAAAATTGTGCAGTCCGCTAGCCCGTCTGATGCAGTGCGGTTTTCTGTCTAAAATCAGTGCGGTTTTCTTACTCGTCTTCAAAAATTTACGTCCCACAAAAAGGAAACCATGCAGTTCTCTTACCCGTGTGATGCAGTGCGATTTTTCGTCCGTTGCAGTGCGGTTTTAAGTCGGATGAAGTACCCACGTCGATTTGGGTGTCGCGAAAAACAGAGTGTCCGCGTTTCGGTAAATTCGAAACTGCTCTTAAACCGTAAAGAATTAGATAGAGTGTTCTACATGAAAGAGTTGTGTATCGTCGATATCTTTTCAACGGTGTATCGTTTGAATCATTCTGACCAGCGGTTTGCAAAAATTTCACGAAAAAACAGCCGCTGCCACTCGTCATCCGCCGCACGATTTTCAAAATTAACTTAAAACCGAAGGAATCTCAAAACGATTCCTACATATGAAAGTTGCGCCTCGTTCGTAGCTTTCCAACGGCATATCACACGCCTTGTTTCGACAAACGGTTCAAAAACTAGAGCGAAAACAGTACCGAAAATTTGAAAAAATTTGAAAAACAGAATTCCGTGATTTAGTAAATTTGAAACTGCTCTTAAACCGTAATGAATTAGAGAAAGTTTTATATATGAAAAAGATGCGCCTCGATGATATCTATCCAACAGCATATCATTAGCTTCATTCCGACAAGCGGTTTATAAAAAAACGCGAAAAAAATGCTCGCTACCACTCGTCATCCGCCGCACTATTTTCAAAACTGCTCTTAAACCGTGTGGAATCTCGAAAAGTGTTCAACATGTCGAAGTTGCGCCTAATCCATAGCTTTTCAATGATATATTAGACGCCTCATTCCTATAAACGGTTAAAAAATTAGAGCGAAAACAGTACCGAAAAAACACCGCGTGCAGTTTTTTTCGACACGAAGTTCACTAGTCTCTATTGCAGTGCTCATCGGAAAAAACTGCACGCGTTATTTTTCGGTACTGTTTTCACTCTAATTTTTTAACCGTTTATCGAAATGAGGCATGTAATATACCGTTGAAAAACTATGGATTAGGCACAACTTCGACATGTTGAACACTTTTCGAGATTCAACATGGTTTAAGAGCAGTTTTGAAAATGGTGCGGCGGATGACGAGTGGCAGCAAGCGTTTTTTCGCGTTTTTTCTAAACCGCTTGTCGGAATGAAGCAAATGATACGCCGTTGGATAGATATCGTTGAGGCGCATCTTTTCCATATATAAATCTTTCTCTAATTCATTACGGTTTAAGAGCAGTATCAAATTTACTAAATCACGAAATTCTGTTTTTCAAGTTTTTAAAAAATTTCGGTACTGTTTTCGCTCCACTTTTTGAACCGCTTATCGAAACGAGGCATGTGATACACCATTGGAAAGCTACAAACGAGGCGCAACTTTTTTATGTTGAAATATTTTTGAGATTGCTTACGGTTTTAAGTTAATTTTGAAAATCGTGCGGCAGACGACGAGTGGCAGCAGCCATTTTTTGCGAAATTTTTGCAAACCGCCGGTCGGAATGATTCAAACGATACGCCGTTGGAAAGACATCGATGAGACGCAAGTCTTTCATGTATAACACTCTCTCTAATTCTTTACGATTTAAGAGGAATTTCGAATTTACCGAAATGCGGACACACTGTTTTTTCGCGACCCAAAATCGTCGGATGTACTACATCAAACAGAAAACCGCACTGTTCCAAAAGACCGCACTTCATCAAACGGACAAGTGCACCGCATGATTCCTTTTTTGTGGGACGTAAATTTTCCCAAACGAGTTAGCAAACTGCACTTCTTTAGACTAAAACCCGCACTTCATCAGACCGACAAGTGCACTGTATGATTTCTTTTTCGTGGGACATAAATTTTCCAAAACGAGGTGGAGTGCACTCCATGTCGAGCGTTGCTGAACCGCAACACTATGAAAAGTGAACCACATTCTTTTTCTTTTATCGTCTATGTAACTTTTTCATCAACGAGTATGGATTGCAGGGACGAGGTGAGTGTACTGCATCAATTTTTCTTTTTCCATTTTTTGTTTCTACTGCACACAACAGAGTAAGCTACATAAAAAGTCAACCTTTCCATTTTACTTTCTCCCAATTTGTTTTTGCACTTGGATACAACAGAAGTGCACTTCATCTTCATGCTATTTTTACATTGTACAGGAACATAGGCCCCAAGCCGGCTACCACGCAAACACAGACATACACACAGAAGCATCATGAGGCACACTGTACTTTAGAAGGGATGGCATCGACAACAACCAAAACAAACTGAAGGCCATCGCCGGTGAACTGCATGTTGGGGAAGGAGAGAGCTGCGAGGGGGTGCTCCGGTGAACCACCGGTCATGTGTACAAGCAGTAGCGAAAACACTAGCGATTTGGATACTGTACCAACGGTCCAACCGACCTACAACGAAGAGCAACCTGCACTGCTCGCTGCATGGGTCAGCTAGAGAACCTCCTGTCCACACCAAGTAAATTGTAGTAATCTAACTGGAGAACCTCCTGCCATACGCATCCATACAGCAGCTTCACACTACGGAAACCGAAGTGCATGCCAATCATCCTCAAGTTCTTGCGCACTCCATGGACGCCCCAACTGACGAATAACAAGCAGCACTGCTCGCCGTCAGTGGATAACAACAATGAAAATTAGACCTGGGCATGGTTTTTTGTAAGAGACAGGAAGAGGACCGCCGGAGTCCAGTGTTGGCTACCCCCGCGCGTCGGACTGCGCTGCACACACGCCCATCAGAGGACAGTGGCGCCCAACAAAAACTGAACTGAAGTGCATCCGGGGAGGTCGAATCTCGCTGTCGCGGACGTGCGTGGTCCAACCCGCACTGCTGTCAATGATGACCAAAGCGAGCTGCAACGATAGACAACCCGTACTACTCGACATCAGGTGGAGAACGACACAGGGGCAGAGCCACAGCTGCGGGCGCTTCCTCTGCTCCTGATCGTGCTCATTCCTCTCTAAGGATGGGCTCCCCATCGTGGCCAGCAGCGAGAGGAGGGGGAGGACGATGCAGGCGGATCGGGGGGAGAGGGAGGACGATGGAGAAGGATCGGGGGGAGGGGGAGGACGATGGAGACGGATCCGGGGGATAACCGCCCGCGCTGCAAGTGGGAACACTAGTGGAGCCGCTGGACCGCCGGGGAGATGAAACACGGCTGGAGAAGGGGGCAGAGCAACGGTGGCTATCGGCGCTGGCCAAATCGCCGGTAGCTGCTCGGCGCAAGAAAGCCATCTGGAGGGGATATAAGGTCGCGAGGGCCCTCCCCCATCGGCGGATCAGGCGCGTACTCCGCCAGATGTGGTTGGGTTGGGGGCAGCGGCCGGGGCGGTGGTGCACCTTGCGTGGGGAAGAAGGTGGGAGGAGGAATCTGGTTGTGTCGGGGCGGCAGCGGCCGGGGCGGTGGTGCGCCATGCGTGGGGAAGAAGGTGGGAGGAGGAAGGGGTCCAGGGGCGGCAGCGGCCGGGGCGGTGGTGCGCCATGCGTGGGGAAGAAGGTGGGAGGAGGAAGGGGTGCAGGGGCGGCGGCAGTTTCGGGTCTGGTGGCGGCACAAGGTGGAGAGGGAGGTTGGGGCATGTGGGACGTGGTGGCGAGCGGGGAAGAAGGTGGGTAAGGTGGTGGTGCGCGGCGGGGAAGGTGGTGGTGGGCGGCGGGGAAGGTGGTGGTGGGATGGGGCGCCGGCTCTGGTGGGGGGTGGAGGTTGAAGATTGGTGGGTCGGGGGGGGGGGGGGCATGGGAGGAGTGGTGGGCTTTGTTTCTGCGTTTGTTCCGAGTGTGTGCAGAATAAGAAACTGATGTGTAGAATAAGATTCTTAAGGGTGTTATCATAATAGACCCACCTATATATATATACATACACACACACACATCTGGGCTATTCTGTTACGCGTAACAGAATATTATTCTGTTACCCTTTTTGAACTGATGAATTCGAGCAGTTGTACTGATGATGTCATTTCGTCGAACTCATCGTTTTTTTATTAAAAGTGCAAATAAAAGGGCTCTCCCCGTTCCGCCGGCCACTCCAGCCGTCGACGGAGCTGCTTGCGCCAATCCCTCCACCTACCCGCCTTCTTCCCGGCAACCCAGGCCCCACCCTAGGCGCGGCGATGGGCACTGGGGCGCGGGTGACGGCGGCGGCGCTCGCGAGGGCGGACGCTGGCGGCGACATCGTCCACCAGGACGTCGACGCGCCCAAATCCTCGGCTACTCGAACGACTTCATGCTCGTACGCCCCCTCCCCTCCCCCTCCTCCTCCTCCTCCTCCTCCTCCTCCCCGCCTTTCCCGAGCGAGTGGAGCGGCCGGCCGATTCCTGCTTTCAAGCCCATGGCCGGGTGGCCGGTGGAGCTCTGTTCTGGTCGGGCGCGCGACCCCGGAGGCTCCCGATTCTGAACCCGTGGCCGGGTGTCCGGCGGAGCTCCGTTCTGGGTGGGCGCGCGACCCCGCAGCCTCTCGATTTCGAGCCCGTGGCCGGGTGGCCGGCGGAGCTCCGTTCTGGCCATTCCTCATCCCAACGCCACAGTCCACCCGATGCCACCGACCGTTCATCAGCTTAAAAGCCCAAATTTGACACACGGCCCCTGTAGGTATTCTCCGTCTCTCCAGCCGCCAGACACGAAGAAGAAGTCCGTGACTCTGGCGGCGGTTACCCATGACCAATGAGAAGGAAGTCGCTGCAGTTCCAGGGACAAGAAGATGACAGCAGCCCCCCGACAGCCTCCTGCAAGCACTGCGAGGTTCATGCCGTCGTCTGCTGCAGTTCTCTATTTTGTGCTTTTTCTGAAGATAAATGGAATTGCAAATGCAGTCCGCTAGTGATTTGCTCTTGAGGTTCATTTTACTTATGTTTGCAGGTAAAAAGGGTGGTGTGGTTCGGTTGGATGCCCCGTTACTAAAAAATCTTGTTGAAAAACTGCAGGTTTCTGTAAAGATATATGTTTGAGTGTACTCCCCTTTGCTCTCACCTCTGCTGTTCATAGTTCTGCGATATTCTCTGAGACTTGTCAATGTATGTCTAGGTGCAAGTGGGCTGATGTGCTACCCATTTCCTTTAACAATGAGATTTCACTAGAAGTTCATTCACTTTACGCAAATATCACTTAACAAGATGTGTTGGTGCGTCACTCAAGAGCCCATACTTGCATCCATAATTAGATATAAAATATACTGAAGAGAAGTACATATATAGCCATGATTGTGTGATAAATTGTTTGTCAGGATATAGCTGAACTTGATTAATCCTATATTGTAGACAGAGTGTTCAAATTTACCAAGGTGTTAGCTTTCTTATTCAGGAAGAGATTCTCAAGAAGACAAAATCAGTTGGGAAGCTCAAACAATGATGAGGACATCAATACCATTGATACACCCACAGCCCCTACTGTTACATATACTGGACCAATTACTAGAGCTCGCGCACGCCAATTAAATTATCAGGTACTTTCATTTCTTGGTAATGATTCTAATGTTCATGAGAATATGATGCTGCCTAAATTGGATACATTTGTTTTGCTTACAAATGAAGGGGCTAGCTTGGAGAAGGATGAACATTAGAGCAAGAACAAGCATGGAGATGATGGCATGCGCAAGGGGAACAAGAACGGAGTTACAAGTGATGATTTCAGGACTTTGAAGCCACCATAATGAGTGCATGAAGCCCTGGACGAAATATACAAGATGCCACTTCATAAATTTCGTCCAGAGGCTATTCTAGGTGCTGCGTCACCTTATTATTGGGCCAGGCCCATGTAATTTCGAAATACATAAGT
Organism: Triticum timopheevii; assembly: GCA_963921465.1. Classification (NCBI taxonomy): domain Eukaryota; kingdom Viridiplantae; phylum Streptophyta; class Magnoliopsida; order Poales; family Poaceae; genus Triticum; species Triticum timopheevii. Next base: position 250,530,927 of record OY997272.1, read on the forward strand.
ATAGGCTATTTTTAGAATCCGTATGTGTGGGGAAACAAGAGATAGGGTTAGTTTCGGACCACTCAACCAAGGGCCACGAAATTTACCCCCTCTTCCTCCATATATACAGCCCTTAGGGCACCGTTTAGACTTTGGGTTTTGTTTAGATTAAAGTTTGCCATAGCTGCAACTTCGCGTACTTCGTTTGTGTTCAACGACCAGACAAAGACGTCTCGAAACCCCACCTTGATCAATAAATCTTTCCTCTTATATTTGCAATATCCAGATTGCAATCTTAGTTTCTTGCTTGTTCTTCGTTTGCCTGCAGGAAATAGACCTTCGTGGTCAGGTTAATCGTGCTCCGGCGTGGTCAATAACCTCTCGGAGTTGGTTTAGTGATTGCTAAGGTGCGACGTCCTCGCACGTTCGTAGTCGGATCGTCAAATTCCACTTCCTCCAAAATGATAGCCACCATCTCATCGAAAGACGAGACACCTTTGCCTATATCAAGTGGTATCAGATTTCCAGGTTGCTCGGTGAGATTTTACAGTTTTTCATAGTTTAGATCGAGTCTGTTCTTCATACCTATAGTCCACGAAAAATCCAAAACAAAAAAAGTTTGGGTTAGTTCATCCTATCCGAACCAGTCTGAGCCTTTGCATAGTCTTTTCAGTATTTTGCTTTGTTGAATTTGCGGTTGCATCATCGCGTCAAGTTGCTGGTCTTAGCGTCTAGTCTTTTAGAGATTTGAGTTCTGGTCATAAGTTGTCACGCCTCCACCGCACCATCATCATCGCCCCTGCCACCTACCACCACTGCTCCGAATCCGTATCCATATACCACCACCAATCCGTATCCATATACGACCACCGCTGCCATATACCACCACCATATATCCACCACCAATCCGAGTTCCTTGCATATTAGGTTTGTTTTCAAGATCCATCTAATTTCCGATTTGTGTTTCCTTGCCTGAGTAGGTTTCGGAAAAAGAAAAATAATCTGGAGACCCTCGGGCAGTTTTTAGGCCAAAATTTCGGCGATCGAAAATACTTTTTCCCTATCCTATTTTTAGGTCCCCAGGAGTGTTTTGAGACACTCGCCATCATAGTGATTTTTTTGTCGCACTTTTTCATCATCGCTGCCCTGATTTCCAAAAAAAATTTGTCAAAAAAATTTGTGCCCATCCTGTTAGTTTGACCTGGGAAGAGTTTTAGACACTCGCCATTATAGTGATTTTTTGCAAAAAAAGCAGAGCGCAAAAAAAAGAGCAAAAAAAATTCCAGAGTGGGCTTCTCCCTTGTTTACGTGCAGCGCCGTGATTTTGTTAGTGTTCTAGGCATGCGTCTCTAGCACGGTCTAGCCTAGGACCAGCACAGTACCATCGTTGAGCGTTTATTCAACTTCGCATCTCTGAATTGATTATTGCTGACCTTTTTTTCTACCATATTATAAGCCTTCCCAGCTCCACATACATCTACGTCATGCGTTTGACTCTCCCTGGTAATCGCTCTATCCAAGCTTTGAGAGTTTGACTACAACGGTTGCCGATCACCACCTGCTGCTGTGTAAGAACTGGTAAGAATTTGAGATTCGCTTGACGGATTTGTGACACCCCACCACCACCATATTCCAATAGTCTGTAGGATCATATTCTTGTCTGTTTCTATTGCTGCTAACTATGGCAGGAACACAAGTCGACGAGATTGACTGGGAGAACATGATGAACAAGGAGCTTCATGATAAGTTTCATCAAATGTTGGGTCGACAGGTGGAAGACGTGATGGCCAGCTTTGGAAAGGCAATGGAGAAGATGGATGACATTGAGAAGTCAATTGACACCAAGTTGGACGCCAAGTTTGATGAATTACTCAAACGTCTCCCGCAACCAGATCTACACCGCGATACAGTAGGGCGAGCACAGCGTGTTCCTATTGAGTCAGGACAAAATTCTGGTGCCGCTGCTACTGCTGTTGGTGTTTCTGTAGCTCCTGCTGTTACTGCAGAGGTGGAGTACTATTACAAGGATGAGGTTGATCAAAATCAGAACTATGTGCAGCCACCAGCACCAGCACTAGCAAGTCGACCTCAGGTATATATTCGCAACGGTAGGCCTGCACCACCACCTCAGTTACGAGATAATGACCATATTCCGAAAATGAAATTGAATATTCCACCATTTGAGGGTAGATATGTTCCTGATATATATCTTACTTGGGAGTTAGAAACTGAAGAACGTTTTACATGTTTACAATATCCCGAGGAGAGACGGGTTGCTGCTGCTGTTTGTGCTTTCACTAGTTTTGCATGTGTATGGTGGTCTGAACATTGTAGATTATATCCTATTCCAACTACTTGGGCTGCTTTGAAAACTACTATGCGTACTCGTCGGGTTCCACCATATTATCAACGTGAATTGCTTCCAAAATTGCAGCGTTTAAGACAAGGAAAAAATTATGTAGAAGAATATTATCAGGAATTACAAACTGGCATGATTAGATGTGGTATTGTTGAGGAGAATGAAGCTATGCTTGCATGTTTTATGGGTGGATTAAATAGAGAGATTCAGACCATTCTAGAGTATAAGGAGTATACTAATATCACTTGTTTATTCCATCTTGCTTGTAAAGCTGAACGTGAAGTGCAGGATCGACAAGCATTGGCGCGAACTAACTTCTCTGCAGGTCGACTTTCATCATGGACACCGCGTGCATCCTCTACTTCCACTGCACCAGCACCTCCATCAGCTGCTACCTCCAGCCGTGATACCAGAAAGCAGGCACAACCACCACTATCTGCCAAGAGCGCGCCTGCCGGGACTACACAGAGCTCTTATTCTTCCATGGCATCCACTGGGCACACGAGTGATATTATTTGTCATCGTTGTAAGGGAAGAGGTCATTATGCGAGAGAATGCAAATCTCAGCATGTGATGATTGCTACTGAGGATGGTGGGTATGAGTCCGCTAGTGACTATGATGAGGAGATGTTGGCTCTTATTACACGTGAAGAACACGGTGGAGATGATTCTAATCATGAGATGCAATACATGGCTCCTAAAGACGCTGACAGGTATGAATGTTTAGTTGCTCAACGTGTTTTGAGTGTGCAGGTCACACAAGCTGAGCAAAATCAGAGGCATAATTTGTTGCATACAAAGGGAGTTGTGAAGGAACGTTCTGTGCGCGTCATCATAGACGGAGGGAGCTGCAACAACTTGGCTAGCATGGAGATGGTGGAGAAGCTCTCTCTCACCACAAGACCACATCCACATCCTTACTACATCCAATGGTTCAACAACAGCGGCAAAGTTAAGGTAACACGTACAGTTCGTGTGCATTTTAGTATCTCTACATATGCTGATTATGTTGATTGTGATGTGGTACCTATGCAAGCATGTTCCTTATTACTTGGTAGACCATGGCAATTTGATAAAAAATCCATACACCATGGTAGAAATAATCACTATACTCTTGTTCATAAGGATAAAAATATTACTTTGCTTCCTATGACTCCTGATTCCATTTTGAAAGATGATATTAATAGAGCTAATAAAGCAAAACAGGAGCAAAATAAGAGTGAAAATCATATTGTGGCAAAAGAATTTGAGCAACAAATGAAGCCTAATAATAAACCATCTAATGTTGCTTCTGAAATTAAATTGAAAAGTGCATGTTTATTTGCCACCAAATCTGATATTGATGAGCTAGATTTCAGCAAATCTGTTTGCTATGCTTTTGTGTGCAAAGAGGCATTATTTTCATTCGAGGACGTGCCTTCCTCTTTGCCTCCTGCTGTCACTAACATTTTGCAGGAGTTCGCTGACGTCTTTCCACAAGACGTGCCACCGGGATTACCGCCTATTCGAGGGATTGAGCATCAGATTGACTTAATTCCTGGTGCTTCATTGCCAAACCGTGCGCCATACTATACCAATCCAGAGGAGACGAAGGAGATTATGCGTCAAGTACAAGAGCTTCTTGACAAAGGTTATATATGCGAATCCCTTAGTCCTTGTGTTGTTCCTATTATTCTAGTGCCAAAAAAGGATGGTACATCGCGTATGTGTGTTGATTGTAGAGGCATTAATAATATTACTATTCGTTATCGTCATCCTATTCCTAGGCTAGATGATATGCTTGATGAATTGAATGGCTCTACAATATTCTCCAAAGTTGATTTGCGTAGTGGATACCATCAAATTCGTATGAAATTGGGGGATGAAAGGAAAACAGCATTTAAAACTAAGTTTGGATTATATGAGTGGTTAGTCATGCCTTTTGGGTTAACTAATGCACCTAGTACTTTCATGAGATTAATGAACGAAGTTTTACGTGCTTTCATTGGACGATTTGTGGTAGTTTACTTTGATGACATATTGATTTATAGCAGATCTTTGGAGGAACATTTGGAACATTTACGTGTTGTTTTTATTGCTCTACGTGATGCATGTTTGTTTGGTAACCTTGGGAAGTGCACCTTTTGCACCGACCGAGTGTCTTTTCTTGGCTATGTTGTTAATCCACAGGGAATTGAAGTTGATAAAGCCAAGATTGAAGCTATTGAGAGTTGACCGCAGCCCAAAACGGTCACACAAGTGAGGAGTTTTCTTGGCCTCGCTGGATTCTATTGGCGTTTTGTGAGAGATTTCAGCACCATTGTTGCATCTCTCAATGAGCTTACAAAGAAGAATGTGCCTTTTGTTTGGGGTACCACACAGGAAGAAGCCTTCACGGTGTTGAAAGATAAGTTGACACATGCTCCTTAACTCCAACTTCCTGATTTTAATAAGACTTTTGAGCTTGAATGTGATGCTAGCGGAATTGGATTAGGAGGTGTGTTATTACAAGATGGCAAACCTGTTGCATACTTCTCTGAAAAATTGAGTGGGCCTAGTCTGAATTATTCTACTTATGATAAAGAATTATATGCTCTTGTTCGGACTTTAGAAACATGGCAACATTATTTATGGCCCAAAGAATTGGTTATACATTCTGATCATGAATCTTTGAAACATATTAAAAGTCAAGCTAAACTGAATCGTAGACATGCTAAATGGGTTGAATTCATTGAGACTTTTCCTTATGTCATTAAACACAAGAAGGGTAAAGAAAATGTTATTGCTGATGCATTGTCTGTCGCTATACTATGCTTTCACAACTTGACTTCAAAATATTTGGCTTGGAGACCATCAAAGATCAATATGTGCATGCTGCTGATTTTAAAGATGTATTGCAGAATTGTAAAGAAGGAACAACTTGGAACAAGTTCGTCGTTAATGATGGATTTGTGTTCCGTGCTAACAAGCTATGCATTCCAGCTAGCTCCGTTCGTCTTTTGTTGTTGCAGGAGGCGCATGGAGGAGGATTAATGGGACACTTTGGCGTGAAGAAGACAGAGGACGTACTTGCTACACATTTCTTTTGGCCAAAGATGAGACGGGATGTTGAGCGCTTTGTTGCTCGCTGCACTACATGTCAAAAAGCTAAGTCATGACTCAATCCTCATGGTTTATATATGCCTTTGCCTGTACCTAGTGTTCCTTGGGAGGATATATCTATGGACTTTGTTTTAGGTTTACCTCTAACAAAGAAGGGGAGGGATAGCATATTTGTTGTCGTGGATAGATTCTCGAAAATGGCACACTTTATACCATGTCATAAAAGCGATGATGCTGTTAATGTTGCTGATTTGTTCTTCCATGAAATTATTCGCTTGCATGGTGTGCCAAATACTATTGTTTCAGATTGTGATACTAAATTTCTTAGCCACTTTTGGAGATGTTTATGGGCTAAGTTGGGGACTAAACTGCTTTTTAGTACTACTTGTCACCCCCAAACTGATGGACAAACTGAAGTAGTCAATAGAACATTGTCTACTATGTTTAGGGCTGTTTTGAAGAATAATAAGAAAATGTGGGAAGAATGCTTGCCTCATATTGAATTTGCTTATAATCGTTCATTGCATTCTACTACTAAGATGTGCCCTTTTGAAACTGTGTATGGTTTCCTACCTCGTGCACCTATTGATTTGTTGCCTCTTCCATCTTCGAAGAAGGTTAATTTTGATGCTAAACAACGTGCTGAATTGATTTTAAAAATGCATGAGTTAACTAAGGAAAACATTGAGTGTATGAATGCTAAATATAAACTTGCTGGAGATAAAGGTAGAAAACATGTTGTGTTTGCACCTGGAGATCTTGTTTGGTTACATTTGCGTAAGGATAGATTTCGTGATTTGCACAAATCAAAGTTAATGCCACGTGCTGATGGTCCTTTTAAGGTGTTGGAGAAAATAAATGATAATGCACATAAACTTGAGCTGCCTGCAGATTTTGGGGTTAGTCCCACTTTTAACATTGCAGATTTGAAGCCTTATTTGGGTGAGGAAGATGAGCTTCCATTGAGGACGACTTCATTTCAAGAAGGGGAGGATGATGAGGACATCAATACCATTGTTACACCCACAGAGCCTACTGTTACATATACTGGACCAATTACTAGAGCTCACACACGCCAATTAAATTATCAGGTACTTTTGTTTCTTGGTAATGATTCTAATGTTCATGAGAATATGATGCTACCTAAATTGGATACATTTGTTTTGGTTACAAATGAAGGAGCTAGCTTGGAGAAGGATGAAAATTGGAGCAAGAACAAGCATGGAGATGATGTCATGCGCAAGGGGAAAAAGAACGAAGTTACAAGTGATGATTTTAGGACTTTGAAGCCACCATAATGAGTGCATGAAGCCTTGGACGAAATATACAAGATGCCACTTCATAAATTTCGTCCAGAGGCTATTCTAGGTGCTGCATCACCTTATTATTGGGCCAGGCCCATGTAATTTTGAAATACATAAGTATAGGCTATTTTTAGAGTCCGTATGTGTGGGGAAACAAGAGATAGGGTTAGTTTCGGACCCCTCCACCAAGGGCCACAAAATTCACCCCCTCTTCCTCCATATATACAGCCATTAGGGCACTGTTTAGACTTTGGGTTTTGTTTAGATTAAAGTTCGCCATAGCTGCAACTTCGCATACTTCGTTTGCGTTCAACGACCAGACAAAGACGTCTCAGAACCCCACCTTGATCAATAAAGCTTTCCTCTTATATTCGCAATATCCAGATTGCAATCTTAGTTTCTTGCTTGTTCTTCGTTTGCCTGCAGGAAACAGACCTTCGTGGTCAGGTTGATCATGCTCTGGCGTGGTCAATAACCTCTTGGAGTTGGTTTAGGGATTGCTAAGGCGCGACGTCCTCGCACGTTCGTAGTCGGATCGTTAAAGTCAACTTCCTCCAAAACGATAGCCACCATCTCATCGAAAGACGGGACACATTTGCCTCTATCAAACAAGAAGCTGAGAATTGCCTATAATAGAGTGAAAGATTTAACAATGAGAAGGCTGAGTTTGAGCAAGCTTCCTTCACAAAAGGTACAGTTCCTTGTCTCGACCACTTTCTTGTGTGCCTGTTGCTAGCTAGCGATGTTTTGGTTATGCAATTTTTGTGTGAAGTTCACCCTCGGCATGGACAGCATGTCATGGACCCTCTGTTCCTGGCCTCCACTCCGTCGAGGCACATATGAGGGTTACCATGATTCTGGTACTGCTTGTTCTACCATCAGGTGGAGGGCTATGAGGATGTTGTGGCAATAAGACTATGACGCCATAGAGGTTCAATCAGTACATGAAGCAGATGCCGCGTACTATATTGCTTACCTGTGCAGGACTAAGAGGAAGTTGATGCATGGCAAGGGACGGAGGTGCAGCGAGATCCTGGAGAGGCCGCGCCGATGCATATTCTAAAGGGTGACTCGAAACCAGCAGAGGGACATGGATCATGCGAAAACGCTGATTCAGTGAAAATCTGGAAACTCAACTCGTGGGCCATCAGATCAATAAGGAGCGCACAGATGAGAGGGTGGGCTTGCTAATCACCTGGTTGTACTTTTACACGGGGCTGACTGTATTCATGGCAAATTTGTTGGCAACAAGTATGGTGATTCATGGAAAGTAAAATGGTTATTTTCTCTGATCTAAACATGTGATAAAAAACATGGAAATTTCTAAAACTTTTATTTGTACTAATCATTTGTTTGTAGTTGAACGATTTATCATACTATGTTCGAATTTATATATATATTATTCATGGAAATTAAAATGGTTATTTTCTCTGATCTAATTCAAACTGATCATTCCTTTTATTTTGAACTGATCATTTTTTATTTCGAATGCTCATTGTTTTTACTTCAAACCGATTTTTTAATTTGAACCGGTCAATTCTTTATTTCGCACTGATTGTTGTTTTAAATTTGTACTGATCGATGTTTTCATTTTTAATACAAACCATTTTTTTCCTTTCTTGCACAAACATCGAACCGTCGAGCACACTCTTTATGTAAGCTCAATAATTTTAAGACATATGAATGAACATTCCCTATTTGTCAACTTAGAACTTTTGTAAAAAAAACCTAAACTTGTCATATCCTCGAGTTTGAACTGATGTAAATACTTTTTGCCAAATTGCTCCAGGTTTGCGTATGGTACACACACCAGCTTGAAGAGCCAATGTACAAGTTCATATCACTTGAACAATGATCACCTGAACTAATTGGAGAATAATATGCGAGCTTATAGCATTTGATCACTTGAACTTATAGCAATAGAAATAAGAAATGTGTACGGCCTCCGTCCTGTGGAAATTATAAAAAATTTGTAAATACTAGTACTGCAACCAACATTTATAAATACTAGCGAGGATGTTTTGAACGGCCTCCTATCAAAACATGGACTTATAGAACTGAACCTTTTTTGGGATTACAATTTTAGATTTGATTTCTCGTCCAAACTGACAACACCATTAGGTCTGAATTTGCATGGTTCCACTAGTTGAAGTGATGGATGTTTTCTTTTTGTTTTGTTCAAACTCGAACATTTTTTGCAATGAAGGTATGTACTTCCTTTTGTTTGCAACTTGATTTTTTCATGATTTTTGTAATAAATATTTGTACTTCTTTTTGTTTTGTTCAATGAAGAAAACAATGATCATTTAAACTAATTGGACAATAACATGTGAGCTTGCAGTAATCTATCGCTCAAACTTGTAGCAATAGATATAAAGAAATTTGTACGGCCTCCGCACCATTGCATTGGTGTACTCCGGCGCGAGGAACAAATCCTGCCATATTTGATACATACACACGCATCCTAGTTGACATTTGTTCTGTGGAATGTCAATGCCATTTATTGATTCCAAAAAACATAGCAAGATGGCACATGGATTCAAGATGTACTTAAACCGAAACAATCCATATTTTCTGGAGAAATTGCAGAGCAGCACAACAAAGGTTACATGTTTTCTGTAGTTGAGAGAAACAAGTTCAGATTATCAACAGTACACCCACCACGCCAAGTTCTTAACTGAACATATGCATTTGTTTCAGAGATGGTGTTACATCCTATGATATAAATGAAAATTACAGCAAAACAAAAAACCTGCAAGAGAAGCATTTTGCCAAACCATAAGATAATTGAACCATTGGATCTTGAGCTTATGTACTGCATGCACTTCTTTGTTTGTACGGGATGCACCTCTCTTTTTTGTGGTTCATATACTGAAGATCCTTCGATTCAGTTATCAACACACCATAGCAGGCATGCTTTCCACCTATCTTTTGGATGCACTCCCTTGTCATTTTCTATTGCTAATTAGAGCACTTCAGGAGCACCGACTCATGTGCGAATGTGTAGTTGGCTTCAGACTAGACAGTACTCTGGCAATACCTGTGCAATTGAGCAACAAGTTTAGAACAGGAGAAGCAACCAGGAATCATTTGCACGAAGAGTACTGAATAAAAATAGGAATTGCACTGATCTAAAATTAGTTTTAAACTGAGGGTGCACTTTGGTGTGTGAGCATTTCTTGTGAACATTCAATTAAACATGTTTGGTGTCACTTGATGCAAGAAGGTGGTGTCAATCAAACAATAGCTTTATTTGGCAACAAAGAAACATCAAGAAGGATATTTCATTTCTTGTAAGCAAATCAACAAAAACCTTATTTCACAACAAGTAGAGATGAAGTAGCATCACCAGTACATATAGGAGACTCCTAGGCGAACTCTTAATATACAAGCAAAATAGGACACTAGCTTTGTTTCCACACTTGTAAAAGCATCACCAATGCAACCAACAGTAGTACAGAATCAATCATTACATGAGTTCGATAATGCCACAACATGAAAAGAGGAATGGGGAAGGCCAGACCTCGTCGTTGTGTCATCGAACGGCCTCGGCTATCGGCCGTGAACGGACTGTGGCGCCGGCGGTGAACACCACATTGGAAGAATGCTCATGGATGCGCCTGCCTCTACTCATGAGCGCCTGCATCAATGTGGGTTCAGCATTCTGAACTACTGCAACACTAGCCACCCGCATAAGAATAACCTTTTGGTGCAAAACTATTGTACAATAAAAACACTCGGTTTTATTTTGCACACACACACATAGTACTGTCATATGTGTTTTTCACAAACTGATGATAGTTCACATACTAAACTGGCACACCTAGTTTGTGTTTCAGGAAATAAAATAGATGTCCTCGAGATGAGTTTATGAGGGAGGGTCCAGAGCCTCAGTATGATCTGGACCACGGCTGGAGCTGTGAAGGGTAGTGAAGCTCCACATCCTCCGTCATCGGTGAGCTCTGACCATTGATCACACGACGGAGGAAGCCATGTACTGATGAGAATTCACATATTGAACTGGCACAGCTAGTTTGTGTTTCAGGAAATAAAATAGATGATAGTTCGTTATGATGATGATGTTTCAGCATTTCTTCCCATGGAAGAAAATTACCTGAATTTGAAAAGGACTGGAAATCAGTGGCAATGCTCCTGAACTTGCCTTAGACTGGTAGTACAACTTACCGGCTCTCCACACTAGCACTGAAGACATTTACACAAACACAAAATGAACCTCCTCGCATTTATTCAGTGAACTTTTCTCAAGGTACACATGTTTCCCTAAATTTGCAAGTTGATTTTCTTCTTTCTTTGATCAGATAACTTACACATATCGATCTTCTTTACAAAACTATATAAACAACATCACACGTGTGTACTGGTTTATTTGAACATCCCATAAGTATAAAATCCGTATAATTAGAATAAAAGTGCTTTTTTCTGTCAGAAAAAATAGAATACTCTTACTAATCTCTTTGTGTTTTTGTACCGAGGAGGTATTTTTGAAAGAGTAATTTTGAATGGTTCCAGAAGAAAATACTTGAACTGATGTCCGTATGATTTTGTACTGAGCGTGCTTTCGCAGACTAGACTTTACTCTCATTTTTTGGTATGGCTTTTCCTCGTAATTTTCCAATGGTTTATATCATTGCACTGAATGATATTTTTTCAAAATGATATTTTTTCAAAATAGAGTACTACTACTGAGCGCAGTTTTGTGTTTGTACTGAGCATTCTGTTTTTTTCGTTCGAAAACAGAGTAGTTGAAAACAGAACTTAAGTTCAAACTACACAAACATAGGCTGGAAGCTCTATGCAAAGTAAACTAGAATCTATTTTCGAAAGCATCTAAATGGATGGTTATAGGTTTAGACAGAAGTTAAGTTTCAGCAATGCCCTTGCGGCAAAGCAAACTAAAATGTATCATTTTGCCTCAGGACACTGCATATTTAAAGCATAATGCACTGAAAAGAACACACAAGTTGAGCTGAAAATCAAAATAAAATTTGGGGTAGCATGCCTGTGAGGAAGGAGGTCGAGGGCAGCAGGGCGTGCAGTGGGCGAAGGACGCACAAGGAAGATGAGTTACCTCGTCGCTAGGCTATGAGGCGACCTCCATCCTGGAGGTCCTCGGGTTGGAGCGCATCAGCAATGAGTGGTGGGGCTGTGACAAGGGACATGTTGCAGCGTGCACGCATGGCAACGTCATCCTTGTCGTCATGGAGAAGTAGGACTGCTGGAGACATTGCAAAGCAGCACAACAATATTACATGTTTTCTAAAGTTGAGTAAAACATGTTTGAGATTATCAACAACACACATATCGTATCTTTCAGCTATCAGTTCAAGAGTCGAAAACTTTGCGAACTGATGTTTTTCTGTCATCGAACTGATGTACTTTTTTGTATTTTCAATTGTTGTAAAATATGTAGTTGAACTTATAGATTTCCATCTTGTAATTTTGCTCTTACAAAGATCCTATGTGTTTGTTTACGTACTGAAAAAGGAATACATACTGAACTTGACAATACGGAAACAACAATACTTCATACTCATTCTCTCTTTGTTGCCATATGGTTAGAGCTTACAGCCACATTAGCAAAATCTTTTATTGTATTTTGTAATAATATGACACTAGATCACTGATGACGCGCGTTGCTGCACCCGTCTGTTTTGGCTCTTAGTTGGTTAGGGATATAACGTAATTTGTGGATTTGCAAGCATTGTTTTGAAATATTACGCTTTCCTATAGCTTGTGTTTTCTTTATTTTTGAAAATAATAGTTTGTAACTAAAGGGAGGATCTGGTTGTTCCTATAGCTCTTAGTATTTAACCAACCTTCACTTCGGGCAACATTATAACTTCCATGGAACATACTTAGATATAAATGTTCGCAGTGCCCTAAGCCAACCTATCCATGGTTAAAAAAATGATGGTTGTGCACAATTTGGTTCAAGAATACAACCTTGTATGCAGTTGCATACGAACATGGAATTAAACATAATATAGAGGCAGCATCACAGTAAATACTTGAAAAATAGATTGTATTGAAGCATACACCGAACTGGAGAAGATGCAGACCTCAAATAGGCACCAGAAAACACAGCACAAAAACTTATATAATTATGGATACATCAGATGGGACACAGGGTAGGAGAAGTATAATCATATAGTTTCAAAGAAGATCAAGAATATTGATTATTACATCAAAAGGAACACACAATACATACTTACATATCATATTGTCCATGATAAACCAAATAATAATATCTTCTAACATAAGAATGTAATTTGGACAAAAAATAGTTTCTTTATACAAATCGCAACTGCACTACAATATTTTTTCATTGGGGCTTAAAAATTGTTGTGCCATTTTTTACATGGAATAGGAGGAACTAACTGAATTGAGCAAGAAAAGGCAACAAAAACACAAATCAGCATTCTCTCATTCTCTGAATACATTATCTTTCTGTAGTAGATGTATCTTGTGAGATCATCATTGTTTCAGCCCGTAGGGGGCGGAATGTCTATCGATGGCGACAGCCATACATATGGATTCATGCAGCTAGGCTGACCAAGCTGCTGGCTCAAAGAAATCACCCTCCTTGTGGATATGCTTGAAAGGGGATAACCTCATATATTACCTTGCTCAGAATAGTCGAGTGCCAAACTAATCCAACATAATCCTGACAGTACATCAACATGACATTATTGACTTCAGAAGCTATGGAGTCAGATTGATTGCATGACTCGAGTCACAGGGCAGCAGGGTGGGGTGAAGGTTGGCATGCTACCACTGAACACCGGTGAGTATAGGATCGGAGGATACACAATTGTAGATGACTTATGGGTGAATTCCTGCACTCGTCGCACACTTACAGGCCGCTACAAAACACAGTGAGTATAAGATGTCCCTTTCTGATCAACTACATGATAAATTCCACTTGCATGAGTGATTTCATCTAGAGTATATTGCCTAATTATTTGAAATGAAGTGCTATTTTTTTCTAATCCTACATAGACCTGGAGCATCATTCTGAAACACCAAGGAACACACACATTTCCACCAGTAGTAGCGGTAGCTCGTGTGCAAAGTTCACTCCAATGCTAGGATACCAAAAAGCTAGTACATCCACATAGCCAAAGAACATAAGCAACAAAAACTGGCATCAGATGTCAAGCAGCTCGTGGTGGAACCAATGCTGCTCTGCACTGTCCACGTGAATGATACCCCGTGCACTGTCCAAGTGAATGATACCGCCTCTACCAACAAGCGGTTTTGCAGGTCTGCTCAAGTGATTCAAACATTGGACTCCAAAGGGGAATCATTTCAGAAAGGTGCACCTTGGGAAATCCGCATACAAAATTGAACAGAGGAGAGGTGTTACAGAGGAGCGTATTCGCTGGCGAACCTGCACTGTTTGTGAGTAGACAGAACAATATCAACAAAATAAAATCTAAAATTGGATTTGATAAAGAATCTGGGAAGAGGGGATGTAGAAAGGAACCATCAACCAAGGCTACAGGAGAATGCTTGCAGAAGTGAGGGGAGCAGGGAAGGAACATCACACGGTAGATATTATATGGGCATGCGTAAATTAAAGGCAAAACATGAATCGTCATATGTATAACTGACGTGCAATAATCTCTAGTTCAGCCCATTTATCAATTTCCATTAATCGGCCCTGATTAACACCTCAATGAATAATGGCAAATGAAGTTCAATCAATAGTCGGATGTTCGCTTCCTGTTCCACTTCCGCGTGGCGTCACCGGTCAGGACGCCGTTCAGTCGACCGGCGAGGGGCCCCGTGTCAGTCGGACTCGAAGCGCGGTGGCCATGAGGCGACATCGGTTGTGTCCGTCAACGCGGTCGCCATCACCGCAGCATCTGCCGCAAGGCGACGACTGCGTCCCTGCAAACGAAAGGGGTTGCGTAGATTTTTTTTAGGGTTGAAAGGACGGTTGAGTAGATGCATCTCTCTTCGGCTGGGTTGAAGCCCAATAGGCCCAAGTTCATAGCAGGCTGCCGAAATTGTCACGGGAGCAGCGGCCCATCACAGATAGCAGTAAATCGTAGCGAAGGAGGCGAGTACACGGGGTTCAGAGGTAATCAGATGATCAAGAAAGACCAAAACTGAAGATCCGACGGATACAAACGCAAATAGCCTGAGATGGCTGGAAAAGTGCACAGTTATAATGTCTTTAAATATAGTATCATATATACATGGTGAACTATAGAGCATCAGTTTTTGAAATAAACAGAACTCATATTTTCAGAATCAGGAGATGGATCGAACTGATTGTTCTAGGTACGGTGAACTGATTTTTGCAGATAAAAATCTAGTTTCTAGGTACGGCGGACTGCTGCTCACGACTAACTTGACCATCTCGATGCCATGGGGTTGAACTGAGGACGGCTATGGGAGTAGGGAGCATCGAGCGCGGAGGGTGGTGGCGCATACCTAGGTGAAGCAGGAAGGAGACACACATGAGAGCAAAGGCTGGCTGCTTTGGCCCCGCGGTTGGAGGCCGTCTTTAGCCATGGCAAGCACCGGGGTGCGCCTTCCTCAGTCGCGGAGCAACTTGCGCCTCCACACTTTCCCACAAATTGTCCAGAACACAACTTTTAGCAACACGATAAGTAGTAGTAGTAGTAGCATTAATGTAGGTGGCAAGGTAGCAGTGGCAAAAAAGTAGGCAATTATTCTTAATTTGCTCCACAACAGCTTCAGTTCACATTTCCTAAGTTGGAAAAGAAAGACAAAACGGATAGAAAATCCCCCAGTTGGGGTAGTGAACCTTTTTACTGAACAACTACAATTCTACCATATAGTAAACTGTTGTATAACTAGAAAACAATCTGAAATTTTTGCACAAACACCGTATTGTTTTATATGTTTTCCAAGAACTTGAGATAGCTCACGTACTGAACTGAGAAGACCTAGTTTGTGTTTCAGGAAATAAAATAGACATCCTCTGCTTTCTGTGATAAAACTAGTGTGGACTTGGGAGGAGCGGCAGTGTGGACGGACAATTAACCTCTCTTTTTATCTTGCTCCTGAATGCATGCAGCTGGGATCCCGAGGCGACAGAGGTGGTCATCGCGCAGCGGGGAGGAGCAGGAAGGTGTGGAGGTGGTTGTTGCCGATGCTCCTCCTTCCCACCGATGGCCGCCCCTGCGGAGGCAGATCCATGGTCCGTCGCAGAGGTGGGAGGCGAGGGCGCGGTGCGTCGCCGGAGGTTAGATGAAATTCAAACTAGATTAGATGAAATTCTACACACACAAAATGCACGGTGGGAACTAGATTAGAAGAATTATTTTTCCACATTTGAACCACTGAGTTTTTGCACAGTGTACTTATATAGTTTCATCTTTATAGCAAGCTACAATAGAAATGAAAATATGTTGGAGGGAGCATGCTAGATTAGAAGAAATTCTTTTTTCACATTTGACACCGGAACTTCGACTTGTTATTCCCAACAAACTCCCCTTGAATGTTTTGTTTTTTTGAACTTCCCAAGTTTACGTTTTCGAACTGATTGAATATTAGTATATGAGCTCACCAACACGATGAAATTTCTACTGAACACTAAGGTGCATAATATACACACAAGGTACCTGAACAATTTACTTAGCCTGGTCGAAGGAGAAGGTGCAGCAGCAGCAACAAGTTGTGAAAGAAGAACTTGTCGCCCGTGGAGATGTTTGCCTGCACGCAGCTACTTGAGCGACCGGCCGTGGAGCAAGCAGTTGGAGTGCCGAGTTGGACGGCGCGCTGTGGCCACCGGATGCGGTGACACGAAGCGACGGCTCGCTGCGGGGGTGGGGGTAGGTCGCCAAGGCAGAGGTAGGGACGACTGGTCCTGGCGATTGGTGGCGCCATGGTGGCTCCCAACAGTGGCGGCTAGAAGCAGCAGGGCCGGTGGCGGCATGTGGAAGCAGGGGGCTGACGGTGGCGCGTGGAAGCAGGGGGGCCGGCGGTGGCGCGTGGAAGCAGGGGGGCGGCGGTGGCGCGTGGAAGCAGGGGGCGCTGAGAGCGAGGGAGGAGGTGGGGGCGGGCGGGTTAGCCCCGGGATCCGCGAGGAGGTGGGGAAGGGGCGGCACCGGTGACGGGGAGGATGTGGGGGCGAGGCGACGCCGGGATCTGGGAGGAGGTGGGGGCGGGGCTGCGCCGAGAGACGGGGAGGAGGTGAGGGCGGGCGGCGCTGGGAGCCTGGGAGAAGGTGGGGAGCGGGGAGAAGGTTGGGGCGAGCCATGCCGGGAGCCTGGAGAAGGTGAGACCGGGGGTGAGTCGTATGGGTGGGGTGGTTTTTTTTCCAGTACACGGCGGGTTAATTAGCTATTCTGAAAAAATGGATGCGCGTCTATATATGGCGTGGGGTAACAGAATAATATTCTATTACCAGTAACAGAATAGTCCAGCCCTATATATATATATATATATATATACCTATATATATATATATATATATATATATATATATATATATATATAGTCCAGCCCCTATCTTTCTCTGTGTCCGATTAAAACTTCATAACCATAAATATTGCGTGAGCGTTAGCAATTGTGAAAGACTAAATGATAGTTGAGTATGTGGACTGAAAAGCTCTTATATTAACTCTTTCCGATGTTATGATAAATTGCAATTGCTTCAATGACTGAGATTATAGTTTGTTAGTCTTCAATGAAGTTTTTGATTCACACTTGACATTGTGAATAGATTATTACTTTATCATAAGAAATCATATGACTATATATATATACAGACGGTCTATTCTGCTAATATTAGCAGAATAACTATTCTGCACACCACTTCCGCACTGCACGCTGAAACGTAGGTGCACTGCATCTTCTTGACGATGAGCAGTGCAATATAGACTAGTGAACTTCGCGTCGGAAAAAACTGCATGCAGTGTTTTTCCGGTACTGTTTTCTCTCTAACTTTTTGATTGTTTATCGGAACGAGGCATATAATATACCATTGAAAATCTATGGATTAGGCGCAACTTCGCTATGTTGAACACTTTTCGAGATTCCTCGCGGTTTAAGAGCAGTTTCAAAAACGGCGCGACAGATGACGAGTGGCAGCGAGCGTATTTTCGTGATTTTTTCTAAACCGCTCATCGGAATAAAGCAGATGATACGCCGTTGGAAAGATATCTTCAAGGCGCATCTTTTTCATATGTATTATGTTTTCTAATTTGTTACGGTTTAAGAGCAGTTTCAAATTTACTAAATCGCGGAATTACGTTTTTTTGAAAATTTTGCAATTTTCGGTATTGTTTTTGCTCTAGTTTTTGAACCGTTTGTCGAAATGAGGCGTGTAATATGTCCTTGGAAAGCTATGGACAAGGCGCAACTTTCATATTTTGAAATATTTTTGAAATTCCTTACGGTTTTAAGTTAATTTTGAAAATCGTTCGGCGGACGACGAGTGGCAGCTGCTATTTTTCACGAAATTTTTACAAACTGCTGCTCGGAATGATTCAAACGATACGCCGTTGGAAAGGTATCGACGAGGCGCAACTCTTTCATGTAGAACACTCTCTCTAATTCTTTACGGTTTAAGAGCAGTTTTAAATTTACCGAAACGCGGACACTGTTTTTTTGCGACACCCAAATCGACGTGGTACTTCATCCGACTGAAAACCGCACTGCAACGGACGAAAAACCGTACTGCATCACACGGGTAAGAGAACTGCATGGTTCCTTTTATTCAAACATAAATTTTTTCCTGTGTTTTGTACTACGAGATGAGACTAGCAAACCACACACAAGAGAGTAGCGAACCACACCAACGAGAATAGTGAACTTCATGATTTATCTTGTCAAACGCAATTTTTTCGTGTGTTTTGTACCAAGAGACAGACTAGCAAACCACCCGCAAGAGAGTATCGAACCACACCAACTAGAGTAGTGAACTTCATACTTCTTTTCGCCAATCTTTTTTGCTTTATAAAGTGAACCACTTTGACTCACTACAAAATGAACCGCATTGCAATAGCGACAAAGGGAGTTGCATTATTTTTATTTTTTCCTAGCATTTTCTCTTTATAATTTCATCTCAACTGCGAGGCTAGCATAGTGAACCACACGCAACAGCAAAATGCACTGCAAGTGCCGATGCAATTTATTTTTTTGAACACGCGACGCCATGCAGGAACAAGTGCAATTTGAATTTTGCATTGGAGGAAGTGAGCCGCGACCCAATTCGAAACAAACTGCATGCTTTTTGTCGTAACCACCAAGGGGGTTTTAACAGATAAACTACATCTTGCTTTCAACATCCGATTTTTCACAAATTATAAACTATGTCCATACAAATTTGCAAAAGAATTCTTCCAAAAATAAGAAAAAGGTGAACTCCTTTGTAGAAGTTTTTACAAAGTAAACTCCTCTATACTATGCACTGCACTGCAAATCTCAATGGACAATTTTTTATGAACTTTACTAGGGGAGTCCCAATCGAACTCCACGACCCACAATACAGGACATCAATCAAACTCTAAATGAACTACACGCAGGAGAGTGGATCTTTTGCTTCTTTTCTTATAATTGGTTTTTCCTCCTTTTTCTGCATTAGAGAACACAGTGGACTGATCTGTGTCTTCATTCGAGCTTACACCGAACAGCACACACACTGCAAAAAGAAACTTTAACATGCCAATTGCAAAAAGAAAAAAGTGGGCTGCAGCACTTGGGATCCATGGTGTGGCGCAGGGACAATATTGAGATGGCCATGGCGCCACCTGCGGGGCACAAGCGAGGTGTGAGGGAAAGGCGAGGAGGAAGAAGGAAAGGAAGGAGAGGAGGGCGCTCACCTCCTGCGGGGCACAACATTGCAATGGCGCTCGGCGTGGACCGCACTTCACCCACCGAAGAGCTGCATCCCCTGCTGGATGCCAGCGGGCTGCACCAACACGACTAGCGCACTGCAAAACAATAGCAAAGCAAACAACATAAACTGATCGGGCAGTAACTATGGTCGGGCAGCAACAAAAACTGATCTACAGAAAATTTGTAGGAGGCCGTCGTGGTTGAACGGCCGGCGGCCGACCCACGTCTGAATGCGATGTTGCCGGGCCGCCGCGGGGGTGGCTGCACCAGAGAACGACGATCTGGCGAGGCTGGTGTAGGGGGATGTGGAGAGGCTAGTGCAGGGGACTGCAGATGGGCCTCTAAGTGAACCTCTCTGCACCACCACCACACACCACCCGGCGGTTGATGTCGAGGTCCCGGCGGAGGGAGTGGGAGGGAGGGAGGGGGCAGGGAGGAGGGGGGATCATCGACAGGAGGGGTCGCACCGTAGATGGAAGGACGCATTGGTGGCCGACGGCGACCGCTGCCGGAGGAGGAGGGAGATGAGGGAGAGGGTGGAGCATAGCACTGGTGGTGGCCGTCGGTGGAGTAGAAGGTCGCCGCCCCGTAGAGACCCACCTCCTAGCACCCCGGTGCGGATCTCGCCGGATCCAGCGCCGGGCTGAGGGAGTGGGGGGCTTCCACGCTGAGGGTTGGCGGCGGCAAGATCTGGTGGCTGAGGCCGCGCAGACGGCCGTGGGCGGCCGGATCCCGCCATGAACCACTGGAGAAGGTGGGGTGGGGAGGGGAGGGCGGTGCTGGGAGGGAGGTTAGAGGTGCTGGTGGGACGCCGCGGTTAGAGGTGCTGGTGGGCGGTGCCGCCGGAGAAGGTGGGGAGGGGAGGGGCGCGCCGCGCCGGAGAAGGTGGGGCGGGGAGGGCGCGAGGTGGGGAGGGAGGTGGGGCGGTGCGGGGAGGGAGGTGGGGAGGGAAGTGGGGCGCGGGGAGGTGGCTGGCAGGGTGGGGAGGGAGGTGGGGAGAGTGAGCGATGCGGGAAGATTTTTTTGCCCGTGCAGTTCGGTCTGTTTCTTTTGCGGGGTTAGTTTGTAGCCATGGGTCAGTACGAAACTGTTATCAGAATAAGCATTTTTGAGGTACAGAATAAGGTCTTAAGGGTGTTATCATAATATATATATATATATACATATAAGTTGCTATTATAAGAATGATCATGATGCCCTCATGTTCGTATTTTATTTTATCGACACCTCTATCTCTAAACATGTGGACATATTTCTCGATGTTGGCTTCCGCTTGACGACAAGCGAGGTCTAAGCTTGGGGCAGTTGATACGTCCATTTTGCATCATGCTTTTATATCGGTATTTATTGCATTATGGGCTGTTATTACATGTTATGTCACAATACTTATGCCTATTCTCTCTTATTTTACAAGGTTTACATGAAGAGGGAGAATGCCGGCAGCTGAGATTCTGGGCTGGAAAAGGAGCAAATATTGGTGACCTATTCTGCACAACTCCAAAAGTCCTGAAACTCCACGAAAGTCATTTAGGGAATTAATAATAAATATTTAGCGGAAGAAGTACCAGAGGGGGCCCACACCCTGGCCACGAGGGTGGGGGGCGCGCCCAGAGCCCACACTCTAGCCACGAGGTTGGGGGGCGCGCCCCCTCCCTCGTGGGCCACCTGGTAGCCCTCCGGTGCCCATATTTTGCTATATCAAGTCTTTTACCCTGGAAAAAATCATAAGCAAGCTTACGGGACGAAACTTCGCCGCCACAAGGCGGAACCTTGGCAGAACCAATCTAGGGCTCTAGCGGAGCTGTTCTGCCGGGGAAACTTGCCTTCGGGAGGGGGAAATCATCACCATCGTCATCACCAACGATCCTCTCATCGAGAGGGGGTCAATCTCCATCAACATCTTCACTAGCACAATCTCCTCTCAAACCCTAGTTCATCTCTTGTATCCAATCTTTGTACCAAAACCTCAGATTGGTACCTATGGGTTGCTAGTAGTGTTGATTACTCCTTGTAGTTGATGCTAGTTGGTTTATTTGGTGGAAGACCGTATGTTCAGATCCTTAATGCATATTAATACCCCTCTGATTATGAACATGAATATGCTTTGTGAGTAGTTACGTTTGTTCCTGAGTACATGGGTGAAGTCTTGCTATTAGTAGTCATGTGAATTTGGTATTCGTTGGATATTTTGATGAGATGTATGTTGTCTCTCCTCTAGTGGTGTTATGTGAACGTCGACTACATGACACTTCACCATTATTTGGGCCTAGAGGAAGGCATTGGGAAGTAATAATTAGATGATGGGTTGCTAGAGTGACAGAAGCTTAAACCCTAGTTTATGCGTTGCTTCGTAAGAGGCTGATTTGGATCCACTTGTTTCATGCTATGGTTAGGTTTACCTTAATACTTCTTTTGTTGTTGCGGATGCTTGCAATAGGGGTTAATCATAAATGGGATGCTTGTCCAAGAAAGGGCAGTACCAAAGCACCGGTCCTCCCACATATCAAATTATCAAAGTAATGAACGCGAATTATATGAGCGTGATGAAAAGTAGCTTGAATATAATTCCCATGTGTCCTCGGGAGCGCTTTTCTCTATATAAGA
Source organism: Triticum timopheevii (assembly GCA_963921465.1). NCBI lineage: Eukaryota > Viridiplantae > Streptophyta > Magnoliopsida > Poales > Poaceae > Triticum > Triticum timopheevii. Next base: position 250,553,094 of record OY997272.1, read on the forward strand.
ACTTGTTCGGGTTTGTCCTTTGCTAAAAAAAAGGGTTGGGCCACCTTGCTGCACCTTATTTACTTTCATTGCTTGTTACCCGTTACAAATTACCTTATCACAAACTATCTGTTACCGATAATTTCAGTGCTTGCAAAGAATACCTTACTGAAAATCGCTTGTCATTTCCTTCTGCTCCTCGTTGGGTTCGACACTCTTACTTATCGAAAGGACTACGATAGATCCCCTACACTTGTGGGTCATCAATGCGCACTTTGCGCTGGTTCTTATTCTCCTTGCCATGAGTGGCCTCGTCAGGAGTGCAGTAACCTACATATATTTCTTCAGGGATTTTGAACGCTGTATTGGTTTTAGGCCTCTTGCCTCCCTTCTGAGGACGCTTTTCCTGTGCCATTTTCTTTAGCTGAGGATTCTGAACAATAGAAGTCTCTGAAGAAGTGTGCAATTTTTCTTCGAGGAACGCTGCAAATGAGTTAAGTTGATGACAACCTAGTGATTCAGCATCAGACATATGTACCTGTGAACAAAGTATAGGTGCAAAGAATTTGAAGAGGTCATATGCGTTCTCATAATTTGTTTTTAAAAGGAATCAAGTTTGAGGAATTTGACCAGTGAGTCTTGAAGAATTTCACTAAGAGTTCTTGTCTTAGGTTCCAGAGTTGTATAGATCTTCCACGCCCTAACTTGGCGGAGGAAGACAACTACGGCGGTGGCGGAGGTGATGATTTCCGCGGCCGGCGTGAGTACAATAGCGACAAGGTCGAGGCAGCTAAGCTCTTCCTCACCGGCGATGATGGAGATTAACAGCGGTGCTAGGTAAGACAGCTCGAGCGGGAGAGGGAGAGGTCGAGTGGAGTAAATGAACTGAGGCGCAAGGGGAGGGGCATTTATAAGGTAGTGAAAAACTATTCATCCAAAGAATTTGGATGAACATGCCCCTAACCTTGCCATCCTAGCGACATGTGTCACCCACGTACAGAGAGGTGGAGATCGTGTGTGATCGTGGGTGATTTGTTTATCCAGTCATGGGATGCGGAATGATTTGAGCGGCAAAAAGCCGAAAAAATAGATATGAAAATTTTAACGTTTTGTTCGCAAATTCTTCAGCTGTCAAGGACACAATGAAGATTTTGAATGGGATTCAAATAGAACGCACATGAAGAATTTGTGAGCAGACTGGGTTGAGTATAGAATAGAGGGGGAACGGGTCCGATCACATTCACTTAAAAAAACAACTCGAAGATTAGCTATAAGTGAATGCTATAGAGGACATGAAAAACTAAAATATATATATATATATATATATATATATATATATATATATATATATATATATATATATAGCAGTGGAGAACAACGACAGAAAGACCGAGGAAATTGAAAATTTGAAGAAATTGCAAAAAAAAAACTCAAATTGAATATTTTCAACTTTGGTTGGTGGCGTAACCCACCGTATAAGAATGATGATTCCAGACACGCGTACAATTGTCGTAGGGTTCTGAGAATCAAATTATTCATTAATTTCTTCACACTTAGAGGGTTAGTCTTCATTGATTGAAAAAACGTTACTTCGTGTGTTGCACATCTAAGTCATCAACTTTGCATAAGTGTTAGGATGTGTGTCCTTTTCAAAGAACATTCGAAGATTCTAAGATATTTAGCTCACACCGCAACTTGCTAAATCTCTTCTCATCCAAGGGCTTTGTGAAGATATCGGCTAGCTAACCTTCAGTATTTCCGTGGTCGATGGAGATGTCGCCCTTCAACACATGGTCACGAAGAAAAATGATGACGAATCTGGATGTGCTTTGTCTTCGAGTCCTGAACTAGGTTGTGAGCAATCTTGATAGCACTCTCATTGTCGCAGTCGAGTGGCACATTCTTCACATTGATGCCATAGTCCTTGAGGGTTTGCTTCATCCATAACAGTTGAGCACAGCAAGATCCAGCAGCAATGTACTCAGCTTCAGCAGTAAAGAGTGACACACAGTTCTATTTCTTCGAGGACCAACATACCAAGGATTGTTCGAGGAAATGACACGTGCCTGATGTTGACTTGCGGTCCACTCGATCACTAGCATAGTCAGAGTCAGAATATCCAGTGAGATCAAAATAAGAGCCCTTGGGATACCATAACCAAGTGTTGGAGTGTGAGCTAGATATCGAAGAATATGCTTCACAGCCTTATGGTGTGATTCCTTCGGTGTAGCTTGAAATCGGGCACACATGCAAACACTAACCATAATATCCAGCCTAGATGCACATAGATACAATAAAGAGCCAATCATGGAGCGGTATACCTTTTGATCTAAGTCTTTACCATTTTCATCGGTGCATAGGTGGCCATTTGTGGGCATAGGAATTTTGGCGCCTTTGCAATCTTGCATGCCGAATTTCCTCAACACATCCTTGAGGTACTTCTCCTGAGATATGAATATGCCATTGTGTTGTTGATGAATTTGAAGACCTAAAAAGAATTTCAAGTATCCCACCATAGACATTTGATATTCCTCACTCATCATATAGGCAAATTCGTCACTGTAACATTGGTTAGTACAACCAAAGATAATATCATCAACATATATTTGGCACATGAATAATTCATCATCATATGCTTTGGTGAAAAGAGTTGGATCAAGTGAACCGGGTTTGAAGCCTTTCTTTATGAGGAATTCCTTCAATGTATCATACCATGCCCTAGGTGCTTGCTTGAGGCCATAGAGGGCCTTGTTGAGTCTGTAGACGTGATCTGGAAATTTGGATCCTCAAAACCTGGTGGTTGAGCAACATATACTTCTTCCTCAAGCTTACCATTGAGGAATGCACTTTTCACATCCATTTGATGTAAGATGATATTATGATGGTTAGCATAAGCAAGCAATATGCGAATAGCTTCAAGTCTAGCAACAGGTGCGAAAGTTTCATCAAAATCAATTCCTTCAACCTGTGTGTAGCCTTGAGCTACAAGACGAGCCTTATTCCTCACCACAAGGCCATTTTCATCTTGTTTGTTGTGGTAGATCCATTTGGTACCGGTGATGTTGTGCTTGCGTGGGGTTGGTCGCTTGACAAGCTCCCACACATTGTTGAGCTCGAATTGATGCAATTCATCTTGCATGGCTTGAATCCACTCAGACTCCATGAATGCTTCATCAACTTTGGTGGGCTCTGTGATAGAGACAAACGCAAAATGCCCACAAAATTTAGACAAGTGCGAAGCTTTTGAGAGCGTGAGAGGACCTGGTGAGTTGATGCCGCTGATGATTTTCTCAATCTGCGAGGATGAGCAGGTTGATGACTTTGCTTAGGCCCGGCAATTTCTTCAGGGCAATTTTCTTCAGTAGCACCAGCGTGATTGTCTTCATGATCCGGAATGACTTCTTCAGTAGATTCTTCGGTAGGAATGACATCCTCAGTAGCCTTGAACTTGATGGATTCCTCAGGTGACACTTCATCTAGCATAGGATGTAGGTGCTCTCTTTGCGAGCCATTAGTTTCATCGAACCACACATCTACAGTTTCAACAACCTTGTGATGATAGGTGTTGAAGACTCTGTAGGTGTTCGAGTCCTTTCCGTAACCAAGCATAAAACCCTCATGTGCTTTCGGTGCAAATTTAGAGTGATGGTGAGGATCTCTAATCCAGCATTTAGCACCGAAGACTTTGAAATAACTTACATTCGGTTTCTTGTCAGTGAGGAGTTCATATGAGGTATTTTTGAAGAATTTGTGAAGATATACTCTGTTGATGATGTGGCATGCAGTATCAATAGCATCTGGACAAAAACGTTGTGGTGTCTTGTATTCATCAAGCATAGCGCGAGCCATCTCAACAAGAGTTCTGTTCTTGCGCTCCACGACGCCATTCTGCTGAGGAGTATAGGGAGCAGATAACTCGTGAGTAATGCCAAGTATATCAAGATATTCATCGAGACCAGTGTTCTTGAACTCGGTTCCATTATCACTCCTGATATGCTTGATCTTCACACTGAAGTTCGTAGGTGCTCTTGAGGAAAATTGTTTGAAGACTTCCTGCACTTCATTTTTGTAAGTGATGATATGCTCCTAGGTATAACGAGAATAATCATCAACAATGACAAAGCCATAAAATGATGCAGAACTAGTGAACGTGGCATAGTGAGTAGGGCCAAAGAGAACCATGTGAAGTAATTCAAAGGGACGAGAAGTGGTCATGATAGTCTTCGAGGGATGCTTGGCTTTGGTGATCATTCTTTCCTCACAAGCCCCACAAAGGTGATCTTTGAGGAATTTGACACCCTCGATGCCAATGACATGCTTCTTCTTCGCGAGTGTATGCAAGTTCCTCATCCAAGCATGACCAAGTCGTCGATGCCATAACCAGCCTTTTGAAGCTTTTGCAAGTAGACATGTGGCAAGCTGTGTTCCTGCAGAGGAATCAACAATATACAAGTCCCCTCTCCTTCGAAGACTTTGGAATTGTCAGATTCCATTAGCACAATGCAACGATATTTGGCAAAGACAACAACCATATCAAGATCACAAAGCATTGAGACAGACATGAGGTTGAATCCTAAGGACTCGATAAGCATGACTTTGTCCGTGTGTCTATCCTTTGAGATTGCAACCCTACCTAGACCCAATACCTTGCTTTTGCCTTTGTCAGCATAGGTGATATGCTTCAGATGAGATGGAGCTAAAGCAGTGTCCACCAATAAGTTCCTGTCACCGGTCATGTGATTTCTACATCCACTATCGAGGACCCACTCAGTAGCTTTGGGTTGTTCATCCTACAGATGAATTAGTAAAACTTATGGGCCCATATACTTCATTAGTGAAGAATATGATATCAATTTCATCAACAGTAACATATATAGCATCACGAGGACGTCAGAAATGAGTAATTCAATTCTTCATGATTAGCTTGCGTCCATTCAAGCACATTCAGGTCTCCAGCTAATTCTTCAGATGTTTAAGTTCATCTGGAGACCTGGCCCTGCATAAAAGATTAGTTCTTTTTATTTACCACCCACATCTGGAGGGGTGGCAAAGAGTTCATCATTCTGCGAGCTCCATGAGAAAAAGATAACATTGAAGCCAGTGCACTTCATTTCACAAAAGAGGGGTTAGGATAAGCATATGAATAAGCAGAGAAATTCTTCGAGGACCTATGAACATAATGGTTTGAAGAATAATGCACATATCCATAGCCTTTATACTTTTCCTACGAAACAGAAGTGTTAGCACAATGATGTTCATATGAGGATTTTGATCCGCGTGAGGAATTTGATCCGGATGAAGAATCTGGTCCATCAGAGGACTTGGATCCATATGAAGAATTTGATCTAGGGTTCCTAATCTTCATAGGTGGTGTCATGACGACATTCACCTGAAGATTTTCAAGGCACCTTTTGGGAACCCAGATTTTTTTCATTGGGGGACCGTTCCTGCAACTAGTTCCAACATATCGAGCAAATACTTCACCATTCTGATTCTTGAACAATTTATAGTTGGAGTCAAATGACTCATGAGAGGACTATGAAGATTCACAAGTAAAGCCAGATAATGTGGATGGATCTATGGAAGGTCCCTTCGCAGCAACCCATGAGGTTTTGGGGTAATGCTCAGGTTTCCAGTAGGTCCCATCTGCATTGAGTTTCCTCTCAAAGGCAATACCCTCTTTCCTAGGGTTCCTGTTCAAGATCTGCTTTTTGAGCACATCACCAAGAGTCTAATGCCCTTTGAGGCTTTTGTATATGCCTATCACATACAAATCCTTCAACCCTGCATTATCGTCAGTGATACTTGTGGTATCCTCAGATGAGGAATTTGTGACCACAAAGACAGTTGAAGAATTTACAGAAATAGAAGCATTTGAACATTCATGTGAAGAATTAGCAGATTCACGCTCAATGCATTTTAGACATACTGGAATAAAATCTTCCTGAGTGGAACTGATCTATTGAGCAAGCAATGAATCGTTTTCCTTCTGAAGATCTTCATAACTCACTTTTAACTTCTCAAGATCTTGCTTTCCCTAAAGAATTTCATAAGAAAGCTTCTCATGATCAGTTAAGAGAGTGTTATGATGATTTTGAAGGTTGTCAAACTTAGACTGAAGTTTCTTAAGACTGTCAGTCAAAGCCTTAGTTCGATTCAATTCCTCACCCAACATATCAACGCTTTCATCAAGCATGTTTTGAACTTTTTCAAGAGCTCTTTGTTGTTTAGTGATAAGGGAAGCAAGTTTAGTGAAGCTGGGTCCAAATTCATCACCCGATTCATCATCACTAGATTCGGAAAGGTAGCATTCAGTTACCTTGGCACCCTTTGCCATAAGGCATGGTGCAGTGGATGATGATTCTGGGGCGAAAGTCTTCTTCTTGAGTGATTCCTTGAAATCCTCAAACCAAGGATAATGATGAGTTCGAGGACCTTCATAGACCTTAGAGAGTCGGTCCCAGATAAGCTTCGCATGGTTGAGATGCATGATGTTCCTGAACTGATTTTGGGACAAACAGGAGCAGATGATATCCTTCACCATGAGGTTAGAGTGTACTTGCGAATATCATCAGCCTCCGCCATCTTGCATAGATCGGTAAGAACAATCTCAATGACAGTCCACAGTTTGCTGTTCATTGCCATGAGTCGCTTCTTCATCATGGCCTTCCACTTTGGATACTCATGACCGTCAAAGATGGGGCAAGACACTTTCTTCATTCCTACAGTCGACATAACTAGAACTCCAGGTGGTTAAACCAAAATCACACATAACAAGGGAGTACCTTGCTCTGATACCAATTGAAAGTGCATATCGACTAGAGAGGGGTGAATAGGCGATTTTACAAATTATTCACTGAGGAATTTCTAGATGAAGAAATTCCTAAGTAACGACACACTAGCAGTGGAATAAGTACTTAGGTATAAGCATAACAGAGTAACAGCATAGTCATCATGATGAAATGAAAACAAGCACATAGTACAGATAGCATGAAAATGGGATAAGCAGGTTGAAGACAATGTGACTGAAGAAATTGGATTGAGGAAATAGAGAAAGTCTTTAGTCAAAGGCTTCAAACAGTAATGATCAGGTTCATCAACACATGAATGAGGAAATGAAAGGGTTGAGGGAATAGAACAAGTTGGCTTGGTGAAGCCAATGATTTGGTAGACCGGTTCCAACTGGTGTGACAGTTGTACATCTGGTTGGAGCGGCTGAGTATTTAAACTCGAGGACACGCAGTTCCGGACACATAGTCATCACCGTATTCTCTTTGAGCTGAAGTCACACAGACCTCGCCCAATCACTCATGGTAAGTCTTCATAGGTGACTTCCAAACCTTCACAGGCTAGGTCACTCGGTGATCCACAATTTCTCTGGGATGCTCAGACCATGACGCCTAACCGTTTGGAGGATACACAGTCCTCAAAGGTAACAAACGTCGGTTCCACACAGGAACAATCTCTTCAGTGATGCTCAATCACTTTGGGTTTGTAGGTGTTTGGGTTTGGGATTTGGGTTTTCCTCACTTGATGATTTTCGCTCAAAGTCCTCGGGGGATGGGATGCTCTCAATGACAAGTGTCAGTTTCTCTTGGAGCAGCCAACTAGCTAGTGGTTGTAGGGGGCAGATATTTATAGCCTAGGGAGCAGCCCGACATGATAAGACATAAATGCCCTTCAATGATATGACCCTTAGGTGGATAGATATTTTGGGACAGCTGGCGCGTATCACAGCAATGGTCGGATATTTGAGGTTCAAATTCCTCTGGGCTATCATGTTGCTCACTGTGTAGGCAATCCGCACTAGCGAATTCCTAACTCCTTAGTCAGAACAAATTCCTCAGAGACCAGAAGATCTTCATCTCTGTCACTGAAGAAATTGACTGAACTGATATGAGATTTCCAATGGTTTCACTCGGAAGGATTGGGTAGGTGTAGGATTTTGAGATGAGCACCACTTGGACATCAGTTTCCTTAGTATTACCTCGACCCCTTTAATAGTATGGTGTTTCCTATGACTCGAGAAAGGGAAAATGAAACTACGAAAACAAAAGTCTTCACGCTTCATACTCCTCGCATGAATATCCAAGTCTTCAAGGTCACACCAATTTCTTCACTTTCAAAATCTTCAGGAGAACCAAAATCTTCAGCCGAAGACATACATTTTTAGGGGTCGACTTTCATCATAAATATCAAACTCCTCATCGACTTATAGAGCCTGTATACACTCACAAACATGCTAGTCCCTTAACGTATAAGCCTTCAATACACCAAAATCACTAAGGGGCACTAGATGCACTTACAAAAGGAAACAAAGAGTTTGCACTGCGAACTCGGTGGGACCGATCGCTCATCTCGGTTAGACCGAAACGTTACAATGGGAAACAGAGAGTTTGCAATCCCATCTTGGTCAGACCGAGATCCCTATCGGTGAGATCAAACTGGTTAGGGTTTCTGGCTATGGCTATGTCAAGCGAACTCCATGGTGCCGGATAGATATCGGTGGGGCCGAGTTTGACTTTAGGTTTAGGACATATGTGGAAATGAGAAAGTGGTTGAGGGTTTTGGACCATATCACTAAGCATTTTGAGCAAGCAAGCCGTTAAGAAACACCTCATCCCCTTTTAATAGTATTGGATTTTCCTATGGACTCAATGTGATCTTGGATCACGAAAATGAAAATGAAGAGTCTTGAGCTTTTGCCAATATGTGTCCTTAGCATTTTGAGGGGTCCACATCTCTAGTCCATGCAATACAAATTAATGAACTTTCTAAAACATTAATCTTGAATGGATATTAGTTCAATGAGCTATATGTTGTTATAAATTACCAAAACCATCCAGGATTAGTTGCACTTTCTATCTCCCCCTTTTTGGTAATTGATGACAACATATAGATCGAAGCTTTGACAAATGATAATATAATTGAAGTACATCGTCGCTTTGAGAAGTATGTGATAAGCAAGAGCTCCCCCTAAATTTGTGCATTATTTAAAATTTGCTTTTTAATGCAAATTCACAATCGATTAGGATCATGGGTTACTCTTCCATGTCACATACATCTTGGTGGAGCGCTCAAAATGATAGAATATGAAATATGCACTCATAACCAAGGCAAGATATGAATGATCATACATGAGAGATAGAATATCATCATTCAAGTACAAACATTAAAGCATGATATGATCAAACACATGATCATAGAAGTATCTCACACACAAGCACAAATAGTGTATCAACCAAACAAGCAAGCAAATGAAGTAGCAGGAGAGGCAAAACAAGAAAAACACACACTCTCTCGAAGCCTAGGATCTACACACTTTCTCCCCCTTTGGCAACAGTTTACCAAAAAGCTTGAAAATGCATAGTGCTATGCGGCTCTCTAAGCACGAACTCCATTAGCTCTGTAGTGCAATGGTGGCGTCGAGAGGAGTCCTGCAACGAATGCATCTGAAGAGGTCTATGGAGCTGGTGTAGTAGCAACTGGAGGAACAACAGAGGCTGTAGCTGCCGGTGTTGAAGTAGTAGCCCTTGTGTCACTGGCTGGCATAGCTGCCGACCTTTGTGCCCTTGGCACTCTCTGAAAGGCTTCAGTGGTAGCTCTCCCTCTTCTCTCTTCAGCTTCATCTTGGAGTTGCTCAACTGCATTCTGGATCTCTGTGACCTTCAAGTCTAGATCATAAAAATTAGTATCAATTATCCTCTCAATACTCTCTTGATTTTGAGTCAGGGTTGCCAATCCTTTCTCAATTCTGACAGTGGCCTCAAGAAGATAGCTAAGCTGATCCTGCTTGGTCTTGAGGTGAACAGTTGAAGCATCTGGAACTTGTGAAGATTGTGCAGCCTTCTCTGCTTTAGTTTTTTCCCTCTTCTCCTGATCCTCTACAGATGTACGATGTGTAGCATCCATGACAACCTCATTGTATTCAAATTAAGGCAACAGAGGAAGGTGCTCCTTGTCCAAGAGATATATGCCTTTGCCCATCTTGGAGTTGATGAGCATCTGAATGTGTGGAGCATAGCCGTGTGATCTCTTCTGATCAGCTGCAGTCCTCTTGATAGTTTCAACAATCAAAGTCATCACTTTAAATTTCTCTGGCACATCAAACATATGCAACAAATTAATTGAGTGCCCTCTGATCATCCTATAATCTCTAGACTTGGGCAACAATGTGTGCCTGAGGATAGTGTTGATTGTGGGTAGCGCAGACAATAGATAGTACACAGACCCAAACCTGTGTGTATCCAGGGCAACATCAGGAATCTCCTTGTACATGTGTGCCATGGAGTTGTGTCCTTTCCTAGGCTTGGCATACACATTTGTGTCATCCTCTTTCTCTTCAGGGGCATTGATAAGCTTGGCCCACTCAGCAACTGTAGATTGGTACCTTGTACCCTCAGTCATCCAGACTATTTTACCATGAGGGTAAAAATGTGTTGTAGAGTAGAACTGCATCACCATCTCATCATTCCACTTGGTGAGATTCTGACCAACAAATTTGTCAACTCCAGTTAGCCTGAAGCTGTCAAAAACTCTTCGGAAGTAGTCAACATTGTTGTCAATGTATTCCCAATCAACCCATCTCATATCACTTACTATGGGCTTCTTGTCTAGGAGCACTATCTCATAGAAGTCCTGATGTTCCTTTGTGTGAAACCTGTAGTCCACAACCGTCCTCCTCCTGGTGGCATATGGGTCTGTCTGCCTCCATAGCCTGAGACATGCATCCTTCCTTAGATTCATATTTTCTGCAACGGGATGTGTATCATCATGATCTGGGATCTTGGGCTTCAACTTTCTAAGCACTTGGGCATCTTCTTCTTCTTCCACTTCAGGCACTGGGGCCTTGTTCTTCTCTACAGCTGGTAATACGTTCCTTGTTGATCTCTTGGGTGCTGCAGGCTTAGAAGCTTGAGCAGCAGCAACAACCTTGGGGGCAGTCTTGATCTTTGATGGAGCAGTCCTTGACTTGATGGCATCCCCCATCAGCTTCCAGGTCTTGGCAGGAGGTGCATTGGGCTCTACCTCCTCTTCATCAAATGAATGCTTTTCAAACTCAACCATTGGATCAACCAGGTTGCACAATCTTCCTCTTTTCATTTCCTTCTTTTGCTTTCCTCCAACAGCCTCTCTTTCACTTGGTTTTGCAGCAACTTGAGTGAGCCTCAGGCTTTGGACATTGGAATCCTTCTGGCAGGTGCTTTCTTCTTCATACCTAGCTTCGTTGAAGCTGTTGTGCCAAACTCCTTGATAACCTTTTTGCTAGGAGTGCTTCTGCTCCCATCATCATAGCTGCTATCAGAGGGACTAGTGCCCTCACTCATGTGAACCTGTTCCTCAGACCTATTCTGGCTGTCACTAATGTCTGACATGGCTGAAAGATGGAAGCTGACCCTGTGAATAGATGTAGTTGCAAAAAAGTGGATGAGAATCACAAAGGGCAGATATTTTGCAAAACAAATGAGTCAAAACATAGTTTTAGTTTTCTATAGAAATCATTTCGGAGCTACCGAGATGTTAAACTCGATGACACCGAAGCAACTTTTAGAGTCTAAACATGTGAGATCAGTCAGACCGAGACACAGTTCGGTGACTCCGAGATTGCTCGGGTTTCACAGAGAAAAGAACTCGGTCACACCGATTTGTAAGTTTTGATTAGACCAAAAAATACAAGTGCAATAGCCTGGGCCAAATCGGTGAGACCGAATTCTCCAACTCGGTCGGTCCAAGATGAGTTCGGCGGAAACCTAACCCTAAGTTTTCGAATCAAAACTAATCTATAGGAGATTTTGATTGTATAGAAGTATGTTAAACATGGCAAGAATCATGGCATTGACTAAGTGCAAGAATCAGAGGAAAAGATTGCACAAAAGGATCGAGTTCATACCCTAACTTGGTGGTGAACTCGCTACTGCGACAAGGGCGGCGCTGATTCTGTTGACGGCGGCGGAGACCAGCGGCAGGAGGCCTCTGGCGATGGAGGAGACAATCCAGAGACCTCGAGTCGGCAGAGCTGGACAGGCACGGGCGAAGTGTTTCAAAGAAATTTCCAAAACATGGTTCGTGGGTATATATATTCAGACCATGTCGGTGTGACCGAGTTGAACAACTCGGTGGCACCAAGATGCAGAATCGCAAGCAGTTACTGCAACTCGGTGAGACCAAAATGTTCAAATCAGTTGCACCGAGATTGAAACCTAGATCAACTCAGTGAACTCGGTATGACCGAAAGGGATGAATCGGTCAGACCGAAATACATCAAGAGGTTTTGGAAGTTTAAGTCTATGACGAAGCGGTGGCTCCGAGTGCTCCTCACCCAGAGGGTTCAAATCTAACTTGATTAAACTTTGTGATGTAGCATGAATAGAGTTTGAGACGATAAAAGCATAAATAGGTAGAGGGAGTACTTAGGCATCCTTGTCCATCCTTGTCCATCCATTTGGCAAAAGAAAAACGCAAACAATCAAAGCAACAAATGGATGTCCTTGAATGAATAAATTTATGCAACCAACATGCTCACACAATGAGATAGCAAATGAAATATGTGGCAAAGCATGCACAAACACTCTAGCATCTATCAAGCAATTGGCAATGACTAGGTCATCTATATATGAGTATATTGACTTAGGAGTCAAATGACAACATTTGATCATAGGTCATACTCATCGTTTAAGCACAAGTGGTATTACCACTTTTACATAAAGCATTTTTGTGTTCACACCATTAGAGTTGCTTTAGCTCAATTCTTAGAGTAAATCTCCCTCTAGATGTGATATCCCCTTTTAGAGGGATGAACTAACCTTGGGTTTTATCGATGATGACTTCATGTAGATGTTGAAGATGTGGATGCTCAATGTTGATGTAGATCATTTGGAGCAATCCATTGGAGTGAGTTGCACTTTCAATACCTACATGGGTTAGTACCACAAGGAACAAACAAGGATATCCATAGACATAGAGTGAAGTACACACATGATGATGTCCATGAAAGCATTAGGTTACCTTGTTGCTTGACTTACTAACAAGAGGGTTTGTGACTCCTTGAACTAGTGCAAGATGTGGAAGTTGATTGCACTTGTCCTTGCCAATATGAATATGAGTGAAGTATGTTGGCAGAGTCACCCTCAAGAACTCTCTAGTTCTTCTTCTTCGGGATCCACATCATCTTGATGGGAATCCTTGCGTTTGTAGATGTACTTGACGAAGTAGAACTTGAAGTAGTCTTGGGAACCCACTTGACCAAGGCCTTTGGAGCTTCTTCAAATGCATCAATCTCCTCTTGAAGCTTTTCCTTGCCTTTTAGCTTATGGTCTTGTGGTAGGAGATCATCTTGAGCTTCTGTCCCCTTGAAGGAAGTAGGATCATACTTCTCTTGTTGAGGAACACACTTCATCTTGGGGTATTGATCTTCTTCCCATTCAACTCCATTGGCATTGAACTTCCGTTCAGAACCAACCCCTTGATTCTTCCATTGTCTTCCTTGCTTGCGTACAATTTCCTCAAATTGCTTACTTCCGGCAAGGCTCTTGTAAACACCTTTCTCTAGAATTCCCTTCAATAAGCTATTTTCTTGCTCAAGTGTAACTTGGCTGAGAGAATCATTAGTGGAATCAAGAAAACTACTAGAAGCAACAATATTGGATTTAGCATGAATATTGTTACTACTAGAAGAAGAATCTTTCTTACTCTTGTTGCTAGATTTTACTTGTGGCATGTAAGTAGACAACACTTGGCATAAGAACTTTTCTTCCGAAGAACATCATTGATTGCCTTTAAGAACCCATGCTCTTGCTCTAGGTTGAGCTTTCAAAGCATAGCTTCTCATGAGTTTTCAAAAGTTCTCGATGATCTTCTAAAGTAATTTCATGAGCTAACTTAAGAGTGTTTAGTTCTTTAGTTAGACGCTCAATCTCCTTCTTATCATTGTCATTCATTTCATATTGATTAGCATGATTAATAGCAATTTCATCATAGTTTTCATCACTAGCATTGTCAACAAGTAACTCATCATCACCTAGCAAATCATCTTCATCACTATTGAAATAAACATACTCGGGGTGTGATACCTTGGGGCCTCTAGCCATGAAGCATCTTCCAATTCCTTCATTTGGTGAGTCAAATATGTCGTAGGAGTTGGTTGACAGAAGTGCAAGACCGGATACACCTTCATCTTGTGTATATTCAGAGTTGGAGTGATAAATTCTCTCGGAGTGGTGGTCGGAGTCAGAACTAGATACCCATTCACCAACATGAGCTTGATGTCTTCTTTTTGTGTAGCTCCTTGATGACTTGTCCTTTCTTTATGAATCCTTGCTTCTGCGAGAGGTTCTTCATTCATAACGATCATCTCTACTCCTTCTCTCTCTTGGAGGTGATTCTTCTCTTCTACTTCTCCTTTTAGGTGAGACTTCTTTTATTTTGTAGGGAGTCATACACTCATTGGAATAGTGTCTGGGTCGTCCACAATTGTAGCAACTACGATCATGACTAGAAGATCTTTTGTCATGGTAGGATCTTGACTTGGAGCTTCTTTCTTTGCTTTTACTCTTGTAGAATTTGTTGAAGTTCTTCACCATTAAGCTCAATTCTTCATTGAAGACTTGTTCTTCACTTGATGTGGTAGGAGCAGCACATGAGGCTTTATAAGCACCACTAGACTTGTTGTGAAGCTCTTCCTTATCCTTGAGTGACATATCATGAGCAACAATTCTTTAGTGACTTCCGTTGGCTTGAGATCTTTGTAATTGGGCATCATTTGGATCAATGTGCACACGGTATCATATTTTCCATCCAAGGCTCTTAGGATCTTCTTAATGATGAATCTGTTAGTCATCTCTTCACTTCCTAAGCCGACAATCTCATTTGTGATGAGAGCAAGCCTAGAGTACATTTCAGTGACACCTTCAGCATCCTTCATTTTGAACTTGTCAAGCTGACTTTGAAGCACATCCAACTTGGATTCCTTGATGGACTCGGTACCTTCGTGCATATCCAATGTTGAGGATATCGCTTATCGTTATCGTCTCGATCGGCTGGGGATTAGAGATTAATCAGAAATCGGCCAATTAATCGATTTTATCGGTCGACTATTAATCGGATATTTTTTGCAAATCCCAGGTTCCCAACACTAAAATACGCTATATTCAACACCAAAAAAATATTGGACAGAAGTGTTACCTTGATTCCTAGCATTTGAATCCTTGTATAATGATGAACAAAATAGGACAACAGTTCATATTGCGTAACAAGGTCCACAAAACACAAATAAACATAGTTTTTTTGCAAACATAGTGCTACGAATAGGTCCGATTTATCGGTAGATTCCCGATAAATCGCTTGTCAGAGCAATAAATTGGCCCAAAAGATAAACGGTGAAGATAAGACATTATCTTATCGGTCAACCCCCGAGTAGCGATAAATCGGAAGATTAATCGCTGAATTGGATGATTTTTTGAACAGTGTGCATATCAATCAAAGTATCCCAAATTTCCTTTCCATTCTCAAGACGACTGACTTTTTTGATTTCTTCGGGCACAATCCATTGAAGAGGATATCACATGCTTGAGTGTTGTATTGCAACATCTTCAATTCTTCTGCAGTTGCTTCACGATTTGGTTCTCTCCCGTCGAATAATTCACCTTACAAACCAATACACAGAATAGCCCAAACGGCGGGGTTATGTCCAAGAATATGCCTTTTCATCTTATGCTTCCAACTAGCAAAATTTGTACCATCAAAGTAAGGACCTCTACGGTAGTAATTTCCCTCGCTAGACGCCATACTCTCCTAGGTTGTGAACCAAGGCTATGATTACCAAAGCTATGGAAATCAAGGCAAATGGAGACCGAAGCTCTCATACCACTTGTAGGATCGAAAGTATCTCTAGAGGGGGGTGATAAGACTACTTGACCAAATAAAAATCTAGCCTTTTCCGAATTTGAAGTCTTGGCAGATTTTAGCAACTTAACACAAGTCAAGAAATCAACCTACACATGCAATTCTAAGAGTATAGCAGCGGAATGTAAATCATTGCATGTGAAGGTGAAAGGGGAGGAGTTTGGAGGGAGCAAACGCAATGTAGACATGGAGATTTTTGGCGTGGTTCCAATAGGTGGTGCTATCGTACATCCACATTGATGGAGACTTCAACCCACGAAGGGTAACGATTGCGCGAGTCCATGGAGGGCCCACCCACGAAGGGTCCACGTAGAAGCAACCTTGTCTATCCCACCATGGCCATCGCCCACAAAGGAGTTGCCTCCCTTGGGTAGATCTTCATGAAGTAGGCGATCTCCTTGCCCTTACAAACTCCTTGGTTCAACTCCACAATCTTGACGGAGGCTCCCAAGTGACACCTAACCAATCTAGGAGACACCACTCTCCAAAAGGTAATAGATGGTGTGTTGATGATGAACTCCTTGCTCTTGTGCTTCAAATGATAGTCTTCCCAACACTCAACCCTCTCTCACAGATTTGGATACGGCGGAAAGATGATTTGAGTGGAAAGCAACTTGGGGAAGTCTATAGATCAAGATTTTTGTGGTTGGATTGGAATGTCCTGGTCTCAACACATGAATATGTGGTTCTCTCTCAAAAAATGAGTAGTGGAACTGTAGGAACATTCTGATGGCTCTCTCACAAATGGAGAAGGGGGTGGAGGGGTATATATAGCCTCCACACAAAATCTAACCGTTACACACAATTTACCAAACTCGGTGGGACCGAATAGTGAAACTCGGTGGGACCGACCTGGTTCAAAATGTGAACATTAGGCTTTTCGGTGGGACTGACAATACCAACTCGGTGAGACCGCTGCGCTAGGGTTAGGGCAAAACCTCATCTCGGTGAGACCGATCACATGAACTCGGTGAGACCGATTTCAGTAATAAGCAAACAGAGACTTGGTCCAGCAAACTCGGTGGGACCGATCGCTCATTTCGGTGAGATTGAAATGGTACGAAAAGGAAACAGAGAGTTTGCACTACGATCTCGGTGGGACTGATCGCTCATCACGGTTAGACTGAAACGTTACGAAGGGAAACAGAGAGTTTGCACTCCCATCTCAGTGAGACCGAGATCCCTATCGGTGACACGGAACTGATTAGGGTTTCTGGCTATGGCTATGTCAAGTGAACTCGGTGGTGCCGGATAGATCAAATCGGTGGGGCCGAGTTTGACATTGGGTTTAGGAGATATGTGGAAATGAGAAAGTGGTTGAGGCATTTTGGACCATATCACTAAGCATTTTGAGCAAGCAAGCCATTAAACAACACCTCATCCCCTTTTAATAGTATTGGGCTTTCCTATGGACTCAATGTGGTCTTGGATCACTAAAATGAAAATGAAGAGTCTTGAGCTTTTGCCAATATGTGCCCTTAGCATTTTGAGGGGTCCACATCTCTAGTGCATGCCATACCAATCATTGAACTTTCTGAAACATTAATCTTGAATGGACATTAGTTCAATGACCTATATGTTGTTATGAATTACCAAAACCACCTTCGGATTAGTTGCACTTTCATCTGACTATGATCAAAATTATATGTTGAAAAGATAACATTAATTGTACAAATGGAAAGATTTATTCGACACGAATATGACACAATTGGATTCATCAGAAATGGAGTTACGAATAGAAATATATTATCGAAAGAAGTTTGAATATGAATCTGAAAAAAAATTGCAATTTCAAAATTTTAAAAAGTTGATGTGATAAGTTCACTGAATATGTGGAATCAAAATGAAAATGTAGGCATTGGTTTCATCTAATTTGGATAAACGAGTAAAAAGTTATGGCTATTTGAAAAATCAAGACCAAACTGTTTTACGGAGGAAAAAAAGCTATCGCTAGAAGAATTTTAGGGCTACTGTGTAAATACACAGACTAATTGATATTCTAACTATTTTAGATATAAGACGCTATGTGAAATAAAATAAATAGTTTAACTAAATTCTACCATATACTAGTTTAGGAATAATAAACGAGAACAAAGGTAAAGAAAAATACGAAGAGAGTACCTTCAGAACGCAGAGATGAGATTACTTCAGAGAATAGACGACTTTCAGAATTCCCGCTAGATAGAAAAATAAATATTTATTTTTAGGAAGCATGTCAAAACAAAATATTGATTGCACCTGAGTCAGATGATTTTTGGAGGCTCTATGGGCCTATATTTATAGGTGGAAGAGAGGTTCAGAGGTCAAAGGCTAGGCAATGTGGGATTAAACGTAGATGAAAAAGAGAGAGAAAAGATGCGCCTCGCATGGGCCTAAAGGCCTTTGGCCGACCGCGCGTACATTGCGCGATGTAGTATTTTTTGAATTCTTTTCTCTTTCAGGCAATTGAAGAGAAGAAAAAACTATGGAGAAAAAAATATATGGGAAGAAATATGGCTGGCTGGGCCTGGCCCATATAGGAGAAAAAATTGATGGGGCGCCCGCTGCTACTATGTTGCGCATATCGGCGACAGTTAGTAATTGTCCGTACGTGCAGTTTTTTAAATAAAAACAGAAAAGAAAAGCTGAATAAGGAAAATTAAATAAAATTTTCCATAGGAATATTATATATCAAAATTCTCACAATTTTACAGAGAAAGAGATGAACTATTTATCAGAGATAAATAAATTAAACAATTATTTTTGTAATGACTTCAAATTGGATTCGAATTTGATTTTCAAATCTTTTCCAAATAGTTTTAGTTTTCTTCTTCCAAATTCTTCTAAAATCTTCTCTGAATTTTGAAGGGTCATGTTTCCTCCACTCAAATATTTTCTAATTCAGAGAATTTGAGATGTTGAAATTCCTACATAAGAGAGAAAACTCCAAATAAGTTTTGAAAGCGGTACTCATCACTTCCCTCTCTATTTCATAAATTTTGAAGAAGTCATATATCTTATCTCATGAAAATCCTTGAGTGGCGTAAAGCTTCTGAGTTTTAAATAGTTTCAAATGGAATTTAAATCTGTTCAAAACCCCTTTTTATTTCAAATGGAAGAAGTCCTGTTATCTTCACTGTACGATTTGTTTTGAATTTAAATTTTGAATTCCATGGAACCAAAAGCAAGAATGAAAGTTTGGAAAAGTCATTTTATTCCCTCTCATTTAACGTTCAAAAAGTTCCAAATTTCACTCAATTTCACACAATAAATCACACAAGCAATCATTATTACTTAATTAATATAACATTCCAAAATTTAGAATTTTAGGATGTTACAATATTCTAATAATTCTTCCAACTCTTTTATAATTGAGGAAGTCATCTTGTCCCCTCCCTTTTATTTTTCTTGAGTGGAAAATTATTCAAATATTCAGAAAACTCCAGAATGCAATAAATCGTGAGATGCAAATGATATTTCTATTAACATCCAAATTTAATAAATATTGGGATGTTACAAGGAAAAACACTCAAATCAACGAGATCCAATCACACATGTGCCAAATCCACAAACACAAAGGGGAAACACATGATCCAAGGTCAACAATGGAGGATACACGGTAGCTAGTTCGTCCCATTCCGTGATGAAGTAGGACTTGAATCCACTACGGGGACCTTCTCTATGAGGAGGTCTTGACCCCACTTGGGGGATCTTCTCCTTTAGGAGGACTCGATCTCCAAAGGAGTAGGGGATAAGTGGATGAGCAAAGTTCTATCTCTAATGAGCTATCACATTGCTAACCCTAGATGGAGAGGGCAGAGGTACATTTATAGTCTTAGTAAAAGTTGGCGCGAATGGATGGGTACATGGGCCGGTGGCCCGTTTACTATGTCTAGACAGGAGGGGCCGGATATCCGGGATGGCAGGGGGTCTGATTCCTAGTGAAGTATATAGACGAGGGCCAGATTTCCGAGCAGCTGTAGGATGTCCGGGGCCTGGAGCTGGCTTGCGGCTGGGCTGCTACTGGTGGTGAAGCCACCAGGGACGGATGTCCGGGTCTTGTGGACTTTTTCTATTTCCTCCCGTTGTTCTCCTTCGTCCGTGTATTTGGGGACTTGTCCATCACCACTAGCATCTCTGAGAGGTTCTTCTTGGTACCTGGGTCTATAGGTGGGGGGGGGGGTTAGACCCTTAACATGTAAAAGTGGAAGATTTTAGTTTCTTCAAGTTAAGGTTGAGTCTAGCACATGTTAATGGGCACATAATACATTTTACACAAGCATGTCAAGGGTATGAGTAGCGGAAAGAGTAAAGCATGCAAGTGCAAGTGCTGAGAGCAGCCATGCAACCGGCAAGTCTTCGTACATCCTTGACGCGCTTTGGTGCTTCAATCTGCTCAATGGCCTTGATCTTGTCGGGATTGGCTTCAATTCCCCACTGAGACACGAAGAACCCGAGAAGCTTGCCGGAGGGGACTCCAAACACACACTTCTCTGGGTTAAGCTTGAGGTTGATCTTGTGCAGATTTGCAAAGGTTTCGTCTAAATCTTGAATCAGAGTTGCCTTGTCCTTGCTCTTGACCACTATGTCATCCATGTAGGCTTCCACATTTCTGTGCATTTGTGGCTCAAAAGCGTCATGGACAACCCTTGCAAATGTTGAACCAACATTCTTTAACCCGAAAGGCATCCGTATGAAACAGTATGTGCCACATGGAGTGATGAATGCAGTCTTCTCCTCATCCTCTTCTGCCATGAAGATCTGATGATATCCTGAATATGCGTCAAGAAATGAAAGCAAGTCACATCCAGCCGTGGAGTCAACAATCTGGTCAATGCGCGGTAAGGGAAATGGGTCTTTGGGACAAGCTTTATTGACATCGGTAAAGTCGATACAAAGCCTCCATTTCCCGTTTGCCTTACATACGACCATAGGATTGGCCAACCACGTAGGATGGAGCACTCCTCTGACAAGGCCTGCTGCTTCCAATTTCTTGATTTCTTCAGCGATGAATTCTTGGCGCTCCACTGCTTGTTTCCTGACCTTCTGCTTGATGGGCCGCGCATGAGGACAGACGGCAAGATGGTGCTCGATTACTTTCCTGGGAACACCAGGGATGTCAGACGGTTGCCACGCAAACACGTCAACGTTCGCCCGCAGGAAAGCAACGAGCGCGCTTTCCTATTTAGGGTCGAGAGTGGCACTGATGGTGAAGGTACCACCAGTGCCGTCCTCCTTGGCGGACACCTTCTTGGTCTCTGGTGGAGCTGCCATTGTCTGAGACCAAGAAGGTGTCCGCCAAGGAGGACGGCACTGGTGGTACCTTCACCATCAGTGCCACTCTCGACCCTAAATAGGAAAGCGCGCTCGTTGCTTTCCTGCGGGCGAACGTCGACGTGTTTGCATGGAAACCGTCTGACATCCCCAGTGTTCCCAGGAAAGTAATCGAGCACCATCTTGCCGTCTGTCCTCATGCGCGGCCCGTCAAGCAGAAGGTCAGGAAACAAGCAGTGGAGCGCCAAGAATTCATCGCAGAAGAAATCAAGAAATTGGAAGCAGCAGGGCTTGTCAGAGGAGTGCTCCATCCTACGTGGTTGGCCAATCCTGTGGTCGTACGTAAGGCAAACGGGAAATGGAGGCTTTGTATCGACTTTACCGATGTCAATAAAGCTTGTCCCAAAGACCCATTTCCCTTACCGCGCATTGACCAGATTGTTGACTCCACGGCTGGATGTGACTTGCTTTCATTTCTTGACGCATATTCAGGATACCATCAGATCTTCATGGCAGAAGAGGATGAGGAGAAGACTACATTCATCACTCCATGTGGCACATACTGTTTCATACGGATGCCTTTCGGGTTAAGGAATGCTGGTTCAACATTTGCAAGGGTAGTCCATGACGCTTTTGAGCCACAAATGCACAGAAATGTGGAAGCCTACATGGATGACATAGTGGTCAAGAGCAAGGACAAGGCAACTCTGATTCAAGATTTAGATGAAACCTTTGCAAATCTGTGCAAGATCAACCTCAAGCTTAACCCCGAGAAGTGTGTGTTTGGAGTCCCCTCCGGCAAGATTCTCGGGTTCTTCGTGTCTCAGCGGGGAATTGAAGCCAATCCCGACAAGATCAAGGCCATTGAGCAGATTGAAGCACCAAAGCGCGTCAAGGATGTACGAAGACTTTCCGGTTGCGTGGCTGCTCTCAGCAGGTTTATCTCTAGGTCTGCTGAGCGCGCCCTGCCGTTTTTCAAAATATTGAAAAAGGCAGGTCCAATGAAATGGAATCCGGAAGCGGAGGCTGCGCTGCAGGACTTAAAGAGATACCTGTCCTCCACTCCAACACTTGTCGCACCTAAGCCACAAGAAAAGTTGCTGCTCTATATAGCGGCAACCAATCAAGTGGTTAGTGCTGCATTAGTAGCGGAGAGGGAGGCGGATGTTGAGCCAGCAACCACGGCAGATGCATCCAGCGACAAGCAAGGGACTTCACCGACAAGCTCTGGTCCCGACAAAGATGGATCTGCGCAGGCGCGTGAGGAGATACAGAAGAAAATGGTGCAGCGCCCAGTTTACTTTGTCATTTCCCTTCTGCAGGGGGCTAGGTCAAGGTACTCAGGTGTGCAGAAATTGCTTTTCGGCCTTCTCATGGCCTCGAGAAAGCTGTGCCATTACTTCCAAGCACATGAGATCACAGTTGTCACTCGTTTTCCGCTGAAGAGGATACTGCAGAATCCAGAAGCAACAGGCAGAATTGTCGAGTGGGCACTGGAACTGTCAAGCTTTGGCCTCAAGTTTGAGAGCACTTCAACTATCCAGAGCAGAGCATTGGCAGAATTCATAGCAGAATGGACGCCAACAGCAGATGAAGAAATTCCAGAAACGAGCATCCCCGTCAGGGAAGCAAGGAAAGAGTGGCTGATGTACTTTGATGGTGCCTTCTCGCTGCAAGGCGCCGGTGCGGGCGTGCTACTTGTTGCGCCCACCGGAGAGCACCTCAAGTACGTAGTCCAGATGCACTTTCCCAAGGAGCAAGCAACGAACAATACCGCAGAGTATGAAGGTTTGCTTGCCGGTCTCAGGATCGCAGCAGACCTTGGGATCAAGAAGCTCATTGTCAGGGGTGACTCGCAGCTTGTCGTCCGCCAAGTGAACAAGAATTATCAGAGTCCGTTGATGGAAGCTTACATTGATGAAGTGAGAAAGTTAGAAGAGCACTTTGACGGCCCACAGATGGAACATGTTCCAAGAGCTCAGAACGACATTGCCGATGGCCTGTCGAAGTGCGCCGCACTTAAGTTACCTGTGGAACCAGGGATCTTTGTGCTCAAACTGACTCAACCGTTTGTAACGCCATCAATTGGACAGAGCAAGAAGAGGAAGTTGATTTCTGGTGACCATTTTCCGGCAGAGCTCCCCAAAGCCGCCGCCAAGAAGGTCCCCAAGATCAACACCAAGGGTGCTGAGGAGCAGTCTGCTCCGGAAAGCCCTAGGGTTTGTTCCGTTGAAGCAGACGCTCCTAACAAGTTTTGCTCCGGCAAGCTTGCCGGGGAACGTCAAGCTCCGGCTGAGCCGCAGGTTCTCGCCGTAGAAGCGGATGTTCCCGCTGTAGCAGATGTGCCTTTAGTCCTTATTGTCGAGCCGCAAGCTCCAGCATGGGCACAGCAGATTGTCCGTTTCCTTCAGACAGGAGAACTTCCCGAAAAGCAAGAAGAAGCGGAAAGAGTAGCCCGGCAGTGAAGTATGTACCAGTTTGTCGACAACACAGCGTACAGAAGAAGACTCAACGGTGTGAAATTGAAGTGTATTCACCGGGAAGACGAACAAAAGCTGTTGGCAGAGATACATGGAGGCATATGTGGTCACCACATTGGCGCAAGAGCACTTGCCGGCAAAGCGTTCTGGCAAGGTTTCTTTTGGCCGACAGCCCTCCAGGATGCAACTGCACAAGTAACCAAGTGTGAAGCGTGCCAGTTCCATTCCAAGCAGATACACCAGCCAGCTTAAGCTCTCCAGACGATCCCTTTATCCTGGCCATTTTCGGTCTGGGGGCTCGACATCCTCGGCCCCTTTCCCCGAGCTGTCGGGGGCTTTGAGTACTTGTACGTTGCAATCGACAAGTTCACAAAGTGGCTGGAAGTGGAAGCAGTGAGGAAGGTGACAGCACAGTCAGCAGTCAAGTTCTTCAGGTCGACTGTTTGCCGCTTCGGGATCCCTAACAGGATCATCACCGACAACGACACGCAATTCACGAGCCGCACCTTCATGCAGTACGTCCAAGATCTTGGCGCCAAGGTCTGCTTCGCTTCTGTTGCTCATCCGAGAAGAAACGGTCAAGCGGAGAGGGCAAATGCTGAAGTGCTGCGTGGGCTCAAGACCAGGACTTTTGACAGGCTGCGCAAGTGTGGAAAGAACTGGATTGAGGAGCTGCCAGTGGTTCTTTGGTCGATCAGGACGACGCCAAATCGAGCCACTGGCCAGACACCTTTCGCTCTAGTCTATGGAGCAGAGGCAGTTCTCCCCACGGAACTCGAATACGGGTCACCTCGAGTGCTCGCTTATGATGAGCTTGAGCAAGAGCAGCTGCGACAGGATGACGCGCTGCTCCTTGAGGAAGACCGTCTTCAGGCCGCTATACGAGTTGCTCGATACCAGCAAGCTTTGCGCCGCTACCATAGCCGCAAAGTTAATGCCAGAAGTCTCGAGGAAGGCGACCTTGTTCTTCAGCGCATTTAGTCCGCCAAGAATTCCAACAAGTTGATGCCGAAGTGGGAAGGCCCTTACCGGGTGAAACGGGTCACTAGGCCTGGCGCTGTCCGCCTTGAGACCGAAGATGGCACTCCGGTGAGCAACTCCTGGAACATTGAGCATCTTCGTAAGTTTTACCCGTAAGGCGCGGTTGCCGGAACCTGTTCCGGCAACCACCTTTTGTACAAGTCTTGCCGATGTTGCATGTAATCCTTTGTACAAAGCCGGGCGCAGACCCCGTGCATAAGTAAAGCTCATGTGCTCCGCGCATCTTGTCAATTTCATGCTTTCTATTTTTTGCACGTGTTATCTGACACTTTGTGCAGCGCCTACCCCCGGTAAGCAATAACGAGCCGTAAGGCTCCATATCTTTATTTTCTCTTCTTTCTCTTTCTCAAAGAAAGGAAGGTTCCCACGCCCACAAGTTTGCCGGGGGAAAGGAGGAGATAATGGTGTGGACCAGGCGTCGTTCAAGAAAGTTTCGCCTTACCGGGAAGCAAACGACAGAAAAGCTAAGTTGCCAAAGTTTGAGCAATCAGTTTCAAAATTTTTAAGTTATCTTCCTCGAACGACCGTGCTTTGTATGGAAAACCTGTGCGCGGAGGAACCAACTCGTAGCTAGTTGCGCGCTTACTTTGTTTCGAGTCCGCTCAACAACTTAAGTGAGCTGCGAATAGTTGCGACAAGGTTTCTTGTCGGTAGCGGCACCGCCAGCAGGCTGCTGACGTCCCGCACTCAGTGCTCACGGCTAAGATTCCTGCACCGGCAAGTTCCCTAAAAGCGTAGGGTAAAAACATACAAAGGAAGGAATCAAGTAAAGGAAATAACATGGCAATCGATACCCAAAATAGAGTTATATTACAAGATAGCTTGTCGCAGCTCTAACAGATTGTTTTCATAACATGACCAGCAGCGACAAGAAAAGGAGAAAACGGGCGGCCCAATCTACGCGATCTCCATCAACCCTCTTGATCCCGCTCACCTTGTCCACAATGGGTGCGACAAGGGTCTTGAGCGCTTCCAGATCAGCATCCGGCGGCAGGGTCTTGAGGACGTTGGTGAGGTTGAGGCCCGGGTTGCGGAAGTCCACCTTCACCAACACCTTTTGAAGAGCTCCCGCGCAGATCTTGCGCGACTCGTCGGCTAGCTGCTTTGGGATCTTCTCCCGGAGTCGCTGGAGGGCCGTCGTCACGCCTCTGAAGAACAAGCTGAGCTTGGTGCTGGTTTGGAGGTTCTCATCGGAGGAATACCCGATATCCTCCATCCCCAGCTGCGCCAGCTCCCTGTTGATGGATGCAGCAACATCCACGAGACCCTCCGTCCAGTGCTCCACATTCTCCCTAAAAGTGTTCTGGGCGGCAACAGCACTCGCCAGCAGTGCCTCATCGGCCTTGATCTTCTCCTTCAAGGCCACCTCCTGCTCCCTAGCGCCGTCCAGCGTCTTGGTCAAAGTAGTCAGCTTCAACTCAAGATCTGCGTTGGAGTCCTTGGCGGCGCTAAGCTCCTTGCCCTTCTCGACGAGACGACCTTGCAGCTCGCCAAGGGTGTAGGCGTCCTTCTCGCGCTCACGCTTAAGCGCGGCAAGCTCTTCACCGCTCGCCTTGAGATCGGCCTCCAGCTGCGCCACCTTTGTCTCCAGCTCCTTCTTGGCGGCCTCGGCAGCTGCGGCAGCATCCTCTGCTTCCTTAAGAGCCCCGCCGAATGTTTGCTCGCGCGCAGCAAGCTCCTCCTCGTGGCTGTCAAGGTTAACCTTCCGCTACGCCAACTCGCCCTCCCGCGCAGACAGATTCTCGGCGGCAAGCCGCTGTTGCTCTTCAACTTCGGCCTTCTCGAGGAGGAAGGCTTTCCGCGCCTCGGCGAGTTGCTCCCGCTCCTCTGCCAGGGACCGGAGAGCTTCCTGGTTAAGACCCCAGAGCTCCTCCACGCGCTTCTCGATGTCCACTCCCGCCTTCGCGGCAAGCGCTTCTCGGGATTCCAGCTTGGCCTGTCGAGCGCGGTAGAGCGACACCAGCTTCCGCAGCAGCCGCTCCTCCTCAGACTCGCCGCTGCTGCTGCTCGGCGCATTAACCAGCGTCAGCCCAGCGGAGGCGAGCACCTCTCCATCCAAGATTTCTCCTTCGACCGGCTCCCTGGAGCTTGGCGCCCAGGGGAGCTTGATGAAGACGCCATCGCCGGCCTTCAAATAGGCGCCGGGCTGGGGCTCTTCGGAGCCTGACACTGCGGCAGCGGCGGAGGGATCGGCGATCGGCGTAGCGCCTGGCGCTCCTGCGGCCTCGGGGCCGTCAGTACGATCGCCAGACCCCTCGCCAGCTTTTGCGGCAGCAGATTTGGCGGCCTCTTCGCCGGCGGGATCATCAGCGCCAACTGCTTCTTCGGTGGTAGCGGCGTCGTCGGTATTACCGCGCGCGTTCTCCTCGCCAGCGACCTCGGTCTCCATCGGCTCCGTGGCAGAAGGATCTGACGGCCGGAAAAGGGAGAAAAGTCAAGCAAATATCCAAAAAGAAAATCAGAAGAAGAAGAACCCAAGGGAAGTTTTCAGGCAAGAGGATTACCTGTACTGGGTTCTACAGTCATGGTCTCCGCCACCGGGGGGTCGCTTGTGCTGTCCCTTGCCGGAGACTTCTCCCTTGCCGGAGAACGCTCCCTTGCCGGGGAACCCTCCCTTGGCGGTGTAGTCGAAGCAGATGGCATGTCAGGGGCGGCTTCCGAGCGCTCCTGGTGAGGCTGCTCTACTCCTACACAAACCAATAGTCAGATGTCAGCAAAGAAAGAGCACCCATGCGCGCCTAACAGCGGGAAGTAAACATATACTTACGCTGGGGGCTGCCCTGGGGGCTGCTTTGGGGAACAGTTGCCGGGTCCGGCAAGGTGGTCTCGGACACACCCCCCGCTGTCGCAGTGGGTTCGTCCTCGATGACAATCACCGGGACCTTGGCTCTCTTCGCCGCTCTCTGGGCCAGAGTCCTGAAAAGGAATGGGTACGGAGTGAAGCGAATCAGATACAAGACAAAACAGCAAGAATTGAAGAACTACAAGTACAGCGAAGAATCTTACTCTTCTTCTTCCTCGTCAGAGCTGAGCGCGGAGAGGTCGAAGTCCGGCTCACCTCCAGCGCGACGAGGCAGAGGAGTAGGTTCCCATAGCCGCTTGGCGGGGGCAGTGGCGGTGGTCCGCGACGGCCCAGCTCCGGCCGCCGCCGCGGCGTGAGAGGCGGCAGGATCAGAAGCGGTGGTCCGGGAGGATCCCGCTCCAGTTGCCGCAGCGGCGTGAGGTGCACCCGCGGCAACAGTGCTTGCCACGGTGGAGCGTGTCGCGCGGCGCGACGGCTGTTGACTCGTCTGCCGCCCCACTACATCCCTGGCCTTGTGGAGACGCCTTCTTGGTGGAGTTGGAGGCTCCGCTTGCGGCGAGCTGTCTGAAGATGAGGAGGAAGAGGAGTTGGTCTTCGACGAGCCGCTCGCACCCTCGGCGG
This sequence comes from Triticum timopheevii, assembly GCA_963921465.1. NCBI lineage: Eukaryota > Viridiplantae > Streptophyta > Magnoliopsida > Poales > Poaceae > Triticum > Triticum timopheevii. The sequence continues at coordinate 250,581,171 of OY997272.1, forward strand.
GCTCGCTCGACTCGACTTCAGGCCCGGCAAGCTCTCCCTCGCCGGCAAGCCTCTCTCGCTCGGCAAGGCTTGCCGCCTCTGCTGCCTCTGCCTCCTCCACGGTGAATCCAAACTCGCCCGCGGCAGCGGCCGCCGCCGCCTCTTCCAGCCTAGTGGCGATGCGCTGCATCTCCGCATCGGTGGTGTTGCGAGTAAGGCTTTTCTGTTCATCGGAGCGGACTGGCACTTCTACCAAGCCGTCAAAGAACTCCTGCACGACGTCGTCTGCAGGCTCTTGCCAAGTTGGGACAATTCCATGCGAATCGCATAGCGGCATCATTGCACGGATGCGGTCGAGCGAGGAGTTGTTGCACAACGGAACGACACCCTTTGGCAACCTGAACACTTTGAGATGTTGAGGGTCGTACTTGAACAGTTCCCGAAGCATCGCATTAAGTTCCAGGACAGTGAAGTTGAAGTTGAGGCCCGGGCGCAGCCTCATGATGTCCGCCGCATTCTGGAGCTCCCAGGCGGGTCTCCTCCTCTCCTGCAGGGGGGCGATGCAGCGGCGAAGAAAATCTGCGCCAACGGCGCCTACAGTGAGCCCGGCAAGCCTGAGGCGTAGGATCCGGGTGACGGCAATCTTTAGCCTATCGTCTTCCGGGGCCACATTGCTCCAATCGTTACCTGGAGCGCCAAAGATGCCGGGGGAAACTGATCCACGGACACCTATGGGACCGGCGGACCGAGCCCCTTTCGGTTCAGCGGGGGGGCGGAGGTCGCGCGAAGAGCAGATCGAGGCGAAGCACACGAGCAGTTTACCCTGCTTCGGAGCTCTCCGGAGAGATAATACTCCTACTGCTGCATGTCTGAGTGTATTGATTTCTTGCGCGGGAGCGCTGAGTGCTACAGTACACACTAGCTGCTAACGAGACCGAGCGTGAGTGTTTTTCTGGCCTCGAACCTCCTCTACGTTGCGCATGGGCCTCCTTTTATATGCTCAAGGGGTCACCGACAGGTGGCAACGTAGACAAGGGTAAAAATGGAAAGGTGTTGCGGTTGGTACAACTACCTGTACAGTGTATCATACCTAACCCTGACGGCAGGGGACAAAGGCATTAAATGCCCGTCTGCGTCGCCCAAATAGTGCAAAAAGGGACCGTCAGGGACGCCACCGCTTGCCACGATGGCAGTCTTGTCAGTGTCGCTTGCCACCGCGCACCGCTGGCTGCACAGCCTCTTGCCACGCGCGCCTGGAAAGGTCCCAGGGCGACACGTTGGTGGATGTGCTGGAGCACGGGTACAGAGTGGTAGCTTGCCGCGGCAAGCGCCTTGCCGCGGTCATTGTCTTGTCGCGTCCGGAAGCTTGTCGCTCACCGGGCGTCGCCGGGACGCGTGGCGCGTCGCGGCAAGTTCCTTGAGATGCCTTGGTTGGCCTTCCCGGCAAGCTCCTCTTGCCAGGGCCTTGTCTCCTTGGCTTGAATACTTTGTTCTTGAATGGCTCCAAAGGAACCACGGAGGACCTTGGCGGTCACCCGGCAAGCCTTGCCGCGGGGTGCTGCGACTGCCCGTGCACAAGTTCAGGATACTAGGGTACCCCTACTCTAGTACACCGATAGTAGAAGAATCTTTAGCACATAGAAATGTCATCATGATACACATACAAATGCCTGCGAGACCACAAATGTAATCATAGCATGTACATACAAATAGTGTCATCATAATCATCATCCAACACAAAGTGATATCTTGTCATCATCTCGAAAATAGCGATACATGCAAGTCTCAAATACTTGCAACTACAACAACGTCATCCATCTAAACAAAGGTATACGCAAGAAGTGCTATCACTATGAGTGAGAGCGGAACTATGCAGTACATGAGGTGGCGGTTACGAGTCCTCTCTCGCGCTATCGTGAACCTCAAGTAACTAGCTTCTCCTTCTTGTCTGCTTTTTAAGCCTTTATGGCTGGCGCCCGTGAACCCATTCACTTGCGCCTGACACTCATGCCACTCGTTGTACACCCCTGGAACCTTCCCTTTGTACACGACATAGCAATTCCATCTCGCCATCAAGAAACTAGGTACCTGTTAGAGATGCGTGTTCATGAAGAGGATGTACAATCATATATATGCAACAAAATATACTAGAGCAACACTGAAAAAGAAAGGGTTAGCAACTAGATGCAACATACAGTACGCAAATTAATTAACTAGAGGTACGCAGGTCATCGTATGCAAACTAACAAAGTAGCGTTACGCAAGTTCAGCAGGGACCGTGGACATCACAAAGTTTCATCGCTACAAAAAGTATACAAGTTCAACCGACACAAATCATCATCATCGGCATCATAAATCGCTAGAAGTTCCATCCTTCCATATCATCGAGGACGAACCCTAGCTTCTTTAATGGCGTGACGTCTAGACGTTGCATGCCTATGCGAGTTCGGACGTCAGCTCGCGATATAGGGCCGTGGTGGAACATCCCCTTCTCATCGACGACTTCTTTCATGATGATCGTCGCAATGTCGCTTTGGATGCGAAAGAAGTCATCTCTAAGTTTATAATCCGCTTCTCCATGAGATTCTAGCCACTTGTGGATATGATCATCATTTCTGTTGTTAATGCGAAGCTTTTGGTGATACGTGTTGAACTGAATCATGAGATGGACGATGTAGAATCCATCCTTCTTGCTTGGTTTTGGGACATGGATGCAGGAGAAGTTAGTTTTATGCGCGAAACCCATCTTCTTGTTCCTTTGTTTCCTGATCTGCACGTGGCCACCTCTAAAGCTGAAGCCTTGGAGAGCATCATCTAGAATATTCATTATGTGGGTGTAGTCTTTTTTCTCGTAGTCTCTGGAAGGGTCAAAATACACGGCGTGGGAGACTTGCGGGTAAAGAACGATAAGGACGGCACGCCCGTTGCTGCGGGGAAAAGACACCTCAAATTATTCCCCATATGAGAGAGAAGGAATGATTGAAATGTACGAAAGAGTTGTCCGGAACTGACTTACTTTGGATGATAAGGCACGAGGACAATTTCCCGGTCCTTAATCTGTACCATGAAGTTTTGGAGGTACTCCCTAGCAGTTTCACGCTCAAAGTCGCCGAGACTCAAGAAAGACTCGTGCATGTAGTACGGATCCGCCACACAGATTTGCGAGACTTCTTCACTCTTCATGACGGAGCTCATATGTAGCGCAAAAAGGCGGACGCTAGTAAAATCAAGCCGCCTTGTTAGAAACATCTCAAAGATATGGTCAAACCGCAGGAAGAACACCTCCGCGGGCCGTGTGTCGACGTAGCACTTCCCCTCACGCACACGAGCCGCATATGTCAGATATCCTGGATCCTTTGAGGCTAGTAGGCTTTTCTCAGTCGACAGCACATGGTCGTGCAGTCTCCTGAGATCCCCTGATAATGCCTCTAGCAGTTTCGGCGGTAGCATCGGCTCGCCCGTGAGATGGAACATGACCGCACCTTTCACGGGTACACGCTCTTCAGAATGCATCGTCTGGCTGCTATGTGCTCTGGCTTGTTTGGAGGCAGTTACCTTCCCCGATCTCTTCCTCTCCTTTTTCTTGGGCACACCTTCCAGACCCTTCCTTAACCCCTGCCCCAGTGTTCCCGGGCTAAGTACTGTACGACCCTCGCGCCCGGCTAGTTGAGCTTGTGTTGAGGTGGCATCTTCAGGCGTGTCCTGTGAGGTTTTCATGAAGAGAGACTTTTTGCAATCCATGGTACGACCCTGCCCGGGCATATCATCCATATCCTCATTAGCAAGCTGATAGCCTGATTCGTCATATGGTTGACTCATCATATCTATGTCACAGTCATACGCGTTTGTATTGAGGTAATCCATAGGGTCGACCTCCGTCTCATCATCCATTCTCTGTTGTACAGGAGAAATTACATCAGCCAGTACTATTGCACCCCCTTCATCATGTCGTCCGCCGCTCTCACCCGGCACTACAGGAGCTGGTAATTGCGTAGGCGGGGTGGTGGTCTCCGCACATGCTTGTTGATGTGTGGTAGTAATTGGTGTGCTCTCGGCCGGCTCCAGACGAATAAGATTCTTCAGCCATAGCAGCACCCAATTCTTGCAGCTTACAATCCGCGGCGGGGTCTCGTCGTCCGCTCCCACATGCTGTACTGGAGGAGGCAAATCCTCATGCCCTGATTTCACACTGGTCAAGCTAACCCTGAAGTGCCCAGCGGGGATCGGCTGGTTGTGGAACGTGCGTTGAGAGGGGTCCATTATCATCCCCTTTCCCACGTCCACCTTCTAGCCTTTGATCAAGTAGAGTATGGTGCACGGGGTTTCTTTTGCCTGCAAACACATATGTCTGTGGCGTAAAACAACCGAAAGGCAACCAAAATGGAATATTATCTATATATATATATATATATATATATATATATATATATATATATATATATATATGTTGGTGCGACATGTAATTACCGTGACGACGTCGAGCTCAGCCAAAGACGAAGGCCCACCTAGCGTGCCTGAGACTGAGGACGGGCTGCTATGAGCGGGAGCGGCTGCGAGAGGAGGCCCGGTTGCGTGAGCAAGTGATGGTGCGATGGTGTTGTTGTTCATGGAGTTGCTCCCGAGGAAACTGGGCAACAGGAAATCTTGTACCGTCTTGTCTGGATTTTCCTTCGCCTAGTTGATGATAACTGGAACCAAGTTAGTAGCAAAATCATTTCTGCAGCAGTTATAGCTGCATTGACTGCCTGTTGTAGCAACTCATATTTGTCCTCGGCTGCTTTTTTCGCGTCCTCAGCTGCTTTTTTCTCGACTGCAAGCTTCACCTTCGCGTTGATGTCCGCTTGAATAAACTTCTTTTTCTGCTTCTTGGCCTCCGGCCCGTCGTTGTAAAACACCTTCCACGTGGCGCCGTCTCCAGCGCCGTGCACATGACCATATTGCGGCCGCTGGTCCAAAGGGAGTCCCTTAAGTTCGTTCAAGGCCCGGTTGAGAGGGGTGTCCCACTTGGGCCTCATCGGAGAAGTAGGGCTTTAGGCTGCAAGCCGGTGTTGCTTCTCGAGTAGTCTAATCAATTTCCTCGTGATCTTGTCCGTGTAAAAAACCTTTTTCTCCTTGTCCCACTTGTAGCGGGCCCTGATGAAGTCATGCTCCAAGCGGTTGGTAAACTTCGCGAAGGGGTCTGGGAGACCCGCGGCTTCACGTTCCGTGTCCTCCTTATCCCATATGGGCCTTCTACCGAGGTAGCCACGGCTTCCGAGGCGATGCTTCCCCGTGTTCCTTTGCTGAAGGCTCTTGAATTTGGCAGCCTTAGCCTTGGCTGCCTCGGTAGCGCAAGTGTCCTTGAACTTTTCGAACTCCTCTTCCGTAAGTGTCGGATTTTCCTCCAGAATCTTGGACAGGGGTTCATCAGCCTCAATAGCTCGTTTCACCCTCCCTTTCAGGAGGCCAAATCATTGTTGAACATGCCCATGGCGTGATTGTTAATCTTTTTCATCTTCGGATCATCCCACGGTTGTTCTATGTTATCATCCCGGTCGGGGAACTTGAATCTCTTGTGCAACTTTGTTAGGAGCAACTACGTCAAATGTTCTTTACTCCTTAAGTCATCGTCATTGATGCTCGCGCATTCCCGTAGGATTCTTCCTACTTGGTTCCAATAGCACTTGCGAGGTTCTTCCGGCTCTAACGGCTCAAACTTGCCAGGTGCCATCTTTGTGATCACACGTCGTCCAATCCCTAGTTTGTTAGGTTTTCGTATCCTCTGCTTCTTATGCTTCCTCTTTTCGGTAGCGGCATCGGGGCCGGTACCTTCCCCACCGGTACCTTCCGCGCCGGTACATTCCCCGCCGGTACCTTCCCCACCGGCCTCGGTGCCGCCATCGATGCCGGCGCCGTCGGTGTCGATGTCGGCGTCAGTACCATCATCGAGGCTGACCTGCAAACCTTGCTTAGCAGTCAAATAGTCGAGGTACTCTTGTTAACCCTCATAATCCATCTCGTCTGCATCTTGGTCAGAAGGCCCAGTTTCTTCGTTGTTCGACATGTTTCCTATGATTAAGTGTCCTCATTTCTTTCTAAAAGTATGAATAAATGAGAAATGACATAAAAAGAAATATATGTGCCAGCACTCGATATGCCAACTATGTAGCACAAATCATGCCTTTATTCACAGGAAATTTCGGCATGACCTTTGCTAAAAAATGGACATATCGAGCGCCTGAAATTCACCGGAACGGAAATGAATCAACATTCCGGCGTAACATAGGCCACTCGGATCATTTTCCAAACATGACATGTGCAAAACATGACATATGCACATATCACATGTCCAGTTCAAATTTGCATATAAATTCAGCTAATTTTGAAACCTAGCTAAATTCATAACTAAATAGATAACCTAATTAACATACTGCCCTAACTAAAACCTAAGTAAATTAACCGAAGAACCCTAGCAGAGAGAGGGGGGTTTACAGAGGGTGCAGGGGCGAGGAGGAAGGCCCGACGACGGTCGGGAGGGGAGAGGAGGGAGGCGAGGGCCCACGGGTTGGGGGCGAGCGCGCCGGGGTCGGGGCGAGCGCCGGCGCCGGAGTCGGGGGCGAGGGCCGGGTCGGGGGCGAGCGCCGTGGTTGGGGGCTAGCGCCGGTGCTAGGATCAGGGTCGAGGGCCGGGTCGGGGGCCAGCGCCGGGGTCATGGGCTAGCGCCGGCGCCGGAGTCGGGGGCGAGCGCCGGGGCCAGGTCGGGCGCGACGGTGCGACGGGGGAAGAGAGAGTGGGGATTTGGGGGGAAAAGGCGGGATGAAGCAGGGCGAGTGAGAATTTTGGGTTAAGTGGACGTAGCAATAGCGCATTTGGTCAAAACGCGCTGCTACTAACTTCAGTAGCTGTAGCGGTTTAGGCAAAATTCGCTACAACTAACTTCAGTAGCTGTAGCGGTTTATGCAAAACGCGCTGCTACTACCTTCGCTACTGCTAGTTTTCCTTTTTCTTTTCCTTTATTTTATCCCACTTTTGTTTCCTGAGGGCAGTGAACGAAGGGAGGGAGATATATATTGCATCATTTGACGGTTAAATATGTATGCAAAATAGGAACATATATATTACACATCATTGGACCCATGCATAATAATGGCTAAGTGTGTATACAAAATAGGAACATATATATATATATATATATATATATATATATATATATATATATATATATATATATATATATATATATATATATATATTACACATCATTGGACCGATAACATACGTTTCCTCAGTGTTGACGTTTTCGTTTTTGAGTCAGCTTCTTTCCCTTCTTGTTCGTCGAAGAATAATTGAGCCCCTCATTGTGACTTTGCCTTTTCCACGGAGTACGATTTTTCTTAGGTAATGTAGTATTGATTCTTCTTTTGACGTATACTTCATCATCATTGTCATCTTCCCTCATTGGGTTGCCGTACTGATCATAGTCTTCCTCGTTGGCGACTCCATCCTTTCTAATGATGTTCCTTTTGCCTCTCCTCATGACAACACGGCTGGGATTGCGCGGGTCAGTTATGAAGAAGCATTGTGTCACGTGCTTAGCGTGTACCCATGGCTCGTTTTTTGCGATAGCGTTCACGGTAGCGCTCTTGGTGTCGCGTATAGTCATGGTAGTGAAAATCCGGCTTTCTCTTTCGACATTCTTAGCCCATCTGACACGGAACATCGTCGTGTTGTGCAGTCCAGAGTAGTCAAGCTCCCAGATCTCCTCGACCCTTCCATAAAATCGTTCAGTTGCGCTGTTGTCGCTGCCGGTCATGCATTCCATCGTCACCCCTGAGTTCTGATCATCACTGTCCTTATCTTTGGCCTCCGTGTAGAACGTGTATCCGTTGATATCATATGCCTGATAGGTTACGAGGTTGGGCGAGGGGCCATGTGCTAAGGCGTATATGAGCAATCCGTCCTTAGAGCCCTCCTCCGGGGGATTAGCAATAATATGCTTTTTGAACCAATGCAGGAAAGTGGAGTTGTGCTCTCTAGTAACTTCGGCGTCCGTCCTGCGTACCCCCCGGTCACGATACTTCTTTGCGATAATTTCTTTGTGCAGTGCCATGAAAGGATCTACCTCGTCTAGGTGTTGTAGCACTACCAAGTTTGCTCTGTCAAAGTCGTTGCGTCGATCTGAATATGCCATGTGCAGTTCCCTGCGACCGTTGCAGTGACCATCTCCTTCGAGCCTCCCATCGTGCTTGTTAACTGGCAAACCAACACTAACACCAGGAGGTTGGTCTGCGCCATATAGAAAATTCTCACAGAAAGATCACTCTTGTGCCAAATAGCCCTGGACGATGCTTCCATCCAGACGGGACATGTTACGAACGAATCCCTTGATGATCCCATTCATCCTCTCAAATGGCATCATGTTGTGCAGGAATGACGGCCCCAGGTCTATTATGTCATCCACAATATGGACACACAGATTCACCATCACGTCAAAGAACGCGGGCGGGAAGTACATCTCAAGCTCATTCAGTATCACAACGATCTCTTCCTGTAGCCTTTGGAGCTGCTTCACACTGATCGACTTTCGAGAGATGACGTCAAAAAAGTTGCAGAGACCAATAAGCATGTCACGGACGTGCTTGTCCATTATCCCTCTAAGGGCAACAGGTAGTATCTGCGTCATCATCACATGACAGTCATGAGACTTCATCCCGCTGAACCTTTTCTTGTCCGTGTATAGATATCTGCTTATCTTGCCACAGTAACCGGAACTAACTTTGACTCCGGTAAGGCACTTAAAGAATTGATTGATCTCAGCCTGACTTAAGGTGAAGCAAGAAGGGGGGGGAAATAATCCTCTTTCTTTATTTTCTTGCCCTTCTTCTCCCGTGCCTCTGTCTCCGTCTCTGTCTCGTCTGACATTTTACGGGGCGGCATGTGCAGATCTTCCCTGATTTTCAAATCTTGCAAGTCTTTTCTTGCCTTCGGCCCATCCTTGGTCTTATCCTGCATGTTCATCAGTGTTGCGAGCAAGCTCTCAAGGACATTCTTACAGATATGCATTTGATCAAGGCAATGAGGTGTATCAAGTTTGTGCCAATACTCCAAGTCCCAGAACACACACCTCATCTTCCATACCTGCAGCAGCGGCTCCGGTGCCTTTCTCATCGTCTTTCCCGGCGCGGGGCACTCCTTCCAGTTTTTCAACAGCTCATTGATTTCGGCACCGCTCCGCTTACGTGGAGGACCTCGATGCTCAACGTGACCATTGAATAGATCTCCACGGTTTCTCCACGGGTCGTCCTGTTCAAGCCATCTTCGATGCCCCATGTACACGATTTTCCCAGACCCGCCATCTTTCCTTGACGTTAGCTGCTAAGACGTCGTATCATCCATGCACAGCATGCATCCGCTATATCCATGGCACACCTGGCCTGCCACATATCCGTAATCGAGATAGTCCTGCACTGTCGTGATCAGCGTGGCTCTCAGGTTGAAATACTCACCTTTGCTGGCGTCCCATGTCTTGGCCGGTGTTTTCCATAATGTGTCTAACTCCTCTCGAAGTAGCCCCAGATACAAATTAATATTATTTCCTGGTTGTTTCGGCCCTTGAATAAGCATGCTCATGTGAATGTACTTCGACTTCATGCACAACCAGGGGGGAGGTTGTACATCCATACAAACACGGGCCATGTGCTATGGTTGGTGTTCTGGTTGCCAAATGGATTCGTGCCATTGGTACACGCGCCGAGCATGATGTTCCTTGCATCACATTCAAAATACCGATAGAAGCTGTTCAACGCTCTCCACTAGCTTCCATCCTTGACGTGTCTCAGCTTCGGATCATCTCCATCGTCGGGCTTCTTCCTCTCCGCGTGCCAGCGCATTAGCTTAGCTTCCTTGGGATCTACAAAATATCTCTGGAGACAGGGAGTGATCGGTAAGTACCATACAACTTTCTAGGGACATTTCTTCCCGGCCTTCTTGTATCGAGAAGCATTGCACACCGGACAACTTGTTTTTTCTGCGTGCTCCTTCCGATAAATTATGCAATCGTTGATGCATGCATGGTATCTAACGTGTGGCAGATCAAGAGGGCACACGATCTTCTTAGCCTCATCAACACTAGTAGGACATAGATTACCCGCGGGAAGAACATCCTTTAGGTACTTGAGATGCTCATCGAGGCTAGTGTCGGTCCATTTGTTTTTAGCCTTCGTCTTTAGGAGTTGGAGCGTGAAACTCTATCTCGATCGAGATCGAGCACACGGTGGAGATGATGTTGTAGGAGATCAAAAGTGCACAAAGCTCTTCTTGACAAAGATAGATCTAGTTAGGGGGCAAATAGGTCACTTAACTAAATCCTACATCTACCTAGCTACCTAATTTGGGTGGAGACAACTTCAACTAGTGGAGGGGGAAGGAAAAAGAGAAAGGAGATGAATTAATGGAGGTGGTGTAGTTAGGTAGGAGTAATGAAGAGAGAGAAAGGTGGATAGAAGAGAGAGAGTAATGGGGGAGAAGTACTGAGGAAGAAGAAGAGTGAGAGTGGGAGCATGTGGGGGAGGTAGGGGGAAGGGAAGAGAGGAGGGGGAGGGGGAGGTAGGGGGAAGGGAAAGAGAGGAGGGGGAGGGGAGGGACAGGTGGTGGGTTGGTGCGGGTTAGCAGTAGCGCGGGAGCTAAAATGCGCTGCTGCTAAGGAATTAGCAGCAGCGCGCTTTGGGCTACGACACTACTGCTAACAGGGACAAAAAAGTGTGGCAATTTGAAATTTAGCAGCAGCGATCTCAGAAAAAGCGCGCTACTACTACATCCGTAGCAGTAGCGTGGTTCGCGCCACCGCGCTACTGCTAAATGGAGTTAGGTGAACACCGCCGATCGATATTTGTAGCAGCGCGGTTTAGGCCGAGCGCGCTACTGATAAAAACATATCAGCAGCGCGTTTCGCACACGCGCGCTACTACTAAATAGCAGCAGCGCTCCTTTTTGAGCCGCGCTACTGCTAAGATTCTGTGTATAGGCTTTTCCCTAGTAGTGAGATATCATTTCCACATATATATTGATTGATGCCAGGAATGCCCTTTTGTTCTTGGCTTTCACGCGCATGAGTTACAGCATGCCATCCAGCGAAAACAAGGAGAATAAGGCATATAGCCGCTGGATTTTCTTCGATTTACGGCCAAATGAGATTGCCCGCATCATAGAGCATTTGCAGAAAGGTACGTTTGTCCCTACCAGGGGGGCTAATGTCTATAAGCAACATAATCTCTCGAATTTCCTTCAAAAGGAACTGCCAATGGGTTCAGAAACTTGTCTGAAAAACACCGAGGAATGATGATCTTTGACTTTCAGGGCCAAGAAGTCCTGCTTAAGGCCGTATTTGAGGGTACTCCGGGCCTCCTGGCGCAAGTGGGTAGTATTTTTTTGGATTCGCGCGCTCGCCGCGAGCAGGTTGAGTACTTATGGGTCCGACACGGACTCTGAATGAAAAAATTAAGACCGTTTTAGTGAACATCTGTCAATTCTATGGCAGTCCTTGAAAGTACTTCATTTTCCAGTGCGCTTTTTGCCTAACCGCCCCAAAATTTCTTGTCCTCTATAATGGAGATATCATTTCCACATATATATTGATCGATGCCAAGAATGCCCTTTTGTTCTTGGCTTTCACGCGCATGAGTTACAGCATGCCATCCGGCGAAAACAAGGAGAATAAGGCATATAGCCGCTGGATTTTCTTCAATTTACAGCCAAATGAGATTGCCCGGATCATAGAGCATCTGCAGAAAGGTACGTTTGTTCCTACCAGGGGGGCTAATGTATATAAGCAACATAATCTCTCAAATTTCCTTCAAAGGGAAGTGCCAATTGGTTCAGAAACTTGTCTGAAAAACAGCGACGAATGATGTTCTTTGACTTTCAGGGCCAAAAAGTCTTGCTTAAGGCCATATTAGAGGGTACTCCGGGCCTCCTGGCGCAAGCGGGGAGTGTTTTTTGGATTCGCGTGCTCGCCGCGAGTAGTTTGAGTACTTATGGGTTTGACACGGTGATGAGGACATCAATACCATTGTTACACCCACAACCCCTACTGCTACATATACTGGACCAATTAGTAAAGCTCGCACACGCCAATTAAATTATCAGGTACTTCCGTTTCCTCGTAATGATTCTAATGTTCATGAGAATATGATGCTGCCTAAATTGGATACATTTGTTTTGCTTACAAATGAAGGGCCTAGCTTGGAGAAGGATGAACATTGGAGCATGAACAAGCATGGAGATGATGGCATGCGCAAGGGGAACAAGAACGGAGTTACAAGTGATGATTTCAGGACTTTGAAGCCACCATAATGGGTGCATGAAGCCTTGGATGAAATATACAAGATGCCACTTCATAAATTTTGTCCCGAGGCTATTCTAGGTGCTGCGTCACCTTATTATTGGGCCAGGCCCATGTAATTTCGAAATACATAAGTATAGGCTATTTTTAGAGTCTGTGTGTGTCGGGAAACAAGAGATAGGGTTGATTTTGGACCCCTCCACCAAGGGCCACGAAATTGCCCCCTCTTCCTCCATATACACAGCCCTTAGGGCACCATTTAGACTTTGGGTTTTGTTTAGATTAAAGTTCGCCATAGCTGCATCTTCGCGTACTTCGTTTGTGTTCAACGACCAGACAAAGATGTCTCAGAACCCCACCTTGATCAATAAATCTTTCATCTTATATTCGCAATATCCAGATTGCAATCTTAGTTTCTTGCTTGTTCTTCATTTGCTCGCGGGAAACAGACCCTCGTGGTTAGGTTGATCGTGCTCCGGCGTGGTCAATAACCTCTCGGAGTTGGTTTAGCGATTGCTAAGGCACGACGTCCTCGCACGTTCGTAGTCGGATCGTCAAAGTCGACTTCCACCAAAGCGATATCCATCATCTCATCGAAAGACGGGACACCTTTGCCTCTATCAAGTGGTATCAAATTTTTAGGTTGCTCGGTGAGATTTTACAGTTTTTCGTAGTTTAGATCGAGTCTGTTTCTTCATACCTATAGTCCACGAAAAAGCCAAAAAAAATTAGGTTTAGTTCATCCTATCTGAACCAATCTGAGCCTTTGCATAATCTTTTCTGTATTTGCACTATTGAATTTGCGGTTGCTTCGTCGTGTGAAGTTGCTGGTCTTAGCGTCTAGTCTTTAGAGTTTCGAGTTCTGTTCACGGGTATTCACGCCGCCGCCGCACCATCATCATCGCCCTGCCATATACCACCACCGCTTATCCGCTACTAATCCGAGTCCATATACCACCACCAATGCGAGTCCATATACCACCACAATCCGAGTCCATATACCACCACCAATCCGAGTTCATATACCACCACCAATCCGAGTCCACATATACCACCGTCATATACAATCACCAGTGCGAGTTCCACAAGATTCATCTCCGCCACCAGTCCTATTCCGAGTCCAGTATTTGTTCCTTTCTTTCCGAATTCCAGATCACGCGATACTATGAGACGTGACCAAGTCGGACTCCCCAACTTTTCTGCTACCCGCAGTAGAAAAATAGTTCCAGTTTCAAAAAAAATAAGTCTGGAAAATTTTGGCTAGGCAGTTTCTACACCATTTGTAGACCTTTTCGAAAAAAAATTTGTTGCGGAGCAAAAAAAAAAGAGGAAAAAAAGTGCAAAAAAAAGTGAAAAAAAATTGAAAAAAATTCAGAGTGTGCTCCTCCCTTGTTTACGTGCAGCGCCGTGATTTTGTTAGTGTTCTAGGCTCGCGTCTCTAGCATGGTCTAGCCTAGGACCAGCACAGTACCGTCGTTGAGCGTTTATTCAACTTTGCAACTCTGAATTGATTATTGCTGAAGTTTTTTTCCCTACCATATTATAAGCCTTCCCAGCTCCACATACATCTACGTCGTGCGTTTGACTCTCCCTGGTAATCGCTCTATCCAAGCATTGAGAGTTTTGACTACAACGGTTGCCGATCACCACCTGCTGCTGGGTAAGAACTGGTAAGAATTTGAGATTCGCTTGACGGATTTGTGACACCCCACCACCACCATATTTCAGTAGTCTGTAGGATCATATTCTTGTCTATTTCTGTTGCTGCTAATTATGGCAGGAACACAAGTCGACGAGATTGACTGGGAGAACATGACGAACAAGGAGCTTCATGATAAGTTTCATCAAATGTTGGGTCAACAGGTGGAAGACATGATGGCCAGCTTTGGAAAGGCAATGGAGAAGATGGATGACATTGAGAAGTCAATTGAAACCAAGTTGGACGCTAAGTTTGATGAATTACTCAAACGTCTCCCACAACCAGCTCTACGCCGCGATACAGTAGGGCGAGCACAGCGTGTTCCTATTGAGCCAGGACAAAATTCTGGTGCCGCTGCTACTGCGTTTGGTGCTTCTGCAGCTCCTACTGTTACTGCAAAAGTGGAGTACTATTACGAGCATGAGGTTGATCAAAATCAGAACTACGTGCAGCCACCAGCATCACCACCAGCAGGTCGACCTCAGGTATATATTCGCAATGGTAGGCCTGCACCACCACCTCAGGTACGAGATAATGACCATATTCCGAAACTGAAATTGAATATTCCACCATTTGAGGGTAGATATGTTCCTGATATATATCTTACTTGGGAGTTAGAAACTGAACAATGTTTTACATGTTTACAATATCCCGAGGAGAGATGGGTTGCTGCTGCTGTTTGTGCTTTCACTAGTTTTGCATGTGTATGGTGGTCTGAACATTGTAGATTATATCCTATTCCAACTACTTGGGCTGCTTTGAAAACTGCTATGCGTACTCGCTGGGTTCCACCATATTATCAACGTGAATTGCTTCAAAAATTGTAGCGTTTAAGACAAGGAAAAAATTCCGTAGAAGAATATTATTAGGAATTACAAACTGGCATGATTAGATGTGGTATTTTTGAGGAGAATGAAGCTATGCTTGCACGTTTTATGGGTGGATTAAATAGAGAGATTCAGACCATTCTAGAGTATAAGTTGTATACTAATATCACTCGTTTATTCCATCTTGCTTGTAAAGCTGAACGTGAAGTGCAGGATCGACAAGCATTGGCGCGAACTAACTTTTCTGCAGGTCGACTTTCATCATGGACACCGCGTGCATCCTCTACTTCCACTGCACCAGCACCTCCATCAGCTGCTATCTCCAGCCAGGATACAAGAAAGCAGGCACAACCACTACTATCTACCAAGAGCGCACCTGCCGGGCCTGCACAGAGCTCTTCTTCGTCCATGGCATCAACAGGGCACACAAGTGATATTATTTGTCGTCATTGTAAGGGAATAGGACATTATGCGCGAGAATGCAAATCTCAGCGTGTGATGATTGCTACTGAGGATGGTGGGTATGAGTCTCCTAGTGACTATGATGAGGAGTCTTTGGCCCTTATTACAAGTGAAGAACACGATGGAGATGATTCTGATCATGAGACGCAATACATGGCTCCTGAAGATGCTGACAGGTATGAATGTTTAGTAGCTCAACGTGTTTTGAGTGTGCAGGTTACACAAGCTGAGCAAAATCAGAGGCATAATTTGTTCCATACAATGGGAGTTGTGAAGGAACGTTCTGTGCGCGTCATCATAGATGGAGGGAGCTGCAACAACTTGGCTAGCATGGAGATGGTGGAGAAGCTATCTCTCACCACAAGACCACATCCACATCCTTACTACATCCAATGGTTCAACAACAGCGGCAAGGTTAAGGTAACACATACTGTTCGTGTGCATTTTAGTATCTCTACATATGCTGATTATGTTGATTGTGATGTGGTACCTATGCAAGCATGTTCCTTATTACTTGGTCGACCATGGCAATTTGATAAAAATTCTGTACACCATGGTAGAAACAACCAGTATACTCTTGTTGCTTCCTATGACTCCTGAGTCCATTTTGAAAGATGATATTGATAGAGCTAATAAAGCAAAACAGGAGAAAAATAAGAGTGAAAATCAGATTGTGGCAAAAGAATTTGAGCAACAAATGAAGCCTAGTAGTAAACCATCTAGTGTTGTTTCTGAAATTAAATTGAAAAATGCATGTTTACTTGCCACTAAATTTGATATTGATGAGCGAGATTTTAGCAAATCTGCTTGCTATGCTTTTGTGTGCAAAGAGGCATTATTTTCATTCGAGGACATGCCTTCCTCTTTGCCTCCTGCTGTCACTAACATTTTGCAGGAGTTCACTGACGTCTTTGCACAAGACGTGCCACCGGGATTACCTCCCATTCGAGGGATTGAGCATCAGATTGACTTAATTCCTGGTGCATCATTACCCAACCGTTTACCATACCGTACCAATCCAGAGGAGACGAAGGAGATTATGCGTCAAGTACAGGAGCTGCTCGACAAAGGTTATATACGCGAATCCCTTAGTCCTTGTGCTGTTCCTATTATTCTAGTGCCGAAAAAGGATGGTACATCACGTATGTGTGTTGATTGTAGAGGCATTAATAATATTACTATTCATTATCGTCATCCTATTCCTAGGCTAGATGATATGCTTGATGAATTGAGTGGCCCTACAATATTCTCCAAAGTTGATTTGCGTAGTGGATACCATCAAATTCGTATGAAATTGGGAGATGAATGGAAAACAGCATTTAAAACTAAGTTTGGATTATATGAGTGGTTAGTCATGCCTTTTGGGTTAACTAATGCACCTAGTACTTTCATGAGATTAATGAACGAAGTTTTACGTGCTTTCATTGGACGATTTGTGGTAGTTTACTTTGATGACATATTGATTTATAGCAGATCTTTGAGGAACATTTGGAACATTTACGTGCTGTTTTTATTGCTCTACGTGATGCACGTTTGTTTGGTAACCTTGGGAAGTGCACCTTTTGCACCGACCGAGTGTGTTTTCTTGGTTATGTTGTTACTCCACAGGGAATTGAAGTTGATAAAGCCAAGATTCAAGCTATTGAGAGTTGGCCGCAGCCCAAATTGGTCACACAAGTGAGGAATTTTCTTGGCCTTGCTGGATTCTATATGTGTTTTGTGAGAGATTTCAGCACCATTGGTGCACCTTTCAATGAGCTTACAAAGAAAGATGTGCCTTTTGTTTGGGGTACCGCATAGGAAGAAGCCTTCACGGTATTGAAAGATAAGTTGACACATGCTCCTTCACTCCAACTTCCTGATTTTAATAAGACTTTTGAGCTTGAATGTGATGCTAGTGGAATTGGATTAGGAGGTGTGTTATTACAAGATGGCAAACCTGTTGCATACTTTTCTGAAAAATTGAGTGGGCCTAGTCTGAATTATTCTACTTATGATAAAGAATTATATGCTCTTGTTCGGACTTTAGAAACATGGCAACATTATTTATGGCCGAAAGAATTTGTTATACACTCTGATCATGAATCTTTGAAACATATTAAAAGTCAGGCTAAACTGAATTTTAGACATGCTAAATGGGTTGAATTCATTGAGACTTTCCCTTATGTCATTAAACACAAGAAGGGAAAAGAAAATGTTATTGTTGATGCATTGTCTCGTCGCTATACTATGCTTTCACAACTTGACTTCAAAATATTTGGTTTGGAGACCATCAAAGATCAATATGTGCATGATGCTGATTTTAAAGATGTATTGCAGAATTGTACCGAAGGTAGAACATGGAACAAGTTCGTCGTTAATGATGGTTTTGTGTTCCGTGCTAACAAGCTATGCATTCCAGCTAGCTCCGTTCGTCTTTTGTTGTTGCAGGAGGCGCATGGAGGAGGATTAATGGGACACTTTGGCGTGAAGAAGATAGAGGACGTACTTGCTACACATTTCTTTTGGCCAAAGATGAGACGAGATGTTGAGCGCTTTGTTGCTCGCTGCACTACATGTCAAAAAGCTAAGTCATGACTCAATCCTCGTGGTTTATATATGCCTTTGCCTGTACCTAGTGTTCCTTCGGAGGATATATATATGGACTTTGTTTTAGGTTTACCTCTAACAAAGAAGGGGAGGGATAGCATATTTGTTGTCGTGGATAGATTCTCGAAAATGGCACACTTTATACCATGTCATAAAAGCGATGATGCTGTTAATTTTGTTGATTTGTTCTTTCGTGAAATTATTCGCTTGCATGGTGTGCCAAATACTATTGTTTCAGATCGTGATACTAAATTTCTTAGCCACTTTTGGAGATGTTTATGGGCTAAGTTGGGGACTAAACTCCTTTTTAGTTCTACTTGTCACCCCCAAACTGATGGACAAACTGAAGTAGTCAATAGAACATTGTCTACTATGCTTACGAGTGTTTTGAAGAATAATAAGAAAATGTGGGAATAATGCTTGCCTCATATTGAATTTTCTTATAATCGTTCATTGCATTCTACTACTAAGATGTGCCCTTTTGAAATTGTGTATGGTTTCCTACCTCGTGCACCTATTGATTTGTTACCTCTTCCATCTTCGGAGAAGGTTAATTTTGATGCTAAACAACGTGCAGAATTGATTTTAAAAATGCATGAGTTAACTAAGGAAAACATTGAGCGTATGAATGCTAAATATAAACTTGCTGGAGATAAGGGTAGAAAACATGTTGTGTTCGCACCTGGAGATCTTGTTTGGTTACATTTGCGTAAGGATAGATTTCCTAATTTGCGCAAATCAAAGCTAATGCCTCGTGCTGATGGTCCTTTTAAAGTGTTGGAGAAAATAAATGATAATGCATAAAACTTGAGCTGCCTGCAGATTTTGGGGTTAGTCCCACTTTTAGCATTGCAGATTTGAAGCCTTATTTGGGTGAGGAAGATGAGCTTCCGTCGAGGACGACTTCCTTTCAAGAAGGGGAGGATGATGAGGACATCAATACCATTTTTACACCCACAACCCCTACTGCTACATATACTGGACCAATTACTAGAGCTCGCGCACGCCAATTAAATTATCAGGTACTTTCGTTTCCTGGTAATGATTCTAATGTTCATGAGAATATGATGCTGCCTAAATTGGATACATTTGTTTTGCTTACAAATGAAGGGCCTAGCTTGGAGAAGGATGAACATTGGAGCATGAACAAGCATGGAGATGATGGTATGCGCAAGGGGAACAGGAACAGAGTTACAAGTGATGATTTCAGGACTTTGAAGCCACCATAATGGGTGCATGAAGCCTTGGACGAAATATACAAGATGCCACTTCATAAATTTCATCCCGAGGCTATTCTAGGTGCTGCGTCACCTTATTATTGGGCCAGGCCCATGTAACTCGAAATACATAAGTATAGGCTATTTTTAGAGTCCGTATGTGTGGGGAAACAAGAGATAGGGTTGATTTCGGACCCCTCCACCAAGGGCCATGAAATTCCCCCCTCTTCCTCCATATATACAGCCCTTAGGGCACCGTTTAGACTTTGGGTTTTTTTAGATTAAAGTTTGCCATAGCTGCAACTTTGCGTACTTCGTTTGTGTTCAACGACCAGACAAAGACGTCTCAGAACCCCACCTTGATCAATAAAGCTTTCATCTTATATTCGCAATATCTAGATTGCAATCTTAGTTTCGTGCTTGTTCTTCGTTTGCTCGCAGGAAACAGACCCTCGTGGTCAGGTTGATCGTGCTCCAGCGTGGTCAATAACCTCTCGGAGTTGGTTTAGCGATTGCTAAGGCGCGACGTCCTCGCACATTCATAGTCGGTTCGTCAAAGTCGACTTCCACCAAAGCGATATCCATCATCTCATCGAAAGAAGGGACACCTTTGCCTCTATCACATGGACTCCGAATGACAAAATTATGACCATTTTAGTGAACATCTGTCCATTCTATGGCAGTCCTTGAAAGTACTTCATTTTCCCGTGCGCTTTTTGCCTAACCGCCCCAAAATTTCATGTCCTCTATAGTAGAGATATCGTTTCCACAAATATATTGACCAATGCCAGGAATGCCCTTTTGTTCTTGGCTTTCACGCGCATGAGTGACAGCATGCCATCCAGCGAAATCAAGGAGAATAAGGCATATAGCCGCTGGATTTTCTTCAATTTATGACCAAATGAGATTGCCCGGATCATAGAGCATCTGCAGAAAGGTACGTCTGTCCCTACCAGGGGGGCTAATGTCTATAAGCAACATAATCTCTTGAATTTCCTTCAAAAGGAAGTGTTAATGGGTTCAGAAACTTGTCTGAAAAACAGCAACGAATGATGTTCTTTGACTTTCAGGGCCAAAAAGTCCTGCTTAAGGCCGTATTTGAGGGTACTCTGGGCCTCCTGGCGCAAGCAGGGAGTATTTTTTGGATTCGCGTGCTCGCCGCGAGTAGTTTGAGTACTTATGGGTTTGACACGGACTCCGAATGACAAAATTATGACCGTTTTAGTGAACATCTGTCCATTCTATGGCAGTCCTTGAAAGTACTTCATTTTCCAGTGCGCTTTTTTCCTAACCGCCCCAAAATGTCCCGTACTCTATAGTTGAGATATCATTTCCACATACATATTGACCGATGCCAGGAATGCCCTTTTGTTCTTGGCTTTCACGCGCATGAGTTACAGCATGCCATCCGGCGAAAACAAGGAGAATAAGGCATATAGCCGCTGGATTTTCTTCAATATACGGCCAAATGAGATTGCCCGGATCATAGAGCATCTGCAGAAAGGTACGTTTGTCCCTATCAGGGGGGCTAATGTCTATAAGCAACATAATCTCTCGAATTTCCTTCAAAAGGAAGTGCCAATGGGTTCAGAAACTTGTCTCAAAAACAGCGACGAATGATGTTCTTTGACTTTCAGGGCCAAAAAGTCCTGCTTAAGGCCGTATTCGAGGGTACTCCGGGCCTCCTGGCGCAAGCAAGGAGTATTTTTTGGATTCGCGTGCTAGCCGCGAGTAGTTTGAGTGATTATGGGTTTGACATGGACTCCGAATGACAAAATTATGACCACTTTAGTGAACATATGTCCATTCTATGGCAGTCCTTGAAAGTACTTCATTTTCCCGTGCGCTTTTTGCCTAACTGCCCCAAAATTTCGTGTCCTCTATATTGGAGATATCGTTTCCACATATATATTGACCGATGCCAGGAATGCCCTTTTGTTCTTGGCTTTCACGCGCATGAGTTACAGCATGCCATCCGGCGAAATCAAGGAGAATAAGGCATATAGCCGCTGGATTTTCTTCAATTTACGGCCAAATGAGATTGCCCGGATCATAGGGCATCTGCAGAAAGGTATGTTTGTCCCTACTAGGGGGGCTAATGTATATAAGCAACATAATCTCTCGAATTTCCTTCAAAAGGAAGTGTCAATGGGTTCAGAAACTTGTTTGAAAAACAGCGTCGAATGATGTTCTTTGACTTTCAGGGCCAAAAAGTCCTGCTTAAGGCCGTATTTGAGGGTACTACGGGCCTCCTGGCGCAAGCGGGGAGTATTTTTTGGATTCGCGCGCTCGCCGCGAGTAGTTTGAGTAGTTGTTGGTCCAACACGGACTCTGAATGACAAAATTATGACCGTTTTAGTGAACATCTGTCCATTCTATGGCAGTCCTTGGAAGTACTTCATTTTCCCTTGTGCTTTTTGCCTAACCGCCCCAAAATTTCTTGTCCTCTATAGTGGAGATATCATTTCCACATATATATTGACCGATGCCAGGAATGCCCTTTTGTTCTTGGCTTTCACGCGCATGAGTTACAACATGCCATCCGGCGAAAACAAGGAGAATAAGGCATATAGCCGCTGGATTTTCTTCAATTTACGGCCAAATGAAATTGCCCGGATCATAGACCATCTGCAGAAAGGTATGTTTGTCCCTACCATGGGGGCTAATGTCTATAAGCAACATAATCTCTCGAATTTCCTTCAAAAGGAAGTGCCAATGGGTTCAGAAACTTGTCTGAAAAACAGGGACGAATAATGTTCTTTGACTTTCAGGGCCAAAAAGTCCTGCTTAAGGCTTAATTTGAGGATACTTCGGGCCTCCTGGCGCAAGCGGGGAGTATTTTTTGGATTCACGAGCTCGCTGCGAGCAGTTTGAGTACATATGGTTCCGACACGGACTCCGAATGACAAAATTATGACCGTTTTAGTGAACATCTGTCCATTCTATGGCAGTTCTTGAAAGTACTTCATTTTATCGTGTGCTTTTTGCTTGACTGCCCCAAAATTTCTTGTCCTCTATAGTGGAGATATTGTTTCCACATATATATGACTGATGCTACGAATGCCCTTTTGTTCTTGGCTTTCACACGCATGAGTTATAGCATGCCATCTAGCGAAAACAAGGAGAATAAGTCATATAGCCACTGGATTTTCTTCAATTTACGGCCAAATGAGATTGCCCGGATCATAGAGCATCTGCAGAAAGGTACGTTTGTCCCTACCAGGGGGGCTAATGTCTATAAGCAACATAATCTCTTGAATTTCCATCAAAAGGAAGTGCCAATGGGTTCAGAAACTTGTCTGAAAAAAAGCGACAAATGATGTTCTTTGACTTTCAGGGCCAAGAAGTCCTGCTTAAGGTCGTATTTGAGCGTACTCCGGGCCTCCTAGCGCAAGCGGGGAGTACTTTTTGGATTCACACGCTCACCTGGAGCAGTTTGAGTAGTTGTGGGTCCGACACGGACTATAAATGACAAAATTATGACCGTTTTAGTGAACATCTGTCCATTCTATGGCAGTCCTTGAAAATACTTAATTTTCTCGTGTGCTTTTTGCCTAACCGCCCCAAATTTTCCTGTCCTCTATAGTGGAGATATCATTTCCGCATATACATTGACCGATACCAGGAATGCCCTTTTGTTCTTCGCTTTCACGTGCATGAGTTACAGCGTGCCATCCGGCAAAAACAAGGAGAATAAGGCATATAGCCGCTAGATTTTCTTCAATTTACGGCCAAATGAGATCGCCCGGATCATAGAGCATCTGCAGAAAGGTACGTTTGTCCCTACCAGGGGGCTAATGTCTATAAGCAACATAATCTCTCGAAATTCCATCAAAAGGAAGTGCCAATGCGTTCAGAAACTTGTGTGAAAAACAACGACGAATGATGTTCTTTGACTTTTAGAGCCAAAAAGTCCTGCTTAAGGCATAATTTGAGGGTACTCCGGGCCACCTGGCGCAAGCGGGGAGTATTTTTTGGATTCGTGCACCCGCCGCTAGCAGTTTGAGTACTTATGGGTCCGACAAGGACTCCGAATGACAAAATTAGGACGATTTTAGTGAACAACTGTCCATTCTATGGCAGTCCTTGAAAGTACTTCATTTTCTCGTGCGCTTTATGCCTGAATACCCCCAAATTTCTTGTCCTCTATAGTGGAGATGTCGTTTCCACATATATATTGACTGATGCCAGGAATGCCCTTTTGTTCTTGGCTTTCACGCGCATGAGTTACAACATGCCATCCGGCAAAAACAAGGAGAATAAGGCATATAGCCGCCAGATTTTCTTCAATTTACAGCCAAATGAGATTGCCCGGATCATAGAGCATCTGCAGAAAGGTACGTTTGTCCCTACCAGGGGGGCTAATGTCTATAAGCAACATAATCTCTCGAATGATGTTCTTTGACTTTCAGGGCCAAAAGGTCCTACTTAAGGCCGTATTTGAGGGTAATCCGGGCCTCCTAGCGCAAGCAAGGAGTATTTTCTGGATTCGCGCGCTCGCCGCGAGCAGTTTGAGTACTTGTGGGTCTAACACGGACGCCGAATGACAAAATTATGAACGTTTTAGTGAACATCTGTCTATCCTATGTGATAGAGGCAAAGGTGTCCCGTCTTTCGATGAGATGATGGATATCACTTTGGTGGAAGTCGACTTTGACGATCCGACTACGAACGTGCGAGGATGTCGCGCCTTAGCAATCGCTAAACCAACTCCAAGAGGTTATCAACCATGCCGGAGCACGATCAACCTGACCACAAGGGACTGTTTCCTGCGAGCAAACGAAGAACAAGCAAGAAACTGAGAGTGCAATCTGGATATTGCGAATATAAGATGAAAGCTTTATTGATCAAGGTGGGGTTCTGTGACGCCTTTGTCTGGTCGTTGAACACAAACGAAGTACACGAAGTTGCAGCTATGGCGAACTTTAATCTAAATAAAACCCCAAAGTCTAAACGGTGCCCTAAGGGCTGTATATATGGAGGAAGAGGGGGTGAATTTCGTGGCTCTTGGTACAGGGGTCCGAAACTAACCCTATCTCTTGTTTCCCCACACATACGGACTCTAAAAATAGCCTATACTTATGTATTTCGAAATTACATGGGCCTGGCCCAATAATAAGGTGACGCAGCACCTAGAATAGCCTCTGAACAAAATTTATGATGTGGCATCTTGTATATTTCGTCCAAGGCTTCATGCACTCATTATGGTGGCTTCAAAGTCCTGAAATCATCACTTGTAACTCTGTTCTTGTTCCCCTTGCGCATGCCATCATCTCCATGCTTGTTCTTGCTCCAATGTTCATCCTTCTCCAAGCTAGGCCCTTCATTTGTAAGCAAAACAAATATATCCAATTTAGGCAGCATCATATTCTCATGAACATTAGAAGCATTACCAAGAAACGAAAGTACCTGATAATTTATTTGGCGTGCGCGAGCTCTAGTAATTGGTCCAGTATATGTAGCAGTAGGGGCTATGGGTGTAACAATGGTATTGATGTCCTCATCATCCTCCCCTTCTTGAAACGAAGTCGTCCTCGACGGAAGCTCATCTTCCTCACCCAAATAAGGCTTCAAATCTGCAATGTTAAAAGTGGGACTAACCCCAAAATCTGCAGGCAGCTCAAGTTTATATGCATTATCATTTTTTTTCCAACACCTTAAAAGGACCATTAGCACGTGGCATTAACTTTGATTTGCGCAAATCAGGAAATCTATCCTTACGCAAATGTAACCAAACAAGATCTCCAGGTGCAAACATAAGATGTTTTCTACCCTTATCTCCAGCAAGCTTATATTTAGCATTCATACGCTCAATGTTTTCCTTAGTTAACTCATGCATTTTTAAAATCAATTCAGCACGTTGTTTAGCATCAAAATTAACCTTCTCCGAAGATGGAAGAGGCAACAAATCAATAGGTGCACGAGGTAGGAAACCATACACAATTTCAAAAGGGCACATCTTAGTAGTAGAATGCAATGAACGATTATAAGCAAATTCAATATGAGGCAAGCATTCTTCCCACATTTTCTTATTATTCTTCAAAACAGCCCTAAGCATAGTAGACCATGTTCTATTGACTACCTCAGTTTGTCCATCAGTTTGGGGGTGACAAGTAGTAATAAAAAGCAGTTTAGTCCCCAGTTTAGCCCATAAACATCTCCAAAAGTGGCTACGAAATTTAGTATCACGATCTGAAACAATAGTATTGGGCACACCATGCAAGCGAATAATTTCACGAAAGAACAAATCAGCAACATTAACGGCATCATCGCTTTTATGACATGGTATAAAGTGTGCCATTTTCGAGAATCTATCCACGACAACAAATATGCTATCCCTCCCCTTCTTTGTTCGAGGTAAACCTAAAACAAAGTCCATAGATATATCCTCCCAAGGAACACTAGGTACAGGCAAAGGCATATATAAATCATGTGGATTGAGCGTGACTTAGCTTTTTGACATGTAGTGCAGCGAGCAATGAAACGCTCAACATCCCGTCTCATCTTTGGCCAAAAGAAATGTGTAGCAAGTATGTCCTCTGTCTTCTTCACGCCAAAGTGTCCCATTAACCCCCCTCCATGCGCCTCCTGCAACAACAAAAGACGAATAGAGCTAGCTGGAATGCATAGCTTGTTAGCACGAAACACAAATCCATCATTAACGACGAACTTGTTCCATGTTCTCCCTTCTTTACAATTCTTCAATACATCTTTAAAATCAGCATCATGCACATATTGATCTTTGATGGTCTCCAAATCAAATATTTTGAAGTCAAGTTGTGAAAGCATAGTATAGCGACGAGACAATGCATCAGCAATAACATTTTCTATACCCTTCTTGTGTTTAATAACATAAGGGAAAGTCTTTATGAATTCAACCCATTTAGCATGTCTACGATTCAGTTTAGCTTGACTTTTAATATGTTTCAAAGATTCATGATCAGAATGTATAACAAATTCTTTGGGCCATAAATAATGTTGCCATGTCTCTAAAGTCCGAACAAGAGCATATTATTCTTTATCATAAGTAGAATAATTCAGACTAGGCCCACTCAATTTTTCAGAAAGTATGCAACAGGTTTGCCATCTTGTAATAACACACCTCCTAATCCAATTCCGCTAGCATCACATTCAAGCTCAAAAGTCTTATTAAAATCAGGAAGTTGGAGTAAAGGAGCATGTGTCAACTTATCTTTCAACACCGTGAAGGCTTCTTCCTGTGCGGTACCCCAAACAAAAGGCACATCCTTCTTTGTAAGCTCATTGAGAGGTGCAGCAATGGTGCTGAAATCTCTCACAAAACGCCTATAGAATCCAGCGAGGCCAAGAAAACTCCTCACTTGTGTGACCGTTTTGGGCTGCGACCAACTCTCAATAGCTTCAATCTTGGCTTTATCAACTTCAATTCCCTATGGAGTAACAACATAGCCAAGAAAAGACACTCGGTCGGTGCAAAAGGTGCACTTCCCAAGGTTACCAAACAAACGTGCATCACGTAGAGCAATAAAAACAGCACGTAAATGTTCCAAATGTTCCTCCAAAGATCTGCTATAAATCAATATGTCATCAAAGTAAACTACCACAAATCATCCAATGAAAGCACGTAAAACTTTGTTAATTAATCTCATGAAAGTACTAGGTGCATTAGTTAACCCAAAAGGCATGACTAACCACTCATATAATCCAAACTTAGTTTTAAATGTTGTTTTCCATTCATCCCCCAATTTCATACGAATTTGATGGTATCCACTACGCAAATCAACTTTGGAGAATATTGTAGAGCCACTCAATTCATCAAGCATATCATCTACCCTAGGAATAGGATGACAATAACGAATAGTAATATTATTAATGCCTCTACAATCAACACACATACGCGGTGTACCATCCTTTTTCGGCACTAGAATAATAGGAACAACATAGGGACTAAGGGATTCACGTATATAACCTTTGTCGAGAAGCTCTTGTACTTGACGCATAATCTCCTTCGTCTCCTCTGGATTGGTATGGTATGGCGCACGGTTTGGCAGTGAAGCACCGGGAATTAAGTCAATCTGATGCTCAATCCCTCGAATAGGCGGTAATCCTAGTGGCACGTCTTGTGGAAAGACGTCAGCGAACTCCTGCAAAATGTTAGTGACTGCAGGAGGCAAAGAGGAAGGCATGTCCTCAAATGAAAATAATGCCTCTTTGCACACAAAAGCATAGCAAACAGATTTGCTGAAATCTAGCTCATCAATATCAGATTTGTTGGCAAATAAACATGCACTTTTCAATTTAATTTCAGAAGCAACACTAGATGGTTTATTATTAGGCTTCATTTGTTGCTCAAATTCTTTTGCCGCAATCTGATTTTCACTCTTATTTTGCTCCTGTTTTGCTTTATTAGCTCTATTAATATCATCTTTCAAAATGGAATCAGGAGTCATAGGAAGCAAAGTAATTTTTTTATCCTTATGAACAAGAGTATACTAGTTGTTTCTACCATGGTGTACAGAATTTTTATCAAATTGCCATGGTTGACCAAGTAATAAGGAACATGCTTGCATAGGTACCACATCACAATCAACATAATCAGCATATGTAGAGATACTAAAATGCACACGAACAGTACGTGTTACCTTAACCTTGCCGCTGTTGTTGAACCATTGGATGTAGTAAGGATGTGGATGTGGTCTTGTGGTGAGAGATAGCTTCTCCACCATCTCCATGCTAGCCAAGTTGTTGCAGCTCCCTCCGTCTATGATGACGCGCACAAAACGTTCCTTCACAACTCCCTTTGTATGGATTACGCCTTTGATTTTGCTCAGCTTGTGTAACCTGCACACTCAAAACACGTTGAGCAACTAAACATTCATACATGTCAGCATCTTTAGGAGCCATGTATTACGTCTCATGATCAGAATCATCTCCACCGTGTTCTTCACTTGTAATAAGGGCCAAAGTCTCATCATCATAGTCACTAGCAGACTCATACCCACCATCCTCAGTAGGAATCATCACACGCAGAGATTTGCATTCTCGTGCATAATGTCCTCTTCCCTTACAACAACGACAAATAATATCACTTGTGTGCCCTGTTCGTGCCATGGACGAAGAAGAGCTCTGTGTAGGCCCGGCAGGTGCACTCTTGGCAGATAGCGGTGGTTGTGCCTGCTTTCTTTATCACGGCTGGAAGTAGCAGCTGATGGAGGTGCTGGTGCAGTGGAAGTAGAGGATGCACGCGGTGTCCATGATGAAAGTCAACCTGCAGAAAAGTTAGTTCGCGCCAATGCTTGTCGATCCTGCACTTCACATTCAGCTTTACAAGCAAGGTGGAATAAACGAGTGATATTAGTATACTCCTTATACTCTAGAATGGTCTGAATCTCTCTGTTTAATCCACCCATAAAACGTGCAAGCATAGCTTCATTCTCCTCAACAATACCACATCTAATCATGCCAGTTTGAAATCCCTGATAATATTCTTCTACAGAATTTTTTCCTTGTCTTAAACGCTGAAATTTTTGAAGCAATTCAAAGTTGATAATATGGTGGAACCCAACGAGTACGCATAGCAGTTTTCAAAGCAGCCCAAGTAGTTGGAATAGGATATAATCTACAATGTTTAGACCACCATACACATGCAAAGCTAGTGAAAGCACAAACAGCAACAGCAACCCGTCTCTCCTCGGGATATTGTAAACATGTAAAACGTTGTTCAGTTTCTAACTCCCAAGTAAGATATATATCAGGAACATATCTACCCTCAAATGGTGGAATATTCAATTTCAGTTTCGGAATACAGTCATTATCTCGTACCTGAGGTGGTGGTGCGGGCCTACCGTTGCGAATATATACCTGAGGTCGACCTGCTGGTGGTGGTGCTGGTGGCTGCACGTAGTTCTGATTTTGATCAACCTCATCCTCATAATAGTCTTCCACCTCTGCAGTAACAGCAGGAGCTACATAAGCACCAACAACAGTAGCAGCGGCACCAGAATTTTGTCCTGGCTCAATAGGAACACGCTGTGCTCGCCCTATAGTATCGCGGTGTAGAGTTGGTTGTGGGAGACGTTTGAGTAATTCATCAAACATGGCGTCCAACTTGGTGTCAATTGACTTCTCAATGTCATCCATCTTATCCATTGCCTTTCCAAAGCTGGCCATCACGTCTTCCACCTGTTGACCCAACATTTGATGAAACTTATCATGAAGCTCCTTGTTCATCATATTCTCCCAGTCAATCTCGTCGACTTGTGTTCCTGCCATAGTTAGCAGCAATAGAAACAGACAAGAATATGATCCTACAGACTACTGGAATATGGTGGTGGTGGGGTGTCACAAATCCGTCAAGCGAATCTCAAATTCTTACCAGTTCTTACCCATCAGCAGGCGGTGATCGGCAACCGTTGTAGTCAAAACTCTCAAAGCTTGGATAGAGCGATTACTAGGGAGAGTCAAACACACGACGTAGATGTATGTGGAGCTGGGAAGGCTTAAAATATGGTAGCAAAAAGGATCAGCAATAATCAATTCAGAGATGCAAAGTTTAATAAACGCTCAACGACGGTACTATGCTGGTCCTAGGCTAGACCGTGCTAGGGACGCGAGCCTAGAACACTAAAAAAATCATGGCGCGACACGTAAACAAGGGAGGGGCACACTCTTTTTTTCGCTCCGCAACAAATTTTTTTTCGAAAAAGTCTACAAATGGTCTAAAAACTGCCTAGCCAGAATTTTCCAGACTTAGTTTTTTTTTTTGAGTTTGGAACTATTTCTCTACTGCGGGTAGCACGGATGTTGGGGAGTCCTTCTATGTCACGACTCGGAGTATGGCATGATCTGGAAATCCAAAACAGAGTAACAAAATACTAGACTCGGAATAGGACTGGTGGCGGAGATGAAACTAGTTGGACTCGGACTGGTGGCGGAGATGAATCTGGTGGAACTCGGACTGGTGGCGGATATATGTTGTAGGTGGACTCGGATTAGCGTGATGGCGGCGGATATGTGGTGGCGTATATGGACTCGAATTGCGGTGAATATGTGGTGGTGGTATATGGCAGCAGCGACGATGATGATGCAGTGGTGATATATGGCAACAACGACGTGACAACCTGATGCGGAGCATCCCACTGTCATCCCCATGTACACTCCGATTACTCTCCATACCCTAAGAGGACATATGACGAGACCTCGAACATACGCCATTGGAACTAAGGTGAACCCGCTCTTCTTCGAGAACATCATGAATATCCATTGGACTTGCTTGCTACCTCACCAAAGTGCTCTATGTGTCCTTAGGTACGAAGACCGACGACCACAAGCTGGTGAGGGACACCCCAAAGGAGTTGGAGAAGGACCACAAGGCCACAAGGAAGAAGATGGAGCCCAATAGGAGCTGGACAGGAGGTCCCAGGCGACCCCGTGCACACGGGCCTGTACCGTGCCCACGGGATCCCTGTGCGCACGGGCCCAACTTACCCCGTGCGCACAGGCTCATCAGGATGGGCGACTGTGATCCCCAATCCGAGCCCCTCTTAAGCCCACTTCGACCCCAAGACTATATAAACCGTACCTAGGGCTATGTTTAGGGTAAGCAAAGTAGTTGATACACATTTGTGAGCTTTGCTCCATGGATCCACTCCACTAGGAGATCAAGACCTCCTCTTGGAGTGACCAAACATCAAGACCTCCTTCTTGGGGAAGGTTCCCAATCATTGGATCATCAATGCCTCATCTCCTTCATAGGATTTGGGATGAACTCTACCATGTATCTTATTTCCCTTTGTTTTTCATGTACCTTGTGGATCTTATGTGTTTGATTGTCTAGTGGATGTGTGATTTGACTTGTTCTTGAGTGTTCCTCTTGTTTTCCCTCTTTTGTTCATCTTGTTCTTGGGGATTCCCCCTCCAATTCGTGAAAGATCTCTCCATAGGGTTCCACCCTACATCATATGGTATCATGAGCCATGGTTTCTCACGAAATTGGAGCCCCCCTCTTTGTTTTCTAGCCTAGTTTTGTGTGATTTCGTCCTAAATCCAACAATCCCCACCAAAAATAGCCCCAATTTTTTTTGTGATTTGTTGGTTTGATGAGATTTTGTTGGATTTGATCCATGGATTTGCTTGGTTTCAAGTGGATCTAGCCTTCCCCCATCTTTTCCCCACCATCCATCCCCAAAATCTCCCCAATTTTGCCCTAGAAATCTTCAATTTCCGCCCCATAATCGCGAAATTTCCGCCCACCCCGTGCCCACGGATCCCAGACCCCGTGCGCACGGGCCCCCGAAAAGTCTCTGGACACCCTGTGCCCACGGGCTTGTACTGTGCGCACGGGACCCCGTGCCCACGGGCCCTAGACCCCGTGCGCACGGCCCTCCCAGAAACAGCCGCGTGCACTTCACCATTTCGGCCATAACTTCCATATCCGGAGTCCGATTTTCGCGTTCTTTAGCTCGTTGAGTAGCTATTGACATCCACCATCCACCATCCACAATAAACTAAGATTGCAATCTAGATATTGCGAATATAAGAGGAAAGCTTTATTGATCAAGGCGGGGTTCTGTGACGCCTTTGTGTGGTCGTTGAACACAAAAGAAGTAGGCGAAGTTGCAGCTATGGTGAACTTTTAATCTAAACAAAACCCCAAGGTCTAAACGGTGCCCTAAGGGCTGCATATATGGAGGAAGAGGGGGTGAATTTCGTGGCCCTTGGTAGAGGGGTCCGAAACTAACCCTATCTCTTGTTTCCCCACACATACGGACTCTAAAAATAGCCTATACTTATGTATTTTGAAATTACATGGGCCTGGCCCAATAATAAGGTGACACAGCACCTAGAATAGCCTCTGGACGAAATTTATGAAGTGGCATCTTGTATATTTCGTCCAAGGCTTCATGCACTCATTATGGTGGCTTCAAAGTCCTGAAATCATCACTTGTAACTCTGTTCTTGTTTCCCTTGCGCATGCCATCATCTCCATGCTTGTTCTTGCTCCAATGTTCATCCTTCTCCAAGCTAGGCCCTTCATTTGTAAGAAAAATAAATATATCCAATTTAGGCAGCATCATATTCTCATGAACATTAGAATCATTACCAAGAAACGAAAGTACCTGAAAATTTATTTGGCGTGCGCGAGCTCTAGTAATTGGTCCAGTATATGTAGCAGTAGGGGCTGTGGGTGTAACAATGGTATTGATGTCCTCATCACTATGGCAGTCCTTGAAAGTACTTCATTTTCCCGTGCGCTTTTTGCCTAACCGCCCCAAAATTTCTTGTCCTCTATAGTGGAGATATTGTTTCCACATATATATTGACCGATGCCAGGAATGCTGATGCGGAGCATCCCTCGCTCATCCCCATGGACGTACCTACATCTCCCTCAACACCACTTGGACCCATGACAAGAGCTAGAGCAAAGGCTATTGAAGATAAGGTGAACTCGCTCCTCTACGAACTCCCTCTCTGATACGGGGCTAACCCGGTGTAGGCCGATCTTTCACGTTTGGAGTGGGATCCCTCGAACAACACGATGAACACGGGGAAGAATGGAGAGAAATCACAAGGGGAAACACTCAAGAACAAGTCCGATCACACATCCACTAGACAATCAAACACACAAGATCCACAAGGTACATGAACAACAAAGGGAAAGATACAAGGTAAGGTTCATCTCCAAGAGGAGGTCTTGATGATATCCCGCAGGATCTTCTCACATGGAGGTCTAGAACTCCATGGGAGTGGTAGTTTCTCTCTCTCAAGAGTAGAGGTAGGAGCAAAGCTCACCTAAGAATGAGCTATCATATTTGCTTCCCCTAGAAAGAAGGTGGAGGTGGTCTATTTAAAGTCTAAGCCACGAAGGGGTAAGTGGGAGAGGATACGTGGGGTGAAAACCCCCTTCACTGCGCGCAGGCAAGCCGGTAGTACCTGTCATGTGTTCGGTAGTACCGCTGGGAGCTTATGCGGGGCGGTAGTACCGGTCAAGTGGGGGCGGTAGTACCGCTGGGAGTCCAGACGCTGATTCTGGAGGTGTACGCCGAAGGGGCAGCGGTTGTTCCGGTTGTCGGGGCGGTTGTACCGGTCTATTGGCAGAAACCAGCACAACCGGTGCAGCACCGGCCTTGCACTGCTCGATCACAGAAGGCGGGCCTGTTGTTGGGCGGTAGACGGCCGGTTGTTCCGCCCGGGCGGTAGTTCGGTGGTTGTTCCGGTCCTTCTAGGCTGGGCAGATTTCTCTTCTTCCTTCTCTTCCATGCTTCTCTAGCAGGTGGTGTAGTTGTACACTTGCGCTCACACTCCTCCTCGTCCATGGTGTTCCCACAATACCTATGTATGCACATGAGAGGAGTGTCAAGTAGTATACCATCCTCGAAGGGGTCAAGTGAACACGTGCAAAGGAGAAGATTCACCTTTATGTATGAGAAGTAGAGGTCGCATGTGTCACTTGCCAAACGAACTCTTGACATGGTGATGTCCGTAGGATGCTCCGCATCATCCCCTCCCCCTTCGGAAAGATCCGACCTCGGATCGAAAACCAAATCACCATGGGAAAGAGATGGCGTCGCCGTGTAGGATTGGTCAATCACCAAGTTCTCGTCATCTTCAAGCTCGCAATGGGCACTCTCCAATGTCGCACCGTCTTGGGATTCCTTCAAAATGAGCAAGGACAACAAACACTTGGAAAAACAAATGTGGTTAGCGTTAGTGCAAAACCAAGCATTCAAGTGGTGATTCACCAAACAAGTGTTGTCATCAAGCATAGCATATGGTGTGACAAAGGATTGTGACATGGAATGTAAGCATATCAATCGAGCACAAGCAAAGATATCATGGGGACAAGTGTGCAAATGTGAGGTAGAGGTGCAAATATGTGTGACAAGAGAATAAGCATCTACCTCAAGGTCATAGCAAGAATTCACAACTTGCTCAATGAAAGGTCTATGGTAGGCATAGGAAAGGTTCACAACACCAAATAAAATGAAGTGTCTAAACACATTGGTCAAGTGCAAGACAATCCAAGCATAACGTGCATAGGGTGTAGTGAATATAGTGTGGCACTCGACACAATAGAAAGAGCAAATGTTCATCATGTGTGAGGCAATCAAGTCAAACATGTGACAATCAATGGGACATGGCATATGTGAAGAAATGGTATTGTTGCAACCAAACATATGATGGGGGCAAGTAATCCACAAGTCGGATGCAACACACAAGGCATGTATATCATGAAGCAAGGAAATGCGAAAATGGCAAGGCGAGGAAAGATCTCTAACATGTGCGTGATCAAGTGGTCCACGATGACCAATAATCTTCATGGTGCAAGCAACACAAGTAGTATGATAGTAGCAAGTAGTCCAAGAATTGGATGCAACACACAAGGTATATATGTCATGAAGCATGGAAATGTGGCAATCATGGGTGAAAGCAATATCTCGAACATGCGTGCAAATGGTGCGAGCAACACATGAAGTATGATCCATAATATCCAAGCTCAAGAAGGATGTCACCTTGAAAGCGTGTCCTTGTGCATTCTTCACAATGCCAAAGTTGTAGGAAATGTGGTGTAGGAGCGAGTCGTGGTAGAATGTATGAGGCTCTCTCTCAAGAGCTCGAATGGTCAACTCACGTGAAGTGGAAGTTGACACAAAGTCCAAGTATCCTACACATGCACACAACAAAACAAAGAACGTATGTGCATGGTAGATAAACACATCATCCATCATGTTGGTTCTCTTCTCTTGCACAAAACCATTAGAAGAACAAGCGCATGAGTAATATGATGCAACAATGATGAGGACATATATACCATTGTTACACCCACAACCCCCACTGCTACATATACTGGAACAATTACTAGAGCTCGCGCACGCCAAATAAATTATCAGGGCCTAGCTTGGAGAAGGATGAACATTGGAGCAAGAACAAGAATGGAGATGATGGCATGCGCAAGGGGAACAAGAACGGAGTTACAAGTGATGATTTTAGGACTTTGAAGCCACCATAATGAGTGCATGAAGCCTTGGACGAAATATACAAGATGCCACTTCATAAATTTCGTCCAGAGGCTATTCTAGGTGCTGCATCACCTTATTATTGGGCCAGGCCCATGTAATTTCGAAATACATAAGTATAGGCTATTTTTAGAGTCTGTATGTGTGGGGAAATAAGAGATAGGGTTAGTTTCGGACCCCTCCACCAAGGTCCACGAAATTCACCCCCTCTTCCTCCATATATATACAGCCCTTAGGGCACCGTTTAGACTTTGGGTTTTATTTAGTTAAAAGTTAGCCATCGCTGCAACTTCGTGTACTTCGTTTGTGTCCAATGACCAGACCAAGGCCGCTTATGAAACCCCACTTTTATCAATACTTCATCCATATTCGCATTATTCAGATTGCTTAATCATATTCTTGCTTGTTCTTCGATTGCTTGCAGGAATAGACCTTCGTGGTCAAGTTGAGCGTGCTCCGGCGTGGTCAGTAACCTCTTGGAGTTGGTTTAGCGATTGCTAAGGCGCAATGTTGTTGCACGTTTGTAGTCAGATCGTCAAAGTTGTGATGTAGGGTAGAACCCTAGGAAGGACCTTTTCAACTTGGAGGGGGAAAAAGGAGAGAAACCACAAGAACAACAAGAACACAAAGATGAACACAAGAGGTAATCACTCCAACAATTCCCGATTACACAACCACTAGAGTAACAACACAAGATCCTCATGTCACAAACACAATCAAAGGAAAGATACAATGGCAAAGTTCATCCCAAATCCAAAGGAAGAGGGGTCTTGAAGGTAGTCTTCTCCCAATGGAGGTCTTGAAATCCTCAAGGATTCTTCCCTATGGGGTCTTGATCCTCAAAGAGGGAAGGTAATGGAGCAAAGCTCACAAAGATCTCATCTAATACTTTGCTAACCCTAAACATGGTCCTAGGTACGGAATATATAGCCTTGGGGTAGAGGGAGAAGAAGTGGAGCCGAAGATGCAATCTCAGTCGGCCATCCTGGGAGGCCCATGCGCACGGGGTAAGTTGGGCCCGTGCGCACGGGGTTCCCGTGGGCACGGTACAGGCCCATGCGCACGGGGTGCTCCAGAGCCTGTTTCCTATGTAGCCCATGGGCACGGGGTCTCGGGGGCCCGTGCGCACGGGGTCGCCTGGGACTTCCTGTGTTGCTGTTGTTGCACTCCGTCTTGATTCGTACGGCCTTGGGGTGGTCCTCCTTCTCCTTGGGGATGCTCCTGAGCTTCTTGGTGGTGTTCCACTTCATACCTAAGGAGGCATAGCATATTTTAGTGAGGTAGTAGACATGTTCCATTTGTGTCCATATGCAAGTCTAGTAGGAAGGAGTTCACCTCGGTTTCCAAAGCACGTGCTCTAGCTATTGTCATGGGTCCTTGTGGGGTTGGATGTGTCGATGTAGAGTCCATGGGGATGATGGAAGGATGCTCCGCATCATCTCCCCTCCCTTGGGAAAGATCCGACCTCGGATCAAAATCTTCATCACCATGGAAAGGCGAGAGGTCTTTGACGTTGAAGATGTCGCTCACGTTGTACTTGTCTCGTGGGAGTTCAATCTTGTAGGCGTTGTTGTTGTAGCATGCTACCAGCTTGAATGGTCCATTGGCTCGAGGTAGTAGTTTGGACTTGCATTTGTTGGGGAAGCGGTCCTTGGGAAGGTGTAGCCACACGAGATCACCTATGTTGAAGATCATTGGTTGTTTGTTGACGTTGAGCTTGGTCGCTAGTCGATGTACTTGGTGCTCGATGATGGTGCTTGTATCTTCATGCATCTTCTCGATGTAGCTTTCTTGTTCACTCGCATCCATGTTGGTGCGCTCTTGTAGAGGGAGAGGTAGAATGTCCAATGGGGACAACGGGTTGAAGCCGTAGACGACCTCGAAGGGGGACTTGCTGGTAGTCGAATGTCTTGCCCGGTTGTAGGCATACTCGGCGATTGGTAGACACGCCTCCCACTCCTTGATGTTCTTCTTGATCAACATGCGAAGTAGAGTGAATAGTGTCTGGTTTGTCACCTCCGTTTGGCCGTCGGTTTGGGGATGGTATGCGGATGAGAACAAGATCTTGATTCCGAGCTTGGCGCATAGAGTCTTCCAAAAGTAACTCAAGAACTTGACGTCGCAGTCGGAGACGATTGACTTTGGTACTCCATGGAGGCGCAAGATTTCCCTACAAAAGAGATTTGCAACATGTGAAGCATCGTCTATCTTGTTGCAAGGAATGAAATGTGCCATCTTAGAAAATCTGTCCACAACAACAAACACAGAGTCCTTTCCATTTTGAGTTCTAGGCAAACCAAGTACAAAATCCATACTAATGTCTTCCCAAGGTTGATAAGGAATAGGAAGGGGCATGTAAAGACCATGAAATTGAGCTTTAGACTTAGCTTTGCGACATGTAGAGCATCGGGTGGTGAAGCGTGAGACATCGCGGAACATCTTGGGCCAAAAGTAGTTCTTGGAGAGCGTGGCGAAAGTCTTGTCGCGGCCAAAGTGTCCCATGAGTCCGCCTCCATGAGCCTCTTGCAAAAGGAGCAAACGAAGAGAAGACTCGGGAATGCATAGTTTGTTAGCTCTCATAAGATAACCATCCTTGATGTAATATTGTTCCCAAGATGTATGTGTCAAACATTTAGCATAATGAGGTGCAAAAGATGGATCATTAGCATACAAGTCTTTTATGTGCTCGAAGCCAATAACATTCAACTCAAGTTTAGTGACAAGCGTGCATATGCGTGAAAGTGCATCGGCAACTACATTTTCCTTACCCTTAATGTACTTGATCACATATGGGAAAGATTCAATAAATTCACTCCATTTGGCATGACGCTTGTTCAACTTAGTTTCACCTTTTAAGTATTTTAGTGTTTCATGATCGGTATGTATGACAAACTCATGAGGTCTAAGATAATGTTCCCAAACATGTAGGACACGCACTAAAGCATACAATTCTGTCATAGAAGGGATAGTTAAGTTGAGCACCGGAGAGTGTTACTAAAATATGCAATTGCTCGTTTTTCTTGCATCAAAACTCCGCCAATTCTGTTACCACTTGCATCACAATGAACCTCAAAAGTTTTGTCGAAGTTGGGCAAAGCAAGAATCGGAGCATGAGTAAGCAAAGATTTGAGCTCATCAAAAGCGGTTGATTGCAAAGATCCCCAAACAAAAGGAGCATTCTTCTTACTCAAAGCATGCAAAGGGGCGGCAATAGTGCTAAAGTTTTTCCCCAAACGACGATAAAAACCCGCAAGACCAAGAAAACTTCGCACTTGTTGCTAATTGGTGGGTTGGGGCCAAGTTTTAATTGCTTCAATTTTAGTTTCATCAACATGGACACCCTTGGAACAGACAACGAAACCCAAGAAAACCACTTTGTCAAAACCAAATGTGCACTTTTTCATGTTGGCATAAAGACTTTCCTTGGGAAGTGTTTGCAAAACAACCCTAACATGATCAAGATGCTTTTTCATGGTTTTTCTAAACACAAGAATATCATCGATGTAAACCACAACAAAGACTCCAATATAAGGGCGAAGTACATGATGCATGAGACACACGAAAGTACCAGGAGCCTCCGATTAACCCATAGGCATGATAACCACTCATATAAGCCAAATTTTGTTTTGAAAGCAGTTTTCCATTCATCACCTTCTTGTATGCGGATTTGATAATAACCACTTTTAAGATCAATTTTTGAGAAAAAGTTGGCTCCACTAAGTTCATCAAGCATATCATCTAAGCAAGGAATGGGATGCCTATAGCGAACGGTGATAGAATTTATAGGTCTACAATCGGAACACAAGCGGAAACTTCCATCGGGCTTAGGCACAAGTATAACGGGAACGGCACAAGGGCTTAAGCTTTCACGTACATGACCGTTGTCGATTAGTTGTTGTACTTGCCGTTGAATCTCCTTGGTTTCTTCGGGATTGACACGGTATGGAGCTTTGTTGGGAAGTGGCCCTCCGGGAATGAGGTCGATTCGATGCTCAATGCCTCGTAGAGGAGGTAGACCCGGGGGTAGCTCATTGGGGAAAACATCTTGAAATTCCTGCAAAAGAGATTGAAACATGAAAGGTAGCTCGTGAGTGGTGTTAGTTTTTGGTTCTCCATCCTTGCACACAAGGACAAAGTGCATCACACTCGATGGGTTCTCACACACTTCTCTCATCACTTTTTGTGGCGAATAGTATGAGGTTTTTCTCTCTAGGCGAAGAGGCGCTCAAGTTTGGCTTGTTGCTCTCACTCATGTTGTGGTGGCTCACTTTCTCACTCTTCTCTCTATGGTGGGTGGTTTGCTTGTCGGCTATCACTTGACTAGGAGACATAGGTCGTAGCACATATTCCTTCCGTTTCATCTTGAAGCTATAGTGATTGGTACGCCAATTGTGGACGACACCACGGTCTAATTGTCATGGTCGACCAAGAAGGAGGTGGAAAACGGTCATTGGGACCACATCACACTCCAAAGTGTCCTCATATGCACCAATTTTGAAGGAGACTTGGACCGTATGCTCAACTCGTATAGTGCCGGAGTCACTTAGCCATTGAACCTTGTAGGGGTGCGGGTGCTTCCTCTTGACCAATTGAAGCTTGTAGCATAGTTCTTCACTTGCCAAGTTGTGGCAACTACCTCCATCGATGATGACTTTGACGGACCTTCCATTGATGCCGGCCTTGGTGTGGAAGATATGGCATCGTTGGTCTTCTTCTTGTTGATGTTGAAGTGTCAAGACATTGGAACAACGAGAGCGGGACTCGTATCTTCATCACAAAAGATTTGATCATCTTCATCCTCGTTCACCCGCCGGTGCATGGCCACTTGCTCAATAGCTTCCAGTTCATCTTCACTCATTGAGTCATTGAGGATCATGGTGCGCTTGTTGGTGCATTGGAAGGACTTGTGGCCTCGGCCACCACATGTGAAGCACTTGATTGAACTTGTCTTGACGGTCTCATCGGTCGTAGTAGAGGAAGAAGCATGCGGCTTGTAGTTGCTTGTAGTAGGAGGAAGACGACTTGAACTTGACGAAGGTTTCTTGTATGTTGTCTTGTTGTCGTTGCTTGGAGAAGGCTTGGTTGAGGTAGATGTTGGAGGAGTTGTTGAAGCTTGATTGTTGGAGAAGGCGTAGGTCTTGTATGAGTACTTGGCGTACTTGAAGTCATCTTGCACTTGACGTTCCGCCTTGGTCGCTTGATGCACTAGCTCGATGAGGTTGGAGTAGGGTTGGAAGTCGGCAATCTTCTTGATGGGATGATTGAGTCCATTTTCAAGAATCGTGCCATTGTTTGCTCATCATCTTCCTTGACATTGGTTCGAATCATGGCTATCTCCATTTCCTTGTAGTATTCTTCAACACTCTTTGTTCCTTGCTTGAGGAGTTGTAGCTTCTTGAAGAGATCACGGTTGTAGTAGGTGGGCAAAAATCGTGCTCGCATGACATCCTTCATTTGAGCCCTAGTGGTGATTGGAGGGTCACCTCTTGCTTCTCGGTGCGCAAGGACTTGTTCCCACCATATGAGAACATAGTGTTGGAATTCAAGTGATGCCATTGTGATCTTCTTCTCTTCCTCATAGTTGTGCAAACGAAAGATTTTGTCGACCTTCAATGCCCATGAGAGGTATTCTTCCGGATCATTGCTTCCATTGAACTTGGGCATTGTGAATTTGAGTTTTCCATAGCGTTGCTCTTCATCTTGATAGCGGTTGCGATATCGCTCTTGCCTTGGAAAGTCCTCGAATGCTCACTCCTCATGATGTCGCTCTTGGCGTGGAGGAGGGTCTTGAAGCACTTGTTCCACTTGGTGTCGCTCTTGTCGTGGAGCAAGTCCATGATCAACTTGCTCTTGTTGAACTTGAGGTTGAGGTGGAGCTTGACGATGCACACGTGGTTGGTAGTTCCTCTCTTGGATTTCTTCTCGAAGAGCTTCCTCTTTATTGGCCGTTCGCGATTGTGGTTGGCGATGGCTCGACTTGATTCTTGAAGGGCACGTTCCGCCTCAAGAGCTTGTGCTTCTCGTTGTTGTTGTTGAAGACGTTGAGCCTCGGCGTCTTGTTCCTCTTGGTGTAGACGCGCTCGTTCTTCCTCTTGGTGTACGCGCGCTCGTTCTTCGTCTTGGCACCGTAGTCGTTGTCGTTCTTGAGCTTGAGCAAAAGCGACTTGGTTTCATTGAGGATGAGTAACTTGCTCTTGTGAATGCTTGGCGTGTAGCGGGTTGCGAGATGCCTGACGGTATTGACGCGCGGCTCGTCGAAGAATGGTTGATGACAGTGTACTTGAGCCAGAGAAGGTGTCATCAGAGTGTCGACTTGAGTGGCTCCATCTTGAGTAGGAAGAAGTTGAAGGAGGCCGGTTGACCAACAAAGCGCGGATCTCATCCATTCTTGCATCATTCTCTTGCTTGTGCGTGTCGAGCTTGTTGTCGAAGTAGTCTCGTGTACGTTGCTCGGAGAGTCGCAAGTCGGTGGCGAGGTTGTCGATGCGGTCGCTCATTGCTTGTTGCTCTTGATGGAGCCCTCGTTGTGCACCAAAGAGGTGGCTCTTGGTGACGAATGATGACATGTCATCGTCTTGCTCGATGAAGAGTGGGTTGGTAGAGGAACTTGGCCTATCCATCATAAGAAAGTGGTGGTGAGTAGGAAAATGAGACAACAAAACCAAAATTACCTTTTCCGAAGATTGTGGATGTAATAAGTATGATCCCACGTGATGTTACAATAGGGGAATTGGTACCGGGAATTGTTTCTCACACCTACAAGTAAATGGTCTATGGAGGAGCTTGGTTAGGAAAGGCACAAATAATTCAAGCAAATGTTAGTCAAGATGTTTATAAAGTTGAGAAGATTCACAAAAGGCAAATAAGACAAATAGATCAACCTCCCAAGATAACACGAGGAACACACACACGGAAGATAAATGGGATCCGCACAATTAGCTCGATTGCACTAATGGGCTAGATACGCTAGTGCACCAACCTAATAGAGAATCCACTCGTCTCACTATCCCAAGTATGCTTATGTATGTGGTGACCAAGATGATGCATGTATGCTAAGGCTCGATGCTATTGCTTATAAGCTCTTTGCTTCTCTTCTCTTTTGCTTAAAAGCTTTTTTTTCAACTATGCCACGATGCTTGATATATGAGCCACAC
Source organism: Triticum timopheevii (assembly GCA_963921465.1). Classification (NCBI taxonomy): domain Eukaryota; kingdom Viridiplantae; phylum Streptophyta; class Magnoliopsida; order Poales; family Poaceae; genus Triticum; species Triticum timopheevii. The sequence goes on from OY997272.1 coordinate 250,623,412, forward strand.
AAAGAGGTAACAAGTACTAAATGCACGGGATGGACGGAACACTAAATGGTGCACTAAGGCATGGCCTGGCAATACTCAACAAGATATTCTCGATGGCTAAGCTACGCAAAATGGCTCGAAGCTATCAAGTTAATGGCAAGGGAGTACAAGGTGTCGTCGAGGTTACTGTCCTTGCTTACGGTCAAAGATGATCTTGTCGAAGCCGAAGTGTTGTCCGAGTCGATGATTGGTGGCGATGATGATACCAACTTGTGCCTAAGTAGCCGAAACACCTTAGGACACAAGAGAAATCGCGACCGAACACTCAAAAAACACGTGGAATGGTGCGGAAGAACACGAGAGGTGGTGGTGAAACAAAATGAGAAAAACAAAAAAATGGCCGAAACTTCCTGGATAGCCCGTGCGCATGGGGTAAGTGAGGCCAGTGTGCACGGGGTCCCGTGTGCAAGGGGTCCCGATGGCCCGTGTGCACGGGGTCTCCCGAGAGCGGATGAACTGATCTGATTTCGTGGTGAATTCCAAGTTTTTGGCCAAAATCCAACGGTGGAAGGTTGGGGAGGATGGTGGAGGGGTAGATCCACTTGCCAAACACCAAATTCGTGGATCAAATCAACCAAATCTCACAAGATTAACGAATTGCAAGAAAAATTTTTGGGGCTATTTTTGGTGTGGATTTTCGGATTAGGACGAAAAACAACAAAATCAAGCTAGAAAGTGGAAGGTAGGGACTCCAAGATGTGAATCAACATGGCTCATGATACCAAGATGATGTAGGGTAGAACGCTAGGAAGGACCTTTTCACACTTGGAGGGGGAAAAAGGAGAGAAACCACAAGAACAACAAGAACACAAAGATGAAGACAAGAGGTAATGACTCCAACAATTCCCGATTACACATCCACTAGAGTAACAACACAAGATCCTCAAGTCACAAACACAATCAAAGGAAAGATACAATGGCAAAGTTCATCCCAAATCCAAAGGAAGAGGGGTCTTGAAGGTAGTCTTCTCCCAATGGAGGTCTTGAAATCCTCAAGGATTCTTCCCTATGGGGTCTTGATCCTCAAAGAGGGAAGGTAATGGAGCAAAGCTCACCAAGATCTCATCTAATACTTTGATAACCCTAAACATGGTCCTAGGTACAGAATATATAGCCTTGGGGTCGAGGGAGAAGAAGTGGAGTCGAAGATGCAATCTCAGTCGGCCATCCTGGGAGGCCCATGCGCACGGGGTAAGTTGGGCCCGTGCGCACGGGGGTCCCGTGGGCGCGGTACAGGCCCGTGCGCACGGGGTGCTCCAGAGCCTGTTTCCTGTGTAGCCCGTTGGCACGGGGTCTCGGGGGCCCGTGCGCACAGGGTCGCCTGGGACTTCCTGTGTTGCTGTTGTTGCACTCTGTCTTGATTCGTACGGCCTTGGGGTGGTCCTCTTTCTCCTTGGGGATGCTCCTGAGCTTCTTGGTGGTGTTCCACTTCATAACTAAGGAGGCATAGGACATTTTGGTGAGGTAGTAGACATGTTCCATTTGTGTCCATATGCAAGTCTAGTAGGAAGGAGTTCACCTCGGTTTCCAAAGCACGTGCTCTAGCTCTTGTCATGGGTCCTTGTGGGGTTGGATGTGTCGATGTAGAGTCCATGGGGATGATGGAAGGATGCTCCGCATCAAGTTGTCTCCAAAAAATAGATATTTATCATCTCATCGAAAGATTGGGGACCTCGCCTCTATCAAGTGGTATTAGATTTCCAGGTTGCTCGGTGAGATTTTACAGTTTTTTGTAGTTTAGATCGAGTCGGTTCTTCATACCTACAGTCCACGAAAAAGCCACAAAAAAAATTAGGGTTAGTTCATCATATCCGAACCAATCTGAGCCTTTGCATAATCTTTTTAGGGTTTTGCTTTGTTGAATTTGCGGTTGCATCATCGTGTCTAGTTGCTGGTCTTAGCATCTTGTCCTTTAGAGTTTTGAGTTCTATCATAGTTTTCCATGCCGCCGCCGCACCATCTTCATCGTTGTTGCCATACACCACCACCGCTGCCATATCCCACCAACGCTGCCATATACCACCGATCTATATCCATATACCACAATCACTATCATATACCACCCCGCTGCCATATCCTACCACCATATATCCACCACCAATCCGAGTTCTTTTCGTATTAGGTTTGTTTCCGAGATGCATCTAATTGCCAATTCGTGTTTCCTTCCCTGAGTAGGTTTTGGAAAAAAAAGGAGTTTGGAGACCCCCGGGCAGATTTTAGGCCAAAATTTCGGCGGCCGAAAATATTTTTTCACTATCCTATTTTTAGGTCCCCAGGAGAGTTTTGAGACACTCGCCATCATAGTGATCTTTTGTCGCACTTTTTCGTCGTCGCTGCCCTGTTTCCACAAAAATATTGTCAAAAAAATTTGTGCCCATCCTGTCAGTTTGGCCTGGGAAGAGTTTTGAGACACTCACCATTATAGTGATTTTTCGCAAAAAAAAGCAGCGCATAAAAAAAGATCAGCGCAAAAAAAAAACAGAGCGAAAAAAAGTTCCAGAGTGTGCTTTTCCCTTGTTTACGTGCAGCGCCATGATTTTGTTAGTGTTCTAGGCTTGCGTCTCTAGCACGGTCTAGCCTAGGACCAGCACAGTATCGTTGTTGAGCGTTTATTCAACTTTGTATCTTTGAATTGATTATTGCTGACCTTTTTTGCTACCATATTATAAGCCTTCCCAGCTCCACATACATCTACATCGTGCGTTTGATTCTCCCTGGTAATCGCTTTATCCAAGCTTTGAGATTTTTGACTACAACGGTTGCCGATCACCTCCTGCTGCTGGGTAAGAACTGGTAAGAATTTGAGATTTGCTTGACGGGTTTGTGATACACCATCACCTATTCCTAGTAGTCTATAGGATCATATTCTTGTTTGTTTCTATTTGCTGCTAACCATGGTAGGATCACAAGCCGATGAAATTGATTGGGAGAACCTGACAAACAAACTGCTACATGATAAATTTTAGCAAATGATGAGTGGACAGGTGCAAGATGTGCTAAACAGATTTGAAGAGGCCATGGAGAAGATAGATGGCATTGAGAAGACATTAGAAACAAAGCTTGATAACAAGTTTAATGAATTGCTCGCGCGTTTTCCACAACCACCGCCAGCTACACCTATCGCACCTCTGCAACGACAACAACAACGCCCACTTCCGAAACAGTATGGACGAGCGCAGCGTGTTCCTCTTGAGGATGGCCAAACTTCTGGTGCTGCTATACCTTTTGTTGATGCTTCTTTGGCTCCTGCTACTGCTGCTGCTGGTACCCAGGAGGATGATGAGTATGCGGGCGATTATGATGATGAGGTTGATCAAAATCAGAACTACGTGCAACCACCAGCACCACCACCAGCAGGTCGACCTCAGGTATATAATCGCAATGATAGGCCTGCACCACCACCTCAGGTATGAGATCATGACTATGTTCCTAAACTAAAATTGAATATTCCACCATTTGAGGGTAGATATGTTCTTGATATATATCTTACTTGTAAGTTAGAATGATGAGCACATCAATACCATTGTTACACCCACAGCCCCTACTGCTACATATACTGGACCAATTACTAGAGCTCGCGCACGCCAATTAAATTATCACGTACTTTCGTTTCTTGGTAATAATTCTAATGTTCATGAGAATATGTTGTTGCCTAAATTGGATACATTTGTTTTGCTTACAAATGAAGGGCCTAGCTTGGAGATGGATGAACATTGGAGCAAGAACAAGCATGGAGATGATGGCATGCGTAAGGGGAACAAGAACGGAGTTACAAGTGATGATTTCAGGACTTTGAAGCCACCATAATGAGTGCATGAAGCCTAGGACGAAATATATAAGATGCCACTTCATAAATTTCGTCCAGAGGCTATTCTAGGTGCTGCGTCACCTTATTATTGGGCCAGGCCCATGTAATTTTGAAATACATAAGTATAGGTTATTTTTAGAGTCCGTATGTGTGGGGAAATAAGATATAGTGTTAGTTTCGGACACCTCTACCAAGGGCCACGAAATTCACCCCCTGTTCCTCCATATATGCAGCCCTTAGGGCACCGTTTAGACCTTGGGGTTTTGTTTAGATTAAAAGTTCACCATAGCTGCAACTTCGCGTACTTCTTTTGTGTTCAACGACCACACAAAGGCGTCACAGAACCCCGCCTTGATCAATAAAGCTTTCCTCTTATATTCGCAATATCTAGATTGCAATCTTAGTTTCTTGTTTGTTCTTCGTTTGCCTGCAGGAAACAGACCTTCGTGATCAGGTTGATCGTGCTCCAGCGTGGTCAATAGCCTCTCGGAGTTGGTTTAGCGATTGCTAAGGCGCGACGTCCTCGCACGTTCGTAGTCGGATCGTCAAAGTCGACTTCCACCAAAGGGATATCCATCATCTCATCGAAAGACGGGACACCTTTGCCTCTATAAAGTGGTATCAGATTTCCAGGTTGCTCTGTGAGATTTTACAGTTTTTCGTAGTTTAGATCGAGTCGGTTCTTCATACCTACAGTCCACGAAAAAGCCACAAAAAATTAGGGTTAGTTCATCATATCCGAACCAATCTGAGCCTTTGCATAATCTTTTTAGGGTTTTGCTTTGATGAATTTGCGGTTGCATCGTCGTGTCTAGTTGCTGGTCTTAGCGTCTAGTCCTTTACGGTTTCGAGTTCTGTCACAGTTTGTCACGCCGCCTCTGCACCATCTTCATCGTTGTTGCCATATACCACCACCGCTGCCATATCCCACCAACGCTGCCTTATACCACCACCGCTGCCATATACCACCACCGCTGCCATATCCCACCAACGCTGCCATATACCACCTATCCAAATCCATATACCACCACCGCTATCATATACCACCACCGCTACCATATCCTACCACCATATATCCACCACCAATCTGTGTTTCCTTGCCTGAGTAGGTTTCGGGAAAAAAATTCGGCGACTGAAAATATTTTTTCCCTATCCTATTTTTAGGTCCCCAGGAGTGTTTTGAGACATTCGCCATCATAGTGATTTTTTGTTGCACTTTTTCGTCGTCGCTGCCCTGATTTCCGAAAAAAATTGTCAAAAAATTTCGTGCCCATCTTGTCAATTTGACCTGGGGAGAGTTTTGAGACACTCGCCATTATAGTGATTTTTTGCAAAAAAAGAGCAGCGCCAAAAAAAAGAGCGAAAAAAATTTCCAGAGTGTGCTTTTCCCTTGTTTAAGTGCAGCGCCGTGATTTTGTTAGTGTTCTAGGCTCGCGTCTCTAGCACGGTCTAGCCTAGGACCAGCACAGTACCGTCGTTGAGCGTTTATTCAACTTTGCATCTCTGAATTGATTATTGCTGACCCTTTTTGCTACCATATTATAAGCCTTCCTAGCTCCACATACATCTATGTGTGTGTGTTTGACTCTCCCTGGTAATCGCTCTATCCAAGCTTTGAGAGTTTTGTCTACAACGGTTGCCGATCACCGCCTGCTGCTGCGTAAGAACTGGTAAGAATTTGAGATTCGCTTGATGGATTTGTGACACCCCCACCACCACCATATTCCAGTAGTCTGTAGGATCATATTCTTGTTTGTTTCTATTGCTGCTAACTATGGCAGGAACACAAGTCGACGAGATTGACTGGGAGAACATGACGAACAAGGAGCTTCATGATAAGTCATCAAATGTTGGGTTAACAGGTGGAAGACGTGATGGCCAACTTTGGAAAGACAATGGAGAAGATGGATGACATTGAGAAGTCAATTGACACCAAGTTGGACACCAAGTTTGTTGAATTACTCAGGTCTCCCACAACCAGCTCTACGCCGCGATACAGTAGGGCGAGCACAGCGTGTTCCTATTGAGCCAGGACAAAATTCTGGTGCCGCTGTGACTGCTGTTGGTGCTTCTGTAGCTCCTGCTGTTACTGCAGAGGTGGAGGACTATTGCGAGGATGAGGTTGATCAAAATCAGAACTACATGCAGCCACCAGCACCACCACCAGCAGGTCGACCTCAGGTATATATTCGCAACGGTAGGCCTGCACCACCACCTCAGGTATGAGATAATGACCATATTCCGAAACTGAAATTGAATATTCCACCATTTGAGAGTAGATATGTTCCTGATATATATCTTACTTGGGAGTTAGAAACTAAACAACGTTTTACATGTTTACAATATCCCGAGGGGAGACGGGTTGCTGTTGTTGTTTGTGCTTTCACTAGTTTTGCATGTGTAGGGTTGTCTAAACATTGTAGATTATATCCTATTCCAACTACTTGGGCTGCTTTGAAAACTGCTATGCATACTCATTGGGTTCCACCATATTATCAACGTGAATTGCTACAAAAATTGCAGCGTTTAAGACAAGGAAAAAATTCTGTAGAAGAATATTATCAGGAATTACAAACTGGCATGATTAGATTTGGTATTGTTGAGGAGAATGAAGCTATGCTTGCACGTTTTAAGGGTGGATTAAATAGAGAGATTCAGACCATTCTAGAGTATAAGGAGTATACTAATATCACTCGTTTATTCCATCTTGCTTGTAAAGCTGAACGTGAAGTGCAGGATCGACAAGCATTGGCGCGAACTAACTTTTCTGCAGGTCGACTTTCATCATGGACACCGCGTGCATCCTCTACTTCCACAGCACTAGCACCTCCATCAGCTGCTACCTCCAGCCGTGATACAAGAAAGCAGGAACAACCACCACTATCTGCCAAGAGCACACCTGCCAGGCCTGCACAGAGCTCTTCTTCGTCCATGGCATCAACAGGGCAGACAAGTGATATTATTTGTCGTCGTTGTAAGGGAAGAGGACATTATGCGCGAGAATGCAAATCTCAGCGTGTGATGATTGCTACTGAGGATGGTGGGTATGAGTCTGCTAGTGACTATGATGAGGAGACTTTGTGATGTAGGGCGGAACCCTAGGGGCCGATCTTTCACGTTTGGAGTGGATCCTACGGGGAATCACGAAGAATACGTGGAAGCACAACGGGGAAACACGGGGAAGACGAGAGAGAATCACTAAACCGACAAGGAATCAATCACATAATTGCTAGATCACCGAACAAATAAGGTAGCACAAGATTCAAAATCAACAAAGGAAGGATACCAGGGTAGCCGTTCTTCTCCGAGAGGAGGTCTTGAATCCACGGGGGAATCTTCCCATAAAGGGGTCTTGAATCCAAGTGGATCTTCTCCGAAGAGGCCGCAGTCTCTCACAAGGAGGAGATCCGATGGATGAGCGAGGCTCTATCTCACAAACGAGCTAAATCAACGCTAACCCTAAAACGTAGGTGGAGGGGGAGTATATATAGTCTAAGGGGCCAAGGGGTACATGGGCCTCAGCCCGGATGCACTGCACGCAGGCAGGGGAGGCCGGATGTCCGGGCGATGGGCCGGATGTCCGGGCTGGCTTGATCCAGCTTCTGGACGTTCTGTGATGGGGTGCCGGATTTCCGGGCTGTCGCGGGGTGCCGGATGTCCGGGGCCTGGCCGGATGTCCGGGCCCTGTAGCACTTTGATGGCTGGGCTGCTACTGTTGTTAACATCTTCAGGGGCCGGATGTCTGGGTCGGGGCCGGATGTCCGGGTCCTGTAGCCTTTCTCCGGTTCCTCTCATCGTGCTCCTTCATCCTTGTACTTGGGGACTTGTCCATCATTCCGAGCATCTCCGAGAGGGTCTCCTTGGTACCTAGGCATCCGTAGTGTCCTTGCATTAGGTAGAAACCATGTCTCATGCGAATGGAAAGGGGAAGCATTTAGGAACGGGTTCACCTTGTGTCCAATGGCGCATAGTCGAGGTCTCATCTTATGTATCCTTGGGGCTTGGAGAGTAGTCGGAGTGTACATGGGGATGAACTTGGGATGCTCCGCATCATCTCCCCCCCCCCCTTGGGAAAGATCCGACCTCGGATCGTGATCCTCATCACCATGGAAACGGTTGTCGTGGACGGACTTGTAGTTGGACGAAGTTGAAGGCATGGCACAATCCAAGTACTCCAAGGTGTCTCCGGAGTGGTATACATGCAAAAGGAGCAAACACAAAGTACACTTGGAAATACAATGGTTAGCGCACACAAAGGGTCCATCAAGTAAATATGAGTCCGTGCGGCAAGATGGTGCATGGCAAGACACGTGATGCTTATCAAGATGATCTAGAATGATATGCAAAGCATTCATGGGATAATTAGCATGGTGCACAAAGCGACAAATTCTACCCTTGTGCAAAATGATGTCATAGAGAGACAGTTCATCAATAGCATGAATATGGCAATGGATGCTCAATATGTGTAAGCTATCATGCAATTGATGGAGGACCATATGATGAGGACATCAATACCATTGTTACACCCACATCCGCTGCTGCTATACATACTGGACCAATTACTAGAGCTCGCGCACGCCAACTAAATTACCAGGTACTTTTGTTTCTTGGTAATGATTCTAATGTTCATGAGAATATGATGCTGCCTAAATTGGATACATTTGTTTTGCTTACAAATGAAGGGCCTAGCTTGGAGAAGGATGAACATTGGAGCAAGAACAAGCATGGAGATGATGGCATGCACAAGGGGAACAAGAACGGAGTTACAAGTGATGATTTCAGGACTTTGAAGCCACCATAATGAGGGCATGAAGCCTTGGACGAAATATACAAGATGCCACATCATAAATTTTGTTCAGAGGCTATTCTAGGTGCTGTCACCTTATTACTGGGCCAGGCCCATGTAATTTCGAAATACATAAGTATAGGCTATTTTTAGAGTCCGTATGTGTGGGGAAACAAGAGATAGGGTTAGTTTCGGACCCCTCCACCAAGGGCCACGAAATTCACCCCCTCTTCCTCCATATATACAGCCCTTAGGGCACCGTTTAGACTTTGGGTTTTGTTTAGATTAAAGTTCGCCATACCTGCAACTTCGCGTACTTTGTTTGTGTTCAACGACCAGACAAAGGCGTCACAGAACCCCACCTTGATCAATAAAGCTTTCCTCTTATATTCGCAATATCCAGATTGCAATCTTAGTTTCTTGCTTGTTCTTCATTTGCCTACAGGAAACAGACCTTTGTGGTCAGGTTGATCATGCTCCGGCGTGGTCAATAACCTCTTGGAGTTGGTTTAGCGATTGCTAAGGTGCGACGTCCTCGCACGTTCGTAGTCGGATCGTCAAAGTCGACTTCCTCCAAAATGATAGCCACCATCTCATCGAAAGACGGGACACCTTTGCCTCTATCAAGTGGTATCAGATTTCCAGGTTGCTCGGTGAGATTTTACAGTTTTTCGTAGTTTAGATCGAGTTTGTTCTTCGTACCTATAGTCCACGAAAAAGCCACACAAAAAAATTAGGGTTAGTTGATCATATCCGAACCAGTCTGAGCCATTGCATAATCTATTCTGTATTTGCGTTGTTGAATTTGCGGTTGCATCATCGTGTCTAGTTACTGGTCTTATTGTCTAGTCCTTTAGAGTTTCGAGTTCTATTCACAAGTTGTCACGCCGCCGCCGCATCATCATCATCACCGCTGCCATATACCACCATTGTCATCACCGCTGCCATATACCACCATCGTCATCACCGCTGCCATCTACCATCATCGACATCACCGCAGCCATATACCACATATCCACCTCCATCACGCCAATCCGAGGCCACCTGCAACATATATCCGCCACCAGTCCGAGTTCCACCCGATTCATCTCCGCCACCAGTCCGAGTTCCACCAGATTCATCTCCGCCACCAGTCCTAGTCCGAGTCCAGTATTTGTTGCTTTCATTTTCGATTTCCAGATCACGCCATACTCTGAGTCGTGACAGAGAAGGACTCCCAAACTTTCGGGTTACCCGTAGTAGGAAATTAGCTCCAGTTTAAAAAAAAACTAAGTCTGGAAAATTCTGGCTAGGCAGTTTCTAGACCATTTGTAGACTTTTTCGAAAAAAAATTGTTGTGGAGCAAAAAAAAGGAAAAAGAAGTGCAAAAAAAGTGAAAAAAAGAGAAAAAATTCAGAGTGTGCTCCTCCCTTGTTTACGTGCAGCGCCGTGATTTTGTTAGTGTTCTAGGCTCGCGTCTCTAGCACGGTCTAGCCTAGGACCAGCACAGTACCGTCGTTGAGCATTTATTCAACTTGCATCTCTGAATTGATTATTGCTGACCCTTTTTGCTACCATATTATAAGCCTTCCCAGCTCAACATACATCTACATCGTGCGTTTGATTCTCCCTGGTAATCGCTCTATCCAAGCTTTGAGAATTTTACTACAACGGTTGCCGATCACCACCTGCTGCTGGGTAAGAACTGGTAAGAATTTGATATTATCTGGAAGGATTTGTGACACACCACCACCACCACCACCGCTTCCTACTAGTCTATAGAATCATATTATTTTGTGTTTCTATTGCTGCTAACCATGCCAGGATCACAAGCCGATGAGATTGACTGGGAGAACATGACGAACAAGGATCTTCATGATAAGTTTCATCAAATGTTGGGTCAATAGGTGGAAGACGTGATGGCCAGTTTTGGAAAGGCATTGGAGAGGATGGATGACATTGAGAAGACAATTGACACCAAGTTGGACGCCAAGTTTGATGAATTACTCTAACATCTCCCACAACCAGTTCTACGCCGCGATACAGTAGGGCGAGCACAGCGTGTTCCTATTGAACCAGGACAAAATTCTAGTGCCGCTGCTACTGCTGTTGGTGCTTCTGTAGCTCCTGTTGTTACTTCAGAGGTAGAGGACTATTACGAGGATGAGGTTGATCAAAATCAGAACTGCGTGCAGCCACCGGCACCACCACCAGCAGGTCGACCTCAGGTATATGTTCGCAACGGTAGGCCTGCACCACCACCTCAGGTACGAGATAATGACCATATTCCGAAACTGAAATTGAATATTCCACCATTTGAGGGTAGATATGTTCCTGATATATATCTTACTTGGGAGTTAGAAACTGAACAACGTTTTACATGTTTACAATATCCCGAGGAGAGACGGGTTGCTGCTGCTGTTTGTGCTTTCACTAGTTTTGCATGTGTATGGTGGTCTAAACATTGTAGATTATATCCTATTCCAACTACTTGGGCTGCCTTGAAAACTGCTATGCGTACTCGTTGGGTTCCACCATATTATCAACGTGAATTGCTTCAAAAATTGCAGCGTTTAGGACAAGGAAAATTTTTTGTAGAAGAATATTATCAGGAATTACAAATTGGCATGATTAGATGTGGTATTGTTGAGCAGAATGAAGCTATGCTTGCACGTTTTATGGGTGGATTAAATAGAGAGATTCAGACCATTCTAGAGTATAAGGAGTATACTAATATCACTCGTTTATTCCATCTTGCTTGTAAAGCTGAACGTGAAGTGCAGGATCGACAAGCATTGGCGCGAACTAACTTTTCTGCAGGTCGACTTTCATCATGGACACCACTTGCATCCTCTACTTCCACTGCACCAGCACCTCCATCAGCTGCTACCTCCAGCCGTGATACAAGAAAGCAGGCACAACCGCCACTATCTGCCAAGAGTGCACCTGTCGGGCCTGCGTAGAGCTCTTCTTCGTCCATGGCATCAATAGGGCACACAAGTGATATTATTTGTCGTCGTTGTAAGGGAAGAGGACATTATGCGCGAGAATGCAAATCTCAGCGTGTGATTATTGCTACTGAGGATGGTGGGTATGAGTCTGCTAGTGACTATGATGAGGAGACTTTAGCCCTTATTACAAGTGAAGAACACGATGGAGATGATTCTGATCATGAGACGCAATACATGGCTCCTGAAGATGGTGACAGGTATGAATGTTTAGTTTCTCAACGTGTTTTGCGTGTGCAGGTTACACAAGCTGAGCAAAATTAGAGGCATAATTTGTTCCATACAAAGGGAGTTGTGAAGGAACCTTCTGTGCGCGTCATCATAGATGGAGGGAGCTGCAACAACTTGGCTAGAATGGAGATGGCGGAGAAGCTATCTCTCACCACAAGACCACATCCACATCCTTACTACATACAATGGTTCAACAACAGCGGCAAGGTTAAGGTAACACGTACTGTTCGTGTGCATTTTAGTATCTCTACATATGCTGATTATGCTGATTGTGATGTGGTACCTCTGCAAGCATGTTCCTTATTACTTGGTCGACCATGGCAATTTGATAAAAATTCTGTACACCATGGTAGAAACAATCAGTATACTCTTGTTCATAAGGATAAAAATATTACTTTGCTTCCTATGACTCCTGAGTCCATTTTGAAAGATGATATTAATAGAGCTAATAAAGCAAAACAGGAGAAAAATAAGAGTGAAAATCAGATTGTGGCAAAAGAATTTGAGCAAAAAATGAAGCCTAATAGTAAACCATCTGGTGTTGCTTCTGAAATTAAATTGAAAAGTGCATGTTTACTTGCCGCTAAATCTGATATTGATGAGGTAGATTTTAGTAAATCTGTTTGCTATGCTTTTGTGTGCAAAGAGGCATTATTTTCATTCGAGGACGTGCCTTCCTCTTTGCCTCCTGCTGTCACTAACATTTTGCAGGAGTTCGTTGACATCTTTCCACAAGACGTGCCACCGGGATTACCTCCCATTTGAGGGATTGAGCATCAGATTGACTTAATTCCCGGTGCATCATTACCCAACCGTGCACCATACCGTACCAATCCAGAGGAGACGAAGGAGATTATGCGTCAAATATAGGAGCTGCTCGACAAAGATTATATACGCGACTCCCTTAGTCCTTGTGTTGTTCCAATTATTCTAGTGCCGAAAAAGGATGGTACATCACGTATGTGTGTTGATTGTAGAGGCATTAATAATATTACTATTCGTTATCGTCATCCTATTCCTAGGCTAGATGATATGCTTGATGAATTGAGTGGCTCTACAATATTCTCCAAAGTTGATTTGCGTAGTGGATACCATCAAATTCGTATGAAATTGGGAGATGAATGGAAAATAGCATTTAAAACTAAGTTTGGATTATATGAGTGGTTAGTCATGCCTTTTGGGTTAACTAATGCACCTAGTACTTTCATGAGATTAATGAACGGAGTTTTACGTGCTTTTATTGGACGATTTGTGGTAGTTTACTTTGATGACATATTGATTTATAGCAGATCTTTGGAGGAACATTTGGAACATTTACATGCTGTTTTTATTGCACTACGTGATGCACGTTTGTTTGGTAACCTTGGGAAGTGCACCTTTTGCACCGACCGAGTGTCTTTTCTTGGCTATTATGTTACTCCACAGGGAATTGAAGTTGATAAAGCCAAGATTGGAGCTATTGAGAGTTGGCCGCAGCCCAAAACGGTCACACAAGTGAGGAGTTTTCTTGGCCTCGCTGGATTCTATAGGCGTTTTGTGAGAGATTTTAGCACAATTGTTGCACCTCTCAATGAGCTTACAAAGAAATATGTGCCTTTTGTTTGGGGTACCGCATAGGAAGAAGTCTTCACGGTATTGAAAGATAAGTTGACACATGCTCCTTTACTCCAACTTCCTGATTTTAATAAGACTTTTGAGCTTGAATGTGATGCTAGTGGAATTGGATTAGGAGGTGTGTTATTACAAGATGGCAAACCTGTTGCATACTTCTCTAAAAAATTTAGTGGGCCTATTCTGAATTATTCTACTTATGATAAAGAATTATATGCTCTTGTTCGGACTTTAGAAACATGGCAACATTATTTATGGCCCAAAGAATTTGTTATACATTCTGATCATGAATCTTTGAAACATATTAAAAGTCAAGCTAAACGGAATCGTAGACATGCTAAATGGGTTGAATTCATTGAGACTTTCCCTTACGTCATTAAGCACAAGAAGGGTAAAGAAAATGTTATTGCTGATGCATTGTCTCGTCGCTATACTATGCTTTCACAACTTGACTTCAAAATATTTGGTTTGGAGACCATCAAAGATCAATATGTGCATGATGCTGATTATAAAGATGTATTGCAGAATTGTAAAGAGGAAGAACATGGAACAAGTTCGTCGTTAATGATGGATTTGTGTTCTGTGCTAACAAGCTATGCATTCCAGCTAGCTCCGTTCGTCTTTTGTTGTTGCAGGAGGCGCATGGAGGAGGACTAATGGGACACTTTGGCGTTAAGAAGACAGAGGACGTACTTGCTACACATTTCTTTTGGCCAAAGATGAGACGGGATGTTGAGCCTTTTATTGCTCGCTGCACTACATGTCAAAAAGCTAAGTCACGACTCAATCCTCATGGTTTATATATGCCTTTGCCTGTACCTAGTGTTCCTTGCGAGGATATATCTATGGACTTTGTTTTTGGTTTACCTAGAACAAAGAAGGGGATGGATAGCATATTTGTTGTCGTGGATAGATTCTCAAAAATGGCACACTTTAAACCATGTCATAAAAGCGATGATGTTGTTAATGTTGCTGATTTGTTCTTTCGTGAAATTATTCGCTTGCATGGTGTGCCAAATACTATTGTTTCAGATCGTGATACTAAATTTCTTAGCCAGTTTTGGAGATGTTTATGGGCTAAGTTGGGAACTAAACTGCTTTTTAGTACTACTTGTCACCCCCAAACTGATGGACAAACTGAAGTAGTCAATAGAACATTGTCTACTATGCTTAGGGCTGTTTTGAAGAATAATAAGAAAATGTGGGAGGAATGCTTGCCTCATATTGAATTTGCTTATAATCGTTCATTGCATTCTACTACTAAGATGTGCCCTTCTGAAGTTGTGTATGGTTTCCTACCTCATGCACCTATTGATTTGTTGCCTCTTCCATCTTTGGAGAAGGTTAATTTTGATGCTAAACAACTTGCTGAATTGATTTTAAAAATGCATGAGTTAACTAAGGAAAACATTGAGCGTATGAATGCTAAATATAAACTTGCTGGAGATAAGGGTAGAAAACATGTTGTGTTTGCACCTGGAGATCTTGTTTGGTTACATTTGCATAAGGATAGATTTCCTGATTTGCGCAAATCAAAGCTAATGCCACGTGTTGATGGTCCCTTTAAGGTGTTGGAGAAAATAAATGATAATGCATATAAACTTGAGCTGTCTGCAGATTTTGGGGTTAGTCCCACTTTTAACATTGCATATTTGAAGCCTTATTTGGGTGAGGAAGATGAACTTCTGTCGAGGATGGCTTCATTTCAAGAAGGGGAGGATGATGAGGACATCAATACCATTGTTACACCCACAGCCCCTGCTGCTATACATACTGGGCCAATTACTAGAGCTCGCACACGCCAACTAAATTACTAGGTACTTTTGTTTCTTGGTAATGATTCTAATGTTCATGAGAATATGATGCTGCCTAAATTGGATACATTTGTTTTGCTTACAAATGAAGGGCCTAGCTTGGAGAATGATGAACATTGGAGCAAGAACAAGCATGGAGATGATGGCATGCGCAAAGGGAACAAGAACGGAGTTACAAGTGATGATTTTAGGACTTTGAAGCCACCATAATGAGTGCATGAAGCCTTGGACGAAATATACAAGATGCCACTTCATAAATTTCGTCCAGAGGCTATTCTAGGTGCCGCGTCACCTTATTATTGGGCCAGGCCCATGTAATTTCGAAATACATAAGTATAGGCTATTTTTAGAGTCCGTATGTGTGGGGAAACAAGAGATAGGGTTAGTTTCGGACCCCTCCACCAAGGGCCACGAAATTCACCCCCTCTTCCTCCATATATACAGCCCTTAGGGCACCGTTTAGACTTTGGGTTTTGTTTAGATTAAAGTTCGCCATAGCTGCAACTTCGCGTACTTCGTTTGTGTCCAACGACCAGACAATGGCGTCACAGAACCCCACCTTGATCAATAAAGCTTTCCTCTTATATTCGCAATATCTAGATTGCAATCTTAGTTTCTTGCTTGTTCTTCGTTTGCCTGCAGGAAACAGACCTTCATGGTTAGGTTGATCGTGCTTCGGCGTGGTCAATAACCTCTTGGAGTTGGTTTAGTGATTGCTAAGGCGCGATGTCCTCGCACGTTCGTAGTCGGATCTTCAAAGTCGACTTCCTCCAAAACGATAGCCACCATCTCATCGAAAGACGGGACACCTTTGCCTCTATCACCATATGATCATGATGTATGAAAATGCCATCAAGGAAGATCACAACTAATTTGCTAAGGAAGGGAACAAGCTCATATATCATGGATGACATGGGAATACAAGATGCAACAAGGCAATCATAATGTGAGTCAATCCACGCATAGGGTGCAAACTTGTGGTGAGTATGATATGTCCATCGAGCATGACATGCATGAGCACAATCAACAAATATGGATGTGTGAGTGCAATGTGTCAAAGGAGTGTTGATGTACCAATGCTCGATGTCGTGGCATGAGTGGAATTCCGAAGGTGCTTCCCAAAAGTGCGAGCGCTCCTCAATGTGAAGGTCCATGTAGCCAATCTCCAATGTCGCTCCTCCGGTCGCGAGATGTATCATGTAGACAACAAGAAGGAAACAACAATGAAAGTGTGACCCATCCAATATGCAACCTTGAGGATGGCTCAAAGGGAAGGAGTTCACCTTTAGTAGATTCTCGCAAATGTTGGTGTTGCACATCGTGTATGCCTTTGCATGACCAAGTTGTCGCATAACGACATCGCCTTGTGAAACCTCCAAAATGAAAGAACATGACAAACACTCGGAAAAAAAATGAGGTTAGCGGAAATGAAAAACCTATCATTCGAGTGGTAAGATACCCAACAAGTGTATGCATCATGCTCATCATAAGAAAGTACAAGGGAGCGTGTCATAGTTTGGAGGCATATGATGCAAGAACAACCAAGTACAATAGGCTCAATCAAACAAGCATGCATCACAAGTATGGTGTCAAAGTCTCCTAGATCAATAAGCATAGTATGGTTGCACTCAATACAAGTGGATATGAAAGAGGCAACTAATGGACACAAGAGACAATGATCACGATATATCATGTGAGAGGCATGAGAATAAATGTCATCAACCCAAGAAAGCAAGTAATAGTGGAACATGGGTGATGCAACCAAGCAAGCAATCATACCAATCAAGTCAAGCAAGCTAGTAGTGCGAAGATGCAACATACTATGAGGAATCATGGCAAGCATGTCATTGGTGCAAATAGTGTGCATGAATAATTCACATGACATAGCACAAGCATGAAAGCAAGATAAGAGGAAAATAGCATGAATGTATTGGTGAGAATCCATATGTAAATACCAATGGGTCATCATGACTCTCCCAACACAACAAGTATCAATAACATGGGGCACAAAGAAATCATGGCAATAGCTACAAGTATCTCCACCAAGCATGCAAATACACATAGAAGTATCATAATGGTGAATCATGGGTAGATGCAAGCAAGGGTCACAATTGCATGGTAAATGCATAGAAGCAAGCATAACATGCAAAGTGAACACAATAGTATTGGCATAAGGGGACAAATGGTATATAGCCCATAGCCGTGTGAGAGCCAAGTTAAGAGATGCGCGTAGTCCTTGCGCGAAGGGAACAGTGGTAAGGATCGTCCACGGGATCCCAAGTCATTGTTGCTCTCAAGAGCTCGTTTTGTCAACTCTTGGGATTGAGAGTTTGACGAGTATACATGAGTACCTACACAAAACAAAGACAAAGGAAAAATTGTGTGTGCGTGGTATATGTACACATCATCCATCATGATGCGCACATGCATGTGTCGGTTAGCACAAAATATCCAATGCTCAAATAAATGATATGCATGATATAGAAACATGTCATCCATGATGAGAGGTTTGTTATTATGTATAGCATAATGGAGACTCAAATTGTGTAATGCATCGCGAGCAATATCTAGAGCATTGTTATTCATGGAATGCATATGGTGCACGCAATTATGGGAATCATGCAAAATATGGAATGCATCAAAATCTCCTAATATGTATGAGGAAACTATGGGGGTCTCCTCATGAGCATGAGTAGCAACATCACATGGAGAATATTGACAACATCCAAAACAAAGCATATTTGGAACAATGTGATCATGGCATGGCATAGTAGATGAATTGCGCAAATCATGTAAAGGAAGCATGGCAATATCATCACATGAAAAACAAAAGCCTATGACCATCATCTCGTCATCTATGCCATAAGTGCAAATGGGATTTATTTTAATGGGGCATGCATTGTTACTATGTTCAGATTGAAATGAGGCAATATTGGAGATCTCACTCATAGCATATGACAAGTTCAATGGATTCTCAAACATGATGTGACCAAAAGAATTTTCACATGATATCCTATGGAGCATATCATCGCAACTAGGCAACTCAACATGATCATCATCATATTCATCATAAATAGGTAAGTCAAGGCATGGGAATAGGTGGGTCAACATCATGGGAGCAATTGATGTCAAGAGAGTCCACTAGTGGGACAAGAGAAGCACCACCACCTATGTTACCTTCGGGGCGTCGCTCATGTGTTGTAGGTGAGGTGTTGAAGATTGTCTCGTTGTCATCTTCATCTTGATGGAACCATGTGGGGGGTGCATCATCGTCCACCATGGCCACTCGTCGAGGGTAGGCATGTCGTCATGTAGGAGACCTAGCACCAAAGAAGGAAATACACTCGGAGTAGAGGTTAAGTCGTTAGAAATCATAGTGGCCTCACATGCCGTGTCAACTACCTCACTCACTAAGTGTTGTGGCTCACCCACTCCCTCAAGGATGCTCTCACTCATATGGTTGGTGGAGTCACTCAAATGGCGCTCAACCTCACATAGGATGTGTGGCATGCTCTCATGTGTGGGGCTAGTGGTGGTCACACTCATCCTCTCATAGGAAATGCTCTCAATGTCACGTATGGTGGAGCCACTCATGTCACTTATGTGGTGGTGGCTCTCCTCACATGGCACTTGGGGCATCTCGACATATGTGGGTGTCAGAGAGATGTAGGTGCAAATGTCTCCATGCTCAACTCCTATCTCCGTGGTCGAAGGGGATGGCCCTTGCTCGACCTTCTTGTCGCCGTCTTGTTGTTGGAGGTCCATATGATGTGGCACCTCGTAGCTCGTCTCCATGACCGAAGGGAGTTTCCCATGCTCGGCCATCTTCCTCGAGGGGCTTCTGAAGATGGAAGTGCCGCCCTCGCTCGTAGGTAGTCACCTTGGACTTGACGAAGTCGATGTAGGTGTACACGTGGGAAGTAGGCGAAGATGCCGTACGTCCAAAGGCGAAGATGCCTTGATAGCACTTGGCGAAGATGCCAAAGTGGTTGTTGTAGTCATAGCACCGTCTTGGTGGTGGTTGTCTCGCAGTCTTCTTTTGTGCTCTTGAAGCTTGGACCTGGTGTGAAGTAGGGCTTGTTGGGACTTATGCACTTGCGCTTGTGGAGCATCTTCATGATGATGATGTCGTTGTCGTGCTTGAGCTCGTAGTAGATGTCGTTCGTCGTCATCGTGCACATGATGCTTGGAGGTGACTTGCCCTTCATGACGATGTTGATCATGAACGTAATGGTGGTTGCCATGTAGATGTTGACGAGGACGATTTGCACTTGCATCTTTTTCGCGCTCCGAAGACTTGTTGCTTGAATGTCACCGCCTTGAAGATGGCAAAGGGGAAGAAGACTTGATCAAGGCTCTAATCTCCTCCATCCTTGCATCTTGCTCCTCTTTATGTGCGGAAAGCTTCTTGTCGATGTAGTCCATTTTCCTTGCTTCGGAGTGACGAATGTTGATGGAGATGTTCTCGATGCGTTCTCGCAATCTTGATTGTGCGCCTTGCATTTGTCGTTGTAGATCAAAGATGGACGCTTTGGAGATGTAGTTGTTCACGTCGTCGTTGTTGTCATAGACCGGAGAGGAAATGCCTTGCCTATCCATCACAAGACTCAAGAAAATATGAGTGGGAGAAAGAGAAGAACTTATACCAATGTACCTTGACCGATGTTGACAATGAATCAAGTTCACTCAAATGCGGACAATGAAATAGCACTATTGGTACCAATCCTTGTCGGTTCTCGCACCTACACAAGTAAAGCTTATGGAGGAGCTCGGTGAGGATAGTGGCACAAAAATTTAATGCAAATTGTTAGCAGGAGTCAATAATGTTGAAAGAGATTTACAAATTCGCAAGCGAAACAAGTAGACCAATAGCAAAGAATGGCACACGGAAACACACACACGGATAGATAAATGGGGTCGTGCAACCAAGGAATGATCACAAAATGTGGAATCCACGTAAAACGCTCGTGTTGCACAACTCAAGAGAGACGCTAGCACGATTGCTCAATAGGCGGATACGACACTTGTGCACAACCTATAAGATACAAAATGGATAAACTTCTACCCCAAGTATGCTATGTATGTATGGTTCCCGTTGTTTCTCTCAAGATGATCCAAGATGATCGGATATGACAATCTTATATGCAATGTGGTATGATGCTATGACACTTGCTTACAAGCTTCTTTGCTCTCTTTCTTTTGCTTAAAAGCTTTATTTTTATTTATTTTTCTATGTATGGCCACTTTTGCACAATGCACAAACTAAGATAGCAATTGTGTATATGCGGGAACAAACTTGTGACACAGGATATGATACCAATATATGCACCACAATGATATGGTATATATGCTATGGGAAGTATGATCACTAATGTGCACAAGTAACGTTGTCGGCAATACTCAAATGGCTAGTCTCGATAGGCAAGTAACGCAAAAGTAAGGCTAGGGTTAACAATGCAATGGCAAGGGGAATATACAACGGAGGGATACCACGATACCAAGATGATATGGAGGTTACCGTCCGACGATGATGAGTAGCGGTGTTCTTGATGTAGATACCAACATGATGGAGGCTCGTCCCTAAGTAGCCGAAACACCTTAGGAAACGGAAAAACCGTGAACTCAAAATCTCACACGTCAAATATCAAAATGGTGGTAGCAGAGAGCGGAGGTGGTGTGCACTTGGCAATGCGGAGGTGGGATGATGGGTTATACACGTGTCAAAGTTGAAGTTGTCGTCCCTAAGTAGCCTAAACACCTTAGGAGACACAACTCATAACACAAACAAAATGGGTTGAGTTGCGGTGGCGGAAGTGTATTGTGGGCAAGGTTATGCGGAAATGGTGGTGGTTGACGAAGAAGCAACCGTCCCTAAGTAGCCGAAACACCTTAGGAGACTCGAATCACTACTCAAACAACCTCAAATGCAATGGGGTGCAATATGGGTTAGGTTACGGAAGTCGGTGGTGGTGTAGTGGATGATGTGGTGGAAGCCCTAGGCAATGATGCCAAAATTCAAAAAAATTGATGGATCCAAATGATGTTGGTGGTATTTTTGTGGGATGGGGGATGTCAATAGCTTCAAAACGAGCAAAAGAACGTCAAAAATGGACTCCGGATGAATTAGTTATGGTCAAAACTGTAAAACAGGGAGGCTGAAATCTACAGGGGCCGGACATCCGGGGGTTGGGCCGGATTTCCGGGACATGATGTCCAGAAACTTGTGTGAAAATGCACTCCAGGAGCCGGATGTCCGGGCTAATGGGCGGATGTCCGGGCCGGCCGGATGTCCGGTGGTCGGGTCGGATGTCCGAGCTCCAAATCCGAGGATGAACTCGAGGAACTCGATTTTGGGGCGGAAATTGATGATTTCGGGGGCTAAATTGGAGAGATTTCGTGGATGGAAGGTCGGGAAACTTGGGGAGATGCTAGATCCACTTGAAACCAAGCAAATCCATGGATCAAAATCAACAAAACATCATCAAACCAACAAATCAAAAAAAAATTGGGGGCTATTTTTGGTGGGGATTTTCGGATTTAGGACGAAATAAACAAAATCAAGCTAGAAAAAGAGGGGTAGGGGCTCCAAAAACGTGATCAACGTGGCTCATGATACCAAGATGATGTAGGGTGGAACCCTAGGGGCCGATCTTTCATGTTTGGAGTGGATCCTACGGGGAATCACGAAGAACACGCGGAAGCACAAAGGAGAAACACGGGGAAAACGAGAGAGAATCACTAAACTAACAAGGAATCAATCACACAAGTGCTAGATCACCGAACACATAAGGTAGCACAAGATTCAAAATCAACAAAGGAAGGATACAAGGGTAGCCGTTCTTCTCCGAGAGGAGTTCTTGAATCCACGAGGGGATCTTCCCGTAAATGGGTCTTGAATCCAAGTGGATCTTCTCCGAAGAGGCTGCAGTCTCTCACGAGGAGCAGATCCGATGGATGAGCGAGGCTCTATCTCACAAACGAGCTAAATCAAGGCTAACCCTAAAACTTAGGTGGAGGGGGAGTATATATAGTCTAAGGGGCGAAGGGGTACATGGGCCTCGGCCCGAATGCACTTCACGCACGCCGGGGAGGCCGGATGTCCGAGCGATGGGCCGGATGTCCGGGCTGGCTTGATCCAGCTTCTGGACGTTCTGTGATGGGGCGCCGGATGTCCGGGCTAGCACCGGATTTCCGGGCTGTCGCGGGGCGCCGGATGTCCGGGGCCTGGCCGGATGTCCGGGCCCTGTAGCACTTCGATGGCTGGGCTGCTGCTGTTGTTGACATCTTCAGGGGCCGGGGCCGGATGTCCGGGTCCTGTAGCCTCTCTCTGGTTCCTCTCGTCGTGCTCCTTCATCCTTGTACTTGGGGACTTGTCCATCATTCCGAGCATCTCCGAGAGGGTCTCCTTGGTACCTAGGCATCCGTAGTGTCCTTGCATTAGGTAGCAACCATGTCTCACGCGAATGGAAAGGGGAAGCATTTAGGAACGGGTTCACCTTGTGTCCAATGGCGCATAGTAAAGGTATCATCTTATGTATCCTTGGGGCTTGGAGAGTATGTCGGAGTGTACATGGGGATGAACTTGGGATGCTCCACATCACTTTGGCCCTTATTACAAGTGAAGAACACGGTGGAGATGATTCTGATCATGAGATGCAATACATGGCTCCTGAAGATGCTGACAGGTATGAATGTTTAGTTGCTCAACGTGTTTTGAGTGTGCAGGTTACACAAGCTGAGCAAAATCAGAGGCATAATTTATTCCATAGAAAGGGAGTTGTGAAGGAACGTTCTGTGCGCGTCATTATAGACGGAGGGAGCTGCAACAACTTGGCTAGCATGGAGATGGTGGAGAAGCTCTCTCTCACCACAAGACCACATCCACATCCTTACTACATCCAATGGTTCAACAACAACGGCAAGGTTAAGGTAACACGTACTGTTCGTGTGCATTTTAGTATCTCTACATATGCTGATTATGTTGATTGTGATGTGGTACCTATGCAAGCATGTTCCTTATGACTTGGTAGACCATGGCAATTTGATAAAAATTATGTACACCATGGTAGAAATAATCAGTATACTCTTGTTCATAAGGATAAAAATATTACTTTGCTTCCTATGACTCCTGATTCCATTTTGAAAGACGATATTAATAGAGCTAATAAAGCAAAACAGGAGCAAAATAAGAGTGAAAGTCAGATTGTCGCAAAAGAATTTGAGCAACAAATGAAGCCTAATAATAAACCATCTAGTGTTGCTTCTGAAATTAAATTGAAAAGTGCATGTTTATTTGCCACCAAATCTGATATTGATGAGCTAGATTTCAGCAAATCTGTTTGCTATGCTTTTGTGTTCAAAGAGGCATTATTTTCATTCGAGGATGTGCCTTCCTCTTTGCCTCCTGCTGTCACTAACATTTTGTAGGAGTTCGCTAATGTCTTTCCACAAGACGTGCCACTGGGATTACCGCCTATTCGAAGGATTGAGCATCAGATTGATTTAATTCCCGGTGCTTCATTGCCAAACCATGCGCCATACCGTACCAATCCAGAGGAGACGAAGGAGATTATGCGTCAAGTACAAGAGCTTCTCGATAAAGGTTATATACGCGAATCCCTTAGTCCTTGTGTTGTTCCTATTATTCTATTGCCGAAAAAGGATGGTACATCGCGTATGTGTGTTGATTGTAGAGGCATTAATAATATAACTATTCGTTATCATCGTCCTATTCCAAGGCTAGATGATATGCTTGATGAATTGAGTGGCTCTACAATATTCTCCAAAGTTGATTTGCGTAGTGGATACCATCAAATTCGTATGAAATTGGGAGATGAATGGAAAACAGCATTTAAAACTAAGTTTGGATTATATGAGTGGTTAGTCATGCCTTTTGGGTTAACTAATGCACCTAGTACTTTCATGAGATTAATGAACGAAGTTTTACGTGCTTTCATTGGACGATTTGTGGTAGTTTACTTTGATGACATATTGATTTATAGCAGATCTTTGGAAGAACATTTGGAACATTTACGTGTTGTTTTTATTGCTCTACATGATGCATGTTTGTTTGGTAACCTTGGGAAGTGCACCTTTTGCATCGACCGAGTGTCTTTTCTTGGCTATGTTGTTACTCCATAGGGAATTGAAGTTGATAAATCCAAGATTGAAGCTATTGAGAGTTGGCCGCAGCCCAAAATGGTCACACAAGTGAGGAGTTTTCTTAGCCTTGCTGGATTCTATAGGTGTTTTGTGAGAGATTTTAGCACCGTTGCTGCACCTCTCAATGAGCTTACAAAGAAGGATGTGCCTTTTGTTTGGGGCACCGCACAGGAAGAAGCCTTCACGGTGTTGAAAGATGAGTTGACACATGCTCCTTTACTCCAACTTCCTGATTTTAATAAGACTTTTGAGCTTGAATGTTATGCTTGCGGAATTGGATTAGGAGGTGTGTTATTACAAGATGGCAAACCTGTTGCATACTTTTCTAAAAAATTGAGTGGGCCTAGTCTGAATTATTCTACTTATGATAAAGAATCATATGCTCTTGTTCAGACTTTAGAGACATGGCAACATTATTTATGGCCCAAAGAATTTGTTATACATTCTGATCATGAATCTTTGAAACATATTAAAAGTCAAGCTAAACTGAATCGTAGACATGCTAAATGGATTGAATTCATTGAGACTTTCCCATAGGTTATTAAACACAAGAAGAGTAAAGAAAATGTTATTGCTGATGCATTGTCTCGTCGCTATACTATGCTTTCACAACTTGACTTCAAAATATTTGGTTTGGAGACCATCAAAGATCAATATGTGCATGATGCTGATTTTAAAGATGTATTGCAGAATTGTAAAGAAGGGAGAACATGGAACAAGTTCGTCGTTAATGATGGATTTGTGTTTCATGCTAACAAGCTATGCATTCCAGCTAGCTCAATTCGTCTTTTGTTGTTGTAGGAGGCACATGGAGGGGGATTAATGGGACACTTTGTCGTGAAGAAGACGGAGGACGTACTTGCTACACATTTCTTTTGGCCAAAGATGAGACGGGATGTTGAGCGTTTTATTGCTCGCTGCACTACATGTCAAAAAGCTAAGTCACGACTCAATCCTCATGGTTTATATATGCCTTTGCCTGTACCTAGTGTTACATGGGATGATATATCTATGGACTTTGTTTTAGGTTTACCTCGAACAAAGAAGGGGAGGGATAGAATATTTGTTGTCGAGGATAGATTCTCGAAAATGGCACACTTTATACCATGTCATAAAAGCGATGGTGCCGTTAATGTTGCTGATTTGTTCTTTCGTGAAATTATTCGCTTGCATGGTGTGCCCAATACTATTGTTTCAGATCGTGATACTAAATTTCTTAGCCACTTTTGGAGATGTTTATGGGCTAAAGTGGGGACTAAATTGCTTTTTAGTACTACTTGTCACCCCCAAACTGATGGACAAACTGAAGTAGTCAATAGAATATTGTCTACTATGCTTAGGGCTGTTTTGAAGAATAATATGAAAATGTGGGAAGAATGCTTGCCTCATATTGAATTTGCTTATAATCGTTCATTGCATTCTACTACTAAGATGTGCCCTTCTGAAATTGTGTATGGTTTCCTACCTCGTGCACCTATTGATTTGTTGTCTCTTCCATCTTCGGAGAAGGTTAATTTTGATGCTAAACAACGTGCTGAATTGATTTTAAAAATGCATGAGTTAACTAAGGAAAACATTGAGCGTATGAATGCTAAATATAAACTTGCTGGAGATAAGTGTAGAAAACATGTTGTGTTTGCACCTGGAGATCTTGTTTGGTTACATTTGCGTAAGGATAGATTTCCTGATTTGCGCAAATCAAAGTTAATGCCACGTGCTGATGGTCCTTTTAAGGTGTTGGAGAAAATAAATGATAATGCATATAAACTACTAAGAAAATGATCCTACATACTACTAAGAAGTGGTGGTGGTGTATCGCAAACCCGTGAAGCAAATCTCAAATTCTTACCAGTTCTTTCCCAGCAGCAGGCGGTGATCGGCAACCGTTGTAGTCAAAACTCTCAAAGCTTGGATAGAGCGATTACCAGGGAGAGTCAAACACACGACGTAGATGTATGTGGAGCTGGGAAGGCTTGTAATATGGTAGCAAAAAGGGTCAGCAATAATCAATTCAGAGATGCAAAGTTGAATAAACGCTCAACGACGGTACTGTGCTGGTCCTAGGCTAGACTGTGCTAGAGACGCGAGCCTAGAACACCAACAAAATCACGGCGCGGCGCGTAAACAAGGGAGGAGCACACTCTGATTTTTTTCCTTTTTTTGCACTTTTTTTCCTCTTTTTTTTTCTCCGCAAGAATTTTTTTTTCGAAAAAAGTCTACAAATGGTCAAAAAACTGCCTAGCCAGAATTTTCCAGACTTAGCTTTTTTTTGAGTTTGGAACTATTTCTCTACTGCCAGTAGCACGGAAGTTGGGGAATCCTTCGCTGTCCCGACTCGGAGTATGGTGTGATCTGGAAAACCAAAACAGAGTAACAAAATACTGGACTCAGAATAGGACTGGTGGCGGAGATGAATCTAGTGGAACTCGGACTGGTGGCGGAGATGAATCTGGTAGAACTCGGATAGGTGGCGGATATATGTTGCAGGTGGACTCGGATTGGCGTGATGGCGGCGGATATGTGGTGGCGTATATGGATTTGGATTGGCGGTGAATATGTGGTGGTGGTATATGGCAGCAGCGACAATGATGATGCGGTGGTGATATATGGCAGCGGTGACGTGACAACCTGTGAACAGAACTCGAAACTCTAAAAGACTAGACGCTAAGACCAGCAACTTGACACGACGATGCAACCGCAAATTCAACA
Organism: Triticum timopheevii; assembly: GCA_963921465.1. Taxonomy (NCBI): domain Eukaryota; kingdom Viridiplantae; phylum Streptophyta; class Magnoliopsida; order Poales; family Poaceae; genus Triticum; species Triticum timopheevii. The sequence goes on from OY997272.1 coordinate 250,650,559, forward strand.
AAGCAAATACAGAAAAGATTATGCAAAGGCTCAGATTGGTTCGGATGGGATGAACTAACCCTAATTTTTTTGGCTTTTTCGTGGACTATAGGTATGAAGAACAGACTCGATCTAAACTATGAAAAACTGTAAAATCTTACCGAGCAACCTGGAAATCTGATACCACTTGATAGAGGCAAAGGTGTCCCATCTTCTGATGAGATGATGGATATCGCTTTGGTGGAAGTCGACTTTGACGATCCGACTACGAACGTGCGAGGACGTCGTGCCTTAGCAATCGCTAAACCAACTCCGAGGGGTTATTGACCACGCCGGAGCATGATCAATCTGACCACGAGGGACTGTTTCCAACAAGCAAACGAAGAACAAGCAACAAACAGAGATTGCAATCTGGATATTGCGAATATAAGATGAAAGCTTTATTGATCAAGGTGGGGTTCTATGACGCCTTTGTCTGGTCGTGGAACACAAACGAAGTACGCGAAGTTGCAGCTATGGTGAACTTTAGTCTAAACAAAACCCAAAGTCTAAACGATGCCCTAAGAGCTGTATATATGGAGGAAGAGGGGGGAATTTCGTGGCCCCCGGTGAAGGGGTCCGAAATCAACCCTATCTCTTGTTTCCCCACACATACGGACTCTAAAAAATAGCCTATACTTATGTATTTCGAAATTACATGGGCCTGGCCCAATAATAAGGTGACGCAGCACCTAAAATAGCCTCAGGACGAAATTTATGAAGTGGCATCTTGTGTATTTCGTCCAAGGCTTCATGCACCCATTATGGTGGCTTCAAAGTCCTGAAATCATCACTTGTAACTCCGTTCTTGTTCCCCTTGCGCATGCCATCATCTCCATGCTTGTTCTTGCTCCAATGTTCATCCTTCTCCAAGCTTGGCCTTTCATTTGTAAGCAAAACAAATGTATCCAATTTAGGCAGCATCATATTCTCATGAACATTAGAATCATTACCAAGAAACGAAAGTACCTGGTAATTTAGCTGGCATGCGCGAGCTCTAGCAATTGGTCCAATATGTATAGCAGCAGGGGCTGTGGGTGTAACAATGGTATTGATGTCCTCATCAAATGGCATATGCATAGTCACTATGAAGAGATTGCAAATAAGACATATGATTGATCTCATGCATAGCATATGAAAAGTCAAGCGGATAATCAAACATGATGTGACCGAAAGAATTGTCACAAGAAATCCTATGTCACATGGCATCACAACTAAGAGACTCCACATGAAAATCATCATACTCATCATAAATGGGAAAATCATCGCATGGGGAAATCATACTAGCATGAAGCATGGTACTAGGTGGATCAACATCATGCAAGCAATCAATGTCAAGAATGTCCACTAGTGGGACTAGAGCATCACCGTCACCTTTGTTACCTTTGTCTTTCCACTCAAGTGGTGTAGGTGAGGTGGGAAAGATGAAATGGTGGTCATCTTCATCTTGATGGAACCATGTGGGGGGTGCATCATATTCCACCATGGCCATCGTCTTGTCCAAAGGGAGGACGAAGTCGTCGAGGATCGGCACGTCATCATAAATGGGACCTAGCACCAAATGAGAAGACACAATAGAGGTAGAGGTCAAGTTGTTAGAAATGCAAATGGCCTCACGAGACCTATCAACTATCTCACTCTCTCTATGTGGTGGTTCACTCACTCCCTCAAAGTATGTGCACTCAAAGTCACATATGTTGGAGTCACTCATCTCACTTAATTGGTGGGGGTTGTGGCTCTCCTCACATGGGATTTGTGGCAACACATCATATATAGGGCTAGTGGTGAAGGCGCTCTCACTCTCAATATGGTGGCACAAGTCACTCAAGTCATCATACGTCGTCGTGGTCGAGGTGAAATACTCAACCATCTCATCGCCGTCGCCATTGATGAAGGTCGAAGATGGCACATCATCACTCTCCTCCATGACCGAAGGGAAAATCCGATGCTCGATCATCTCGTCACCGTCGCTCTTGATGAAGGCCGAAGATGGCACATCATCACTCTCGCCTCCAAATATGGAAGCATCATCCTTGCTCGCCACCTTGTCGCTCGTCTCCAAAGCTTGGTCCTTGTGGGTCTCCATAGTCGTACTCGTCACCGCACCGTCTTGAAAAAGAGTCGAAGTAGACTCGGCATCATCAATGCCACAAAGAGGGATGATGGTGAAGTCGAACTTGGGAGCATCGTCTTGGAGCTCGTCGGGCTTGGACATCTTGGTGGTACTATCCTCATGCTCGTTCTCATGGAGCTTGGTCGCCGCGAAGTTTGCTTGGGGTGGAGAAGCCTTGGCCTTCATGAGTTCTTGTTCCGCCTTGAGAGCACCAATGTAGTAGTCGTCAATGGACTTGTAGTTCTCGAGGAAGATGTTCTTGGAGATGTCGTTGTGCAATCCCATCATGAAGTGGAACTTCATCGAAATGCGGTCGTGCACGCCGGCTCGTCGCAAGGCAATCTTCATCTCCTTGAAGTACTTGTCGATGGACTTGGATCCTTGGATGGTGTTCTCCAATTAGCGTCGAAGTTGTTCCGTGTAGGTTTGAGGCACAAACTCTCGCCGCAAAGCTCTCTTCGTCTTGGGCCAACTCATGTCATAGTACTCCGAAGGTGTGTGAAGCCACCAAGACAAGGCGTAGTTGTGGAAGTTTCTTGTGGCGCACTTCACTTGCTCTTCGGGACGAACTTGATGTAGCTTGAGGAAGTCGTCCATCAAACGCTCCCACTCGAGATACTCCTCGGTTCTTGAGTCCCATAGAAAGGAATCGCATGGTCGATGTCGAGGTCGTAGTAGCTCGTGGAAGTTGTGGACTTGAGCTTGGGGAGCTTCTCTTGAGCGTAGCCTAGAGGTTCTTGTTGGCGAAGATGCCGTATGTCCATAGGAGAAGATGCCTTGAAGTCGCTTGGCGAAGATGCCAAGGGAGATGGTGAAGTCATTGAGCGGTTGTTGATGTAGAGCTCTTGACCTTCACGTTCTTGGTGGTGATGGTGTCGAAGCCGATGTGATCTTGCTGGAAATGGTAGCTCGGAAGCATGTGCTCTTGAGCGTCTTCTGGAAGATGAGGAAGATCGCTTGTAGGACTTGATGAGGGCTTTGATCTCCTCCATTTGAGCTTTCATCTTGGCATCGTAGTTGTTTTCCGTGGCATTGAACTCGTCATTGTTGTTATAGACCGGAGGGGAAATGCCTTGCCTATCCATCACAAGACTCGAGCAAAGGTGAGTAGGAAATGAGATAAACAATACCAAGTTACCTTTTCCCAAAGTTGAGGATGTATCCCGTTTCACTCAATGTGAAATGAAAGAATAGTTGAATTGGTACCAGACTTGTTCACTCACACCTATCAAGTAAAGCTTATGGTAGAGCTTGGTGAGGATAGTGGCACAAAAATTTGATGCAAAATGTTAGCAAGAGTCCATAATGTTGAAAGAGATTCACAAATTCGCAAGCGAAACAAGTAGACCAATAGCAATATGGCACACGGAAACACACACACGGATAGATAAATGGGGTCGTGCAACCAAGGAATGAGCACAAAATGTGGAATCCACGGAAAACGCTCGTGTTGCACAACTCAAGAGAGACGCTAGCACGATTGCTCAATAGGCGGATATGACACTTGTGCACAACCTATAAGATGCAAAATGGATAAACTTTCTATCCCAAGTATGCTACATATGTATGGTTCCCGGTGTTTCTCACACAATGATCCAAAATGATCAAGTATGATACCATATGATATATTTTGATGCTATGGCTATTTCTTACAAGCTCGTTGCTATTTCTCTTTTGCTTAAAAGCTTTATTCTCTTTTTTTTTATATGGCCACAATGCGAAATGCACAAACCAAGATAGCAGTTGTGTATATGCGGGAACATACTTGAGACACAATGGATGATATGATATCGAGATGATATGGTATGTATGCAATGGATGGTGTAGATCACTAATGTGCACAAGTAACGTGGCCCGACAATACTCAAATGGCTAGTCTCGATAGGCAAGTGAGGCAAAATGGGCTAGGGGTTAACAATGCAATTGCAAGGGGAATATACAATGGTGTCGTCAAGGTTACTGTCCTTTGGGATGATGAGTGGCGGTGTTCTTGATGTAGATACCAAGATGATGGAGACTCGTCCCTAAGTAGCCGAAACACCTTAGGAAACGAAAAAACCGCGAACTCAAAATCTCAAATGACAAATGTCAAATGGTGGTAGTGGGAAGCGGTGGTGGTTTTGCATTAGGCAATGTGGAAGTGGTGGTGGTGGTTGATGAAGAAGAAATTGTCCGTAAGTAGCCGAAACACCTTAGGAGACTCGAACCACTACTCAAGCAACCACTAATGCTAAGGGGAACAAAATGGGTTAGGTTGCGGAAGTCGGTAGTGGCTATGCAGATGATATGGTTGAGGGCCTGGGCAAACTTGCCAAATTTTGGAAACTTTTATGGAGTCAAAATGTGTTGGTAGTATTTGTGTGGGATGGGGGATGTCAATAGCTTCAAAACGAGCTAAAGAACATCAAAAACGGACTCCAGATGAATTAGTTATGGGCAAAACGGTGAAACTCGGAAGGCTGAAACTGGGAGAGGCGCTAGTACCGCTTGTGATGGGCGGTAGTACCACTCGTGTCGGGATTTTTCGACTGTTTCAGGCTGAAACTGGGCTGGGGGCGGTAGTACCGCTTGTGGTTCTCAGCGGTAGAACCGCTTGGAGGGGCGATAGTACCGCTCGTGTCGGGATTCTTCGCAGATCGAATTGGGGCGCGATTTTGGGGCGGAAAAGGATGATTTCGGGGGCAAAATTTGACGGATTTTGTTGATGGAAGGTGGGGAAACTTGGGGAGATGCTAGATCCACTCGAAACCAAGAAAATCCATGGATCAAAATCAACAAAACATCATCAAACCAACAAATCACAAAAAAAATTGGGGGCTATTTTTGGTGTGGATTTTCGGATTTAGGACGAAATCAACAAAATCAAGCTAGAAAAAGAGGGGTAGGGGCTCCAAAAACGTGATCAACGTGGCTCATGATACCATATGATACGGGGCTAACCCGGTGTAGGCCATTCTTTCACGTTTGGAGTGGGATCCCTCGAAGAACACGATGAACACGGGGAAGAACGGAGAGAAATCACAAGGGGAAACACTCAAGAACAAGTACGATCACACATCCACTAGACAATCAAACACACAAGATCCACAAGGTACATGAACAACAAAGGGAAAGATACAAGGTAAGGTTCATCTCCAAGAGGAGGTCTCGATGATATCCCACAGGATCTTCTCACACGGAGGTCTTGAACTCCATGGGAGTGGTAGTCTCTCTCTCTCAAGAGTAGTAAAATCAAGCTTCTCCTTGTTGTACGAGTTGACGTGACACATCATAGCACCGGCCCCACATGCTTGCCTCTAAACTTGGCTGAAAGACCCGCAGTGTACAATATATTCGCTGCAACCTCTAACATTTACCCACCACAAATTAAAATATATGTGGCCGTATGCATCATTCTGATGCAGAGGCCGGGGAGTCCCCCCTTTTCAAAAAATAAAACAAATTAAAATATATATTCCTGTCTTGACCAGATGAGCGTGCAAACTACAATCACCAGGGTGACAGGTAGGGCCAGAAGACTATTTTAATATTTTTTTAAAAACTTTGAGACGGCCACATAGCATGGAGCTGACCCCAACGATTTTAAGCTTACAGGCACAGTACACGCTATCCTAGACTACTCTACACATGAAACTACCACACGAGCGTCCAGGCCGTGCTTGGCTCTTCGCCTCTTCGGGAAGTCGAACAATGATGGTGTACTACTGCACTGGAGGAGTACTACAGCACGCTTCTGGCCATCTGACACGGATTGAACTGCTGCATGTCCACCGCGTGCTGGAGGGAGAGCGTGTAGCGAAAGCTTCTCCTAGTCTTGCTAGCCACCACGCTCATGGGCGAGGGAGGGACGCTCCTGCCTTTGCGTGTATGACAGGTGGGCCCAACAGGTGTGTGGCCAACCTGTCATACAGTCAAAGGCAGGTGCAGTTAAGTCCGCGAGGGAGAGGATAATCAAACTTCTCGTTGATGTACGAGTTGACACGACACATCAAAGCACTGCACTCGATATATTTCAATAATTTGCGTTTACCGATGCAATAATTACAACGCATGCATGCATGCCGTGACTCTTCTTTTGATACTTGCATGTGTTGATTTAATGCACCTTGAAGTAGTACTCCCCCTATTCCTAAATTATAAGTCTTTGTAGGGATTCCATTATGAATTACATACGGATGTATATAGATGCATTTTAAGTGTGGATTCATTCATTTTGCTCTGTATGTAGTCCTCCTAGTGAAATCTGTATAAAGACTTACATTTAGGAACAGAGGGAGTATAAAATATGTGAAGGTAAAGCTTTGTAATACCCCGACCCAAGTCGAGAGATGGTTGTGCACGAGGAGGGCGAGATCATGCAGACCAAACAAGACCCGACGATGGAGCTCTCTAAGGTCTCGATGGACCTCACCGTGATCCACTGCCCCTTGTGCCTCCGCCCCTTAACGCCTCCAGTGTATGAGGTTCGAATACACCTCGTCCATTTGGCTGATTGAGCAAGGTGCGGGTTTCTTCATTGATGTGCTGTTCGATTGATTTCTGCAGTGCAAGGGAGGGCACCTGGCCTGCATGGACTGCCGCGTCGAGCGCCCCGGGAACCAGCGGCAGTGCCAGAAGTGCGAGCGCGGCGGTGGCTTCGACGTGCGGAACAAGGCGGTGGACTCCGTCCTTTCATCGGTGAGGGTGGAGTGCCCGCATGAAGGCTGTGGGCTCTACGTCACTTACCACAAGCTCGCCGATCACCAGAGCGTGTGTCCGCTCGCGCCCTGCAAATGCCCCGTGCCCGTCTGCGGCTACGAAGGCCCGCCGCCGGCGCTCTACCACCACATCGGCACCACGCATCCCATGCCCGTGCACAGGATCCAGTACGGCAAGGTGCTCCAGCTGCAAGTGCCACTGTCGGAGCCACGGCTCTTGTTGTTCGCGGAGGAGGACCACCACGCGTTTTTCTTGGTCGGCGGCGTGCTCAACATCGATGCGCCTATCACCGTGTCGGTCGCTGCATCAGAGCGGGGGCGTCCCCACTGCCGCACTACTTGGCCAAGCTGTGGGCGAACGGCCCGCCGGGGGAGCCCAAAGGCACGACCGACGCCGTCAAGGTGGAAATGGAGGTGACAAGCAGCAAGGATCCCGGCACGTCGACGTGCAGGAGCTGACCTTCTTGACAGTTCTGGCCAAGCTGCTGGCCGGGGCTAAACTTGTGTCCCTCCACATTCAGATTGACAAGCTCACGTCCTAAATGTTTCTACAGTGCCTTATGTTTATCTTAGTAATATGCTAATATAGGGATTACCTTGGTCTACTTTAGATTAAGAAATGGTGGGTTTTGGTGGTGATGCAGCAATTACTTCGACATCAGATCAGTAATTTCCAATAGTCGAACAGATATTTTGTGTCTGTCGGATATAAAGTTCCTTTGGGTAAGAAGTACTACTTGTCATCGAAATGGATAAAAGGAGATGTATGTATACGTATGTTAGTTCTAGATACGTCCCTTTTTATCCATTTTGATGACAAGCACTTCCTCCGTTCCACAATACATGCCTTCCATTTGTGAAAATATAGATGTATCTAGACATGTTTTAGTATATAGGTACATCCATGATAGAGCCAATCAGATGGTTGAGAACACTACAATTTGTAGCTACAGATGCGTGTGTGACTCCCAGATGCAGAGGCCGGGGATCATCATCCTCCTTTTCGAGAAAAAACAGACGCGTCTGTGAGAGAACGAGTGCGTGCGTGCACCTCTTCTCTTCCTGTATAACGTACTACTCCCTCCTTAGAGTACAAGTTTTTCTGGGTGGCACGATGGTGCGTGCGAGAAGTCCCGGGAGATAGGTTTAATGTGTCTAAAAAAGGACTAGCCTAGAGCTCGCCATGCGGCTATTCCTATTGAACGCCCCATTAACCGTAAGATATGTATACGACGGTGCCAGCTATTGCACGTACACAGCAGTACTCCCTCCTTTCCGGTTTATAGGGCTTAATTCAAAAATCTCACTAACCAAGATGGTGAGTGGTGGAATATTTTTTGTAGTTTGCAAAAGCACCTAATTAATGCTCTTGTTTTTCTTAAAAAAATTATGTTTATCAATGCATTAATTGCAATGCATGCATGCATAATGTACATGCATTGGTCAATTTTCTCTTAATACTTGCATGCAATGATTTAATGCACCTTGGAATCTGAACATGTGTTGGGGAACAACCAAATTGATCCTTATAAAATGGGAAAACTAAAATTTTGAGATAAGCCCTATAAAACCGGAAAGGAGGGAGTAGAAAAAGAAGTACTCTATCCAAGAATAGTGCCGCACTTCGAAACTAGAACCGTCAATAAATTTTGAGCTTGCGTCTCATCACATTCCAAATTACTTCACGCTATATTGAATTGCAAACCTATTCACACCGATCACAACCTAAACGGTTTCCCACTTAGGAGCGTATTAGTACTCAGTTATAAATACTAGTATAACGACCGTGCGTTGCCACGGGCTCTTCAAAATTTATAATCAGTATCTTTCATTTATCATCCCTTCATATTGGGTGATTATGGGGTGCTCTAATTAGAAACACAACAATCAAATAGTAGGAAATTTCACCGAGCGAACAACAACGAATAATACGATATCTATCAAACGAATAAAATGAGGTCATATTTTTGGTCCGTCATGCACTTCTGTTGAAAAGTGCCTATCCCTTTTAGAATCAACCCACTGTTTGCTCGCACGCAAAAAAATACATCTCTAAAGTGGGGAACCGATCGGTGCCAAAAAGAACTCAAACTCCTATCCAATCTTGACTTCGTGCTCTTCCACTTCCATTGATAAAGATGGGATGTCAAGGGTTTCATCATGATGACCTCGAGCAGCCGCCGACATCCCTCCCCACATCTACCCCTACCCCCTTCTGCCGCTTGCACTATCCTTGCTCCTTGAGGGAGCTAGGGACACAATGTTCTCTAGGATGGGCATGACCAGATCCACGAGGAGGCCACATTCTTCCATGGGAACCCAACCAAGCACACCACCCTCCGCAACCATCCAATCCCAGCCTAACAAAGTCAAGACCCGCCATCGATCCACAAATCAGGCTCGCTGCATCCAGGTTCACTGCAAGTCTGCGACGAGTCTATAGTCGACATCTTGACTTTGGCTATCCCCACGGAAGAATCATCGGATCCTGCTTACTTTTACCATCACTCCATCTCTTCCCAAGGCAGCGACACCACCCAGCCAATCACCACCACCACTTGCGGCTTGCCTACATAAAATCATGAGAAATCCCCACGGCGGTGCTGTAAGATCACCTTGGCGACCTCGACAGTGACCGACTGGTCTAAGATCTAATCTAGCCGCTCTTCGTAGAAACCAATAGAAGTAGGCATGTGACTCAGATTTGTTCTTTAGTGTGCATGCGTTTTTTGCTGCCCACCAGCTCTTGTCTACAACTCGCCTATCTCTGTACCAGCTCTTGGTCTACAACTCGCCTATCTCCATGGTCGAGACGACCCAGCTCGATGCGCAAGCCGCATACGTCTGCTAGAGCTATATCCAGGCCCTATGATTTTTGGATCACTGGCACTATGGGTGCCAGGACCGGAGTCGTCCTCATCCACCAAGTGGATCAAGGAGGCCCACCACCTAGACTCTACATCGCAACATTTTGTGTTTTCCTATAAAAAGTAAAGAACCTTCTCTAATAAACGTAAATATAACCTTTTGGTTTTATAGTCTCAACTTTCCTACACTCCAATACCAGAAGGATTTCTTGGTTTTATTTAATGACCTTCTTGAATGTCATTCACTTAGAAAGGTAGTAATACAATCTGTGATATTAAGGCAAATTATTAGTCATATTAAAGTGCAAAAGGCCCTATAGTACACTCCAATATAACCTTTTATTTAATGACCTTCTCAATGGAGCTCGTGCGGTTGCGCCTCGTCCGCAGCCGTGCTGGTGGTGGTTGATGCGAGAGCCGGATGGCGTCGACCAGAACCAGGTAGGGGCGACAAAGATTTAGAGGAGAGAGAGAATGGAGGCGATGAGCGATGGGAGGAAGGGCCACCGACGATTGGGGTGGCCTCAGATCCGCCCTCCGTGGCCGCCTATTTCATGGGACGAACACCCGTGCTCACCGTCGGGCTCGCCTTCGGCCGCTGCCTCGCCGACATTCACGACGTAGAGCCCCTTCCTCCGATCCCATTTGCCAGGGAGGCCGCGCCATCCTTCATCGCAGAGAACGAGTCCACACTGAGATCCCAACCAGATCGTGATTTCGCCTCCCCAAACCACAGCGGCACATCCCACTCCATCAACGACCAACCTATATGAGGCGGAGGGTCAGTGTAAGACGCGAGCGCCGTCACCATGGACGTGGGGGACGCCGTAGGTGGGAAGGAGGCGGCGACGGTGTCTGTGTCAGGAAGATCGCACGACGGTGGCGGCGTTTACTCGAGTGGATCGAGAGGAGCTGCGTTTGGTGCCGGGTGGGTTCTTTGGTGCGTGCATGGGGTTGGAGATTGTGATAGGTGATCAGGTGAGGGCGTGCCATACCTGGATCGATAGCCTTACCATACCTGATGGTAATTTAAATTTATTACCATATTCGATATTTACCGAGTTATGGCCTTACCATACCTGGATTGATAGCCTTTGGGGTAATTTAAATTTATTACCATATAATTACCATATTCAAAATTTCCTGAGTTATGACCTTACCATACCTGGATTGATTTATTACTATACGTGGATTAATTATGATTGATTACCATAAATACGTTGGGTATTGCCGGTCAGACGAGAAAAGAGAAAAACCGGTGGGAGGGGCTGGTGGGAGGTGGGACGAAGAAAAACCGGTTGAAAATAAACCGGTTGAAAATAAAACGGTTGAAAGTGGGGGGGACTATTCAACCAATTCGTCCATTAGGAGTAGAGACTAGTATGCCAAGATAACTGCACATTCCTCCTCAACTCCTCATCCACAAAAACAAACAAGTCATTCAGCATCCTTCCCTTGCGTCTGCCATGGCCAGCGTGAGTTCTGGGTCGAGAGATTGCCCCCAGGGAGAGGCGAGCATGGAAGCGGAAGAACGAGAGATGTCCTGCCTTGCTGCAAGAGCAGTCGACATGTCCCGCCGCACGGAAGTAGCAGCACAGAGGTCCCACCGCGCTGCTGAAGTAACACGGAGGTCGCGCTGAGCCGTCGATGCAGCAGACTGGTCCGGCCGCGCCGCGGAAGCAGCAGAGATGTCTCGCCGCGCCACGAATGCAGCAGAGATATCCCGCCGTGCCGCGGCGGCCTGGGAAAGTTTCTCGCGGGGAGGCGACAACTTTTACAGGCGCATGCATGCGATCATCCATAGCCAGATGGATCAGATCTCCGGCTGGGCAAGGTTGTAGGACGACGTGAAAGCCTCGTTCCAACAGGCTACCGACGTCATCCGGCAAATAAGGGAGGGCAATGAGAGGCTCCGGGCCGAGCGCGACCTGCTGAGGGAGAAGATCGCCCGAAGTGCAGACCCGCAGGAGGAGACCAGTGCCTTGTTGAAGAGGACCGGCGTCATCATCAAGAAACTTATGGACGAGAATGACATTGATGAGGACATCAATACCATTGTTACACCCACATCCCCTGCTGCTATACATACTGGACCAATTACTAGAGCTCGCGCACACCAATTAAATTACAAGGTACTTTTGTTTCTTGTTAATGATTCTAATGTTCATGAGAATATGATGCTGCCTAAATTGGATACATTTGTTTTGCTTACAAATGAAGGGCCTAGCTTGGAGAAGGATGAACATTGGAGCAAGAACAAGCATGGAGATGATGGCATGTGCAAGGGGAACAAGAACGGAGTTACAATTGATGATTTCAGGATGTTGAAGCCACCATAATGAGTGCATGAATCCTTGGACGAAATATACAAGATGCTACTTCATAACTTTCGTCCAAAGGCTATTCCAGGTGCTGCGTCACCTTATTATTGGGCCAGGCCCATGTATTTTCGAAATACTTGAGTATAGGCTGTTTTTAGAGTCCGTATGTGTGGGGAAACAAGAGATAGGGTTGGTTTCGGACCCCTTCCCCAAGGGACACAAAATTCCCCCTCTTCCTCCATATATACAGCCCTTAGGGCGTCATTTAGAGTTTGGGGTTTTGTTTAGATTAAAATTTTGCCATAGCTGCAACTTCGCGTACTTCGTTTGTGTTCAACGACCAGACAAAGGCGTCACAGAACCCCACCTTGATCAATAAGCTTTCATCTTATATTCGCAATATCCAGATTGCAATCTCAGTTTCTTGCTTGTTCATCGTTTGCTCGCAGGAAACAGACCCTCGTGGTTAGGTTGATAGTGCTCCGGCGTGGTCAATAACCTCTCGGAGTTGGTTTAGCGATTGCTAAGGCGTGACGTCCTCACACATTTGCAGTCGGATCGTGAAAGTCGACTTCCACCAAAGCGATATCCATAATCTCATCGAAAGACGGGACACCTTTGCCTCTCTCAGACATGATCCGCAACGAGCGCCAAAGGCTGGTGGAGGAATCCATGGATGTTCTCAAGCAGCGTCTTGAGGACACGAAAGAGCTCATCACTGCTCGCCGCGGAGACTAGTACCCGCGGCCTGCAGCAACGCATCAAGAAAGTAGAGATCAGCGAGCTAGATCCTTGTCTTCCTTCTTCTTTTGCCCTTGTGTATTTCGGGCATAGCCGCATGTGGCTTTTTTAATTATCTTTCTAATTACGCATGACAATTAATCGTCCTTATCTTTCTGTGGAAGATCAATGTTGCGAGGCTGGAATGAAGAAAACTCTTGCTGTGGCGACCCTGGCGTTGCTGTTCTTCTAGTTGCTGCTGGGCTTCCTTCAGTTTGCTGGTTTCTTTTGATGTAATAATCGGTTTAGGATGTGGATTGTGTCGTCAGTTGTGAAATGTTGGGTTCTAGAGCGAATGTTTGGCCTTTGTTGGCCTCTTGGGATGTTGCGATTTCAATCTGGTAGCTTTTAGTCCTTCGTGTTAGGCTGGAGTTGTGCTGCACTTCTTGTGAATTGTGGTGGTTTGTAGTAATGAAAATCGGAAGGGGCAAGCCCTTCTTTGATAAAAAAAAAATATTAATCGTCCTTATATATTCATCAGTCTTGCTATAAGTCACAGTAGATGCTATATAGGTCCGTCAGATCTTACATCAAGATCCGTGCTTTCAGATATTCTTTTCTCTCTCTTAAATCTCAGTCGTGTGAGACATAGCCATGCCATTAAACAGAGGCTCGGGCGCCATTAATGGAGACCTTGGGAGAGAGGTGGACGGCAGATGGAGGTCAAAGGGCTCTCCTCCCGATAAGCACGTGCAAGGGTCTGATCGCACGCCTCTCGTACTCAAATAGCTACCCTACATGGTGCCTCCTAGCTAATAAAAAATGGGGACGCGTGGCGGCACGTAAATGGTACTAGTAAGTAGAACCCCCACTGTTTCAATAATACTTGTGTTTCCGATTGTAACGTGACAACACTTGTTCCAAAATGACTTTGTTGATTGTTAATGTCTACGCCTTTGCAAATCGGACTACAAATTTACCACAGCATGTTGGTGCCATGTCATGGCACCAAACCAAGTTTCATTATTTTCATGCGTGTTTTGGATTTACAGGAATTAAAAAACTAAGTTTCTCAATCTTTCCAACCCAGCCTCGACGCCTAGAATTTTGAATTTCATTCCCATTTCTTGCATGGAACCTAGAAATTTACCCGAGGACACACATGTGTTTTTTGAAGCAACTTTGGTGCACTCGAACATGTGCTTGTATTTCAAATTTGAATTATGCACACAAAGGTGACACGTTCACTCCAGAACCACGAGCCTTCTTGAGAGAAGCTCCGATTTGCAAGAAGCTTATACCAAAATTTGTTCCTATTCAGCCAATTGTTTTTTCCACGGCATGGTACGACCATGACATGACACCATGCCAAGTTTCATGATTTTAAAACCAAGTTTCTCAATGTTCTCGACCGAGCCATGATGCCCAGATGTTTGAATCTCATTCTCATTTTTTGCATGGGACCTACTCCCTCCTTCCATCTATATAGGGCCTGATGTGTTTTTCAAGACAGCCTTTGACTATTGACAAGATTAATAGCACATGAGATGTATACTATGAAAATTATATTATTGGAAGCTCCTTTGAGATACAAATTTGAAGGTATGCTTTGTATAAGTTGCATGTCATATATTATTGCTCTAACGTTTGGTCAAAGTTAGCCTCGAAAAATGCATTAGGACCTATATAGATGGAAGGAGGGAGTAGAAATTCACCCGAGGACATAAATGTGATTTTTTCAACCAACTTTGGTGCACGGGAGCATGTGCTTGTAGTTCAAATTTGAATTATGCACATTAAATGACCAAAAACTCAATTAATATGTAAATAAGGCCAAACGAAGCCGGAATAATTCCAAAATTTAACAGGGCACTCATGTAGTTCCATGTTGCCTTTGTAAATAAACTCAAGGGGGACAACATATATCGTTTCGCACTCAAAGGTGGCACGTTCCCTTTCAGAACGACGAGCCTTCTTGAGAGAAGCTTCGGTTTGCAAGAAGCTTATACCAAAATCTGTTCCTATTCGGCCTTTTTTTTACCACAACATGGTAGTACCATGACATGACATCCATGCCAAATTTCATGATTTTCAGACGTGTTTTCGATTTACAAGAATTTTAAAACCAAGTTTCTCAATGTTCTCGGCCGAGCCACGATGCCCAGATGTTTTAATTTTACTCTCATTTATTGCATGGGACCTAGAAATTCACCCGAGGACACAAATGTGATTTTTCAACCAACTTTGGTGCACGAGAGCATGTGCTTGTAGTTCAAATTTGACTTACGCACATTAAATGACCAGAAACTCAATTAATGTATAAAAAACGATAAACGAACCCGAATAATTCCAAAATTTACCAGGGCACTAATGTAAGCCTTTGTTAAGAAACTCAAGGGGGGGGGGCAGCGTATATCGTTTCACACTCAAAGGTGGCATGTTCCCTCTTAGAACCACGAGCTTCCAAATCGGCCCAATTTTTTACCACAACATGTTAGTCCCATGACATGACACCATGCCAAGTTTCATGATTTCCAGCCGAGTTTTGGATTTACATGAATTTAAAATCTAAGTTTCTCGATGTTCTCGGCAGATTCATGACGCCCAGATGTTTGAATTTCATTCTCATTTCTTCCATGGGACCTAGAAATTCAACCAAGGACACACATGTGATTTTTCAACCCACTTGGGTGCACCGGAGCATGTGCATGCAATTCATATTTAGATTATGCACATTAAAAGTCCAGAAAC
This sequence comes from Triticum timopheevii, assembly GCA_963921465.1. Taxonomy (NCBI): domain Eukaryota; kingdom Viridiplantae; phylum Streptophyta; class Magnoliopsida; order Poales; family Poaceae; genus Triticum; species Triticum timopheevii. The sequence goes on from OY997272.1 coordinate 250,666,046, forward strand.
TCAATTAATATATAAAAAGGCCAAATGAACCCGAAATAATTCCAAAATTTAACAGGGCACACATATAGTTCTATGTTGCCTCTATAAATAAAATCAGGGGGGAGGCGGGTATATCATTTCGCACACAAAGGTGACACGTTCCCTTTCGGAACCACGAGGCTTGTTGAGAGAATCTCCGGTTTTGCAAGAGGCTTATACCAAAACTTGTCCCAATTCAGCCAAAAATTATACGTATGAAAACAAGGTTTAGATTATCCCGAACATCTCGCTACCTAGACCAATAATGTACTATGATTTGAATTCAACATAAAATGGATACAAATATTTGAATTGGAGAGCGTATGGTACATGTAGTTCATAGTGAAATATGATTACTTCTATATGCATGTCTTTTTGTTATCAAGATAATATTTAAATTATTGTATAACTTGACAACAATCGTATTCAAATAAGGAAAATTGATTCAAATTTAGTCCATATGGTAGACGACAATATATATGTTCACATGGTGGAGTAAAATGTTAATATATGATGGAAGATCAAAATGTACGACTACATCAATTATAAACCGCAAGGTCACCTAATGATATATTCGAATTCAACATAATGTGGATTCAAAAATTGAAATTCGAGATCATGGCATCTGTAATCATATAAAAAGGGACATTACTCTTTCTTTGGTGGGAATTGATTTGTTTTTTGTTGTTGTTGAGGGAAGTGCGAATCGATTTGGTACTGTGCAGGGTAATCTTGTTCTCCCGATTTTTTTACATTTTTCTTGTAATTTTTTCAATGGCATCTATAGCAATATAGTAAAAGGGGACATGAGTCTCTTGTGTCTTGTATGAATTGTTTTTTTACACGTTAAGTTTGTTCTGCCTACCCCAACTAGCTATGGACAGGGGTGCATGGAAGCTTGCTATCCATGTGCCAGAGCCATGAGTTGGTTGCAAGATCTTATGGGTTTCACCTCTAGCCTACCCCAACTTGCTTGGGACTAAAGGCTTTGTTGTTGTTGTTGTTGTTGTTGTTGTTGTTGTTAAGTTTGTTCTGCCGAACAAGGAATCTGCACCTTGTTATCCCGAAATTTTCAAGCTCGAGTATCTTTTGTCTCACCTGCTTTGAAACTCCCGCTTCTTCAACCCGCGCCGCGCCTTGTTATCCCGAAATTTGGACGCGCGCGAGAACTCCCTCCTCATCCGAAATTGCTCCCGCAGCCCAGACATGCGAAATCCCCCTTCTACCCCTCAACCAGAAATGAAGCTCCACGTCGCGGTGTCAAAACCGGTGGGGGTACGCTGGTAACTTACCCTACATTTCATACAAGCGCATCCCTAAGCTTGGCTCCCCCCTCCCCCTTCGCCCCCTCCCATTCATACACCGAGGCCGCCAAAACCCGCGAAACCCCATGCTCCTCCGTCGGCCTCCCGACCGCCGCCTAGCCGGAGACTCTTCCCCGACTACGTCATCCACCGCAACAACTCGCCGTCCCTCATCCACCGCACCGGATGAGGATCCGTTGTCGATCTCGTCGTCCCGCTGGATCTTCCGCCCCGTCCTCCACCTCCAAGGAGCTGCCTCGATGTTTGCCTCGTCTATCGCGCCACCTCAATCCCCACAGTGCCGTCTTGACCTGCCCCACCGGAACCGCAGCACGCTCACCAATTCCTCCGATGAAGCCGAGGCCAACTCGGCGCCACCAAGGAGGTTCTGCACTCACCGTTGCATTTTATCTTTTATTCGATCTCACGGGGCTGCCGGTCCTCGATACCGAGAAGACATGGCGTCTCCATCAATGGCGCCGTCGCCGGCCACATCATCCATGGCGTCTCTCCCCCATGTCGTTGCTTCCTCGGCGGCGACTTCCACAACGACACTAGCTGCAGCTGCTCCGGCTCTCGCTCGCGCTGCGGCTCTATTCTTGATGTCGGTCGCGCTGCTGCACTGCTCCTTCTTTCGTTCGTGCTGCTTCTCTGCTCTTGCTCTCGCTTGCGCTGCTGCTGCTGCTGCATGACCTCCGGCAGCTACAGGAGTTGCTGCTTTAGCACTCGCTCGCGGTGCTACTGCACGACTTGCTCTCTGCTAGTGCGTTCCCTGCTCGAGCGTCTGCTGATTTAGATCACTGCTTCTTTACTACTAATGCTCGAACGCCCTAAACATCTATTGCAATGCTCTGTTACTAGTTCAATCAGTTTTGACAGTAAAATTCAGTTTCGACTGTGAAGTTCATTTTCTTCAGTTAAGTTCAGAGTGAACAGTACTTACAGCATCTGTCGGAGCGGCCGTGGCGCGGCTGATGCGTTTTACATCTAGCACTTTTTGGTGATGTATTTTACATCATCTATTGCATATGATATTAGGGTCCCACTTCAGATTAACGTTGTCTGTCTTGTCATGCTTCAGCCTCGTCGCCGTACACCTCAGCGGAGCTGCTCCAACGACGGAACCGTCCATCATAGCGGAGCAGTACCCTCGGTGCCATTTCCAGAGGCCTCAGATCTTCTTCCCCGCCTTCGACAGTCACACCAGCATCATCACCATCCTCCACGTCCAACCCAATGATGGTGAGGTCCACAAGGCTATGCCAAAGAGGTTGTACACTCGTCACATCACTTTGTTTCTCCATTCCTCTGTTCTTCCAATTCATGTGAGCCAAACACCCATAGGCATAACTAACCACTCATATAAGCCAAATTTGGTTTTGAAAACAGTTTTCCATTCATCACCCTCTTGAATGCGGATTTGATAATAGCCACTTTTAAGATCAATTTTTGAGAAAAAGTTGGCTCTGCTAAGTTCATCAAGCATATCATCTAAGCTAGGAATGGGATGCCTATAGCGAACGGTAATAGCATTTATAGGTCTACAATCGAAACACAAGCAGAAACTTCCATCTGGCTTAGGCACAAGTATAACGGGAATGGCAGAAGGCCTTAAGCTTTCATGTACATGACCGTTATCGATGAGTTGTTGTACTTGCCGTTGAATCTCCTTAGTTTCTTCGGGGTTGACATGGTATGGAGCTTTGTTTGGAAGTGGCGCTCCGGGGATGAGGTCAATTCGATGCTCAATTCCTCGAAGAGGAGGTAGGCCCGGAGGTAGCTCATATGGGAAAACATCTTGGAATTCCTGCAAAAGAGATTAAAGCACTAAAGGTAGCTCGTGAGAGGTGTTAGTTTTTGGTTCTCCATCCTTGCACACAAGGACAAAGTGCATCACACTCGATGGGTTCTCACACACTTATCTCATCTCACTTTTTGTGGCAAATAGTATGAGGTTTTTCTCTCTAGGCAAAGAGGCGCTCAATTTTAGCTTGTGGCTCTCACTCACTTTTTGATGGATCACTTTCTCACTCTTCTCTCCATGATGGGTGGCTTGCTTGTTGTCTATCACTTGACTAGGAGACATAGGTCATAGTACATATTCCTTCCCTTTCATCTTGAAACTATAGTGATTGGTGCGCCCATTATGGATGACACCACGGTCAAATTGCCATGGTCGACCAAGAAGGAGGTGGCAAACGGTCATTGGGACCGCATCACACTCCAAAGTGTCCTCATATGCACCAATTTTGAAGGAGACTTGGACCGTATGCTCAACTCGTATAGTGCCGGAGTCACTTAGCCATTGAACCTTGTAGGGTGCGGGTGCTTTCTCTTTACCAATTGAAGTTTGGAGCATAGTTCTTCACTTGCCAAGTTCTGACAGCTACCTCCATCGATGATGGCCTTGACGGACCTTCCATTGATGTCGGCCTTTGTGTGGAAGATATGGCATCGTTGGTCTTCTTCTTGTCGATGTTGAAGAGTCAAGACCTTGGAGACAACGAGAGCGGGGCTCGAATCCTCATCACAAAGGACTCGATCATGGTCATCCTCTTTCACGCGCCGGTGCATGGCCACTTGCTCAAGGGCTTCCATCTCCTCATCACTCATGGAGTCATAGGTGCCATCGTCGTTGAGGATCATGGTGCGCTTGTTTGTGCATTCATAGGACTTGTGGCCTCGGCCGCTGCAAGTTAAACACTTGAAGGAGCTTGTCTTGATGGTCTCATCGGTTGGAGTAGATGATGAAGCACGCGGCTTGAAGTTGCTTGTAGTGGGAGGAAGACAACTTGAACTTGACGAAGTTTTCTTGTTACTTGGCTTGTCGTCGTTGCTTGGAGAAGGCTTGGTTGATGTAGAAGTTGGAGTAGTTGTTGAAGCTTGGTTGTTGGAGAAGCCGTAGGTCTTCGACGAGTACTTCGCGTACTTGACGTCATCTTGCACTTGACGTTCCGCCTTTGTAGCTTGATGTATGAGATCAGTGAGGTTGGAGTAGGGTTGGAAGTCGGCGATCTTCTTGCTGGGATGATTGAGTCCATTCAAGAATTGTGCCATTGTTTGCTCATCATATTTCGTGACATTGGCTAGAATCATGGCTATCTCCATTTCCTTGTAGTATTCTTCAACACTCTTTGTTCCTTGCTTGAGGATTTGTAGCTTCTTGAAGAGATCACGATTGTAGTAGGTTGGCACAAAACGTGCTCGCATGACTTCCTTCATTTGAGCCCAAGTGGTGATAGGTGGTTCACCTCTAGCTTCTCGGCGCTCAAGGACTTGTTCCCACCATATGAGCACATAGTCTTGGAACTCAAGTGATGCCATAGAGATCTTCTTCTCTTCCTCATAGTAGTGCAAACGGAAGATTTTGTCGACCTTCAATGACCATGAGAGGTACTCTTCGGGATCATTGCTTCCATTGAACTTGGGCATTGTGAATTTGAGCTTGCCATAGCGTTGCTCTTCATTGTGTTGTTCGCGATGGTGATGATGACGCCGTTGATGTGGAGGATAGTCATCCTCATGTTGCTCTTGGCATGGAGAAAGTCCATGATCAACTTGCTCTTGTTGAACTTGAGGTTGAGGTGGAGCTTGACGATCTTGTGAAGGAGCTTGAGGAACTTGACATTGCCCGCGCGGTTGGTAGTTCCTCTCTTGGATTTCTTCTCGAAGGGCTTCCTCTTGATTGCTTCATTCGCAATTGTGGTTTGCGATGGATTGACTTGATTCTTGAAGGGCACGTTGCGCCTCAAGAGCTTGCGCTTCACGTTGTTGTTGTTGAAGATGTTGGGCCTCGGCGTCTTCTTGCTCTTGGTGTAGACGCGCTTGTTCTTCCTCTTGGCGCCTTAGTGGTTGTCATTCTTGAGCTTGAGCAAAAGCGACTTGGTTTGCGTGAGGACGAGGGACTTGCTCATCGACTTGCTCTTGTGAATGCTTGTCGTGTAGCGGGTTGCGAGATGCATGACGGTCTTGACGCGCGACTCGTCGAAGAGTGTTCGATGACGGTGTACTTGAGCCGGAGAAGGAGTCGTCGGAGTGTCGACTTGAGTGGCTCCGTCTTGAGTATGAAGAAGTTGAAGGATGCCGGTTCACCAACAAAGCTCGGATCTCGTCCATTCTTGCATCATTCTCTTGCTTGTGCGCGTCGAGCTTGTTGTCGAAGTAGTCTCGTGTACGTTCCTCGGAGAGTCGCAAGTCGGTGGCGAGGTTGTTTATGTAGGGCGGAACCCTATGGCGACGATCTTTCACGTTTTGAGTGGATCCTACGGGGAATCATGAAGAATACGCGGAAGCACAAAGGGGAAACACGGGGAGAACGATAGAGAATCACTAAACCGACAAGGAATCAATCACACAAGTGCTAGATCACCGAACACAAAGAGTAACACATGATCCACAATCAACAAAGGTAAGGATACAAAGGAACAGTTCTTCTCCGTGAGGAGGTCTTGATGGTCTTCCCTAAAAAGGGGTCTTGAATCCGCTTGGGGGATCTTCTCCGAAGAGGTCGTGAACTCCGAGGAGAAGTATCCAAGTGGATGAGCAAGGCTCTCACACAAATATGAGCTAATCCAGTGCTAACCCTAGCTAGGAGGTGGGAGAGGCCTATTTATAGTCTTAGTGCAAAAGGGGGTGAAGTGGAGGGGTACATGGGCTTCGGCCTGAAACTGTGCGCAGACAGGTACCGGACGTCCGCTGGGGACCGGTCGTCCGGTGGCTCACGGGGGTCCGGACGTCCGGTGTCGTCGGACGTCCGCTGGATGCGTTCTGTGAAGGGGGCGCCGGTCGTCCGGAATCTTCATACTTCCGTTAATATCCATTCTGTTGGGGGGTGCCGGACGTCCGGTGACTTCGGTCGTCCGCTCGCTGGAGAGTGTGGCCGGTCGTCCGGTCTGGACCGGACGTCCCCTCGCGGGGGCCTGCGTTGGCTGGGATTTGGCAGCTGGGGCTTCAGGCGCCGGACGTCCGGTCCCGACCGGTCGTCCGGTGGCTGGAGTTTTCTCTGGTAGATCTTCTTCTTGACCTTCGCGGTTGGTAGCCTTGCCTCCTTGTCCAATGGATGTAGATGTACCATGGCTTTCCTCCACGTACCTGATCACACAAAGAGTGTCCATATGAGGTAGTAGCCAAGTCTCGTGAGTAGAGAGAGGGAGTTCGGAAATGAGCGAGTTCACCTTATCTTTGATAGCCTTTGCTCTAGCTCTTGTCATGGGTCCAAGTGGTGTGGAGGGAGATGTAGACACGTCCATGGGGATGAGCGAGGGATGCTCCGCATCATCTCACCCCTTGGGAAAGATCCGACCTCGGATCAAAATCTTCATCACCATGGAAAGGCGAGAGGTCTTGGACATTGAAGATGTCACTCACGTTGTACTTGTCTCGTGGGAGGTCAATCTTGTAGGAATTGTCGTTGTAGCATGCTAGCACCTTGAAGGGTCCATCGGCTCGAGGGAGAAGGTTGGACTTGCGTTCGTTGGGGAAGCGGTCCTTGCGGAGGTGTAGCCACACGAGATCACCTATGTCGAAGATCATGGGTTGCTTGTTGATGTTGAGCTTGGTCACTAGTCGGTGTACTTGGCGCTCGATGGTGTGCCTTGTATCCTCATGCATCTTCTTGATGTATCTTGCCCGTGCACCCGCATCAATGTTGGTGTGCTCTTGTAGAGGAAGAGGTAGAATGTCCAATGGTGACAATGGGTTGAAGCCGTAGACGACCTCGAAGGGGGACTTGCCGGTAGTCGAATGTCTTTCACGGTTGTAGGCGTACTCGGCGATGGGTAGACACGCCTCCCACTCCTTGATGTTCTTCTTGATCAACACGCAAAGTAGAGTGGAGAGAGTCCGGTTCGTCACCTCCGTTTGGCCGTCTGTTTGTGGATGTTTTGCGGATGAGAACAAGAGCTTGATTCGGAGCTTGGTGCATAGGGTCTTCCAAAAGTAACTCAAGAACTTGACGTCGCGGTCGGAGACGATTGTCTTTGGTACTCCATGGAGACGCAAGATTTCCCTACAAAAGATATTTGCAACATGTGAAGCATCGTCTATCTTGTTGCAAGGGATGAAATGTGCCATCTTAGAAAATCGGTCCACAACAACAAACACGGAATCCTTTCCATTTTGAGTTCTAGGCAAACCAACTACAAAGTCCATGCTAATGTCTTCCCAAGGTTGATAAGGAATAGGATGAGGCATGTAAAGACCATGAGATTGAGCTTTAGACTTAGCTTTGCAACATGTAGAGCATCGGGTGGTGAAGCGTGAGACGTCTTGAAACATCTTTGGCCGAAAGTAGTTCTTGGAGAGCGTGGCGAATGTCTTATCTCGTCCAAAGTGTCCCATGAGTCCGCCTCCATGAGACTCTGGCAAAAGTAGCAAACGAAGGGAAGACTCAGGAATGCAAAGTTTGTTAGCTTTCATAAGATAAGCATCCTTGATATAATATTGTTCCCAAGAAGTATGCGTCAAACACTTAGCATAAGGAATAGCAAAAGATGGATCATTAGCATACAAGTCTTTGATGTGCTCAAAACCAATAACATTCAACTCAAGTTTAGTGACAAGCGTGCATATGCGTGAAAGCGCATCCGCAACTACATTTTCCTTACCCTTAATGTACTTGATCACATAGGGGAAAGATTCAATAAATTCACTCCATTTGGCATGACGATTGTTCAACTTAGTTTGACCTTTTAAGTACTTAAGCGTTTCATGATCGGTATGGATGACAAACTCATGAGGTCTAAGATAATGTTCCCAAACATGTAGTACACGCACTAAAGCATACAATTCTTTGTCATATATGGGATAGTTAAGTTGAGCACCGGAGAGTTTTTCACTAAAATATGCAATGGGTCGTTTTTATTGCATCAAAACTCCGCCAATTCCGGTACCACTTGCATCACAATGAACCTCAAAAGTTTTGTCAAAATTGGGCAAAGCAAGAATCGGAGCATGAGTAAGCAAGGACTTGAGCTCATCAAAAGTGGTGGATTGCAAAGATCCCCAAACAAAAGGAGTATTCTTCTTACTCAAGGCATGCAAAGGAGCTGCAATTGTGCTAAAATCTTTCACAAAGTGACGGTAAAAACCCGCAAGACCAAGAAAACTTAGCACTTGTTGCAAATTGGTGGGTTGGGGCCAAGTTTTAATTGCTTCAATTTTAGTTTCATCAACATGGACACCCTTGGAAGAGACAACGAAACCCAAGAAAACCACTTTGTCAACACCAAATGTGCACTTTTTCATGTTTGCATAAAGACTTTCTTTGCGAAGTGTTTGTAAAACAGCCCTAACATGATCAAGATGCTCTTTCATGGTTTTGCTAAACAAAAGAATATCATCGAAGTAAACCACAACAAAGACTCCAATATAAGGTCAAATTACATGATGCATGAGACGCACAAAAGTACCGGGAGCCTTCGATAAACCCATAGGCATAACTAACCACTCATATAAGCCAAATTTCGTTTTGAAAGGAGTTTTCCATTCATCACCCTCTTGAATGCGGATTTGATAATAGCCACTTTTAAGATCAATTTTTTGAGAAAAAGTTGGCTCCACTAAGTTCATCAAGCATATCATCTAATTGAGGAATGGGATGCCTATAGCGAACGGTGATAGCATTTATAGGTCTACAATCGAAACGCAAGCGGAAACTTCCATCAGGCTTAGGTACAAGTATAACGGGAACGGCACAGGGGCTTAAGCTTTCACGTACATGACCGTTGTCGATTATTTGTTGTACTTGCCATTGAATCTCCTTTGATTCTTCGGGATTGACACGGTATGGAGCTTTGTTTGGAAGTGGCGCTCCGGGTATGAGGTCGATTCGATGCTCAATGCCTCGTAGAGGAGGTAGACCCAGAGGTAGCTCATCGGGGAAAACATCTTGAAATTCCTGCAAAAGAGATTGAAACCCCAAAGGTAGCTCGTGAATGGTGTTAGTTTTTGGTTCTCCATCCTTGCACACGAGGACAAAGTGTATCACACTCGATGGGTTCTCACACACTTCTCTCATCTCACTTTTTGTGGAGAATAGTATGAGGTTTTTCTCTCTAAGCGAAGAGGCACTCAAGTTTGGCTTGTGGCTCTCACTCACTTTTTGGTGGATCTCTTTTTCACTCTTCTCTCTATGGTGGGTGGCTTGCTTGTCGGCTATCACTTGACTAGGAGACATAGGTCGTAGCACATATTCCTTCCCTTTCATCTTGAAGCTATAGTGATTGGTACACCCGTTGTGGAAGACACCATGGTCGAATTGCCATGGTCGACCAAGAAGGAGGTGGCAAACGGTCATTGGGACCACGTCACACTCCAAAGTGTCCTCATATGCATCGATTTTGAGGGATACTTGGACCGTATGGTCAACTAGTATAGTGCCGGAGTCACTTAGCCATTGAACCTTGTAGGGGTGCGGGTGTTTCTTCTTGACCAATTGAAGCTTGGAGCATAGTTCTTCACTTGCCAAGTTGTGGCAACTACCTCTGTCGATAATGACCTTGACGGACCATCCATTGATGCCGGCATTTGTGTGGAAGACGTGGCATCGTTGGTCTTCTTCTTGTTGATGTTGAAGAGTCAAGACCTTGGAGACAACAAGAGCGGGGCTTGAATCCTGATCACAAAAGACTTGATCATCTTCATCTTCATTTACTCGTCTATGCATGGCCACTTTCTCAATAGCTTCCATTTAATCTTCACTCATTTTGATGTAGGTGCCATCGTCGTTGAGGATCATGGTGCGCTTGTTTGTGCATTCATAGGACTTGTGGCCTCGGTCGCCGCAATTGAAACACTTGAAGGAGCATGTCTTGACGGTCTCATCAGTCGGAGTAGATGAAGTAGCACGCGGCTTGAAGTTGCTTGTAGTAGGAGGAAGACGACTTGAACTTGACGAATGTTTCTTGTAACTTGACTTGCCGTCGTTGCTTGGAGAAGGCTTGATTGATGTCGAAGTTGGAGTAGTTGTTGAAGCTTGGTTACTGGAGAAGCCATAGGTCTTGGATGAGTACTTGGCGTAGTTGAAGTCATCGTGCACTTGACGTTCCGCCTTTTAGCTTGATGCACGAGCTCAATGAGGTTGGAGTAGGGTTGGAAGTCGGCGATCTTCTTGATGGGATGATTGAGTCCATTCAAGAATCGTGCCATTGTTTGCTCATTATCTTCCGTGACATTGGCTCGAATCATGGCTATCTCCATTTCCTTGTAGTATTCTTCAACACTCTTTGTTCCTTGCTTGAGGAGTTGTAGCTTCTTGAAGAGAACACGGTTGTAGTAGGTTGGTACAAAACGTGCTCGCATGACATCCTTCATTTGAGCCCAAGTGGTGATTGGAGGTTCACGTCTTGCTTCTCGGTGCTCAAGGACTTGTTCCCACCATATGAGCACATAGTCTTGGAACTCAAGTGATGCCATAGTGATCTTCTTCTCTTCCTCATAGTTGTGCAAACGAAAGATTTTGTCGACCTTCAATGCCCATGAGAGGTATTCTTCTGGATCACTTCCATTGAACTTGGGCATTGTGAATTTGAGCTTGCCATAGCGTTGCTCTTCATTGTGTTGTTGGCGATGGTGATGATGACGCCCTTGACGTGGAGGGTAATCATCCTCATGTTGCTCTTGGCGTGGAGGAAGTCCATGATCAACATGCTCTTGTTGACCTTGAGGTTGAGGTGGAGCTTGACGAGCTTGTGGAGTAGCTTGAGGGACTTGACGTTGCACGCGCGGTTTATAGTTCCTCTCTTGGATTTCTTCTCGAAGGGCTTCCTATTGATTGCGCCTTTCGCGATTGCGGTTGGCGATAGCTCGACTTGATTCTTGAAGGGCACGTTTCGCCTCAAGAGCTTGTGCTTCTCGCTGTTGTTGTTGAAGATGTTGAGCCTCGGCGTCTTGTTGTTCTTGGTGTAGACGCGCTCGTTCTTCCTCTTGGCGCCGTAGTCATTGTCGTTCTTGAGCTTGAGCAAAAGCGACTTGGTTTGATTGAGGACGAGGGATTTGCTCATCGGCTTGCTCTTGTGAATGCTTGATGTGTAGTGGGTTTCGAGATGCTTGGCGGTCTTGACGCGCGGCTCATCGAAGAATGGTCGATGACGGTCTACTTGAGCCGGAGAAGGATTCGTCGGAGTGTCGACTTGAGTGGCTCCATCTTTAGTATGACGGTGTAGAAGGAGGCCGGTTCACCAACAAGGCGCGGATCTCGTCCATTCTTGCATCGTTCTCTTGCTTGTGCGTGTCGAGCTTGTTGTCGAAGTAGTCTCATGTACGTTTCTCGGAGAGTCGCAAGTCGGTGGCGAGGTTGTCGATGCGGTCGTTCATTGCTTGTTGCTCTTGATGCAACGCTCGTTGTGCACCAAAGAGGTGGCTCTTGTGACGTATGATGACATGTCGTCGTCTTGCTCGATGAAGAGTGGGTTGGTAGAAGTACTTGGCCTATCCATCATTCCAAGCAAAACGTGAGTGGTAGAAGGAGAAGAACTAATACCAATGTACCTTTGACCGATGTTGATGATGAATCAAGTTCACTCAATTGCGGACAATGAAATAGCACTATTGGTACCAATTCTTGTCGGTTCTCACACCTACACAAGTAAAAGCTTATGGTGGAGCTTGGTTAGGATGGTGGCATAAAATTTGATGCAATAGTAAGTGAGCTTCAGTAATGTTGGAAATGATTCACAAATTTGCAAATGCAACAAGTAGACCAAGCAAGTAGGGGTACACGGAAACACACACGCAAATAGATAAATGGGATTGTGCAAACCAAAAGTGAGCCAGAATGTGGAATCCACGAAAATGCTCTTGTTGCACAATACTAGAGAGACGCTAGCACGATTGCACACAATAGGCGGATACGGAACTTGTGCACAACCTACTAGGCAAAAATGCAATGATCTCCATCCCAAGTATGCTATATATATGGTATTTCGGTGGTATGATCCAAGATGATCTTATATGACAATCTTAATGTTGTATGATGCTATGGTTCTTGCTCATAAGCTCTTTGCTTATCTTTCCTCTTTGCTTAAAAGCTTGGGTGGCTCTTTCACTTTTGAGCTCTTTTCTCATGCAAAACTTCACGAACCAAGATAGCAATTGTGTACGCGATGACAACTTTGTGACACACAAGTTGATGCCAAGATATGCACCACGATAGTATGGTATGTATGCTATGGAGTATGATCACTAATGTGCACAAGTCACGTTGCCGGCAATACCCAATGGCTAGTCTCGATGGATAAGCTACGCAAAAGTAAGGCGATGTGGGGTATTAATGCAATTGCAATGTATGTCAAAGATGTCGTCGAAGTTACCGTCCTTGGGGATGATGAGACCCTTGCGAAGATGAGCCGTGGTGATGATGACATCCAATCGTACATAAATATCCGAAACACAATAGGAAGCGGGAGCCACAACTCAAAATCTCAAGGACCAAAATGTGTCAAAATCATCATCGGAGGTATAGGGGAGGATGGTGGTGTATGTGGGTTTGGAAGATGTGGTGGAAGGTGGCGTTGTGGTGGTGGCCGAACTGAAAATTTCAGTTTCGTCAGAGTTTCACGGACGTCCGGTTTTTACGGCCGTCCGGTTGTCGGACGTCCGGTAGTGTCCGGTCGTCTGGTGCCTGGGCGAAATTCGGGCACGGGATGAACTGCGAGATTTCGGGGTGGGTGGAGATGGTGAGGTCGAATCGAGCGGTTTGGTGGATGGAAAAGGGTGGGGAGGGTGGGGAAAGCTAGATCCACACGTAGCAACTCAAATCCATGAACCAAATCCAACAAAATCTCAACTCACCAACTAATCACAAAAAAATTTGGGGCTATTTTTGGTGGGGAATTTTCAGATTTAGGACGAAAACAACAAAATAAAGCTAGAAAAAGAGGGGTAGGGGCTCCAAAAACGTGATCAACGTGGCTCATGATACCAAGATGATGTAGGGCGGAACCCTATGGCGACGATCTTTTCTTATGCAAAACTTCACAAATCAAGATAGCAATTGTGTATGCGATGACAACTTTGTGACACACAAGTTGATGCCAAGGTATGCACCACTATGGTATGGTATGTATGCTATGTAGTATGATCACTAATGTGCACAAGTCACGTTGCCGACAATACTCAATGTCTAGTCTTGATGGGTAAGCTATGCAAAAGTAAGGCCATGTGGGTATCAATGCAATTGCAAGGTATGACAAAGATGTCGTCGATGTTACCGTACTTGGCGAATGATGAGACCCTTGCGAAGATGAGCACGGTGATGATGGTGTCGAACCGTACCTATATAGACGAAACACAATAGGACACGGGATCCACAACTCAAAATCTCAAAGATCAAAACGTGTCAAAATCGTCATTGGAGGTATTGGGGATGATGGAGTATATGGGTTTGGAAGATGTGGTGGAAGGTGGGGCTATGGTGCTGGCCGAACTGAATTTTTTTAGTTTCGTCAGAGTTTCACGGACGTCCGGGCGTCACGGTCGTCCGATCGTCGGACGTCCGGGGTCCGGTCGTCCGGTTCCTGGGCGAAATTCGGGCACGAGATGAACTACGCGATTTCGGGGAGGAAGAAGATGGTGAGGTCGAAATTGAGCGGATTTGTGGATGGAAAAGGGTGGAGAGGGTCGGTAAGGGAGTCCTGGATTAGGGGGTGTCCGGATGGCCAGACTATGAATTTTGGCCGGACTCCTAGACTATGATGATACAAGATTGAAGACTTCGTCCCGTGTCCGGTTGGAACTTTCCTTTGCGTCGAAGGCAAGCTTGGCAATACGGATATGTAGATCTCCTACCATTGTAACCGACTCTGTGTAACCCTAACCTTCTTTGGTGCCTATATAAACCATAGGACAAACAACAATCATAACATAGGCTAGCTTCTAGGGTTTAGCCTCTCTGATCTCAAGGTAGATCTACTCTTGTACTACCCATATCATCAATATTAATCAAGCAGGAGTAGGGTTTTACCTCCATCGAGAGGGCCCGAACCTGGGTAAAAACATCGTGTCCCTTGTCTCCTGTTACCATCCGCCTAGACGCACAGTTCGGGACCCCCTACCCGAGATCCGCCAGTTTTGACACCGACATTGGCGCTTTCATTGAGAGTTCCTCTGTGTCGTCATCTTTAGGACCGATGGCTCCTCCGATCATCAACAACGATGCGGTCCAGGGTGAGACCTTTCTCCCCGGACAGATCTTCGTATTCGGCGGCTTTGCACTGCGGGCCAATTCGCTTGGCCATCTGGAGTAGATTGAAAGCTACGCCCCTGGCCATCAGGTCAGATTTGGAAGTTTGAACTATACGGCTGACGTCCGTGGAGACTTGATCTTCGACGGATTCGAGCCACAACCAAGCGCGCGGCACTATCATGATGGGCATGATCTAGCTCTGCCGCCAGACAGTGCCCTGGAGGTTGCACAAGTGTCCGCTCTGACCCTTAGCTCGGAGCCGACTGCGCCGATCGAGGACGGGTGCTTGGACACCACCTTGGGGGCTGCGATCTTTACGGCGATTGAGCCGTACACCAACCCTGTCCTTTGCGAAGCTCATGACTCCAAGGCGGCGGAGTCCTCTCTGGACTCCGAACCTTCCGCGCCCCTGCCAATCGAATCCGATTGGGCGCCGATCATGGAGTTCACAGTCGCGGACATCTTTCGGCACTCGCCCTTTGGCGAGATTCTGAATTCACTAAAGTCTCTCTCTTTATCAGGAGAGCCCTGGCCGGACTATGGTCAGGAAGGTTGGGATGCGGACGACAAAGAAATTTAAAGCCCACCCACCACCCACTTCGTAGCCACTGTCGATGATTTAACCGACATGCTCGACTTCGACTCCGAAGACATCGACGGTATGGACGACGATGCAGGAGACGACCAAGAACCAGTGCCTACAGGGCACTAGAAGGCCACCTTGTCATACGACATTTACATTGTGGACATCCCAAAAGATGGGAATGGCGATGGACCAACGGAGGATGACCCCTCCAAGAAACAGCCTAAGCGCCGTCGTCAGCGGTGCCGCTCTAAATCCCGCCATAGCAAAAAGGTGATTCCGGCACGGGAGACAATGACACCCCGGACAGTGCTGAATACAACCCCCTCCAGCAAGATTCAGTGCAGGAGGATGGAGAAGCCAGCCCTCATGAGAGAGTGGCAGGCAGAGAGGTAGAGGATGATAATTACATGCCTCCCTCCGAAGAAGAGGCAAGCCTCGACAACGACGAATTTGTCATGCCTGAGGATCCCGTCGAACAGGAGTGTTTCAAACGCAGGCTTATGGCCACGGCAAGCAGCCTCAAGAAAAAGCAGCAACAGCTTAGAGCTGACCAAGACTTGCTAGCCGACAGATGGACTGAAGTCCTTGCGGCCGAAGAGTATGAACTCGAACGCCCCACCAAGAGCTACCCAAAACGCAGGCTGCTACCCCGATTAGAGGAGGAAGCACCTAAACCTACATCACCAGCACATGATACGGCCGACCGGCCACCTCGTGGCCACGACAGAGAGGCCTCTCGACCCTCCACTCAAGCCGCACCCCGGCGCCGCTCAAAAAATACCAAGGCGCGGGGAAATGCGCCAGACCTGCGGGATATATTGGAAGACAAGGCAAGGCAAACAAGATCGATCTATAGATCGCGTGGGCGCCCCATGATACGTGATGATAACCGTCACGCCGGATATGGCAATTCCACCCAGGCTGAACACGGTAGACAAAGCTCATTTGAGCTGTGTCGTGATATAGCCCAATAAAGAGGCGCCGCACACGCACTATGCTTCACAGACGAAATGATGGGTCATCAAATCCCTGAGGGTTTCAAACCCATAAACATTGAATCATATGATGGCACAACAGATCCTGCGGTCTGAATCGAGGACTATCTCCTTCATATCCACATGGCCCGCCGTGATGATCTACACGCTATCAAATACCTCCCACTCAAGCTTA
Source organism: Triticum timopheevii (assembly GCA_963921465.1). Lineage (NCBI taxonomy): Eukaryota > Viridiplantae > Streptophyta > Magnoliopsida > Poales > Poaceae > Triticum > Triticum timopheevii. Next base: position 250,682,307 of record OY997272.1, read on the forward strand.
AAGGACCAGCTCAACATTGTCTTAACAGCTTCCCAGCAGAGTCAATTGGTTGTTGGGAAGACCTGGAAGCCGCATTCCTCGACAATTTCCAGGGTACTTATGTGCGACCACCAGACGCCGATGACCTAAGCCACATAATTCAGCAGCCAGAGGAATCGGCCAGACAATTCTGGACACAGTTCCTAACCAAGAAAAATCAAATTGTTGACTGTCCGGATGCAGAGGCCCTTCCAGCCTTCAAACATAACATCCGCGACGAGTGGCTTGCCCGGCACATAGGACAGGAAAAGCCGAAATCCATAGCAGCCCTCACAACACTCATGACCGCTTTTGCGCGGGAGAGGACAGCTGGCTAGCTCGTGGTAACAACATGACCAAGAGCCCTGGTAATTCGGATACCAAGGACAGCAACGGCAGGTCACGTCGCAACAAGCTCAAGCGCCGCATTAAATGCGATAATGCTGAAGATACGGCAGTCAATGCCGGATTCAGAGGCCCTAAACCCGGTCAGCGGAAAAAGCCATTCAAAAGAAATACTCCGGGCCCGTCCAATTTGGACCGAATACTCGATCGCTCGTGCCAGATACACGACACCCCCGAAAAACCAGCCAACCACACCAACAGGCATTGTTGGGTGTTCAAGCAGGTAGGCAAGTTAAATACCGAAAACAATGACAAGGGGCTGCATAGCGACGACAAGGAGGAGCCCCGGCCACCGAACAATAGAGGACAGAAGGGCTTCCCCCTACAAGTGCGGACGGTGAACATGATATACGCAACCCACATACCCAAAAGGGAGCGGAAGCATGCACTAAGGGACGTATATCCGATGGAGCCAGTCGCCCCAAAGTTCAATCCGTGGTACTCATGCCCGATCACTTTTGATCGAAGGGACCACCCCACTAGCATCGGCCATGGCGGATTCGCCGCATTGGTTCTACACCCAATCGTTGATGGATTTCACCTCACTAGAGTCCTGATGGACGGCGGCAGCAGCCTGAACCTGCTTTATCAGGATACAGTGCGCAAAATGGGCATAGACCCCTCAAGGATTAAACCCAGAAAGACGACCTTTAAAGGCATCATACCAGGTGTAGAGGCCAACTGTACAGGCTCAGTTACACTTGAAGTGGTCTTCAAATCCCCGGATAACTTCGGAAGCGAGGAGTTAATCTTCGACATAGTCCCGTTCCGCAGCGGCTATCACGCACTGCTCGGACAAACCGCATTTGCAAAGTTCAATGCGGTGCCGCACTACGCATACCTCAAGCTCAAGATGCCAAGCCCTCGAGGAGTCATTACGGTCAACGGAAACACCAAACGCTCTCTCCGAACGGAGGAGCATATGGTGGCCCTCACAGCGGAAGTACAAAGCAGCCTCTCAAGGCAATTCTCGAGACCGGCTATTAAACGTCTGGACACCGTCAAGCGCGCCCGGAGTAACCTACAACAAGACCGCCTAGCACGTTTCGAGCACGTGTAGAAACGCGGCCCCAACCCCAGCCCTCGCGAAATTGCGAAACCAGCACTACGCGTACATAATTACGCTCTGGAAATACCATGGGCATAGGGGGAGGGGCGCGACCACGGCAGGCCCAGAATGCGGCTCAACCGCACCAGGGGCTGCATATTGTGTCATTCTTTTTTTTCCTTCTTTTCAGGACTCCGTTCTCAAGAAGCCCTGTCCGGCAGTAGAATCGCCGAACACACGATGAAAGAGCTAGGGGAGCGGAAAGCTATGTCGAGTGTCCAGGTGGTCTCTATAATGAGCAGTATACTTGTTTCACATATCACCCCGCAGCTCGCTCCTGGAGGGGGACATGTCAAATAGTCCTGTCCCTTGCTTATCGCACTATTTGTATCGTTCTGCTTTTACCGCAGCCTTTTTGAATAAACAATGCATAGCTTTTGTCTATTATTGCATTCCTTTTCCTATCCATATATGTTCATTTATGACATGTTGCACCCGTACACTTTGGTACGGCCAAATACACCAGGGGCTTAAGTACCCCAAAATATGGTGTGATAAATCCGAACACTTCCACAAGTGCGGCACCCCGAACTTATAGCATTATATGCATCGGCTCCGAAGCATGTCTTGGGTCAATAGTTGGGTTTGCCCGGCTCCCATGTTTTGGTACCTTATGTTCCGTTATATCGGCTAAGGTAGCGCTGGGAGAACCACTGCGATTGTGCCCCGGTTGAGCTGGGTTAAGCACCTCAATGGAGAAAGCTAAAACTGACCGTCATGATTGGGCGAGAGCCGGTTGCTGTTCGAGAGGTTTTCGAGTCCCTAAAGACTTATGCCGCTTAGAGCGAGGAGTCGGCTTTGTCCAGCACAGGCGTGGATAGTGCCCCGAATTTGGTCTTCCGAATACTAGGGGCTTCACCAAAATTTAAAATTATAGAATTCTATGGCTAAGTGAGAGTGTTCAAGCATTATAGTCCGGTTTCCTTGTTCATTGCGTTGAGCGCCTCCCTCGAAGGACCCAAGAATGGGAAAAAGAGCGCTCAAGTTTATCCCGAACACCCCAGCACTCGTGGCATGGGGCAAGAAGCCGACGACTCGCCATCTCTCAAATTTAATAAACGACCGCACAGAAGGTAATATTTTAAATTCACAAGCGTTGCCTAGCGCATATGAACAAGTTTTCAGCATACAGGATAACAAATGCGAGTTTACTCAAAAATTACATCTTTGGAGCATTCACCCGCTATAAGGCGGGCACCCTTCAGGACGCCCTCATAATACGTCTTGGGCTTGCGATACTCCCTGCCCGGCGGTGGTCTATCCGTCACAAGATTCTCAGCGTCCATCTTGCCCCAGTGCACTTTAGCACGGGCAAGGGCCCTACGGGCACCTTCGATGCAGACGGAGCGCTTGACGACTTCAATCCATGGACAGGCATCCACCAGCCGCCTCACCAGCCCGAAGTAGCTCCCAGGCATGGCTTCCTTAGGCCACAGCCGAACTATGAGGCCCTTCATGGCCTGTTCGGCCACCTTATGGAGCTCGACCAGCTGCTTCAGCTGGTCGCTCAAGGGCACCGGGAGTCCGGCCTCAGCATACTGAGACCAGAACACCTTCTCCGTCGAGCTCCCCTCCTCGGCTCAGTAGAACACGGTAGCATCAGACACACTGCGGGGCAGATTTGCTAATGCTCCTGGAGAGCTCCGGATTCGGGTTAGTAACAAGTAATTCACTTTCACGTGACTGCTTTGCATAAAGAATGCCTTACCCGCTGCTATCTTCTTCATAGTTTCAATTTTCTGGAGGGCTTTTTGTGCTTCGGCCTTAGCGGCTTTGGTGCTCTCAAGGGCCAAGGCGAGCTCGGACTCTCGAGTCTTTGAGTCATGCTCCAAACTCTCGTGTTTTTCCACGAGAGCATGGACCTCTTGCCGCACCTCCGCCACCCGCGCCTCCTGCTTCTCTCGCTCGGTGCGCTCCGCGGCCGCATTGCTTTCAGCCTTGGACACCGCTTCCTTCAGGGTCGCCACCTCGTTCGTGGCCCCTGCAATACTCACGTTATTCCTGTCATTTTTTGCAACCACATATTTTATATACTTCCATAAGGTATTACTTACCTTCCTTGTCCTCGAGTTGCTTTTTGGCAAGGCCGAGCTCGTTCTCGGACCGCTCGAGGCTCTGCTTCAATGCATTGACCTCCACAGTCAGTGCGGCACTAGTCAGCAGTGCAGCCTGCATTCCCCATATTGACATACTTATGTTAGACTCCTGCGTACTTATTTTTAGATCCTCAGTTCGGCTTTTCTTTCCGAACACCAAACTAAGCATCAGGGGCTACTGTCTATGCGGTAATATTTTTACATATCTAAATACATACCTCAAAGCCTGTTAGAAGGCTGGCACAGGCTTCAGTCAGCCCGCTCTTGGTGGACTGAACTTTCTGGATCACCACACTCATAACAGTGCGGTGCTCCTCATCGATGGAGGCGCCGTTAAGCGCCTCCAGCAAATTATCCGGTGCCTCTGGTTGGACGGAGGTCACCGGTGTCACAGTGTCGCCCTTCTTACAAAGGGGCCGCCTGCCGGACTCCGGAACCACTGAAGGTTCCGGTGCGGAGTCCGGCCCAGGGCCGGACTTAGAGCCCTTTGGGGTTTTATCCCCCTTGTGCCTGGACTCCGGGAGGTTGCCTTGCGGTGCCTCCTGGACCTCCTCCTCCTGGCTGGGCCCCTTTTGGGACCCCACCTCAGCGTCATCCGCAGCGTGAGGAGAGGAGGCAGCCGGAAGTGAGGTGCTATTCACGTCCGACGAATCCAGGGAGCCGCTCGTTGAAGCGTCGAGCCCGTCCTTGGGCGGGCTGCAGGGTTATATTCGGCGTTAGGAGATTCTGTGCGACAAATGAAACGCCATGAGTAATTCTGGTACCCGGACACTTACGATTTCGCCAGGGGCTTAGCCCTCGGTGGCACTCCTCTTCGCCGTCGTTGGCGTTGGTGGAGTAGTCCGGAGGAAGGGTCCTTCCCTTCTTGGACCCTCCGGCCTCCCCAGTTGGGGCGGCCTTCCTTTTCTTCTCTCCCCCAGCTGGGGGAGTGGCCTCTTTTTCCTCCTCCTCGTCTTCATGGGAGGAGTCCGCCTCGGAGTCATCGGACGATGAGTGCGACAACACCTGGCGCCGGGAACTCCTTCGAGTTCCCGTGGCCTTCTTCTTGGCCTTCTTCTCTGGCACAACGTGAGGTGCCGGAACCAGCAGCCCCGCTAAACGGGCGTCCGCTGGGTCCTCTGCCAAGGGAGCCGGACAGTTAACCTGCCCGGACGTCTTTTGCCAGTCCTATGAAAGGTAAGGGAGTTTAGATCCAGCATAGAGTCAAACTATGAAAAACAAGTGTCCTGTAAAGGGTAAAATAGCTTACCTCGCTGGCTTGACGCTGCGAGCTGAATCCGCGATCTTCAGTAGCGGAAGCGGGAGCCTCGGCGCCCTTGAACAGCACCTTCCAGGCATCTTCGTACGTAGTGTCGAAGAGCCTGCTCAAGGTTTGGTGTTGTGCCAGATCAAACTCCCACAAGTTGAAGGCCCGTTGTTGGCACGGGATGATCCGGCGGATGAGCATGACCTGGACTACGTTGACAAGCTTGAGCTTCTTGTTCACCAGGTTTAGGACGTAGGTTTGGAGTCCGGTCAGCTCTTCCGAATTACCCCATGTCAGGCCCGTCTCTTTCCAAGAGGTGAGCCGTGTGGGGAAGCAAGATCGAAATTCGGGGGCCACTGCCCATTTAGGGTCACGCGGCTCGGTGATGTAGAACCACCCCGATTGCCACCCCTTTATGGTCTCCACGGAGGAGCCCTCGAGCCATAGGACGTTGGCCATCTTGCCCGCCATGGCACCTCCGCACTCCGCCTGGCGACCGCCCACTACCTTCAGCTTGACATTGAAGGTCTTCAGCCATAAGCCGAAGTGGGGCTGGATGCAGAGGAAGGCCTCGCACACGACGATGAACACCGAGATGTTGAGGATGAAATTTGGGGCCAGATCGTGGAAATCCAGGCCGTAGTAGAACATGAGCCCCCGGACAAATGGGTGAAGTGGAAAACCTAGTCCGCGGAGGAAGTGGGTGAGGAACACCACCCTCTCATGGGGCCTGGGGGTGGGGATGAGCTGCCCCTTGTTGGGGAGCCAATGCGCGATGTCGTTGGACAAGTATCCGGCCTTCCGCAGCTTTTTTATGTGCCCCTCCGTGACGGAGGAGGCCGTCCACTTGCCTCCCACTCCGAACATGGCTGGAGAAGGTTGAGGTGGGATGTGCGGACTTGGGCGCTAGAGCTCGAGTGCGCGGAAATGGATGAGCAAAGGAGGAAGAAGGCGTAGGTAAAAGGTGGATCCTTATCCCCTTATATGGACAGATGAAGCTTTGCGTCCCCACCAGCCTGGTAAAACTCGCTTATCTCCCAAGCGCCGTAATCAATGGCGCGGTTGGATTACCCACGCCCGTATTGATGAGAATCCCGGAATAAGTGGACACGACCTCTGCTTTGACAAGACGTTCCAAGGAAACCGCCTCGCTAAACGCGCTGGGGTGGTACAGTAAAAACAATTCGAATAAAGGCTTGGCCATGGTGTGATGTCACGCCATGGAGTACGTCAGCAGATTGAATTTGTGTAAATATTATTCTCTCTACGGTGATATGTGGAACTTATTTTGCAGAGCCGGACACTATCGTTGTGTTCAAAATCTTCTATGAAGTATTCGGAGGAGGAACCCGCCTTGCAATGCCGAAGACAATATGCACGCCGGACTCGTCGTCATTGAAACCTGGTTCAGGGGCTACTGAGGGAGTCCTGGATTAGGGGGTGTCCAGATGGCCGGACTATGACCTTTGGCCGGACTCCTGGACTATGAAGATACAAGATTGAAGACTTCGTCCCATGTCCGGATGGGACTTTCCTTGGCGTGGAAGTCAAGCTTGGCGATACGGATATGTAGATCTCCTACCATTGTAACCGACTCTGTGTAACCCTAACCCTCTTCGGTGCCTATATAAACCTGAAGGTTTTAGTCCATAGGACAAACAACAATCATACCATAGGCTAGCTTCTAGTGTTTAGCCTCTCTGATCTCGTGGTAGATCTACTCTTGTACTACCCATATCATCAATAATAATCAAGCAGGAGTAGGGTTTTACCTCCATCGAGAGGCCCGAACCTGGGTAAAAACATCGTGTCCCTTGTCTCCTGTTACCATCCGCCTAGACGCACAGTTCGGGACCCCCTACCCGAGATCCGCCAGTTTTGACACTGACAGTGGGGAAAGCTAGATCCACACGTAGCAACTCAAATCCATGGACCAAATCCAACAAAATTTCAACTCACCAGCTAATTTTGGTGGGGAATTTTCGGATTTAGGATTAAAACAAGAAAATCAAGCTAGAAAACACGGGGTAGGGGCTCAAAAAACGTGATCAACGTGGCTCATGATACCAACATGATGTAGGGCGGAACCCTATGGGGCCGATCGTTCACGTTTGGAGTGGATCCTATGGGAAAACACGGGGAGGAACGAGAGAAATACTCAACCGACAAGTAATTGATCACACAAGGGCTAGATCACCGAAAGCATAAGGTAACACATGATTCAAAGTCAACAAAGGGAAGATACAACAGTAACCGTTCTTCTCCGTGAGGAGGTCTTGATTGTCTTCTCCGGATGGAGGCCTTGAATCCGAATGGATCTTCTCCTAAGAGGCACGGTCCCTCACGTGGAGTAGATCCTGTACGGATGAGCAATGCTCTATCTCAAACGAGCTATCACAATGCTAACCCTAGCTAGGAGGTGGGGGAGGCCTATTTACAGTCGTAGTGCAAATGAGGGTCAAAGTGAAGGGGTACAAGGGCTTCGGCCCGCGGCTGCGGTCCCTCCGGTGTCGGACGTCCGGAAGACGTCGGTCGTTTGGACCTTCGGGACGGTCCGGACGTTCGGAGATGTCGGACTTCCGTAATTTCGGCTCGGGTGCTGGTCGTCCAGTCGTCCGGTGGCTTTGATTTTCCGTTAATATCCTCTCGAGTGCCCAGCTGCCGGATGTCCGAGGGCGTCGGTCGTCCGTGGGTCTGGGAGTCGTCAGACGTCCGGGCTGGGCCGGTCGTCCGTGGCATGTAGCTCTGTCCTGCCTTCCTTCTATTGGCTGTAGCATCTCCCAAGGGTCAGACGTCCGGGCCCGGCCAGTCGTTCGGTGCGTGTAGCTTCCCAAATGGCCCTTCTTCTTGATGTCCATGCTTGGTGTCCTTGCCACCTTGGCCATTGGTTGTAGCTGTCCCGTGGCTCTCCTCCAAGTACCTGATCACACACAGAGTGTCCCTATGAGGTAGTAGCCATGTCTCGTGAGTAGAGAGAGTGATGCGGAGCATCCTACGGACATCACCATGTCAAGAGTTCGTTTGGCAAGTGACACGTGCGACCTCTACTTCTCATACATAAAGGTGAATCTTCTCCTTTACACATGTTCACTTGACCCCTTCGAGGATGGTATACTACTTGACACTCCTCTCGTATGCATACATAGGTATTGTCGGAACACCATGGACGAGGAGGAGTGTGAGCGCAAGTGTACAACTACACCACCTGCGAGAGAACCATGGAAGAAAGGAAGAAGAGAAATCTGCCTAGCCCAGAAGGACCGGAACAACCGCCGAACTACCGCCTGGGCGGAACAACCGGCCGTCTACCGCCCAACAACCAGCCCACCTTCTGTGATCGAGCGGTGCAAGGCCGGTGCTGCACCGGTTGTACCGGTTTCTGCCAATAGACCGGTACAACCGCCCCGATGACCGGAACAACCACTACCCCTTTGGCATACACCTCCAGAACTAGCGTCTGGACTCCCAGCGGTACTACCGCCCCCACTTGACCGGTACTACTGCCCGGCATAAGCTCCCAGCGGTACTACCGGCCACATGACCGGTACTACCGGCTTGCCTGCGCGCAGTGAAGGGGGTTTTCACCCCATGTATCCTCTCCCACTTACCCCTTCGTGGCTTAGACTTTAAATAGACCACCTCCACCTTTCTAGGGGAAGCAAATATGATAGCTCATTCTTAGGTGAGCTTTGCTCCTACCTCTACCTTAGAGGCATGGCTCTATACACTGGAGTACTATTGATGTGTCCTGTCAACTCACAGAACGAGGAGAAGATTTCTTAGTACGCCATCTCCCCCGCCAACGGGCACTGTGGCTCGCAGGATGAGGTGAAGCTTGCTTACTAGTACGCCTTATGCCCGCTCCCTCGCCCAAGCGCACGGTGGATCACAGGACGAGGAGAAAATTTTACTACTCCGTCCATTTACTCCTCATCCCTACCTTGTTTAGAGAGATTATCATATTGTTTGGAATATATGTCCTTTAATAGATTCAATATGAAGTACTAGTACAGACTCCAAACATTGATGTATATAGATGTATTTTAGAGTGTAGATTCACTCATTTTGCTCTGTATGTAGTCCATATTTGAAATGGACGTAATTGTATGAACTCTCCCTCGCCTCTCGACCCTCGCCCACGTGGTGGACGTGCGGCAATTCATTCGGTCTCATATAGCCAGAACGATATATACTACAGTACCATTATTGATCGACTTCCCGAAGAGGCGAAGAGCCAATCGCAATGTTAATATTTTGGAGATGCCAAGCACAAGGTTTATAGGAGAACAAGTAGTAGGTGCTGCGTCATTTATAAATAAAGTTTTTTTCTTCAGTGGCACGTACGCAATATAAATAGGTTCATATGGAGAGAAAAGGAAACCGCTCCACTATATACATAGGCAAGACGAGCCTACACGATTGCTTGCTGCATTTTCTCTTTTCACACTCTCTCTCACAAAACGACTGTGGCCACAGCTCTAACATCCCGGTAGATCACGTCCGTCGGGGGAAGGGCTGGATGCTTAGTGTAGATGCGGTCGCCATCGCCGACAACAAAAACCCACTGTCGGAATGTCCCGATCAGGGGTCCCTGCTGTTCTCTCTCACAAAGCCAGTGAGGTTGCATTCGTCCCTTGCTCACTGCCGCGACGTGGGCAGTTGCCGACTCCCTCCTCTATGTTGAGCTACGTCCCGACATTCCTCAGGTACAACTCCCTTTACAGCCGGCTTGCACCACTGCTACAGCTTCCCACATCACTCCATGTGGATATTTCTCTACTTCTTTGCCCCGCACATACCTCTATTGGCTTCTACATACTGTATTTGTGATGAGTTTATGTCTCATCAACTAGTCCCAGTAATCTTAATCTAATCACGCTTCTTCAATTTCTTTGCCACAGGGATGCCCATCTCGATTTTGCTGAAATTGCACAAAATGATCCGATGGTCAAAGGGTTGCAAACTTCATCTCTTCGGAAGCTCCAACGTTGCCAGGAAATTAAAGCCTAGTTAGGGTTTACGGTTCAAGGGCTAGGGACTGCATGGATCGTTTTTTTCTTTAGTTGTATCTGTTCCAAAATAAGTGTCAACTTTAGTAGTAGTACAACTTTGTACTAAAGTTTGCATAAAGTTGAGACACTTATTTTGGAACAGAGGGAGTACATATTGGCTATGATCTGTCAATCATTGAGATGCAATAGCATGCATGTTAGTCTCCTTTGTATTTGATGAAATGTTGCAACGGGCAACCTTGGGCGGAAGATACATGAAACAGAAGCTGTAAGCTTCATAGCATTGTACAAATTTATCTTGCTGATAAATTAAATTACGTACTATACTAGTACTATGTAAAGAGTTAGGTGCCGCACGGTGTCCAGAAAATATGGTGATAGTGTGAGGTGGGCCATGTAATCACTGAGCCTGCGTGTTTTCACTTCTCTCGCACTCCTCTGCTGTAAGAATGGAGAAAATTCTAATCTAGTAGTACCTCCTTTCGCTGAAAGCGTGGGACATCCAACAGTCCTACCACCTCAGTAATGATGACCAATGAGCCGTCAAATCACATAGACCCAGAAGTAAGTTGGACGGACGAATCAACCATCACTCTTGAATCCGCTTCTCCCTTCAATGCAGGCGCCAGTGAGAGGTCGTGTCCGCTCTGCCCGGGCACGAATGCGACAATGATTCTTTGGAGCGGCGCTGACCATTTCGGGCGGGAAGTGCGCGCAGGGGATGGAGGGGCTTTGGTTGGGCCAGGATGGTCAGGAGCGGGCGTGGCAGCTGTCCTCCTGTCCCTACCGGACGCCCAGAAACGAGAGGATGCACCGACTCTCACGGCTAAATCGTAGACTACACACCATCTCACTGTAGGAATAGGTCGATGTGTCGCTCTCTCTAACACACACTTGTTGTTAAACACACACACACACACACACACACACACACACGCACGCACACGCACACACAGGTTCATAGAATAGGAATATCGTGTGAGTGTGAAGCCACAGGAAGTGAGATACAAATGGAGTACATACAAGAAGAGAAGAGGTGACGAATATTCCATCAAACCTGGACTAAGGAGTAGTACTTCCTCCGTCTACGTGTTAAGTCATCTTACGAAAATCAGATATTCCCAAAATGTTTAGGTGTCGTCCATTAACTTCGCAACTCAATCCCGTCCTGGCCTCGTTGCTAGAGAGCGTTGTTACTTAGGGAGCGTATGGATCCTTAGCAAGAACAGCTTATAGCCTAGCCTGGCAAGGTTAGGCATTTGGAATTGTTAAAATAAGTTAGCTTTTGTGGACCAGCTAGTTTGGGTGGGCTAGAAAAACCTTGCTAGCTCAGGAGATCCAGATCGGCTCGCTTCAAATGGCAAACTTCATGTACTAACTCCGTCCTTGTTTATTGGTCCCCATTATATTTCGTGTCAAATTTTGACCATAAATTGAACTAACAAAGTGTTCATGCATGTCATAAAAAATTATATCATTGAAAACTATGTTCAAATACGGATCCTACGATATAATTTTTGTTGACATGCATTAACATTTTGTTAGTTAAATCTTTGGTCAAATTTTGGCACAAACTACAAAGGGGACCTATAAACCAGGACGAAGGTAGTAGTAACATAGACTAGTAACATATGCATGCTACAAGTCCATGTTACTCACCACTATGACCAGCCTAAGCAATGTAACCAAATGCTCCTTACTCTGCCTTGTTATCTCCCCCGGAAACCCAATGCATGGAGCACAACTATGCATTGATCAGTCAAGAAATCAAAGTCGGCTTGCATGCGAGTTAATACGTGGCCCTGCATGGTAGCTAAAATGGCATCTCTTAGTTGTTAGGATTAATCGTTACGTTTAGAGACAGAAATCAAGGCTTTGATTGGAGGAAGGACCGGTCAAGTTTCTCCTGCTCCTCCAATCTGCTTGCACCATGGTCCCGCTGCACCTTCTAACGTGACTTATTACACCTAGACGGACGGAGTAGTATGAGATACGGTGGCACATTGACTTAGGTCGAATACAAGTTCCCAAAATTGTGTGCATGTTATAATAAGGATTCACTTAAAATAGTACATTAGCGAATAGAGGGATCAATTGGAAAGTGTTCATGAGCAGTAGCGAGATGTGTGAGGTAAGATACACCGCCGGCGCTTTTAATTTTTCTTATTAATTTGTTTGTTTCACCCTCTGACTGGTGGAACCCAACGTACTACGTGGAGAGAGGTAAGGTGACTACGGCTGCATTATTTCTCTACTACCAACAATGCTTTAAATCCCAAAAGACCTTAGACTAGTCACAATGGATAGTAACTTAGACTAGTGACATGCATATGTTTCTAGTCTATGTTACTACCTCTATAGTGGGGAGTAACATTTTGTGGTATCATGCAATACGTCATTTATTACATTGTAGACTCATTTTCTCTTGGTATGTCTGATGTTACAGTAACTAGATATGTTACCGCATGCCTCTCTTTCCTCATTAATTACACGCCACATCATCTATTTTTCCTAAAGATGTGTGATGTTAACACCTATGTTACTCCCACTGTGGATAGTCCTACCAACAAAGCCACATGACATGATTATGATTTAAATCCCAATGACTCCCACGCAAAAAAAAACACGGCATGCTTGTCACACGAATGCAGGAATGTATAAAAGGTTATTTTCCTCTCGTTGAACATAACGGGAGGGTGGTGTAGCTGGTTAGGCTGTTCGCTCATCAAACTTGATGTCTCGGGTTCGATAACTACACTTGAGCATAATTTTGTTTCTGGACTTCTTTCTTCCACCCAATGACAGGTAGGCCTCGCATGACAGAGAGAGAAAGTGATCTGGGGCGGTGCCAGGAGGATTCTTTGACTGGTCAAAATGGATGGATACGGAGCTATACGATCTCGTAGTGACCGTATAATCACCTCATCACGTATACGCTACAGCCTCGGCGCTAGTTTTCAAGGGTTTGCACTCTTCACACTCTCTCTCCAGTATATATATACATGCTGGAGCCTCGCGCTTGTAGTTGCTCTCTTCACACTCTCTCACCCTCTCCAGATCTAAACATGACTTCGTTGGCCTCTCTCTCTCTCCCCTCACTGCTGGTCAAAGAGCCGGCAGGATCCATCGTTGGGAAGGGAAGGAGGCTTAACGTTGTCGCCGTCGGTGAGGGAGGGAATCCACTACGGGCATAACTGTTCTCTTTCACCTAGGGGCGGCACGGGAGGGCCTCCGACCCATTCTTCTTTGCCATCGTACATAGTGTGGGTCGAATAGCCTTCGGTTACCCACCGAACCACACCCCAAGAACCTTAAGGTATAATTTACTTATTCCACATGCATTGCTCTAGCTGCATGTGGGATTTTTCTGCTTCTTCACTCGAATCTAGGTGTTGGATCAAACATGAAAGTAGTGGGGAAAGTTGCATAACATGAATCTAAGACGTGGTTCAAAGAGGAATGTAATGGGGGAAAATAGTAGGGAAAGTTGTATAGCATGAATCTAGGACGTGGTTCAAAAAGGAAAGGAAGGGGGGAAAGTTGTGGGGAAAGTTGTATAGCATGAATCTAAGACGTGGTTCAAAGAGGAAAAGAATGGGGGAAACTAGTAGGGAAAGCTGTATAGCATGATTCTAGGACGTGGTTCAAAGAGGAAAGGAAGGGGGAAAGTACTAGTACAGACTGGATATCCAGCACCTATGTTGGTCGAAAAGGGAAAACAATGACAAACGCAGTTTGCACATCTGTAATGAACTGATCTTTTGTTTTGGGGGACAAGGCTGTAGAGTTTGAGCAAGACTAGATTTGTTGCGCTCACATAGGGAAAGGTGTCTAAAGATAACAAAACTAGGACCAACACAAATATGCTCCTTGATTGTTTGTTCTTTGTTGCAATAGATTGTGCATCACCCTTCATGCATCGGTAGATGCACATGGTGCTGGTACGTCCACTGTCCTGTGCAACTCTTTAGCTGTTGTTAATCTAAGGCCCTGTTTGGTTAAAAACTCCCTAGTCCCTACCTGATTGGTTCAAGGGACTAAACATGGACTAGAGGTTATTAAATGGCATGCTAAAAGACCATGTTACCCCTAGTAATGAACTAATAGAGACAAGGTGCGATGCGGGGCAGGGGCAACTATTGGAAAAAGTCCCACAAAGACTCTCCCTCGGGGTCTTCTTTCTTTAGTCCCAAATGCCCACTTTTAGTCCCTAAAATTCCCTCCTGTTTGGTTTAGATGGGACTGACCCGGAGTTTTTTTAGTCCCTACACCAAAATGTCCATGTAAACAAACACCCTCTAATAATGCCACTGGAAAATTGATGCAATGCCACAGTTAAAAGAAAATTACATGTTTAACGAATTTTATTGTTAATATAATCTCTCTATTAATATTAATCAATGCCACCGTTTGAGAAATTCTACTGTCTTGCTTCCTTTCCCATTTAGATAAGTTAGATGCTTCTTTTTGTTGTCTTCTGTGTCATCCACCGTTATTGACAACTAGTTGTTTTCTTTGCACCTCTGTGTAAACAGGGTTATCTACTTCACCTCGTTGCTATTGTGACCTTTTGTTGCACTGCACAAAACACTTTTGTTTTAAGAGTGTTTTGTGCAGTTCAACCAAAATGGCACATGGACAACGTTTCCTGATTGCTTAATCTTAGTGGAACTACACAAGAGGAGATCTTACTTCCTATCCGTGTTGGCAAATTTGGTTCAGATCTTCTTGTGAGTTGTTTGAATTCCGCGTCATGAGAGGTCAGTACTAGCCTTTTTTCACATGATTGTGCAGTGTGCTTTCATATGTTGTGCTACTTGTACGGTAATGTTGCTTGATTTGAGTGAACTAAACAAATGGAGACAAGACTTTCAATCTGTATGTGCACCATAATATCCCATTGAGGTAAGATAAGGATATTTCACAACTGTTGGTCTGTATTTTGCCACTTTCATCAGAAAATTAATGCCATTGTTTAGTGCTATACTTGTGCTCCGTAATTGACATGCCAAATCTTACATTCAAGGGAAAGCTTGTCTGTTATTGAACCAAGTGATGAAGGGGAAGAACAAGCGGAAGAAAAACAAAAATCAACTCCCGGTGCTGTAATGAAGCACTGGAACTGTGATGACACAAGTAATGATATAGTTTTGCATCTTAATTTATTGCTATGGCTGGAACGAGAAATTTTTTTGCCACTGATTTGATGCTACTCTTAATGTAATATGTAATTATCTCTACTAGTGCAAACAAGATCTTCTTTGAAGATACCATATAGTTTAGTGGAACTGCACAAGAAGATGTTGGAAACATTAAAATAACTGAGGGGTATATAGTAAGCATGGCAACCACAGTAGATAGCAACAGATAGTTCTGAAGAAGTGCTTGATCTATGCTCTACACAATAAGTCTCCTGAGAAAGGTTGGTACTCGCCCACGGATTTCATCCATATGATTGAGCTTTGTCATCTCTATTGGTGTTGTGCTACTGTATAGATACTGTCATGAGAAAGTGGTATTGTCCTTGAGAAGCGCTTCATCTGTGTTGTTTTAAATATTTCCTTTCCTTTTTTTCGAGCAAACAAGGATGCTAGCATTTGGTTGTCCTCTTGTCTTTGCACAACAGGATCATCCTCCTCCGAAGAAGAATATGGAGTACATGAAGTGACTAATTCCGATTATGCCAGGATGAAGAAGCCCTGCCTATCTTCTCATCAGAAGGAGCGGTTGAAGGATGGTTACAATACTCCCCACAAGACCAAACTAACTTCAGCTCAGAAGGACTGACAGATCTCCATTTTTTGCTGTGATGTGCTACTACAATGTTGTTCTAGGATTCTTTCCGGTGAGTTCCATTTTTTTAAAAGTTTTCTCTGCATGGACCATGTAGGTGCCTGTTTATACTATCAATTAATAGTACAATTTGCTTTATACTAATCAGTTTTTTGTATTTGTGCAAACAGGGGTGCTCTGCTTGATTTCAATGGGAACTGCACAAAATGTTCATGAATACATTGAATAATTCATTTCCACCACAAGAAAGGAGGTGTCGATAAGTTCAAGGCGTTGCAACATATAAGGGCGAAATCATAAAAGCTGCGTGCGAATTTGGTTGATTTTGGTGGAACTGCACAAAAAGAATAGCTGGTTTATTTTGCACGAGGTGCCATGTCAATGTCCGATCTGATGGCAAAACTGCCCATTCCACAATCATAGGCATTTGATATTTTGGAATGGGAAAACCATGTCAAAGTTTGCTCATTGATGTATGCAAAATAACAAGCATTTGACATTTTGGGAAGGGACAACCTTGTCAAATTTTGCTCATCGATGTTAGCAAGAAGACATGCATTTGTTATTTTCGAATCGGACGCCCTTTGCTGTCAGCAGCGTCGATCGATTTTTCTTTATTATTTAGTTTTGAAGTAAATATTGGCTCTGACATGTGAATTGCTGAGATGCATAATCATCAATTGTTTTGAATGTTCTCTATGAATTTCTAGGCCTGTGTGTTTGATTACAATGTATAGAACACTAAAAAGCTGCTCAAACTCTTTGTACTCCCTCTGTTCCTTTTTACTTCGCACATAGTGAAAGTTCATACTATTTTCTATAAGATTTATGAAAGTAGAGATACTTTGACTGCAGACAGAACTTGTATGCAGACTAAAAAGCACCGAAGGGAGTACATGTGAAACTGCTGCAAACAAGGTGATCACCCTGGGAATAATGCTAGTACGTATTGTTTTGCATGTTCATCCAATGCCAGTGATACAAGAATTCGAACTAATCAAACTAAATTCTTTCATACACGGTCGGATTTCATATAAACATGCCGGATTTCATTACATTTCATACATTCTTCAACTAAAAAGGTGTGCGCTGGAGGTATAATTAATTAACTGAAGCTACCCACCTGTGTCCGGCTGAGCCGAACAGAAGCTTATTCTCCAATGGACTGAGCTTCAATGACTTAACTGCAGGTGTAGTTGCATAACTGACATGTGGCCCAGATGCCTGTTGGGCCCACGTGTCAGTCAGACAACTACACCATTAGTTAAGTAGAAGCAGCATCCTTCTCCAACATAGCTCTCCGACTCCACGTCGTCGCCAAGAAGCTAATCGGCCGTCAATGGTCAACCCACCTAGCTTGGCTTTAGCCGAAGGGTAGCAGCGGTGGCCTTACTTGGACCCGAGCGGCGGTGACCTACCGTGTTCTACTCTTCCTCATTTTCTGCGTGGCGCGGCATCGTTGGCAGCAGGGCGGGGCCGCGACGGAGCCGGCGATGTCCTCTGTCTCGTTGCTGGCGGGGCGGTGCCTCAGTGGAGCGAGGGAAATCCTCCCCCTCGTTGCCGGCAGGGTGGGGCCTCGACTGAGCCGGCAATGTCCTCTGCCTCGTTGTTGGTTGGGCGGGGCCTCAGCGGAGTAGGGCCTCCACCTCAGTGCCGGCGGGGCAAGGCCTCGGCGGAGCCGGCGGTGTCCTCTGCCTCGTTGTTGGTGCCGCGGGGCGTAGGCAGAGTAGGGCGTCGTTGAACCGAGCGGAGTGGGGACTCGTCGGAGCCGGCATTGTCCTCTGCCTCGTCCTTGGTCTCGGCAAACAACGCCTTGCCGGTTCATCGCCCTCTTTGTAGGTGGCCGCAGCCTCTGCCACCCGCATGTGGTACCACCAGCGCTCGAGGCGGCCCTCGCGGGCGGAGCGGCACGAGTCGAGCAGCGCCTCCTGCTCCGCCGCTCTGCGGCGATCAACTCCTCCACCTGCAGGTCCTCCTAGAGGATCTGGTGGTTGTAGGCGGCGCCAGCCTGCGCCTCCCAGAACTGCTCCTGATGTTTCCGCCTCACTGTGTCCATGTATTGGGCACGGGCCTCACCGATGGTGATGGTGCAATGCACCTGTGAGGATGGCACAGAGGAGGGGGTTGGCGCTGGATCGTCGACTACCATGTTCTCCATTGGGTCGTCATCATCTTCCGGCTGCCTGCCGGACAGCCAGTCGGCAGCAATGGCTGCCACCTCCTTGTGGTCCGTCATCCACCCATCCCGAAGAGCGCTGGAGCGTGAGGAAGCCATGGTGGGTAGTAGTGGTGTGGACAGGAGAAAGGGAACGGAGGCGGATGACTCCGGCTATGGTCGGCGCAGAAGTTTGTATATGGTGGGCGGCGGAGGGACGGGTGTGTGGTGTCGGAGTAGCCACCTCGGCAACCGCATATCATTAATGTGGGTGGCAGACGGACGGAAGGACGACAGTTGTGTCGTTTGAAGGCAGAGCAATCGCCTGCACCGGGAAGCGGGGCGGCGGCGCTGACCGTTTCGGGTGGAAACTACGTGCGGGCGAGGGAGGCGGTCTGGGTGGGCCAGGGAAGTCAGACTCGTGCTTGGCAGCGGGTCGGTCCAGCAGTCGTACATGCTGGCTTGCCAGCGAGCTCGCCGAGCTGAGTGACGACAATCAAACGATGGACGTAGCTTCTAACCAGGAGCCGGCGCCACTCTCCAAGCCGGTTCATGCTATGTTCACCATACAGCAGGTGCGGCTGCACTTTGACGCCCTAATGGCGGAAGAGCTACCAGCGAAGGAGGACCTGTGCTGCAAATGTCGAATATCGGGTTCCGGCAAAACCCTTAAGGTTTGAACTCTGGGGTGCGCACGAAGATCTACTCCCTACCGATCCACGCCCCAAAACTTTGCCGTGAATCTAAGCTACACGATGAACAACACAAGGGACACGAGGTTTATACTGGTTCGGGCCACTGTTGTGGCGTAATACCCTAATCCAGTGTGTGGTGTGGTGGATTGCCTCTGGGGATGATGATGAACAGTACAGAGGAAGAACAGCCTCGCGAGGGGTTTTCTTGTGGTGGTGTGCTTGGAGAGGAATTGCTCCGTCTCTGTTGGCTCTAGGTGAGATCCAGATGCCTTCTATTGTGGTGGCTAGCTCTATATATAGAGGCCTTGGTCCTCTTCCTAAATATTGAGCGGGAAGGGAGCCAACAATGGCCATTTTGAAGGGGGAGAGCTAGTACAATCTATCCTAACTAAAGTTGGTCTTCGACTGCCAAAGGCACTGGTGATGACGCTGTCTTGGGCTCCACGGTGATCTCCGTCCTACCGTCCTGCTGGTCTTGGTCTCGTTGCAGCAATATGGTAACCTTTGCTTGATGCCTTGGTACTCCACACCTACGCTTGCCCCCTTTGCACCAAAGAGGAAACGAGGACACTACACTGCCTGGCGCCCGCCTGGTCTTGATCGTCATGGCTTGCGTCATGAGCACCTCGCGAGGTACTCCTTGCATTGATGTCTCCGCCTCCTTGCGAGCCTGCCTGGCGAGGCCGCCCCTGAGGAAACCTTGTGTCGTCTGCCCCACGAGGCTTGGCCCCTCGCGAGGGTCTTGAACTTGGGCTGATGAAGACGGGCCATACTGGGCCAGTCCTTGAGCCACGCCACAGGCCACAGACAGGCAAGTCTGGGGACCCTCGTTCCCAAAGCACCGACAGTAGCCCCCGGGCCCAAGGCGCGCTTGGAGTTGGCTTAGCAGCAAAGCGAAAGGGCAAGTGCGAAGTGCCGCAGGCCCCAACAGCCTGCGGCCTTGGTCGCCGCGTGGCAGTTGATTGGACGTGGGCGTCTTCGCTTCCCCATGCTCCCCCAATATCCGCCTGGCTAGGCGGCCATGAAGCTTTACACAGTTATTCCCCTTCGCTGCCCACGTGCTTCCTGTTCCCCTTTCTCCCTCGAACCTCTGTTTTCCGCTTCCAATCTGACCTGAGCTCTGTCCCGCTCCATTGCCATGGCGCCAACTAGCAAAGAGAAAGGGAAGAAGCCCGCATACTCATCCAGCTCGCCCCTGGCAATCGAGCCCGCCGTTGGCCAGTTGCTGGTGCTCAATCTGGAAGCCTTGGAAAAGGTCTGCCCCGCACTCGCCACCAGCTTCAACGAGTGCGGAAAGACGACGGCTTGGCCTGCGCCCCATGCCTCCGGCGACAGGATCGTCACGGAGGTTCGATTCTTCATCGATGCCCTATGGCTGGCCTGGTTCCTCCTTTCTCCGCCTTTTTCAATGCGGTGCTTTCCCACTACCAGATCCATTTGATGCATCTTGATCCTTAATCCGTTACCCTTCTTGCTATCTTCTCCTTCGTATGCGAAGCCATGGTGGGCATTGCTCCTTCTGTTGCCCTCTTGCGTCACTTCTTCTCCTTGCGCCTGACCGACCCCCTACAGTGCTTGGGGTGCGTGAGCTTCCAGGCCGTCGCAGAGACGGCCGCCTCGGGGATTGATTTTAGCCTTTCACCTTCCATGAGTGGGTTCCGGACGCGATGGATGTATGTGCATGTCAGAGTGCCCAGCTCCTGCTCTCACATCCGACATTGCCCGCTATCCCCAATCCACGCTGGGGCCACAAGAGGCTCATGAGCCCCCAGCTTTCCTTCGTTTGGCGCCGACTGCGGAGGTTGAGAGCGCTCGGCGCGACGGCGCCCTAGGTAGTGAAGGAGTTCCTCCAGTGTCGCATTGCCCCTCTCCAGCGCCACTCTCGGCCGATGTGGGCCCTGACCGGGTATCAGGACCACATGAGGCTCCAGGATATGGAGCTGGAGCATGAAATGCTGAAGAAGGTGCTGGAGGTCTTGAGAGGCGACCCCTCGTCGGGCGATATCCGGCATGAGGGAAGCCTCCTGTATCTCTGCTCGGGCGGAGCCGAGTTCGCGAGGCAAATGCCTCACTTCAACAAATGGGGGTTGCGCCCGGCCGGCCTCGTGGGGCCTTGCGAGAATCCTGTTGCCATGGCCCCCTTCCCCATCACCAACACCGATCTTGCCTCTGGAGGGGGTGCAGGGAGGCAAGCATCACTGGAGGCTGGAGGCTCTGGTGTTGAGACACCGATGTCGTGCGGGGCCCCTAAGGCGTCGTCCTCCGGAGCTTGCGAAGCCCGTCCTGAGGCGGTCATTCATGAGGGGGCGCAACCTGCGGCTCCCGAGGCCGAAGCCCCCGAGGCCTCGGCAAGCCACGAAGGAGCAGTGCCCGACTGCTCCTCTCTGCTTGGCGCCCCTGAGGCAGGCTGCCTAGGCGCGTCTTCGCCTTCGCCACGCGCCGGCACTCACGTTAAGAGCTTGGGTCGGTTCTGCATAGAATTTGACGCGCTCCGCAAGAGTCTTCGAGTGGCAGCGAGCGCCCCTGTCGACCGTTGAAGCACAGGAAGTACTTTGCCATGGATGAGTAAGTACCTCATTCTTGCAATTACTCAATCGCTGGTCCCTTTCCTGACTGTGGCCCTTCAAGATCCCTCCTGCTAAGCTCGCGGAGTCTGCCAAGAAGCAACTTCCTCCGGCCTTGCCTCCATTGCTGACCTTGAGCGTTCCGAGCTTGCGTGCTGACCCTGGCACAAATTCGGCCGGAGAAGCAAGCCGGCCCGCATGGTGCCTCGAGCCCGTGCCCTTGCCGCCTTTCCATCGCGACCTCACCCGGGGCGTGACCAGCCTGCCCCGGGCTCCTCCTCTGCTCGTGGACAGCGAATGGTTGAAGTCGGTCCTTGGCTCTTCTTCTGGGGATGGATCTGCGCCGGCCTGGGCCCCTCACGGAGACCGCCCGGCGATTGTGGGGGCGCCAGCCCCCAGCCCCCTGCCGAGTGGGGGCGAACCACTTTAGGGCCCTCCGCCAACGCCGGCGGCGGAGGACGATATTGATGACGTGCTCAAGTGAGCGTGGGAGTGCAGCGTCATCCGCCAAGAGTTCCTCCGGAAGGCGATGGACGCGATGGGCCAGCTTGGTGGAGAGCTCGCGGATGTGGACGCGTGTCTTGAAGCCGAGGGACTGCGGCTGATTGAGGAGCGGCGCAAGCTGAAGGTGGAAGTTAACCTTGCGCGTCATCAGGGCGAGCTTGACAACACGAAGGCCGAAGCATCCCTCGCGGCCTCGCGAAAGGCCTGCTCCCGACCTATTGAGGAGGCTCGGGAAGCGCGCGTGGGAGCTCCAAGCCTGGAGCACTTCCCTGGAGCAGCAAGTGGAGCTGCGCCAGGCCACCCTTGCATCGCTGAAGGGGACGCCCGTCGAAGAGGAGGAGCTCCAGAAGCGTGAGGAAGCGCTGATGCTGGAGGCCGCCGAGCGCAACCTCCACCTTGAGCGGTTGGAGATGAGGGAGCGCCAGGTTACCCAGGCGGAGGATGATGTTGGCGTGCGGGAGGCTCGAATCCAAGAAGAGTTTGACCACCACGTGGCTGAAATTCGTGTGGGCCTTGTGCGGGAGTATGACGAGAGGCTGGAGCTGGCTGAAGTCGAGGCTGCGGGCAGGACTACCTCCCTCAGGTCCAAGCTGACCGAAGCAACGCAGCGTGTGGAGGCCACCACAGCTGCCCTAGTCTCGGCATAGACTGAGCTGGCCTCCTCCCGTGCCGAGCTGCTTCTTCTTCAACGGCGGGTTGACGATGCTGAGTCCATTGCACGACAGAGCAGGAAAGAAATTCTCCAGCGGCAGACACTGGAGCATATGCATGGCCCCATGCTCGAAGCGCTTAGGGATAGGACCAAGGCGGCCCTAGGCAATATCTACGATGCGAACGCTCCGCAACCCATTGTAACAAACTATGCCGGTCATCTCCAGTTCTTCACTGACGTGGTGACGCGTCTGGAGAATCGCTCTGAGAGAGCTCGCCTTGTCGAGGAGAGGACGCGTAGCCTGCTCGGGCCTGCATTCTCCCATGTCTCCACCCATCTTCAGGATAGAGATCCCCACTTCGACTTCGATGCCGTCATCGCTCCAGTTCCCGTGGCCATTCGGGCCAACCTGGCGCGGTGGGTGGAGGACAACATGGATGCACTTGTCAGGGCCTTCGCTTCTGATGATGACGGGGTGGTAGTTGCTGCGGATGAAGGTGATGTGGTGAATGGCGGCAAAGAAGGCGTTGATGACGGCGATGGCGATGCCAGTGACAGTGACAGCGGCGCCAGTGATGCCTCCGGAGGCGACCAAGAGGATGTGGTGAGTGATATGTCTGACTGATCCTGTATCCCCCTGCTGTTTATCCTGCACACAAAAAGCTCAGGCGTGGGCCCGAAGGTTGTAAGAGCATTTTTGGGAGGGGAAGCCCCTCATGTAAGAAAGATCGTTGTCCACACGCTTTTTTAGGAACGACGCTGAATGCGCGCCCGCATGACGTTACAGGCCCTGTGACGGCTTAGTTGCTATGATTTTCCTTTAGCCCAGGCGAGACTTGAGTGAGCTTGTGAGGCTGTGATTCCCTGAGGGTCCTCCGAGAGACCCGTTGACCATTTTTTGAGAGCCTCGCGATAGCGAATGCTGGCCGTGAGACGGCATGGGCTTGCAGGCTGAGCCCAGCCCTGCCCTTGAGAGGCTCGCGAGGGGGAGGCAGCTGGTGCAAACTCTGGACTATGGCAGAAACCAGAATGCAAGAGAACGCACGAATGAGACAAGACACCCCTCCCCCCACACACGCAAATGCAAATTCAGTTTCAACTTAAATAAGCAATGAAGCTCGACCACAGAAAAGGAGGCGAAAAACAAAAGGCCGCGTTTGACAGCTAGTCTAGTCTTCGACGTCTTCTCACCAGCGTGGAGCTAAGTGCTGCCACTGGGCATGGGAGGGAGCCCCTGAAGCCCGAGGGCGGCTCTCCAAAGACTCCAGGGCGTGTATAGCCCCAACTCATTATTACGTGAGAGTGTCACGGGCGGCAAGCTTCACAGGCACTGGGCCTTCTTCACAGGTACCGGCCTTGCTTCATATCGCCAGATGAGGGCCCCGCCTTGCACCATCCTTGACCACCATTGACGGCGACCGGAAACCAAGGACGATGCCAATGGGGTAAAGGGGACGCCAGCGGTTCCCCCGACGACCACGGGTCCTCTGCCGGGGGCAGGCTTTGCTACACCTCCCCGGCAGAGGGCCTACCTCCGGGAAATGCCTTGCTCCGTGCGTCACGGGGAGGGGCCTGGCTCCCGGCCCCTCTCCTGCAGCCCCCTGTGCGCCCCTCCTAGCAGAAGGGAGGCTGCAGAGCTGGGGCAGCCTTCTACTGCAGTGACCTGAACTTCCTGCGACCCATGGTTAGCATAAGCTTGCTCCTGAGGAATTAGCGATACTCGATAGTTGCTGCTGCCAGCGCGATTGATGAGGCTTCCTTGAGGCTCCTGAAAAGGCTCGGCTTCTGGCATCTCTTCCTCCCAACCTGGCCCGAGGAACGAGCCATGGTCGTCTTCCAGTGTGTATTTCCAATCCACCATG
Source organism: Triticum timopheevii (assembly GCA_963921465.1). Classification (NCBI taxonomy): domain Eukaryota; kingdom Viridiplantae; phylum Streptophyta; class Magnoliopsida; order Poales; family Poaceae; genus Triticum; species Triticum timopheevii. The sequence continues at coordinate 250,706,417 of OY997272.1, forward strand.
TGGGGTACATAAGCCTCCGAGGTCGCCACCATGAAGGCTTCGTCATAGTGCCCCATGCTCCATGCGGCTTGGCCTGAAGCGCTGTCTTGGGGGTGATAGGGTGGCGGTCCACCAAGGCCATAGGCGGCGATGCACATGCTCTCGCTCACCAGGGGTGGTACTGGTGCAACTTGACGCCCCGCGGCCTTTGGGGTACGCATGAGGGTGCACGGGCGCGGATGGGCCCGCCGTATGGTCCGTTCAGGACCTGGGGTGGAAGCTGGACGCAGAAAGGAGGCGCCCCTGAAGCTGTGGCATCCAGGAGCTCGGCGACGCGCTCCAGCAGCACGTCATGGCCGCTCTCCTGCAGCCTGCACCGTAGCAGCTCCCGAGCTACCATGAGTGCGGCCCTCATGTTCGCGTGTTCCCGCCGAGTGTGCGGCGCTATGGCGGAGGCGTGGTTTGAGGCCCTTGCTGCCGATTGCATCTGCCGTGGAGTGAGGGCAGGCGGCCCTTGACCGCGTCGCCTGCGTCCTGCAACGTTCTGCGGAGCGCGGGCCGCCTGAGGCGCGGGGTTGAGGCCTCCTTGCGCAGGCGGTGTGGCATGGGCAGGCCATGCCGCCCAGCGGTCGGCGTTGGCCGTCGGGTCGTCGGACATGGGTGCGACGAAGCAGTGGAACGCAGATCGGCGGAAAGGGCATTTCGGCGCACCCCTACCTGGCGTGCCAAATGTCGAATATCGGGTCACCGCAAAACCGTTAAGGTTTGAACTCTGGGGTGCGCACGAAGATCTACTCCCCACCGATCCACGCCCCAAAACTTCGCCGTGAATCTAAGCTACACGATGAAAAACACAAGGGACACGAGGTTTATACTGGTTCGGGCCACCATTGTGTTGTAATACCCTAATCTAGTGTGTGGTGTGGAGGATTGCCTCTGGGGCTGATGATAAACAGTACATCGGAAGAACAGCCTCGCGAGGGGTGTTCTTGTGGTGGTGTGCTTGGAGAGGAATTTCTCCGTCTCTATTGGCTCTAGGTGAGATCCAGATGCCTTCTATTGTGGTGGCTAGCTCTATATATAGAGGCCCTGGTCCTCTTCCCAAATATTGAGCGGGAAGGGAGCCAACAACGGCCATTTTGAAGGGGGACAACTAGTACAAGCTATCCTGACTAAAGTTGGTCTTCGACTGCCAAAGGCACTAGTGATGACGCCGTCTTGGGCTCCACGGTGATCTCCGTCCTGCCGTCCTGCTGGTCTTGGTATCGTTGCACCAAAATGGTAACCTTTGCTTAATGCCTCGGTACTCCACGCCTGCGCTTGCCCCCTTTGCACCAAAGAGGAAATGAGGACACTCCGCTGGCTGGCGCCCGCCTGGCCTTGATCGTCATGGCTTGTGTCACGAGTACCTCACGAGGTAATCCTTGCATTGATCTCTCCCCCTCCTCGTGAGCCTGCCTGGCGAGGCCGCCCCTGAGGAAGCCTTGTGTCATCCGCCCCGCGAGGCTTGGCCCCTCGTGAGGGTCATGAACTTGGGATGATGAAGACGGGTCGTACTGGGCCACTGCTTGAGCCACGCCACAGGCTGCAGGCAGGCAAGTCTGGGGACTTCCATTCCCAGAACGCCGACAGCAACCTCCATCTCCTCAACGAGCACCGGTAAGCAAGCAAACGACAATGCCGTCGCGGACATGTGGCCCTATTATCCTGGCTTCCCAAATGAGGAGCAGGCGTTGTATCAGACCATCCTAGGACCCGCTAGGCCCTCTCCGTCGTCCTTCGAGTTGTTGCGCTCACCGTGGCGCCGTCGCCCATTGTCAACATGGTCAACGGACATGAGGAATGAGGAGATGACTTTACTTGGAGAGGATGACAGTGGGGACCCACCTGGGCCATAGCCGCACGTATGAAAGTGCCTCCTTATTATATACAACTGTAATTTTTTTATTCCTCCTGGTTTCCTGACATCACGGTCCCACACCATTGTCAACATATGTAGTCAATAAACGAGAGAATTTCACAAGGAGCGGCCGACAGTTGGGACCAAGCAGCTCGAGCAATATTTGTGTTTTTAAGGTGTGAGCACTGCAGATTTTTTCTTGAGCGATGCTTTCGTTGTTGTTCAGAGGAGAGCAGGGTATTAACTGGGCGTGCTGTGGCCCCACTAGCCCAGGCCAGATATCCAGCCCAGATATTAATTTTTTTCAAGCTGAAAATGGCTAGCCCAGCTATACTTTTTTTTGAGGGATACCCAGGCAAGGTCAACTTGTTATTCTCCGCCCCACTAGGCTGCAAATCTTTCCTAGGAGGGATGCATTAGGCTCAACAAGAAAATGGGATTTAAGAAATAATATATGGGATGTAATTATAAAAACTAGGCAGTAACTATAAAAAAATGCACCAAACACGTAATTACTTTATAAAATATTATTTTTGGATTTTGAAAATTTTAATTTCATTAATTGTTGAGCGCGCAATGTTTTGTTGGATTTTTACGTAATACAAATTTATATTGAAATTGCATTTAATCTAACTAGAAATTTCGGGATAAAAATATTTCGGATCCCATAAAAATGTGGCAAATTTTATTGAATTCTTATTTGAATGGTTGGTTGAAATTATTAATCGTTGTCCTAGCTAGAAAATGGGTTGTACTTTTAACAAATTGTAAATGGGCTGTAGTAAATTCCATTAGAATTCAAAACTGGGTTGTATATTCTTACAAATCTCAAATGGGCTATAAGTTCTCTGCCACACACTTGTGGGCCTACTAAGTTGACACATCCCGTCAAAAAAAATAAGTTGACGTGTATGCAAGGCTTTGTCAACTTACAGTCAACACACGGTTGTAGCAGCAGTCGGCGTTGGATGTCCATCCAACGGATGTCGTGCTTCTTCTTCAATGTCGGATATTCAAGCTTCACCTGCCCAAAAAATTATTCCTCCCCTGACATCTGGGGCGCACCGTTTCGGAACTTGACTTGTGGGCCTACTAAGTTGACGTGTACCAAGGGCTTTGTCAACTTAGTCAATATAAACGATTGTAGCTGTAGTGACCGTATGATTTCCATCCAACGGCCGTCGTGCTTCTTCAACCTCTGGTCTTCTTGCTCCAGCCGCCCAAAGCAGCGCCGGTCGTGCCGCCTGCTCCTGCCTCCCGTGGCCGGATGTGCTGCCGCGGAGGCCTCACCGCCCCTACTACTCCCACCGGTGGACGAGCCATCCCTCCACTCACCCACACCCCCTCTTATTATACGTCGACGGCAGCCTCACACCGCAGCCAGACCAGTGAACCCTCGTACTCCTCTCCGCATGGGCATCCACTACTGCATCTTCCCTGGCTCCGCGCCGTCCCCTTCCTAGGCCTCGCCGTCGTCCACCGCCTTGGTGTTGTTGATGCGGCGTGGTCAATGTGGTCAATGACCGACTTCCATCGGAAGAGTACTGTACGTGGAGAGGGTGACAGCTGGGTCCATGGCCGCAGCAAGGAAGTGCCTCCTAATTACACGAAAAATAATGATTCCTCCACCTGACAACAGGGTCCCACCGGACGTGCTACCGTATTTCGTGCCCTATCTGCTGGGACATACCGGCTACATCTTCGCACGCAAGGAAGTGTGTCCATATTATGGGCAAACAAAATGATTCGCCCCTTGACTGCTGGGGCCCACCAGCTACATCTTCGCACGCAAGGAAGTGCCTAACAATCGGGACCCACATGGTCGAAGCGTATGTAGCGTTGTCATTCTGGTCGCGAACGTGTATGTACATACGATTGGTCTGTCTGGCGGCTGCACCGATGAACCATGGCCGTGTAAGGAAGGCCACGTGTTATAGTACAGGCACGCACATGTCGTAGTAGAGGCGCGCACATAGCATGTACACGTACGTATAGCGGACACGATGCAAGAAAGAAAATACAGCCACGTACATACATACGGGTGGGGCCTCGAGCGCGTACTCACGCATATATATACGGACGACGAGGGATTGTGTACATAGAGAGGCAACGAGCGACAACAATGGTGTCATGTTCATCTGGCAGTGAACTGGCTGGGTCGGAATGGAGAAACAACGTCATGTTCATCGGGAGGCAACCGACTGGGTTGGAATACGTCGTGTTCATTGGGAGCCAACCGGCTTGGACGAAACAGGCGATGGAAACGAGGCCTGTCATACCGCAGGACGGAAGAAAAGGCCTTGTGTTGGATCGGCCACGGTCGAAACAGGATTCTGTTCATCGGGAGGAGTCTGGCGTACCGCAAAACGGAGGAAACAGACTTGGGTTGGAGCGCTACGGTCGAAATGGGGGTCCTGTTCACAGGGAGGGGTGTGGCGTACCACAAAACAGGACTCCACGGGATACTATTCATCTCCACCATCGACCTCCTCCAGCCTCCATGGGATATTGTTCGTCCACAACCGACCTCCTCCAGCCTCCATCTGCAACTGTTCATCCACGGGCTCCTGTTCAGCTAGCCTCCACCACAAGCTCCTCCATCGGCTACTATTCAACCAGCCCTCTCCAACGGGTCCTGTTCAACCACCCCTCCATGGGCTACTGTTCATCCAGCCCTGCACTGGCTACTATTCAACCAGCCCTCCACGGGGTCCTGTTCATCCAGCCCTCCATAGGGTCATATTCATCCACTCCCCAACCGGCTCGATCGATCGGGGTCCAGTTTATCCAATGGCAACACCACGGGGTCGTGTTCATCCAACCCCCCACCGGGAACAACCCCCCCCCCCCCCAACAAGGCTCACTGTTCATCCAGAGGCAGCATCAATCGGCTTCAGTTAGCAGCAGTAGCGAAGGAATTGCTCGATTGGGGTCAGTTAACAGCCATCGATCGATCGCTCGGCTTCAGTAACGCGTAGCCTACAGTGCAATAGCTCGGGTTCAATTTTGTGACGCTTTGCTCGGGTTCACTTAGAGACCAATGCCTTGCACGCACGCGTGTACGTGTACGAGAGAAACGTGAATGGCTCGGTCCCCGACCACCCACTGTAACCGGGAAATCCCTGATATTTTCTTTGCCCTCGCTTCTACCACGGTTTATTCCGTCATGCACGGCCCAAAGAATGTCATGCATCTGCGTCTCCGGCCCGCCCAGGATGAAAAGCCCATTTTCTGTCATGATTTTGTGTCATAGAAGTAGGAGCCCACCACATCTATGATGATACTGGGTTTTGTCACAATTATCGTCATAGAAGTGTCATAAACATGATAGAAAAAAAATTCGTTCGGCCCAAAATGTCACGGATGTGTCTTTTTTTTGTAGTGATAGTCAGATGAACTGAACAAAATAGCCCCTAAATACTACTACTACCATGGAGGGGCTTTGTACTACTTCCGACAGCAACTCCTCTCCCGAGCACGCTCAGTAAGAGGAACAGGATGAGTAGCCTACCGAAGAGCTGGACAACAGCAATACGGTGCCTGCCGCTGCTGCACCTTCAGCGACGCTCACCTTGAACACCCTCTGCCACTCCAGACGACCCCTCTCGAAGGGGCCAAACTGCTTGTTTAGGATGGCAATGGATCGGGTTTGGCTCGGATTGAACAATATCAAATCCATATCCCAATCCATGAAGACATTATGTGCCCATCCATGAAAAGATCCATGGGCGAAAAAAATGTCCATGTCCAAACCCAATGAAAATCCATCGGGTATGGATATCCATCAGGTTCTCTCAACACATATAGAAAATACATAGCACAATTGCGCAAGATACATATAAGCTCTCAAATTAAGACGAAACAACATAACACAAGTGCACCACATCAAATCATCTATTAGATTCTAACAAATTTACTTTGTAAAGTGCACATCACCAAATAATCTCTTAGATTCATAAGTGCACAACCACATTTTTTAGATAATAGGCAATTGCCCAACCATAGATTGATGCTCTCAGTCAGATTCAACATTCGAGTACATACCAATAGTAGTTTGACCTATAGTAAAGAAAAGAGGTATCATCATGCCAAAACAACAGCCACAGAACAGCAAGGGAGACAAAGGTTCAAAACTAGCCGTCCTACTGACGGAGCAAGAAACTTATTACATCGCATCTCGTGCGGGACAAGGCGACGCAGCACCCATAGACTAAAGACCAGACACCAGACAGACAGGAGCAATAACACAACACCATTTCTCAATCTTGGTTTCTCACAAAATGGCATCGCACAACATCAAGTAGTCATGGGCACAAGCATGCATCACCTTCCATTCTTCACCTCAACATACTAGGCATCGTCTTCTAGGCTTCGGTTATGATGGAATCAGACTCATCCTTGAAGTGAATATAACAAAAGCACAAATATTAAAATCATGGAAATATACATAACAAACATTGCAAGTTTGAAACATTTAGAAGTCGAATTTCATGAGTGGAATATTTTACCATAGTTTCTTCCTCATCATCAAGTACACTTTGAAATGCAGCAAAGAGAGTGGAGTTGTTGTCCCCTAATGCAAATATTTAGAGGTACGTGAACAATCAACAACAATTACTATAGTGTAATATAGATTAGATAAGCAATTGAAATTCATGAGGGTTAACTACCTATCATATCAGCACGGGACCAAGCTTGCATACACATAAGAGCTTCAGCGATTTTTGTTGTAAGTCGGCTATGATGGGGACTAAGTAGTCTGCCACAAGTACTAAAGGCTGATTCTGATGCCACTGATGTCACGGGGATAGGCAATATATCATGAGCAATTCTTTGCAAAGTGGGATATTTTGCTCCTCCAAACTTCCACCAATTGATGATATCCATATCTTTGTATGGTATTCAGTTGATAGGCTGCTCTTCCAAGTACAAGTCTAATTTAGTTTAGACTTGAGAAGTACAAATTGAAGGCTGTGAGGGCATATATTTATCAAATATTTTCATTACATCATCTATTCCAGCAACTTGTGCAGCAGTCGTGCTAACAACCTTTGATGTAGTCGTGGCCTCATCATCTTTTTGATATATATCCAACAATTCAGCCATTAAGTTCCTTATTTCAGCAACTTTCACAGCTGCATATTCCATTCCATAAAGAGAACCAAAAAGAGCTTGCAGCATATGAAGCAAGAACAGTCGCAACAGACATCAGACCATGTACATCTTTCCAACATTTGTCAAACTTCAGGTTCATTCCCTCAGACATCTTTTGCACAATCTCATTAGCACTAGTAGCCCATTTCTGTATTGCCAACTGAATGCCACGTATTTTAGGAAAGAACAGATTTGCAGTGACATATTTAGTGCCAGAAAATGCCTCTGTGACATCATAGAAAATTTTTAGCCTATCACAAAGTTCCTTAGCAAACTTCCAATCATCTTTGGTTGGACAACAACTAAATAATTTCTCACAACCCTTTAGTTTTGGCAGCTAAAGGGTTGCTCCATAAGTAGTGGTGAGGGTTGGCGGCACTAGCGTTGTTCCTATGGCTATGGGAGGAGCAAGTCGAGGAGACGGGAGGCGCTGCGTAATGACGGTTTGTTTAATGTAGCGACCAAACCTCAAACAGTCTGATCTCTGTGCTCAGGTGTCATCCCTGGATCAGTAATGCTGACACCACACAGTACTTGAAGGATTTATAATAGAGTAGCAATCACACACTTATTACATCGAATGTCTCAAGAGAGATCTTATTAAAATAAATATGGCTTAAGGCCATCTAAATACGATAACAGCGGAAGGCTTGGAAGAATAAGCGAGTCCATCAACTCCAACGGCATCACTGAGTATAGAACCAAGACCTAAGCACCTTACCCGTCGTCTGAGAAGTCTGCAACATGAAACGTTGCAGCCCGAAAACGGGTCAGCACATGGAATATGCTGACAATGTAACACATAGAGAAATATGATGGAATAAGCTATACTACAGGCATATTTGGCTGGTGGAAAGCTCTATGGTTATAGTTTTGCGTAAAGCGAATTTTTCCCTACTGCAAAGGAATAAGTTTATTTAACTCTCATGGTGGTTGTTAAACATTGAGAATGGTTGACAGCATTCTCAATCCCAATTAAAAGTACTCATTAACAACCTTACAATATTAATTAAAGTAACATGATGACATTCACATGATATCCAAGTACTAGATACTCAAGATGTCCATAACCGGGGACACGGCTAACCATGATTAGTTTGTTACACTCTGCAGATGTTTGCACACTTTTCCCCGCATGACTCGATCTCCTCCGTTTTGTTTCTCGCACTACATGGTGTTTGAGAAACGGATGACCGAGACATAGTCTTTAAGAAGCGCTAGCACCTTACATAAAGGGTAGACCGTACCAACCTACATCCCCTACATCAGCTAGTCTACCCTGTAAGAGTTCGCATGACTTAGTCAACTATGCTAGAGCCCATAGTAGCATGTGGCTGCTTACGGAAGTTTCTAGCATGAATAATCTTATGATCCCTTTGAACCTAGGTGGCAGTCCGAAGAAAAACAGGCAAGTCCTGGAAACCAGGTGCCTCAATCCACCCAGATGTGTGTTTAAGTTACCACCTTAAGTAAATCATTAATTAACAAACTCACATCTGTCATGGATACTCTCACCCAATCCACGTCTACTAGCATAGCATGGCATAATAAGCAAACGTAGAAGTAACTCCCGAAGGTTTGATAATAAAACAGGTATTAGGTACTACCTCATCTACTTCCCAAAACACACAATTTAATTAGATCCTAGTCATGCAATGTTTGAGGATTGATCTAATGCATAAAACTGGGTAGTAGAAAAGGTATGATCAAAGTGTTACTTGCCTTGCTAATGATCCGCGAAACCTAGAGACTCGAAGTAACAGGCGGCGCACTTCGGGTATTCTATTGCAGACAAACAAACAAGCATACCATAAGTACTCATCTAATGCACAGGTGAAACTCGAATAAAAGATCTAACCAGAAAGTTCAACTTAAGAACTCTGGTTTGCAAAAAGAATCGAATCAAACGAAACAACTGAAGTCAAACGGTGAAAGAAAACAACTCCATTTTACTAATCTGAATCTAATTCAAATTTTACAGAAGCAAAAACTTGTTTAAGTTGGTTATTCGAAAAGAGGGTTTCGAGACGAAACTCCAGGCGCTTGAATCGGCTGATTCCGATAAACGAGTGAAAAGTTATACTAAAAAAATCGGATCAGAAATCGCGATCAGAAAAATCGCGGATTAAATCCGAGAAAAAGAAAAAACGACGTACGGGTTAACGAACGAACGTTCGTTAACTAAATCTAATCTGACGAATACGTTCGTTAAAACGAACGAACAAGCGAACGCTCGCTATTTAACCGAACCGAGAAAAAGAATATCGATCTAAAAAAATAAACGGAAACCAAAAAAATAAACCGACAAAAACCGAAGAAAACCAATCGGTTTTTGAAAAAAACCGGCGGCACGGATTTCGAGGCGCGGTAAACCTCGCGCGGCGGGATCGACGGCGGCGACGTCCGGCGGGGTCGGCTGCGGCGGCAGCGGCGGCGGGCGCGGTGCTCGAGGCGGATAGGGTTAGGGTTTCAGGCGGGGTGGGTCGGCGGCGGGGTCTGGTGGGCTGGGGGGCTCGGGCGACGGCTTTATATAAGCTGCCCCCGGGAGGAGTCCCGCTCGGGTACGGCCCGTAAGGCGGTTCGCGTTTTTTTAAAATAATTTCGTGCAGAAAAACAAACTAAAGAAATACAAAACAGACTCCAAAAATCCCGAAATAAATTTTCCCCGGCTTCTAAAATCAAGCCGGACAATACGAACATTTATTTGGGGCCTAAATGCAATTTTGAAAAACATGCATTTTTCCTAAATCCAAATAAAAAGGCGAAAAACTCCAAATAAAATCCTATTTGACTTTTTTATTAAATCTTCATTATTTCCTTATTTTGGGAAAGTCATTTTATTCCCTCTCTGAAATTTTGATAGTAGAAATAATTGAAGATAAAATAAATAAAATCAAATGATCCTATTTTCAAAATTTTGAGAAAACTCAATTATGAAAATAAAGAAATTCCCAACTCTCTCCGTGGGTCCTTGAGTTGCGTAGAATTTCTAGGATCGAGCCAACAATGCAACAAAATATGATATGCAATGATGATCTATGTATAACATTCCAAATTGAAAATTTGGGATGTTGCAAACCTACCCCCCTTAAGATGAATCTCGCCCTCGAGATTTGGGTTGGCTAGCAAATAGGTGAGGGTGGGCCTTGAGCAGATCTTCCTCTCGCTCCCAGGTGGCTTCTTCCTTGCTGCGGGTAACTCGGCTGGCATACTCGAGAATCTTAACTGGTTTCTCTTCATAGGTCAAGTCGTTATTCAACTGAACCGCCTCTAGTGGCACAGTATCTCTCAGTGGTATATCAGCCATCTCTGCGTGACACTTCTTCAACTGTGAAACATGGAACACATCGTGAACACCTGACAATCCTTCGGGTAATTCCAACTTGTACGCTACTTCTCCCATGCGTTCCAAAACTTTGTATGGTCCCACAAAACGTGGCGCTAACTTTCCTTTAACTCCAAAACGCTTAACTCCTCGAAGTGGAGATACTCGAAGATAAACTCTGTCTCCGACTACATATTCTGCCTCCTTGCGTTTTGAATCTGCATAGCTCTTCTGCCTTGGCTGGGCTACCTTGAGCCTATCGCGAATCAACTTTACTTTCCGTTCAGACTCCTTAATCAAATCTGGTCCAAACAACTGGCGGTCTCCAACCTCATCCCACAACAACGGGTTCCTGCACCTCCTTCCGTACAAGGCTTTGAAGGGTGCCATCTTCAAACTAGTTTGGTAGCTGTTGTTATAAGAAAACTCCGCATATGGCAAGTTGTCATCCCAACTTGATCCATAATCCAAGACACATGCTCTCAGCATATCCTCCAAAATCTGGTTGACTCTTTCGGTTTGTCCATCTGTCTGTGGATGGAAAGCTGTGCTAAACTCCATCCTGGTTCCCAATGTTTCGTGCAACTGCTTCTAGAACTTTGAGGTGAATTGGGTTCCTCTAACTGATACGATACTCCTCGGAACTCCATGCAAACATACAATACTGGTCATGTATATCTTAGCCAATTTGGCACTGCTGTAGGTAGTCTTTACTGGGATGAAATGAGCTACCTTCGTCAAACGATCGACTACAACCCAAATCGAGTCATAGCCTGAACGGGTCCTGGGCAATCCCGTGATGAAATCCATAACTAGTTTATCCCACTTCCATTCGGGTATAGGCAATGGCTGTAGCAATCCTGCTGGCTTCTGATGTTCTGCCTTCACTCTCTGACATACATCACAAACTGCTACATACTCTACAATATCCTTCTTCATTCCGGTCCACCAGAAAGTTTCCTTCAAATCCAAATACATCTTGGTATTTCCGGGGTGGATCGAATACGGCGAATCATGTGCCTCTTGCAAAATCAACTTCCGAATCTTTGGATCACTTGGCACATAAACGCGGTCCTCAAACCATAAGGTATCATGTTCATCCTCACGAAATCCCTTAGCTTTTCCCTTGTTCATCCTCTCCTTAATGGAAGCAACTTCCTTATCTGTCTTTTGAGCTTCTCTGATTTTATCCATCAAAGTAGACTGAATCTCCAACGCTGCTACATAGCCTCCCGGAACTATTTCCAAACATAGCTCCCGGAATTCCTCTGCTAATTCTTTTGGTAAACCTCCGGTCATTAGGGTGTTGACATGGCTCTTGCGGCTCAACGCGTCTGCTACAACGTTAGCCTTTCCGGGATGGTAATGCAATCTCATATCGTAATCTTTAATAAGCTCCAACCATCTCCTCTGCCTGAGATTTAACTCCTTCTGCGTGAAAATGTACTTCAAACTCTTATGATCCGTGTACACCTCACAGTGGTTCCCAATAAGAAAATGTCTCCAAGTTTTCAGTGTGTGCACTACGGCTACTAACTCCAAATCATGAGTAGCATAATTTAACTCATGAGGCTTAAGCTGTCGTGAAGCATACGAAACAACTCTTCCCTCCTACATAAGCACTGCTCCAAGTTCTCGACGTGAAGCGTCGCAATATACTTCATAATCCTTGCTTTGATCTGGCAGGATTAATACTGGTGAGGTAACCAAACGTTTCTTCAACTCTTGGAAACTAGCCTCACACTCCTCAGTCCATATGAACTTGGTATCCTTCTTCAACAATTCTATCATAGGCTTCGCAATCTTCGAGAAATTCTCAATGAATCTCTGGTAGTATCCTGCGAGTCCAAGGAAAGTCCGGATCTCTCCAACTGTTGTTGTAGCTTCCCAGTTTGTCACAGTGGCAACTTTAGTGGGGTCTACTGCTATACCTTCTCCGGATATAACATGTTCGAGAAATCCAACTTCCTTCAACCAAAACTCACACTTGCTGAACTTGGCATATAGCTGATGTTCTCTGAGCTTTTCGAGTACCAAACACAAGTGCTCCTTATGTTCTTCTTCATTCTTTGAGTAAACCAAAATATCATCAATGAACACCACACGAACTTATCCAAAAACTCCATAAACACCTTGTTCATCATGTTCATAAAATAGGCTGGGGCGTTAGTCAGACCAAATGACATAACGGTATACTCATACAGCCCGTACCTGGTGGTAAAAGCCGTCTTAGGTATATCTTGCTCCCGAATCTTCAACTGATGGTATCCTGATCGCAAATCGATCTTGGAAAATACCTTAGCTCCTTGCAATTGGTCAAACAAGTCATTGATCATCAACAACGGGTATTTGTTCTTAATGGTCACTTCATTTAATCCTCGATAATCAACAACCATTCTTAATGATCCATCCTTCTTCTCCACCAGAAGTACTGGCGATCCCAAAGGCGAAGAACTTGGGCGAATAGAACCTTTGTCCAGCAACTCCTTAATCTGCTTCTTAATTTCCTCCAAATCTTGGGCTGGCATCCTATGCGGTCTCTTAGATATCGGCCCAGTACCTGGCAGTAGTTCAATCAGAAACTCAATGTCTCTGTCCAGCGGCATGCCTGCACAACTCCTGATAAGGAATTTACATGTGCCCTCCTCGGCTCATGCCGTGATACATACTTGATTCTCCTTCCTTCAGGGGTGGTAAGCAAAATCGACTTACTAGCGCAATCTATATTCCCTCCATACTTTGATAACCTATCCATGCCTAATATCACATCCAATCCTTGCGATTCCAAAACTATTAGGTCCGAGGGAAATACATAGTGTCCAATCCTCAACGGCAGTCGATCACACCATATACTAGCCATATACTCTGCTCCGGGTGAGGTTACTAGCATGGGTGACCTAAGGGCTTGGGTTGGTAATTTATATTTATCCACAAATCCCCTTGATATGTATGATTGCGATGCACCAGTATCAAAAAGAACAACTGCAGTAAATGTCTTAACCAAAAACTTACCTATTACTGCGTCTGGCTGAGCTTCAACCTCCTCCACGGTAACGTGGTTCACTTGTCCCCTGTTGAAAGGGTTCGCCTTCTTTCCTGAACTTCCATTGCCGTTACCATTTTGGGCTTCTGGACATTCATTTGCATAATGCCCAGTCTTACGGCACTTATAACAAGTGATATGGCTCAGGTCTACCTTGGATGGTGTTGACGGATTGGTGCGGTTTTGTCCATTACTTCCTCCATTCCCGTTTCCATTCTTTGTGCCATTATGATTTTGCGAGCTGCCTCCTCCGTGAGTATGCTGAAATTGCCCTCCTGACTTCGGGGTAAAGCGTAGTTACTGCTGAGCTCCAGAATTGTACTTCCCCTGTCCATACTTCCTCTTACGATTGTCAATCTGCTGCTGCTTTCCTTCAATCATAAGAGCACGATCTACTAACTCATGGTAGTTATTGAATGTGGCCACCATCAACTGCATGCTCAGCTCATCATTCAGTCCTTCTAGAAACTTCTCCTGCTTAGCTGTATCCGTAGCAACGTCATCTGGGGCATAACGTGCTAGCTTACTGAAGTCATCCACATACTGGCCAACTGTCCGTCCTCCTTGGCGAAAGTTGCGAAACTCACGCTTCTTCATGGCCATAGCTCCTGCCGGAACATGGGCAGTACGGAAAGCTTGCTGAAACTAATTCCATGTGACAGTGTCTATAGGGTAAGTGGCTGTAAAATTCTCCCACCATGCTTCTGCGGGTCCTTCGAGCTGATGAGCGACAAACTTCACCTTTTCCCCATCTGTACATCCTGCAGTGATCAACTCCCTCCCTATCTTACGGAGCCAATCATCTGCTACTATCGGCTCGGTGCTACTGGAAAACACCGGCGGATTCAGCCTTAAGAAACGAGTCAAATGGTCAACAGGTGGTGGTGGTGGTGGTGGGTTGTTGTTGTTGTTGCCTTGGTTCTGTACCAATGTTTGAATCAAGGCATTCTGCTGCTGAATCAACTGAGTGATCTCTGGCGGAAAAACAAATTCGGGGTCGCGTCTCGGAGGCATCTGAGGGTTTATAGAAGAGAGGAGAGTTAAGAATTGAATGAGGTCTAGTGAGATAACACTACCCATATGCACATGAGACAAAAGCACACAATATCACTCCAATCAATTCAAACAAGGGCATACAACGGTCTAACTATCGTTACAAAAGTGCTTGGACTAAAACTAATTTTTTAATGGGGGAAAATTCTACTACTGTTATGGTGGTCAACTAGAAAAACTGCTCCGATGTAGATTCCATGATATCTGCTCCAGCTTCATCAACATAATCATCATCACTATAGTCGGGATCCGAGTCGGTGTCGTCGATGATGATATAATTTTCCGAACAAGTGGGTTCGTCATCTTCTCTTCTGGGTGCTGAACCTCCCATGAATACTCCAATCTTCTCCTTAAGGTCGTCGTTCCGTCTTACTAGAGCGATGATTTCTTCCATATAGTCTTTACGTGTCGCCTTGAGTTCCTCTTCTAGCTCCTTGATCTTAGTCATAGCCTTCTGCAGATCCTCCATATCTGCGCACATCTGATTCTCCTGGCGTCGGATGTGTTGGTTTAACTCCTGAATATAAGCTGCGATTGATCTGTCCTTCCTGGTGTTGATCATCTCCCAATGCTCATCTCGGCGCCCACAAATCTGGTATATATTATTCTTGAGATCATTGCGGTAAACTTCTCCAATTCGTCCCATGGCAATGTGGGCTGCCATGCTCTTCCCTAAGCTCCATGTTGGTGCATCAAAGGAAAACTCTATGGGCTTAGTGACTGGTGCAAATGTCATTCTTGGAATGTAGACTTGAATCATCCAGCGCTCCTCTTCGGGTAAAGTGGCGTCGAAGGTTCCAGTGAAGCTTGGTACTCCTATGTTCAGGTATCTAGTGACTTCCTTCAAGTGATATCCAAAAGGTGAGTTTTCATCTGGTTGTGTGAACTTGTTCCTTGCATCCGCCATCCTAAAGAATAGAAAAGATGAGGATTCAGAAATGAGAAGAAAGAGTAGTGATCTAGGGCTTTAGCTTAGTGGTCGTGTCCTACAGTCAGCGTGTGCTCTGATACCATCTTTGTAGCGACCAGACCTCAAACAGTCTGATCTCTATGCTCAGGTGTCATCCCTGGATCAGTAATGCTGACACCACATAGTACTTGAAGGATTTATAACAGAGTAGCAATCACACACTTATTACATCGAATGTCTCAAGATAGATCTTATTAAAATAAATATGGCTTAAGCCCATCTAAATACGATAACAGCGGAAGGCTTGGAAGAATAAGCGAGTCCATCAACTCCAACGGCATCACTGAGTATAGAACCACGACCTAAGCACCTTACTTGTCGTTTGAAAAGTCCGCAACATGAAACATTGCAGCCCGAAAAAGGGTCAGCACATGGAATATGCTGGCAATGTAACACATAGAGAAATATGATGGAATAAGCTATACTACATGCATATTTGGCTGGTGGAAAGCTCTATGGTTACCGTTTTGCGTAAAGCCAATTTTTCCCTATTGCAAAGGAATAAATTTATTTAACTATCATGGTGGTTGTTAAACATTGAGAATGGTTGACAGCATTCTCAATCCCAATTAAAAGTACTCATCAACAACACAACAATATTAATAAAAGTAACATGATGAGATTCACATGATATCCAAGTACTAGATACTCAAGATGTCCATAACCGGGGACACGGCTAACCATGATTAGTTTGTTACACTCTGCAGAGGTTTGCGCACTTTTCCCCACATGACTCGATCTCCTCCGTTTGGTTTCTCGCACTACATGGTGTTTGAGAAACGGATGACCGAGACATAATCTTTCAGAAGCGCTAGCACCTTACGTAAAGGGTAGACCGTACCAACCTACATCCCCTACATCAGCTAGTCTACCCTGTAAGAGTTCGCATGACTTAGTCAACTATGCTAGAGCCCATAGTAGCATGTGGCTGCACACGGAAGTTTCTAGCATGAATAATCTTATGATCCCTTTGAACCTGGGTGGCAGTCCGAAGAAAAACAGGCAAGTCCTGGAAACCAGGTGCCTCAATCCACCCAGATGTGTGCTTAAGTTAGCACCTTAAATAAATCATTAATTAACAAACTCACATCTGTCATGGATACTCTCACCCAATCCACGTCTACTAGCATAGAATGGCATAATAAGCAAACGTAGAAGTAACTCCTAAAGGTTTGATAATAAAACAGGTAATAGGTACTACCTAATCTACTTCCCAAAACCCACAATTTAATTAGATCCTAGTCATGCAATGTTTGAGGATTGATCTAATGCATAAAACTGGGTAGTAGAAAAGGTATGATCAAAGTGTTACTTGCCTTGCTGATGATCCGCGAAACCTAGAGGCTCAAAGTAACTGGCGGCGCACTCCGGGTATTCTATCGCAGACAAACAAACAAGCATACCATAAGTACTCATCTAATGCACAGGTGAAACTCGAATAAAAGATCTAACCAGAAAGTTCAACTTAAGAACTCCGGTTTGCAAAAAGAATCGAATCAAACGAAACAACGGAAGTCAAACGGCGAAAGAAAACAGCTCCGTTTTACTAATCTAAATCTAAGTCAAATTTTGCAAAAGCAAAAACTTGTTTAAGTTGGTTATTCGGAAAGAGGGTTTCGAGACGAAACTCCAGGCGCTTGAATTGCTTGATTCCGATAAACGAGCGAAAAGTTATACTAAAACTAAATTCGGATCAGAAATCGCGATCAGAAAAATTGCGGATTAAATCCGAGAAAAAGAAAAACCATGAACGGGTTAACGAACGAATGTTCGTTAACTAAATCTAATCTGACGAATACGTTCGTTAAAACGAACGAACGAGCGAACGCTCGCTATTTAACCGAACCGAGAAAAAGAAAACCGATCTAAAAAATAAATAAACCGAAACTAAAAAACAAATAAAACGACAAAAACCGAAGAAAACTGATCGGTTTTTGAAGAAAACCCGGTGGCACGGATTTTGAGGCACGGCGAACCTCGGGCGGCGGGATCGACGGCGGCGGCGTCCGGCGGGGTAGGCGGCGGCGGCTCCGGCGACGGCGGGCGGCGGTGGCGGCGGCTAGCGCGGGGCTCGAGGCGGCTAGGGTTAGGGTTTCGGGCAAGGTGGGCCGGCGGCGGGGTCTGGTGGGCTGGGGGCCTCGGCCGGTGGCTTTATATAAGCTACCCCTGGGCGGAATCCCGCTCAGGTACGGCCCGTAAGGCGGTTCGCGTTTTTCTAAAAATAATTTCGCACAGAAAAACAAACGAAAGAAATACGAAACGGACTCCAAAAATCCCGAAATAAATTTTCCCCGGCTTCTAAAATCAAGCCGGACAATATTAACATTTATTTGGGGCCTAAATGCAATTTTGAAAAACGCGCATTTTTCCTTAATCCAAATAAAAACGCGAAAAACTCCAAATAAAATCCTATTTGATTTTTTTATTAAATCTTCATTATTTCTTTATTTTGGGAAAGTCATTTTATTCCCTCTCTGAAATTATGATAGTAGAAATAATTGAAGATAAAATAAATAAAATCAAATGATCCTATTTTCAAAATTTTGAGAAAACTCAATTATGAAAATAACGAAATTCCCAACTCTCTCCGTGGGTCCTTGAGTTGCCTAGAATTTCTAGGATCGAGTCAACAATGCAACAAAATATGATATGCAATGATGATCTATGTATAACATTCCAAATTGAAAATTTGGGATGTTACATTTAACGAGGAGATACACGAATGAGTCAATTCAAAAAAAAAGAATGTGAAGCGGCGCTGGGGTAAATTACGGTTGGGAGGCATTGTACAATTCATTTATCATTTCTATAAAGAAAAAAATTGTAAGGTGGGATAGTGTGGATCATTGAATTTTGCCCCATGTCATACTATCGGG
Source organism: Triticum timopheevii (assembly GCA_963921465.1). NCBI lineage: Eukaryota > Viridiplantae > Streptophyta > Magnoliopsida > Poales > Poaceae > Triticum > Triticum timopheevii. The sequence goes on from OY997272.1 coordinate 250,724,717, forward strand.
TCGGGTTTGGGTATATCCATGGATACATAATTATATCCATGCCATACTCATGAATAATCAGGTCAGGTTCGGGTGCTACCCATGGACGTACAAATGTACCCAAACCCTACCCATTCGGGTCGGGTATCCGCGGGTGTCGGTGTCAAAACCGGCGGATCTCGGGTAGGGGGTCCTGGACTGTGCGTCTAGGCGGATGGTAACAGGAGACAAGGGACACGATGTTTTACCCAGGTTCGGGCCCTCTTGATGGAGGTAAAACCCTACGTCCTGCTTGATTAATATTGATGATATGGGTAGTACAAGAGTAGATCTACCACGAGATCAAGGAGGCTAAACCCTAAAGCTAGCCTATGGTATGAATGTTGTAATGTATGTTGTATCCTATGGACTAAAGCCCTCCGGTTTATATAGACACCGGAGAAGGCTAGGGTTACACAGAGTCGGTTACAATGGTAGGAGATCTACATATCCGTATCGCCAAGCTTGCCTTCCACGCCAAGGAAAGTCCCATCCGAACACGGGGCGGAGTCTTCAGTCTTGTATCTTCGTAGTCTTGGAGTCCGGCGGACGATGATAGTCCGGCTGTCCGGACACCCCCTAGTCCACGACTCCCTCAGTAGCCCCTGAACCAGGCTTCAATGACGATAAGTCCGGCGCGCATAATGTTCGGCATTGCAAGGCGGGTTCCTCCCTTGAATAATCCAGAGAAGATCATGAACACCAGGATAGTGTCCGGCTCTGCAAAATAAATTCCACATTCCACCGCAGAGAGAATAAAATGTGCACAAGTCCAATCTGCTGACGTATTACGCGGCATGACATCACACCGCTACCAAGCCTTTACTGGAATTGTTTTTTATTATACCACCTCAGCACGTTTAGCGAAGCGGTTTCCTTGGCACGTCCTGTCGAAGCAGAGATCGTGTTCCCCTTATTCCGGGATTCTCATCAATACGGACGTGGGTAACCCAACCATGCCATTGATGGTGGCTCTTGGGAGATAAGCGAGTTTTACCAGGCCGGTGGGGGACGCATAGTCTTCGCCCGCCTATATATAAGGGATAAGGATTCACCTTTTCACCTACGCCTTCTTCCTTCTTTGCTTATCCATCTCCGCGCACTCAAGCTCCAACGCCCAAGCCCGTACATCTCGCCTCGACCTTCTCCGACCATGTCCGGAGCGGGAGGCAAATGGTTGGCCTCCACCGTTAAGGAGGAGCACATCACCAAGCTACGCAGCGCCGGATACCTTTCCGGCGATATCGCGCATCGGCTGCCCGACGAGGGGCAGCTCATCCCCACCCCCGGGCCTCATGAGAGGGTTGTTTTCCTCCCCCATTTCCTCCGCGGATTGGGCTTTCCACTTCACCCTTTTTTCCGGGGGCTCATGTTCTACTACGGCCTGGATTTCCATGATCTGGCGCTGAACTTCATCCTCAACATCTCGGCGTTTATCGTCGTGTGCGAGGCCTTCCTCTGCATCCAGCCCCACTTCGGCCTGTGGCTCAAGACCTTCAACGTCAAGCCGAAGGTTGTGAAGGGCACGCAAGCGGAATGCGGAGGCGCCATGTTGGGCAAGATGCCCAATGTCCTCTGGCTCGAAGGGGCCTTCGTGGACTCCGTCAAGGGGTGGCAATCGGGGTGGTTCTATATCACCGAGCCGCGTGACCCTGAGTGGGCGGCGGCCCCCGAGTTTAGATCTGGTATCCCCACGCAGCTCACCTCCTGGAAAGAGAAGGGCTTGTTGTGGGGTAATCCGAAGGAGCTGACGGGACTCCGAGCCTGTATCCAGAAGCTGGTGAACAATAAGCTCAGGCTCGTCGACGTGGTCCAATTCATGCTCGTCCGTCGGATCCTCCCATGCCAAGAACGGGCATTCAATCTGTGGGAGTTCGATCCAGAACAGCACCAGGCGCTAAGCGGGCTCTTTGACACGACGTACGAAGGCGCCTGGAGGGTGCTATTTAAGGGCGCCGAAGCCCCCGCATCCGCGACGGAAGATCGTGGATTTCGCTCGCAGCACCCAGCTGACGAGGTAAGTGATTCAACCCCTTTACGGGACACTTGTTGTAAATAGATTGATTCTAAGAGGGTTTCAATCTCCCTTTTCCTTTGACAAAAATGGATGGAGAAGGCCGAACAGCTGGTCTGCCCGGCTCCCATGCCAGAAGACCCAGTGAACGCCCGTCTAGCGGGGCTGCTGGTTCCGGCACCGCACGTGGTGCCGGAGAAGAAGGCCAAGAAGGTGGCCACGGGGACTCGAAAGAGTTCCCGTAATCAGGTGTCCGACGACGAGGCGGACTCCTCCCCCGAAGGCGAGGAGGAAGAGGACTCTCTCCCGGAGGAGGGAGAGAGGAAGAGGAAGGCTTCCCCAACAGGGGAGGCCGAAGGGTCCAAGAGGGGGAGAACTATTCCCCCGGACAACTCCGCCAACACCAACGTTGGCGAGGAGGAGTGGCCTTCAAGGGCCAGGCGTCCGACGAGATCGTAAGTATCCGGATCCCTGATATGCAATTTCTTTCGTGTCGCATAGTGTCCTGCTAATGCCGCATACTGTCCGTAGTCCGGCCGATGATGATCTCCCCGATTCATCGAGCGGGTCGTTGGCCTCGTCGGATGTGGATTCACTTCTGACTGCCTCTACCCCCCGTGCCGACGTGGACGCCGAGGTGGGATCCCACAAAGGGACCCATCGGGAGGAGGCTCCGGAGGCGCCGCAAGGCAGCCTCCCGGACTTTGCGCCGGACTCTACATCGGAACATGTAGTGGTTCCCGAGCCCGGCAAGCAGCCCCTTCGAAAGAAGGGCAAGACCGTGACGCCGGCGGCCTCCGTCCAACTGGAGGCGCCGGACAACTTGCTGGAGGCGCTCAGGTGCTTCCATCGAGGAAGAACACCGCACTGTTATGAGTGCGGTGATTCAGAAGGTCCAGCTCGCCAAGAGCTGGCTGACCGAAGCCTGCAATAGCCTTTTAACAGGCTTTGAGGTAAGAAGTTAAAATTGTGTAATGTAATACCGCATAGACAGTAGCCCCTGATGCTCGGTTCGGTGTTCGGAAAGAAAAGCAGGACTGAGGATCTAAAAAGATATTCGCAGGTTGCTAATAAATTATGTCAATATGGGTTTGCAGGCTGTGCTGCTGACCTCTGCCGCACTGACTGCGGAGGTTGGTACATTAAAGCAAGATCTCGAGCGGTCTGAGCGAGAGCTCGGCCATGCCAAGAGGCAGCTCGAGGACAAAGAAGGTGAGTAGCACCACTTTGGATTGTTACCTTACAGAAAAGGATTTTGGTTGCAATAAAATTAACAAGGATAATATGGGTATTGCAGGGGCCACAAACGAGGTGGCACCCCTGAAGGAGGCTGTGTCCGCGGCCGAACGCAGTGCGGCCGCGGAACGGGCGGAGCAAAAAAAGCAGGAGGCACAGGTGGCGGAAGTGCGGCAAGAGCTCCAGTCTCTCATGGAGAAGCATGAGAGCTTGGAGCGCGACTCCAAGACTCGAGAGGTTGAGCTTGCCTCGTCTCTCGAAAGTGCCAAGTCTGCCAAGGCCGAGGCCCGTAAGGCCCTTCAGGAGGTTGAAGATGTAAATAAGATAGCGGAGGGTAAGGCATTTTTCATGCAAAGCAAGCATGTTAATGTAAACTACCTGAAACTTACCCGCATTCGGAGCTCTCAAGTGGCGTTTGCAGATCTACCGCGTAGTGTGTCCGATGCCGCCGCATTCTACCGTAGCGAGGAGGGGAGCTCAACGGAGAAGGTCTTCTGGTCTCAGTATGCTGAGGCCGGCCATCCGGTGCCCCTAAGCGACCAGCTGAAGCAGCTGGTCGAACTCCACAAGGTAGCTGAGGAGGCCATGAAGGGCCTTATAGTCCGGCTGTTGCCTGGACAGGCCATGCCTGGGAGCTACTTCGGCCTCGTGCGGCGGCTGGTGGATGCGTGCCCCTGGGTGGAGGTCATCAAGCGCTCCGCCTGTATTGAAGGTGCTCGTCGGGCCCTTGCCCGCACAAAGGTGCACTGGGGCAGGCTGGATGTGGAGAAGCTTCTCACTGACCCACCGCCACCTGGCAAGGAGTATCGTACGCCCGAAATGTATTATAAAACTGTCCTGAAGGGAGCCCGCGATATTGCGGATGAATGCCCTAGAGATGTAATTTTTGAGTAAACTCTTTTATGTATTATCCTGTGTGCTGAAAACTTTGTTCATGTGTTCTTTGAGCAACGCTTGTTTAATTTAAAATATTACCTTCTGTGCGGCCGTTTATAAAATCTGAGAGATGGCAAGTCGTTGGCTTCAGCCCCCAAGCCGCAAGTGCTGGGGTGTTCGGGATAACTTGAGCACTCTTGTTCCCACTTTTGGGTCCATCTAGGGAGGCTCTCAACACAACGAACAAGGCAACCGGACTTATAATGCTTGAACACTCTTACTTAGCCATAGAATTCTATAATTTTAAATTTCGGTGAAGCCCCTAGTATTCGGAAGACCGAAGTTGGGGCGCTATCCACGCCTTTCGTCGGACATTATCCGGAACTTCGCTCGAAGCGGCATGAGTCTTTAGTGACCCGAAAAGACCTCTCGAACAGCGACAAGTCTCTCGCCTTATCATGCCAGTCAGTTTTAGCTTTCTCCACTGAGGCGCTCGCCCAGCTCAACCGGGGCGCAATCGCAGTGGTTCTCCCAGTGCCACCTTAGCCGACAGAACGGAACGTAAGGCACCAAAACGTGGGAGCCGGGCAAACCCAACTATTTGACGCAAGACATGATTCGGAGCCGATTCATATAATGCTATAAGTTCAGGGTGCCGCACTTGTGAAAGTGTTCGGACTTATCACACCATAATGCGGGGAACACAAGCCCCTGGTGTATTCGGCCGTACCAAAATATACGGGTGCAAGATGTCATTTAATGAACATATATATTGAAAAAGCAATGTAATTGCAGTCGAAAAGTGTTGCATTATTTATTTAAGGAAGTCTGCTATGAGTGCGGACTGATACAAATAGTGCGGTAAGCAAGGGTTTTGGACTAATTAAACATGTCCCCCGCCAGGGATGAGCTGCGGACTTAGTGTATATAATCGAATTTAATGCTTGTAATTGAGACCACATGAGTGTTCGTCGCCGCATTCTTTACTCCCCGGCTGTTGCATCATGAGTTCGGCAGGTTCACCGCCGGACAGGGCCTCTGGCTAACGGAGTCCTGTGTACATTAAAGAAGGAAAATAATAAGAAAGAGTGACACACTTGCGAGCCCCTAGTGTGGTCGAGCCGCACTCTGGGTCCATTGTGGTCGCGCCCCTTCCCCTACGCCCATGGTATCTCCAAAGCGTAATGATGTATGCGGAGGGTTGTTCTTGCAATCATGCGAGGGCGGGGGTTCGGGCCGCATTGCTACACGTGCTCGAATCGTGCCAGGTGGTCTTGGTTGGTGTTGCTTCGGGCGCATTTTGCTGTATCCGGCCATTTAACGGCCGGACTCGAAAATTGCCTTAAAAGGCTGCTCTGTACTTCTGCCGCGAGAGCCGCTGTATGTTCCTCCGTTCGGAGTGAGCGTTCCGTATTTCCATTGACCGTGATGACTCCACAAGGGCCTGACATTTTGAGCTTGAGGTATATATAATGTGGCACCGCGTTGAACTTTGCAAACGCGGTTCGTCCGAGCAGAGCGTGATAGCCGCTGCGAAATGGGACTATGTCGAAGATTAACTCCTCGCTCCGGAAATTATCCGGGGATCCGAAGACCACTTCCAGTGTGACTGAGCCTGTACAATTGGCCTCGACATCTGGTATGACGCCTTTAAAGGTTGTCTTTGTAGGTTTAATCCTTGAGGGGTCTATGCCCATCTTGCGCACTGTATCCTGATAAAGCAGGTTCAGGCTACTGCCGCCGTCCATCAGGACTCTCGTGAGGTGAAATCCATCGACGATTGGGTCTAAAACCAATGCGGCGAATCCGCCATGGCGAATGCTGGTCGGATGGTCTCTTCGATCGAAAGTGTTCGGACAAGAGGACCATGGATTGAACTTCGGGGTGACTGGCTCCATCGCGTATACGTCCCTTAGTGCACGCTTCTGCTCCCTCTTGGGTATATGGGTTGCGTAAATCATGTTCACCGTCCGCACTTGTGGGGCGAAACCCTTCTGTCCTCTATTGTTCGGCGGTCGGGTCTCTTCATCGTCGTCGCTGTTTAGCCCCTTGTCATTGTTTTCGGCAATTAACTTGCCTGCCTGCTTAAACACCCAGCAATCTCTGTTGATGTGATTAGCTGGCTTTTCGGGGGTGCCGTGTATCTGGCATAAGCGGTCGAGGATTCGGTCCAAATTGGACGGACCCGGAGTGGTTCTTTTGAATGGCTTCTTCCGCTGACCGGGTTTAGAGCCTCGGAATCCGGCGTTGACTGCCGTATCCTCCTTGTCGTCGCCGTTAATGCGGCGTTTATTTTTGCTTCGACGTGACCTGCCATTACGGTCCTTAGTATCCGGACTGCCAGAATTTTTACTCAGGTTGTTGGTGCGAGCTAGCCAGCTATCCTCTCCCGCGCAAAAGCGGGTCATTAATGATGTGAGGGCTGCCATGGATTTCGGCTTTTCCTGTCCCAGGTGCCGGGCTAGCCATTCGTCGCGGATGTTATGTTTGAAGGCTGTGAGGGCCTCTGCATCCGGACAGTCGACGATTTGGTTTTTCTTTGTCAAGAACCGTGTCCAGAATTGTCTGTCCGATTCGTCTGGCTGCTGAATTATGTGGCTTAGGTCATCGGCGTCTGGTGGCCGCACATACGTGCCCTAGAAGTTATCGAGGAACGCGGCTTCCAGGTCTTCCCAACACCCAATTGACTCTGCGGGCAAGCTGTTAAGCCAATGCCGAGCTGGTCCTTTAAGCTTGAGTGGGAGATACTTGATGGCATGGAGATCGTCACCGCGGGCCATATTGATGTGAAGGAGATAATCTTCGATCCAAACCGCGGGGTCTGTTGTTCCATTGTAGGATTCGATGTTTACGGGTTTAAACCCTTCAGGGATTTGATGATCCATTACTTTGTCAGTGAAGTATAGTGGGTGTGCGGCGCCTCTATATTGAGCAATATCGCAACGTAGCTCGAGAGAGCGCTGTCTGCTGTGTTCGGCCCGGCCGGGGTTATTGTATCCGGCGCGACGGTATTCGTCGTGGGTCGTGGGGTGCCCACGTGATCCGTAAATGGATCTGGATTGCCTTGCTTTGTCCTCCAATACGTCTCGCAAGTCCGGCGCGTTCCCCCTTGGCTTCGTACTTTTGGAGCGATGCCGGGGTACGGTCTTGGTGGAGGGCCTGGATGCCTCTCTGTCGCGACCACGGGGTGGTCGGTCGGCCGTATCGTGCGCTGGTGATGAAGGTATGTATGCTTCCTCCTCTAACCGGGGGAGCAACTTGCGTCTTGGGTAGCTTTTGGAGGGGCGTTCGAGTTTGTACTCTTCGGCCGCGAGGACCTCGGTCCATCGATTGGCCAGCAGGTCCTGATCAGCTTGAAGCTGCTGCTGCTTTTTCTTTAGGCTATTTGCCGTGGCGATAAGCCTGCGCTTAAAACGCTCTTGTTCGACGGGATCCTCGGGCACGACGAATTTGTCGTCGTTGAGGCTTGCCTCGTCTTCGGAGGGAGGTGTATAGTTATATTCCTCGACCTCTTCGTCTGCCGCCCTCTCATGAGGGCTTGCTTCTGCATCCTCCTGCGCTGAGTCTTGCTGAAGGGGATTGTCTTCGGCACTCTCTGGGTATTATTATCTCCTGTGCCGGAATCTCCATTCTTGCTGTGGTGGAATTTTGAGCGGCGCCGCTGACGCCGGCGCTTGGGCTGTTTCTTTAAGGAATCTGCCTTCGCTGCTTCCTCGCCATCCCCATCTTTTGGGGTGTCCACCATGTATATGTCGTATGACGAGGTGGTCTTCCAGTGCCCTGTAGGCGCTAGTTCCTGTTCGTCTCCGGCATCGTCGTCCATAGCGTCGATGTCTTCGGAGTCATAGTCTAGCATGTCGGTCAGATCGTCAACAGTGGCTACAAAGTGGGTGGTGAGTGGGCTCTGAATTTCTTCGTCGTCCGTATCCCAACCATCCTGGCCATAATCCGGCCAGGACTCTCCGGATAGCGAGAGATGCTTTAGCGAATTTAGGGTGTCGCCGAAAGGTGAGTGTTGGAAGATGTCCGCGGCAGTCAATTCCATAACCGGCGCCCAATCAGATTCGATTGGCAGGGGCGTGGGAGGTCCGTAGTCCGGCAAGGAGTCCGGCACCTTGGATTCACGAGCTTCGCAAGGGACAAGGTTAGTGTTCGGCTCCATCGCCGTAGAAGTTGCAGCCCCCGAGGCGGTGTCCAACCACCGGTCCTCGACCTGGGCGATCGGCTCCGAACTAAAGGCCGGAGCGGATTCTTGTGCGGCCACCAAGGCACTGTTCGGCGGCAGAGCTAGATCATGCCCATCATAATAGTGCGGCGCGCTTGGCTGTGGCTCGAGCCCGTCGAAGATCAAGTCCCCGCGGATATCGGCCGTGAAGTTTAGGCTTCCGAATCTGACCTGATGGCTAGGGGCGTAGCTTTCGATCTGCTCCAGATGGCCAAGTGAATTAGCCCGCAGTGCGAAGCCGCCGAATACGAAGATCTGTCCGGGGAGAAAAGTCTCACCCTGGACAGTGTTGTCGATTGAAGACGCCATCGAGCCTATCGGTGACGACACAGAGGAACTCTCAATGAAAGCACCAATGTCGGTGTCAAAACCAGCGGATCTCGGGTAGGGGGTCCCGGACTGTGCGTCTAGGCGGATAGTAACAGGAGACAAGGGACACGATGTTTTACCCAGGTTCAGGCCCTCTTGATGGAGGTAAAACCCTACATCCTGCTTGATTAATATTGATGATATGGGTAGTACAAGAGTAGATCTACCACGAGATCAAGGAGGCTAAACCCTAAAGCTTGCCTATGGTATGAATGTTGTAATGTATGTTGTGTCCTACGGACTAAAGCCCTCCGGTTTATATAGACACCGGAGAAGGCTAGGGTTACACAGATTCGGTTACAATGGTAGGAGATCTACATATCCGTATCGCCAAGCTTGCCTTCCACGCCAAGGAAAGTCCCATCTGGACACGGGACGGAGTCTTCAATCTTTTATCTTCGTAGTCTTGGAGTCCGGCGGACAATGATAGTCCGGCTGTCCGGACACCCCCTAGTCCAGGACTCCCTCAGCGGGTATCCATGTCCGTGGATAAAATTGCCATCCTTACTACTTGTAGATCTACTGATTCCTCGCATCTGCGTCGGTGTGTGTTGTGGCCATGGGTGCGGTAAGGCTCTTTGCATGCTTGACGAGGCGCTCCTCCTCCTCCTGCAGGAACTCAATGTAGTGCGCAAGTTCGCTGACGCACGTGCGGGCCTCCACCTCCGCCTCCCTCCTTCGAGCGGCGGTAGTGGAGCGGGTGATGATCCCGGCGGTTGACGGTGGGTTGGCGGCCACGGCAGCCGACGATGGGATGGCGACCACCACCACCACCTCCCGCCTTCGGGCCGCGGTGGCGGAGCAGGTGATGGCCACGGTGGCAAGCAGTGGGGTGGCGGCCACGACGGCCACCTCCTTCCTTCGGGCCACAGCGGCAGAGCGGGCGATGGCCCTGGCTTTCGGCAGTGGTGTGGTGGCAACAGTGGCCGACAATAGCTACCGATGGGCAGCGGCGGCGGAGCGTGTGGTGGGTATTCCGCGCACACCCAACAGGGATGCACGCGCACTACACTACATTGAGGACTGCGCCGCTGCTGTGGTGTAGCCTCCCAGCTAGAGTTGTCCTCTCATGACGGCGGAGTGGCTGAGCAACGGCGGCGGAGTGGTTGAGCAACAATGATGGACCGATTCCATTAACGATTGTGGGAGAAGCAGACGAGATAAGCTAGAGGGAGGGAGGGGAAAATGCGACGAAGGACTCGCTGGCCATGAGGGTTTATATGGTAGGTTGGTAAGCATTGGGATTTTGGGGGATTTCACTGAGTCGGGCAGGAAGCTTGATCGAAAACCTGCGCGGTTGCTCGGGAAAGGGCTCACTACCGTTTTGATGCGGAGCATCCTTCGGTCATCCCCATGGACCTACCATCGTCTCATCAAGTACCAAAAGGACCTATGACACAAGCACAAGCTAGAGCTCTCAAGACCGAGGTGACATCTCTCCTTAGTGATATTCCATATGATCCACAAGAGACATGGCTACTACATATGTCCGGAGTGTTGTGCATGATCAGGTACCAAGAAGGCCTTCTCGAACATGCACGCGAAGTCGGACAAGTCCTCAAGTTCACGGATGAAGAGAACAACGGAAGAAGTCGAGGACAACTCCCAAGACCTGGACATCCGGCCATGAACCCAGACATCTGGCCCCTGGAGGTGTCGCCAGAAGCAACGAGACAACGGTCAAGCCAACACGGCCCGGACATCCGGCCCCCAGCCAGAAAATCCGGCATTCAGCCCGGACATCCGGATAAGTCCATCCAGAGAATAGAAGTCCAGCACCTCCAGCCCGGACATTCGGCCGTTCCCGAGCCACTGGACCTCCGGACACCCACCCTGACATCCGGACCACGCCTATCTAGAGAGCCTGAGACCGGACCCATCCAGCCTAGACATCGGGCGCACCATGAAGCCCCGGACATCTGGCCCGACGCCCGGACGTCCGGCCCTGCCTGTCTGCGCACAGTGAAAGGGCCGTTACCCGTGTACCCCTTCATCAACCTAGACTATATATAATCCTCCTCCTCCCTCTTTCTAGGGTTAGCAAAGGATAAGCTCATTTGAGAGACAGAGCTTTGCTCATCCACTTGGTTACTTCTCCATTGGAGTCCACAACCTCTTCGAAGAATATCCACCAAGCGGATTCAAGACCCATCACAGGAAGGCCCGTCAAGACCTCATCATGGATAAGAACTACCGTCACTTGTATCGTCCTTTGTTGGATTTGGATCGTGTATCTCTTTGTGTTTCGAGGATCTAGCACATGTGTGATATAATTTTGTTCGGTTGAGTGTTTTCCTCGTGTTTCCCCTCGTGTTTTCCCTCATGTTGTTCGTAGGACCCACTCCAATCATGAAAGATTGGCCCTAGGGTTTTCAGCCTACATCATCTTGGTATCATGAGCCTTGGTTGATCACGAATTTGGAGCCCCTACCCTTGTTTTCTAGCCTTGTTTTTGCTGAATTTGTCCCAAATTCGAAAATCCCCACAAAAACAGCCCTCCCAGATTTTTTAAAATTTCTTGGTGTGCTGAAGTTTTGTGAAGCATATGAAACAACTCTTCCCTCCTGCATAAGCACTGCTCCAAGTCCTCAACGTGAAGCGTCGCAATATACTTCATAATCCTTGCTTTGATCTGGCAGGATTAATACTGGTGAGGTAACCAAACGTTTCTTCAACTCTTGGAAACTAGCCTCACACTCCTCAGTCCATATGAACTTGGTATCCTTCTTCAACAATTCTGTCATAGGCTTCGCAATCTTCGAGAAATTCTCAATGAATCTCCGGTAGTATCCTGCGAGTCCAAGGAAACTCCGGATCTCTCCAACTGTTGTTGTAGCTTCCCAGTTTGTCACAGTGGCAACTTTAGTGGGGTCTACTGCTATACCTTCTCCGGATATAACATGTTCGAGAAATCCAACTTCCTTCAACCAAAACTCACACTTGCTGAACTTGGCATATAGCTGATGTTCTCTGAGCTTTTCGAGTACCAAACACAAGTGCTCCTTATGTTCTTCATCATTCTTTGAGTAAACCAAAATATCATCAATGAACACCACACGAACTTATCCAAAAACTCCATAAACACCTTGTTCATCATGTTCATAAAATAGGCTGGGGTGTTAGTCAGACCAAATGACATAACGGTATACTCATACAGCCCGTACCTGGTGGTAAAAGCCGTCTTAGGTATATCTTGCTCCCGAATCTTCAACTGATGGTATCCTGATCGCAAATCGATCTTGGAAAATACCTTAGCTCCTTGCAATTGGTCAAACAAGTCATTGATCATCGGCAACGGGTATTTGTTCTTAATGGTCACTTCATTTAATCCTCGATAATCAACAACCATTCTTAATGATCCATCCTTCTTCTCCACCAGAAGTATTGGCGATCCCCAAGGCGAAGAACTTGGGCGAATAGAACCTTTGTCCAGCAACTCCTTAATCTGCTTCTTAATTTCCTCCAAATCTTGGGTTGGCATCCTATACGGTCTCTTAGATATCGTCCCAGTGCCTGACAGTAGTTCAATCAGAAACTCAATGTCTCTGTCCGGCGGCATGCCTGCACAACTCCTGATAAGGAATTTACATGTGCCCTCCTCGGCTCATGCTGTGATACATACTTGATTCTCCTTCCTTCAGGGGTGGTAAGCAAAATCGACTTACTGGTGCAATCTATATTCCCTCCATACTTTGATAACCAATCCATGCCTAATATCACATCCAATCCTTGCGATTCCAAAACTATTAGGCCCGAGGGAAATACATAGTGTCCAATCCTCAACGGCAGTCGATCACACCATATACTAGCCATATACTCTGCTCCGGGTGAGGTTACTAGCATGGGTGACCTAAGGGCTTGGGTTGGTAATTTATATTTATCCACAAATCCCCTTGATATGTATGATTGTGATGCACCAGTATCAAAAAGAACAACTGCAGTAAATGTCTTAACCAAAAACTTACCTATTACTGCGTCTGGCTGAGCTTCAACCTCCTCCACGGTAACGTGGTTCATTGTCACCTGTTGAAAGGGTTCGGCTTCTTTCCTGAACTTCCATTGTCGTTACCATTTTGGGCTTCTGGACATTCATTTGCATAATGCCCAGTCTTACGGCACTTATAACAAGTGATATGGCTCAGGTCTACCTTGGATGGTGTTGACGGGTTGGTGCGGTTTTGTCCATTGCTTCCTCCATTCCCGTTTCCATTCTTTGTGCCATTATGATTGTGCGAGCTGCCTCCTCCGTGAGTATGCTGAAATTGCCCTCCTGACTTCGGGGTAAAGCGTAGTTTCTGCTGAGCTCCAGAATTGTACTTCCCCTGTCCATACTTCCTCTTACGATTGTCAATCTGCTGCTGCTTTCCTTCAATCATAAGAGCACGATCTACTAACTCCTGGTAGTTATTGAATGTGGCCACCATCAACTGCATGCTCAGCTCATCATTCAGTCCTTCTAGAAACTTCTCCTGCTTAGCTGCATCCGTAGCAACGTCATCTGGGGCATAACGTGCTAGCTTACTGAAGTCATCCACATACTGGCCAACTGTCCGTCCTCCTTGGCGTTAGTTGCGAAACTCACGCTTCTTCATGGCCATAGCTCCTGCCGGAACATGGGCAGTACGGAAAGCTTGCTGAAACTAATTCCATGTGACAGTGTCTATAGGGTAAGTGGCTGTAAAATTCTCCCACCATGCTTCTGTGGGTCCTTCGAGCTGATGAGCGACAAACTTCACCTTTTCCCCATCTGTACATCCTGCAGTGATCCACTCCCTCCCTATCTTACGGAGCCAATCATCTGCTACTATCGGCTCGGTGCTACTGGAAAACACCGGCGGATTCAGCCTTAAGAAACGAGTCAAATGGTCAATAGGTGGTGGTGGTGGTGGGTTGTTGTTGTTGTTGTTGCCTTGGTTCTGTACCAATGTTTGAATCAAGGCATTCTGCTGCTGAATCAACTGAGTGATCTCTGGCGGAAAAACAAATTCGGGGTCGCGTCTCGGAGGCATCTGAGGGTTTATAGAAGAGAGGAGAGTTAAGAATAGAATGAGGTCTAGTGAGATAACACTACCCATATGCACATGAGACAAAAGCACACAATATCACTCCAATCAATTCAAACAAGGGCATACAACGGTCTAACTATCGTTACAAAAGTGCTTGGACTAAAACTAATTTTTTAATGGGGGAAAATTCTACTACTGTTATGGTGGTCAACTAGAAAAACTGCTCCAATGAAGATTCCATGATATCTGCTCCAACTTCATCAACATAATCATCATCACTATAGTCGGGATCCGAGTCGGTGTCGTCGATGATGATATAATTTTCCGAACAAGTGGGTTCGTCATCTTCTCTTCTGGGTGCTGAACCTCCCATGAATACTTGAATCTTCTCCTTAAGGTCGCCGTTCTGTCTTACTAGAGCGATGATTTCTTCCATATAGTCTTTACGTGTCGCCTTGAGTTCCTCTTCTAGCTCCTTGATCTTAGTCATAGCCTTCTGCAGATCCTCCATATCTGCGCACATCTGATTCTCCTGGCGTCGGATGTGTTGGTTTAACTCCTGAATATAAGCTGCGATTGATCTGTCCTTCCTGGTGTTGATCATCTCCCAATGCTCATCTCGGCGCCCACAAATCTGGTATATATTATTCTTGAGATCGTTGCGGTAAACTTCTCCAATTCGTCCCATGGCAATGTGGGCTGTCATGCTCTTCCCTAAGCTCCATGTTGGTGCATCAAAGGAAAACTCTATGGGCTCCGTGACTGGTGCAAATGTCATTCCTGGAATGTAGACTTGAATCATCCAGCGCTCCTCTTCGGGTAAAGTGGTGTCGAAGGTTCCAGTGAAGCTTGGTACTCCTATGTTCAGGTATCTAGTGACTTCCTTCAAGTGATATCCAAAAGGTGAGTTTTCATCTGGTTGTGTGAACTTGTTCCTTGCATCCGCCATCCTAAAGAATAGAAAAGATGAGGAGTCAGAAATGAGAAGAAAGAGTAGTGATCTAGGGCTTTAGCTTAGTGGTCGTGTCCTACAGTCAGCGTGTGCTCTGATACCATCTTTGTAGCGACCAGACCTCAAACAGTCTGATCTCTATGCTCAGGTGTCATCCCTGGATCAGTAATGCTGACACCACACAGTACTTGAAGGATTTATAACAGAGTAGCAATCACACACTTATTACATCGAATGTCTCAAGATAGATCTTATTAAAATAAATATGGCTTAAGGCCATCTAAATACGATAACAGCGGAAGGCTTGGAGGAATAAGCGAGTCCATCAACTCCAACGGCATCACTGAGTATAGAACCACTACCTAAGCACCTTACTTGTCGTCTGAAAAGTCTGCAACATGAAACGTTGCAGCCCGAAAAAGGGTCAGCACATGGAATATGCTGGCAATGTAACACATAGAGAAATATGATGGAATAAGCTATACTGCATGCATATTTGGCTGGTGGAAAGCTCTATGGTTACAGTTTTGCATAAAGCCAATTTTTCCCTACTGCAAAGGAATAAATTTATTTAACTATCATGGTGGTTGCTAAACATTGAGAATGGTTGACAGCATTCTCAATCCCAATTAAAAGTACTCATTAACAACACAACAATATTAATAAAAGTAACATGATGAGATTCACATGATATCCAAGTACTAGATACTCAAGATGTTCATAACCGGGGACACGGCAAACCATGATTAGTTTGTTACACTCTGCAGAGGTTTGCGCACTTTTCCCCACATGACTCGATCTCCTCCGTTTGGTTTCTCGCACTACATGGTGTTTGAGAAATGGATGACCGAGACATAGTCTTTCAGAAGCGCTAGCACCTTACGTAAAGGGTAGACCGTACCAACCTACATCCCCTACATCAGCTAGTCTACCCTGTAAGAGTTCGCATGACTTAGTCAACTATGCTAGAGCCCATAGTAGCATGTGGCTGCACACGGAAGTTTCTAGCATGAATAATCTTATGATCCCTTTGAACCTGGGTGGCAGTCCGAAGAAAAACAGGCAAGTCCTGGAAACCAGGTGCCTCAATCCACCCAGATGTGTGTTTAAGTTCCCACCTTAAATAAATCATTAATTAACAAACTCACATCTGTCATGGATACTCTCACCCAATCCACGTCTACTAGCATAGCATGGCTTAATAAGCAAACATAGAAGTAACTCCCAAAGGTTTGATAATAAAACAGGTAATAGGTACTACCTCATCTACTTCCCAAAACCCACAATTTAATTAGATCCTAGTCATGCAATGTTTGAGGATTGATCTAATGCATAAAACTGGGTAGTAGAAAAGGTATGATCAAAGTGTTACTTGCCTTGCTGATGATCCGCGAAACCTAGAGGCTCAAAGTAACTGGCGGTGCACTCCGGGTATTCTATCGCAGACAAACAAACAAGCATACCATAAGTACTCATCTAATGCACAGGTGAAACTCGAATAAAAGATCTAACCAGAAAGTTCAACTTAAGAACTCCGGTTTGCAAAAAGAATCGAATCAAACGAAACAACGGAAGTCAAACGGCGAAAGAAAACAACTCCGTTTTACTAATCTGAATCTAAGTCAAATTTTGCAAAAGCAAAAACTTGTTTAAGTTGGTTATTCGGAAAGAGGGTTTCGAGATGAAACTCCAGGCGCTTGAATTGCTTGATTCCTATAAATGAGCGAAAAGTTATACTAAAACTAAAATCGGATCAGAAATCGCGATCAGAAAAATCACGGATTAAATCCGAGAAAAAGAAAAACGACGAACGGGTTAACGAACGAATGTTCGTTAACTAAATCTAATCTGACGAATACGTTCGTTAAAACGAACGAACGAGCGAACGCTCGCTATTTAACCGAACCGAGAAAAAGAAAACCGATCTAAAAAATAAATAAACCGAAACTAAAAAACAAATAAAACGACAAAAACCGAAGAAAACCGATCGGTTTTTGAAGAAAAACTAGCGGCACGGATTTCGAGGCATGGCGAACCTCGGGCGGCGGGATCGACGGCGGCGGCGTCCGGCGGGGTAGGCGGCGGCGGCTCCAGCGACGGCGGGCGGGGGCTGGCGCGGGGCTCAAGGCGGCTAGGGTTAGGGTTTCGGGTGAGGTGGGCCGGCGGCGGGGTCTGGTGGGCTGGGGGCCTCAGGCGGTGGCTTTATATAAGCTGCCCCCGAGCGGAGTCCCGCTCGGGTACGGCCCATAAGGCGGTTCGCGTTTTTCTAAAAATAATTTCGCGTAGAAAAACAAACAAAACAAATACTAAACGGACTCCAAAAATCCCGAAATAAATTTTCCCCGGCTTCTAAAATCAAGCCGGACAATATTAACATTTATTTGGGGCCTAAATGCAATTTTGAAAAACGCGCATTTTTCCTTAATCCAAATAAAAAGGCGAAAAACTCCAAATAAAATCCTATTTGATTTTTTTATTAAATCTTCATTATTTATTTTGGGAAAGTCATTTTATTCCCTCTCTGAAATTATATGATAGTAGAAATAATTGAAAATAAAATAAATAAAATCAAATGATCCTATTTTCAAAATTTTGAGAAAACTCAATTATGAAAATAACGAAATTCCCAACTCTCTCCGTGGGTCCTTGAGTTGCCTAGAATTTCTAGGATCGAGCCAACAATGCAACAAAATATGATATGCAATGATGATCTATGTATAACATTCCAAATTGAAAATTTGGGATGTTACATTTAACGAGGAGATACACGAATGAGTCAATTCAAAAAAAAAGAATGTGAAGCGGCGCTGGGGTAAATTACGGTTGGGAGGGATTGTACCCTGACATCAAACACTCTACGTCAAGCGTCGTGCCAAGACCATCAAGCAAATAGAAATCCTCTACATGGAACTTGTCCTCAAGAGCAACGTCTAGCGCAAGAACATCGACATCGTCAAAATCAAGCTACCTTCACGCAAGCACAAGAAAGGCAACGTCTACTCCAACAAGAGGAGGAGCGAGCGTGCAAACACTAATACGAGCAAGACATTGAGGTTGCCCATCTACAACAACAACACCGTGAAGCCCAAGCACTTGAGGCGCAACATGCCCTCCAAGACACAAGTCGTGCCATCGCTGACCGCAATGGTCAAAAGCACGAGCAACAAGAAGCTCTTCGCGAAGAAGTCCAAGAGAGGAACTATCAAGCAAGAGTACAT
The DNA here is from genome assembly GCA_963921465.1 of Triticum timopheevii. Taxonomy (NCBI): domain Eukaryota; kingdom Viridiplantae; phylum Streptophyta; class Magnoliopsida; order Poales; family Poaceae; genus Triticum; species Triticum timopheevii. The sequence continues at coordinate 250,742,631 of OY997272.1, forward strand.
CGACAAGTCCCACAAGCTCCATAAGAACCTCAAGTTCATCAAGAGCAACATGAAGTTGACAATCCTCCACACCAAGAGAAACACGAGGTTGACAACCCTCCACGTCAAGGGCATCATCATCAACCTCGACCCCAACACAATGTAGCTCACGTTAACTATACCGAAGTTCACCGGAAGCAATGACCCCAAAGAATACCTATCATGGGCATTGAATGTCGACAAGATCTTTCGTTTGCACAACTATGAGGAAGAGAACTAGATCGCCATGGTATCCCTTCAATTCCAAGACTATGTACTCATTTGGTGGGAACAAGTCCTTGAGCGCCGAGAGGCAAGAGGCAAGCCACCAATCACCACATGGGATCAAATGAAGGATGTCATGAGAGCACACTTTGTGCCAACATAAAGCTCTAACTCCTCAAGCAAGGAACAGAGACCTCTGAAGAGTACTACAAGGAAATGGAGATTGCCATGACAAGAGCCAATGTCACGAAAGATGATGAGCAAACTATGGCCCGTTTCTTGAATGGACTCAACCATCCTATCAAGAAGATCGCCGACTTCGAACCTTACTCCAACCTCATAGAGCTAGTCATCAAGCTACCAAAGCGGAACGTCAAGTGCAAGATGACTTCAAGTACGCCAAGTACTCTTCAAAGAGCTATGGCTTCTCCAACAACCAAGCTTCAACGACTACAACGAATCCTACCTCGACAAAAGCTTCAACAAGCAACATCGACAAGTCAAACTACAATGATACTTCAACAACTTCAAGTTGTCCTCCTACTACAAGCAACTTCAAGACAAGGACCTCATCATATACAACTCCAATCGATGAGACCATCAAAACAAGTTCCATCAAATGCTTCACATGTGGCGTCAGAGGCCACAAGTCCTTTGAGTGCACCAACAAGCACACCATGATCCTCAATGACGACGGAACCTATGACTCCATGAGTGAAGAGGAAATGGAAGCCCTTGAGCAAGTTGCCATGAACCGGCAAGTGAACAAAGATGAAGATGATCAAGTCTTTTGTGACAAAGCTTTGAGCCCCGCTCTTGTTGTCTCCAAGTTTTTGACTCTTCAACATCAACAAGACGAGGACGAAATATACCATATCTTCAACACAAAGGCCGGCATCAATGGAAGGTTCGTGAAGGTCATCATCAATGGAGGGAGTTGCCATAACTTGGCAAGTGAAGAGCTATGTTCCAAGCTCTAATTTGTGATGATGAAGCACCCACACCCCTACAAGGTCCAATGGATAAGTGACTCTGGCACTATCCAAGTCGAGCATATGGTGCAAGTTTCCTTCAAGATAGGAGCATATGAAGACACGTTGGAATGTGATGTCGTTCCGATGTCCGTTTGCCACCTCCTTCTTGGACGACTATGGCAATTTGACCGAGGTGTCATCCACAACGGGTGAACCAATCACTATAGCTTCAAAATGAAGGGAAAAGGAGTACGTGCTACGACCTATGTCTCCAAGTCAAGTGATTGCCGACAAGCAAGCCACCCATCATGGAGAGAATTTGTCAGGACCCCGATTCTATGCGACACCGATCTAGCGTGTAACATCTCATATCACTTTGCGGCCTCACGCACGACCCCAATTCTTTTCTGTTTTTTTCTGACATTTGTTTGATTTAAAAACAACACCAAACTAATTTATTTTCTTATGCCAATTTTTTTGTAGGAGCTAGTGGTATTATTCCAGAGCTCCTCAAAAACTAGCATAATTTTTGGACAATATTTTATATATATAACAATATATATCAAAAGCAAATAATTACTGCATTAATCCAAATGCCCAATATAAATATCTATGAGCTCCTAAAAATATTGGTTTGATTTTTATATCTTTCCAATATTTTTAGAGAGCAACATGAACATTTTCTTGGACCTTTTTGGAGCAATTTTTATCTGGGTCATTTCCAGAAATGATTCTGAGGGTTTCACAAATCCCCATTTCAAACTTAAATGGAATTTAAACATGATGCACACATGACTAGCTAGCCTTGAGCATACAAGAACTAGGGATATGACAACTCACCCCCACTCGAAACAATCTCGTCCCGAGATACAGGAGTCGACGGAAAGAAAGTGGGGTGGTCTAGTGGAAGACGATCTTCTCGCTCCCAAGTAGCTTCTCTCTCGGAATGATGAGACCACTGAACCTTGAGAAACATGATATTCTGACGTCGGGTGACACACTCTGCTTGATCAAGAATGCGAATCAGGTACATTGATATGTGAGGTTATCTTGGAGATCAAGCGTTTTGTGGTCCACTCCGTGGGTAGGATCCGAGAAGCAATGCCTGAGTTGAGAGATGCGGAAGGCATCATGCACTCTGGAAATATGTGGGGGTAGTTCCAACTGGTAGGCAAACTCTCCTGATTTAGCGAGAATGCGAAAAGGACGAATGTAACGAGGAGCCAATTTGCCCTTGATACCGAAACGATGGGTACCCTTCAAAGGAGTAACCGGAAGGTAAGATTTGTCGCCAATTTCATAAGTCATATCCTTATGATGACGGTCATACTGACTCTTTTGACGAGACTGGGTTGTTTTCAAGTTCTCACGAATGATGCGAACTTGCTCTTCTGCTTCCTGGATCATGTCCGGTCCAAAGAATTGTCTTTCACTGGTTTCTGACCAGTTCAAAGGTGTTCGACATCTTCGTCCATAGAGAATCTCAAAAGGAGCTTTCTTGAGACTGGATTGATAGCTATTGTTATAAGCAAACTCGGCAAAAGGAATACATTTCTCCCAATCCATACCGAATGAGATAATGCAAGCTCTAAGCATGTCTTCGAGAATTTGGTTGACCCTTTCCACCTGACCACTCGACTGAGGGTGGAAAGTGGTACTGATGGAAAGATGGGTTCCCATGGCAGTTTGGAAACTCTCCCAGAAATGAGAAGTGAAAAGACTGCCACGGTCTGAATTGATCTCTAGTGGAACACCATGAAGTGACACTATCCAAGAAATATATAAGTCAGCAAGCTGACTAGCAGTGATACTCTCTCGAACAGGTAGGAAGTGCGCTACTTTGGAGAGACGATCAATGACTACGAAGATAGCATTATTCCCTCTCTTAGTCCTGGGAAAGCCGGTGATGAAGTCCATACCAACTTTATCCCATTTCCCCTCAGGAATAGCCAAAGGAAGAAGGGTGTCAGCGGGTCTCTGATGCTCTGCCTTAACGCGACGACAAACGTCATAGTTAGCAATGAACTGAGCAATCTCTCTCTTCATCCTAGTCCATCAGAACCTCTGGCGTAGGTCCTGATACATCTTCGTACTACCGGAATGAATCGTGATAGGAGATTCATGCGCCTCCTTAAGGATCAGTTGTCGAAGATGCTGCTTCTTGGGGACCACCAGGCGGTTCCCAAAGAAAACAACACCTCGATCATCTATAGAGAAACTACCAGCAATACCCTTGGCAATGTTTCTCTTAATTCAGGTAATCCCCGTATCATGCTTCTAGGCTTCTATGATATGATTCACAAGAGTAGGTTTCGCCACCAAGGTAGAAAGGAATCCGTGAGGAGAAATGTGAAGGTTAAGCTTACAGAATTCCTCATGGAGAAGTGGTTGGCCCTGCTGCAACATGAGGTTGTTGCAATAGAATTTACGGCTTAGAGCATCAGCCATGACATTGGCTTTGCCTGGGGTGTAGGTAATCCCTAGACCATAATCTGAGATCACCTCCAACCAACGTCTTTCCCTAAGGTTCAAATCTGGTTGGGTGAAGATATACTTGAGACTCTGGTGATCGGTGTAGATCTCGCAACGTTTACCAAGAAGGTAATGTTGCCAGGTCTTGAGTGCATAGACTACGGCTGCAAGCTCTAGATCATGTGATGGATAATTCTCCTCATGTGGATGCAACTGTCGAGATGCATAGGCAATCACATGACGATCCTGCATAAGAATGCAACCTAGTCCCTGTCATGAGGCATCGCAGTAGATAACAAAGTCCATAGTGAAATCTGGTGGCACAAGTATGGGAGCAGAAGTCAGGCGTCTTTTCAGTTCCTGAAAACTATACTCACACTGTGGGGACCACTCAAACTTTTTATCTTTCTTGAGAAGTTCCATGAGAGGTTTGGCCACTTTAGAGAAGTTCTCAACAAAGCGGCGACAATAACTGGCTAGACCAACGAAAATCCTAACTTGTTTAACTGATGCAGGTGGAGTCCAATCAAGAACGGCCTTAACTCTCTTGGGATTGACCACAATGCCCTTACCAGAGATCACATGACCTAGATAGGTCACTTCTGGCAACCAAAATTCACACTTGGAGAACTTGGCATAAAGGCGGTGCTCTCTGAGTTTTTCTAACACAAGTCTAAGATGTTCGGCATGCTCTTCCTCGTTCTTCGAGTAAATAAGAATATCATCAAGGTAAACCACAATGAATTTATCAAAGTACTCCATGAAGATCGAGTTCATCAAGCGGGAGAAAGTGGCTGGGGCGTTGGTTAGGCCGAAGGACATGACAGTGTACTCGTACTGGCCATAACGAGTAACAAAGGCTGTCCTAGGAATGTCCCCATTTCTGATCTTGATTTGGTGGTAGCCTAACCTCAAATTCATCTTAGAAAAGACTAAGGATCCAGCTAGCTGATCATACAGGTCGTCGATCCTGGGGAGCGGATATTTGTTCTTCATCGTGACCAAATTAACGGGACAATAATCTACAACCATCCGGTCCGTACCATCCTTCTTCTTGATGAAGAGGACGGGGCAAGCCCAAGGAGAAGAACTAGGACGGATGAAACCCTTTTGCAAGGACTCATCAAGTTGTTTCTTAGGCTTGGCTAGTTCTAAGGGTGCCATTTTGTAAGGTCTCCTAGAGATAGGAGCGGTTCCTGGGATAAGATCTATGACAAACTCTACATCTCTGTCAGGTGGAACACCTGGCAGTTCCTCTGGAAAGACATCCTGAAAGTCACAGACTACCGGGATATCTTCAAAGTCTGGAAGAGGGATGGCATTAAGAGAATAGAGCTGACGATTTGCAACTCTAGTGGAGACAGTGACTATCTTGCCAGATGGGTGTCTAAGCTGAACAGATCTGTTGTAACAATCAATCTTGGCATGATGAGCTGTCATCCAGTCCATACCCAAGATGATGTTAATATCTAAGGACTTGAGGGCTATAAGTGATGCAAGGAATATAAGTCTATCAACAAGGATTTCATTACCATGGCTTACACTAGAAGTTTGCCATTTGGATCCAGGAGTTTGAATGACTAGTGGAGTGGGCATATCACAAAGTGACATGTTGAGCTAGTTAGCATAGCTTTCAGAAATGAAGGAATGAGATGCTCCAGTATCGAATAGAACCGATGCTGGGTGACAATTGACAAGGAGTGTACCAAGAACGACATTCGGATCATCATGAGCGTCTTTAGCTGAGACGTGATGCACACGTCCATGTTTAGTGCAAGCTGGTTTGGCACTGATCGTCTTACTTGATGGCTTAACACATCCTACGGACTTCTCGGGCCGGGGTGGAACATAACTTGTGTGAGAGCAGTCACGTGCATAGTGTCCTGGCTTCCCGCATGTGAAGCAAGTCCCTGAGGTTGGACGTGGACCCGCACTGACAAGCGGTATACCAGTAGGCCTGGGTGGAGCATACCACTGAGCTGGGTGAGGCACCACATAAGATGGTCTCCGTGAATATCCGGAAGGAAGAGCGGAGTTCGGAACCCAAATCCGGCGCTTCTGAGAACTAGAGCCGGAGGAAGAACCCAAATCACGGCTGTGCTTACGAGACTCCTCGTAAGTGAGATGAGCTATCTCTGCATTAATGGCCTTGTTCACAAGAGCTTGGAATGTATCACAATGATGCAGGTGAAGATCACGACGCAACTTGGGGTTGAGACCCTTCCGGAACCTAGCCTGCTTCTTGGCGTCCGTGGACACCTCTTCTGTAGCATAGCGGGCGAGGTTCTCAAACTCTTTGTTGTAAGCATCAACAACCATCTTACTCTGGGTGAAACTACAGAACTCTTCTCTCTTGCAATCGATGAGGGCCTGAGGTATGTGATGCTCGTGAAAAGGCTCAGTGAAATCTCTCCAGATGGAAATCTGGCCAGCTGGAAGCATAGCCTCATAGTTCTGCCAACAAAGACTAGCAGGACCTTCCAGGTGATATGTGGCATAGGTGACCTTGTCATCTTCAGCTACGTTCGTGGAACGCAGCTTATGAGTGATGCTACGGAGCCAGTCATCTGCATGGAGTGGCTCGATGGAATGATGAAAGGTAGGTGGGTGCAAGCGAATGAAGTCATGAATGGTTGCAGACCCTTTGAACTGATGTGCGGTGTTCTCCTCGATACGTGCCAACAAGTGGTTAGACTCACGCTTGTTTCTCTCCATCTCTAACATAAACTCTGCCAATGAAGGTTGGTTGGGAGGATCCTCATACCTACCATCTCCGTGGTTCTGGCTACGAGCAACAGAACTTCGCTTAACTGATGACATCCTGAGAAAACGAAACCTAGGACGGAATCAACATCAACTATAGGTTGTAGAATGTAGGACAAGGAAATTAGTAACTCTCAAACTCCTAGGGCAATTCCGGCAGCATAACGGTAGTAGAATGCTCAAAATGAGACATCCTGCTAAAATGGAGTAGTACAACAACTCAACATCACCATTCAAGGTTCTGAGATAATACTAAACAGACTACGCCGGAAATACTCGAAAACTAGGATATGACTCTGATCAACCAATCCTATGGGACTACGGAGTAGTAACACATGATCCTAATAGACGGAAGAGAAAGCCTAGTTCCTTAACCCCATAGGAAAGATAGGATGACTTAGATCAGAAGGCCATGAGGTATAAGGAGTAAAAAGAGACTTACGTTCCTTCCCACAATCAATTCCCTTACATAACTAGAGAATTTCTAGACTCAACTTTGACCAGTTTGGCTTGGTAATCCTACAGGCAGTCAGGCTCTGGTAACAAAACTGTCAGCACCCCAATTCTATGCCACACCGATCTAGCATGTAACATCTCATATCACTTTGCGGCCTCACGCATGGTATTCCCACGGGTGTCGCCTTACCATGCCCGGGACCGTTGGCGCCTTTTGGCACACTTATATGATAGTGTCGCTAGCATCCATATGACAAAGAACCCGGGCTGACATGGCTAGTCGTGAACCCAAAGTGGCACTAACTTATAGGGACAGGGCATACATGACCCAGCAACAAACGTGTCGTTCATCAGCGAGTGAATCCGGGCTATAGCAGCTGGGCTAGCAGGACTACGGTAGACACCGCGTGACATTTCCCCGAAGGGACAGACACAGGAACAAAGAAGGACACATGCCGGCCAGCCTAAGTGTTCCGGAGCAGTAGCAAGCTACCAGGGCTCAGTGGAAGCACTAGGAGACATTTCCCAGTAAGAGAGGCTACTAAGGATAAACAACTAGATCGTGAGATCCCACACATAGCAATACACATTACACGTACGCATAACATGCAAGTATGTGCTGTACATGATGGCATCACAACATAACTCAACAACTTATATAGATAAAGACTCAGAAGAGCCAACATAGCATTTATTACAAACAGGGGTCACATGACCCAACATTCAGAGCATACAAGCAACAAATGGAAGCATTACATGTCCGAGTACAGACATCTACAAATGAAAAAGGCTGAAGAGCTTGACTATCTACAACGTCTGATCAAGATCGTAGCTGAGGTACAAGCTACTTGTCGAAGTCCACGAGCATACTAGTAAGACCGAAGTCTCCGCTGCAAAAACATAAATAAAGCAACATGAGTACAAAGGTACTCAGCAAGACTTACATCAGATCCTATCATACATGCATTTGTATCAAGAAGGTACTGTGGGGTTTAGTTGCAGCAAGCCAGCTTTGACTCAGTGGCTATCCTGTTCTACGACTACGAGAAACTTCTTTGAGGTGAGACAACGCACACGAGTCCACTAATCACCACACTACACTACTATGGATTCATCCGCATCTCCCTACGAGAAGGCCATCCATAGCACTCACACTTGTCTTGAGCATTTTAGAGTATCCACTTCAAGTTGTCTATGTACCACATAAGCATCCAAGAAGTCCATAATCGCGGACCCGGCTATTTGAATAGATCATCTTAACCCTGCAGGGGTGTACTTCTTCACACATGCTCTCGCCACTTACCACCATGTACACGTCATATATCTCGGTAACCTTCAAGTGGAAGGCTGGCGAGGGTGTCGTCCATGACCTGACTAACCACACAAGACACTAGTCCAGGTTTATCGCCTATTTGGGTTCTATCTGCAAGGGAGTCCGGCCGAGGTTTCTATCACGGCCCCAAGCTGAAAGTGCTAGTATCGACTAGAGGGGGGTGAATAGGCGATTTCTATGAAAGTATTCAAAACTTGGAAGTTTCAAAGACAAACAACAGAAATGACCTAGTTGATATGCAGCGGAAGATAAACTACCATAAGCAAGCCATAGTCAAGTATGCAATGATGTGAAAGTACATGACTAATAGCAGCTAAGTAGTAAGGATCAGGATGGAAGATAGTATGAAGCCAATCAACAGTAGTAGTCAAGCAATGAAGTCAAACAGATACATAGATAGGCAATGACTTCATGAAGACAAACTTAAGTAAAGGATGGCAAGGGATAGAACTAGTCGCTTGTGGAAGACACATGATTTGTTGGACCAGTTCCAGTTGCTGTTACAACTTTACGTCTGGTTAGGGAGGCTGAGATTTAACTCAGAAGACCGTGTCTTCACCTTATTCCCCTTGAGCTAAGGACACCCAGTCCTCGCCCAATCACTCTAGTAAGTCTTCAAGGTAGACTTCCAAACCTTCACAGACTTCGTTCACCGGCAATCCACAATGACTCTTGGATGCTCAGAACGCGACGCCTAACCGGCTAGAGGATTCACAGTCCTCAAGTGTAATAAGTCTTCAGGTCACACAGACAGAAAGACTTCAGTGATGCCTAACACTCTTTGGCTCTGGGTGTTTGGGCTTTGTCCTCGCAAGGATTTCTCTCTCTCAAATGCTTTGAGGTGGGTTGCTCTCAAACGACAAAAGCCGTGCACAAACTCTGAGCAGCCACCAATTTATGGTGTAGGGGTGGGCTATTTATAGCCACAAGGCAACCCGACCTGATTTGTCCGAAATGACCCTGGGTCACTAAGGACCTGACACATGTTCCAACGGTCAGATTTCAAACACACGCGGCAACTTTACTTGGGCTACAAGCAAAGCTGACTCATCCAGCTCTGGATAAGATTTGCTCTCATTGTCTTTGCTCGAAGACATAGGATTTGGGTTGAGCATCACTCCAGTCACTCTGACTTAGTTCACTTGGACCTCACTTAACAGTACGGTGGTTCCTATGAATCAACAAAGAAGAAAAGGAAACAACGAAACCACACAGTCTTCGCGCTCCATAGTCTTCACGTAATGTCTTCTCATGTCATAATCTTCAATATGAATACCTTCTCATACCACCATTGTCTTTAATGTCTTCATACATTTTTAGGGGTCATCTCCGGTAGGTAAACCGAATCAATGAGGGACACTACCTGCGTTATCCTGCAATTCTCACAAACGCATTAGTCCCTCAACCAACTTTGTCATCAATACTCCAAAACCAACTAGGGGTGGCACTAGATGCACTTACAATCTCCCCCTTTTTGGTGATTGATGACAAACTGGTTGAAGTTTTCAACGGGGATAAAGTATGTGCAATTGTAAGGATAGGGAATTGTCTTCATAAGTAGCAAGGGCTCCCCCTGAAGATGTGCATATAAGTAATTTGCTTTTGGAATGCAAATGCACATGGCAGGTTGTACTTATGGAGATCCTCTTCAACTTATGAAGATAATTCATCATGCATGTAATGATGTAGCAAGTAGGATGACATGCATAATGAAAAATGGACGTCTGCAGAATGATCTAAGTGCGGAAGTTATCATCGCACATGCGGAATTTTTCATCGCATCACAGTAAAGCAAATAAGTAGCAGATGACCATCAAGTTTAAGTGTTACAACTCAAAGAACCAAATGTTTCAAACACAAGAGTTGTAAGCACGAGGCAAAATATAATGCAACCGCCCATATGAACTCGCTTGAAGACTATCAACTCATACGCTTCTCCCCCTTTTGTCAGGAAGGACCAAAAAGGTTTGAAGACATAGAGCATCTACTCGTCCTCGTGAGTAGGTGAAACAGCAGGGTTGTCGTCGTTGGTTGGCGGTGCAGACGAACTTGGTGCAGTGTCGATGCGTGCAGTAGTAGGAGGTGGTGAAGTAGCATCATCTTCATCATCGATCACTCTGGCATTGACAGTTGCCGCGGAGGAAGAATATTCAGAGTCTTCAAGAGATGGAGTGCGACGTAGGACAGCAGTCCGTGGACGAGTGGAGTCAAACTGGAATCTTTCATTGAAGCCATCGTCTTGAAGATCTGCTTCAGCACTAAGCAGGGTCAAACTCTTCCATGATCGCCAGCAAGTCTCATGAGCAACAAAGGCATTCTTGGTGGCAAGATTACGAATGCGATTGACATCCACCAAGAGGCTTTGCATCTATCTCTTGAGCCAATGGTGATGCTTATCCTGTTTCTGATGAAGGGCCACAAGAAGTTCTCGGTCATTGGGAACGCGAGAACGCTTCCGGGGCCTTTGGGCAATGGTGCTTTCAGTGGCTTCAGTAGGTGCTCGATGAGGCAGACGAGTATTTCTAGCCAATGGATAGATTCGTGTTGCTGCTTGAACACCTTCAATGGGTTGAGTGAAGCTTTGGTGCTCGACATTCTGAAGACAAAGAGACTTCTTGGCAGGGTCAGAGTATATGGCTTCAACTGACATATCAACCTCTAGCAAAAAGATCAGATGATTGCGAGTAGAGGGCTGATAGGTGACTGATGAGTGTCGCTTGATGTGGCGCATGACCCATGGAGCATAAAACTTCAGACCAAAAAGATCAGATCCAGAAGCAGCAAGTTTCCTGATGAAGAATTCTTGAGTATTGAAGCTGATGCCATTGAGAATGTAAAAGACCAAAGTCTTCATAGCTCCTTCAAGCTTGGCCGCTAATGAATGTCCTTTGATAGGCCATAGAGTTCGCCGGATAATATGATATATTGTGCGTGGCAGATACTCAAGGTCTTCAACAAAGAACTCTGTCGGATACTCAGCGTCAAGTGGCAAGGGCATCATCATGCTCAACATCTGGCTCATGTTGGGTTCTGGTTTATGGAAGATGCTCTCCAATGCATTGCGGTGTAGCTGACAATCAGGTTCATATAACTCTCCAGGAGTGGCTAGCCCTGTAAGCTCGATTATGTCAAGAGCTTTGGCTTCATGATGAACATTTCCGGTCATCCACTCGAGGACCCATGTCTTGATATCTCTGTTGTAGCCACGAATGTGTAGAGTAGCATAGAATTGAAGCAATAGCTCTTCATTCTAGTGTTCTTTGTTAGTCACAAAGTTGAGCAGACCAGCATCACGAAAGCAATCAAGTGCTTCTTCTAAGCACGGCAGTCCCGCAATGGCTTCAGTGTCAAGGCGCATATGAGGGAAAATGCGCCCTTGATCATACAGAACGCAGGAGTAATAGCTTCGCTGTTGATAGCTCCAGAAACGATCTGATGATATCTTTGGCTTTGAGTAGGGGTTCTTGGCGCTGTCAAAGAAGGTACTGTGGCTCTTGAAGCCATTTGCATTGAAGGACCCTGATGAGTTTGTAGTACCTGGAAACCTTGGCAGTCTTGGCTTTGGCTTCTGGACCTGAGGCCTATGCTCAACATGATAATCAAATTGAGGTCCAGAGGCACTAGGCGAAGGTACTAGAATTGGCCATCGGACAGTGGTTAGCTGACCATGACTGTATGCTTGCTCAATTGTATGGGGCCTTGGTGGCGGAACAGGAGCAGGGGCAACAGCTGAGGCTTCAGGCTGCACAACAGGTGCTTCAGGAGCAGTTGTCTCATTAGCTTCAGGTGTAGTGGCCTCATTGGCTTCAGGCACAGTGGCCTCATTGGCTTCAGGCACAGTGGCCTCATTGGCTTCAGGTACACTGGTAGGTGCAGGATCCACATTAGTGTCAGCCATGACTACGTCATCGGATTCATTTGCGTTGGTGGCAGCTTCAACATTTTAAACCTACTCTTGATGAACAAGAGGGTTGGGCATTGGCACGGTTACATCAGGAACAACTTCTTCATTAATGGGGGAAGTAGGGACACGTACGTCTTCTTGATTGTCCACGGCTGATGCAGCCGGAATGTCTTCAGCAGCTGGGGCTTCAGACTCGGAGACATTCACAGTAGGAGTGGGTTCAGAAAATACTTGACGTGCAACAGGCTGGCATTGCACTTCTCCTTCTGGAACGCTCGACAGAGGGACTTGAGGCCTTTGTCCTTTGCGCAGCCTGCGAAATGCTGGCAACGCCTTAGGAGATGGAGTTGGCTGGGCCTCAAAGTCTTCGTCTTCTTCTTGCACGGGAGGTGTAGCTTGTTGTTGTTGTTGGGGAGTACTGGGGGAGTCTTGTTGCTGTGGGTGATCAGCCCACTATGTATCCTGAGCAATTGGCATCAGAGGACGACCAACGCTGATGAGTTCGCTGTTTGTAAGAACAGGCGATGATACCACGTCATGTTCGATCTGAGGAAGAACTTCATCATCTTCAACATTGTCATCATGACCAATGTCTTCAGCAGCGGTGGGTTCCGCTGCTGGAATATCTTCAGCTTCATGAGCCTCTATGGAAGCAGGCTCATGGACTATCATCCTTCGTTCTTGATGTTCTAACGCAGGGCGAACCACTGAAATGGGTTCAACAACTAAGGGCTCTGTGGGAGCAGCCCTAGTCTTCTTGGTCTTGCGCTTCTTCTTGGAGGGAGCGGCATCAGAGGCTTCAGTATTCTTCCTCTTTCTGGCTTCAGCCTCGGCAGCCCTTGTCTTCTTCTGTTCTGAAGCGGTTGTGGTGACCTTTGGCTTTGTGCCAGTCATGCTGCTTGGGAAGATAATGCGAGGGGCTTCTTGGCTTGAAGGTGCAGGCTGGTCAACAGGAAGCTTCTTCTTTTTCTTTCAGCCATCCTGGGGTCAATGCCAGGACGGCCAAGTGACTTGCGCTTCTCAGCCTCATTGTAGTCAAGCACACACTTATCAGCCAAGCTCTTCATGCGCTCACGAGAGCCCTGAGTTTCCTCACGCTTCTTAAGAAAAGCTTCTTTAAGCTCATGCAGCATGACCTTGAAATTTCTGACGTCTTGAACACTTAGCTTGGCCACATGCTTCTTGAATTGAGCCTTCTCATAATCAATCTTATTCTTCAGCTCAATGATGCGCTGAGCGAGAGCTAGCTCAGAAGCAATGGCGCCATTGAAGGCGACACTGAGGCCAATGGGAAGCTGCAAATCTTCAAAGCTGAGATTGGGGGTGTCGAACCACTCATCAATGAAGTTGTGAATGATTGCCACATCAAAGAGAGGCAAGTTGTTGAAGATTTCTGCTTCTTCCTTGCTCTTTATCAGTTGCTCAAGGGCATCATCAGCAAGATCTTTATCACTTGACTGATCAATGGGTTCTTCAAGCAGAATGGCGGCAGGAGTCAAGGCTTGATCAGTATGTCTGACAAGTTGCTTTTTCTTCTCCCGCTTCTTGGAGACACGGGATTGATCTTCAGACTGCACACTAGCTTCAGGAGGTGCAGTGGCCAGTGGCTTTGCACGAGAAGTTTTTGGAGGTGCAGCTGATCTAGAAGCCTTTGGCTTCTTTAGCTTCTGCGGCTTCGGAGGAGGAGCTTGAGCTTCATCAGAGTCAGCATCATTATCAGAATGATCTACTCTGGCACCCTGGACCAAGGTGTAGGTGATGAGGCCGTCAAGGTTGGAGAAGAGGCCGATGACATTGGGTTCTGCATCACGGGAGCCGTCAGTATGAGGAGCAGAGGGACCAGGGTTGAAGTCCAATCCCAAAGACTTCTTGTTTTTCTTGGCCGAAGCCTGAGCGAATTGAAGGTTGCGCTTGAAGAGAGCATCGTCACAACACTAGAGTAATGATGTGGGATCAACGTTCTCAGGCTGAGGTCCACAGACCATGCAAGGATAGAAGCCTTGCGCAATAGCTTCTGCTCTGTTCTTGGGTTGAAGTCCTCGATAGAGAATATCACCCCAAGGTCTCTTGATACCATTCTTCTCTGCATATTCCTTTGTCACAAACTTGTACTTGAACCATTCTTCATCCCAATAGCGTAGAATCCATTGGATTCGTGTCTTTCGCTGATGATAATTCTCTTCGGGATCTGTCTTGTAGAGTTCTGCTAGGTCATCAGGCAGATCTTTGGATGTTCCTTCTCTGCGCTGTCTGCCACCCTTCCTTGCTGATTTTTCTGCAGCCATGAAATTCAAACTGAATGGCTTCGATACGTTCAAAGGCTTCAGAGACTTACGCATGCTGGTCAAGCAAGAACTGGCTTCTGGAGAATCGATATGATGTTGTAAGTATTCTGCAAACGAATGCAGACTATGAGAACCAAGGGATTCTCCCACGGACATGTACCTGTGACAGCATTAGATATGCGAGGGAAGGGGAAGAGGTCATACGCATTCTCAGAAGATTTTGAAGATAAATCAGTTTGAAGACATTGACCTCATGATGCGAAGACATTCACTTATATAGGTGAGTTGGTTCCAGATTTGTACCAATCCGTGAATAAGTACAAGTGAGGAATCAAACTAGACAGGGAATCTAAGTGAATTGACTAGGCAGTATGAGATGCAGACAGGATAGATCTAACATTGAGTAGGCAGAAACCACTTTCGGTAAAAAGGATGAATCTGGAAGATCAAAAAGGTGGTAAAAAATAGAGTTATAATTACCGCACGAAGAACTGCTAGATGGGATGAATAGGAGACTGAGCAGTTCAGCCCACCGTGCCCTAACTTGGCGACGGAGGACACCTACGGCGACGGTGGAGATGACGATGTCCACGGCCGGCGTGAGGACGGCGTCGGAGAAGTCGCGGCAGCTAAGTGCTTCGTCGCTGGCGTCATCGAGAGCTAGCGGTGGCGCTAGGGTTTTGATGGAGGAGGAGAGGTGGAAGAAGGATTTCTTTACCGCAGGGGACAAGTATTTATAAGTAGGTGAGCGGCACAATGCAATTACGCTGGTGCCCCTGGCGGTTCACATATGAGGGGCACATGGCAAGCATGCAACATACTCAGAGTTGTCCCACCTTCCCACGCCCGCCAGGCATGTCGGAGAGTTGTTCCGGCTTCTCCGGATTTCAACAATAAAGATAAGTCATTTAAAACAGATTTAATGTTTGTCTCTTTGCCTTCTGCTGACAAGGACGCAGAGAAGACATTCGACAGTTTAAATAGAATGCATATGATTTGGACAGATAGAGTTTGAGATAGAAAGCATAGAGAGGTTAGGGTCCGATCACATTCACTTAGTTCAAAGGATCCAACTTGAAGACATAGCTATAAGTGAATGCTGTAGAGGACAGAACACTAGTATATATATATATATATATCAGAAAGCAATCAAATCATCATAGTGCAGAAAATCATGAAGATGAATTGAAACTGAAGACAAACCAAATGCGAAGTCATTGCAATATAACGCCATGAGTGAAAACATTTCAAACAGAGAAATTTGGTGGTGGCGTTACCCACCGTATAGGGAGTATTAGACCCAGACACGGCGCACAATTATCGTGGCGCTCCGAAGTCAAATTCCATGTTAATGTATTCACACTCAGAGTGTAAATCTTCATTGATTGAGGATATACATTACTTTGTGTGTTGCACATCTAAGTCATCAACATGCATAAGTGTTAGGACGTGTGCCTGATCATAGGACATTAGATGATTCCAAGATATTTAGCTCACGCCGTAACTTGCAAAACATTTTCTCATCCAAGGGCTTTGTGAAGATATCTGCAAGTTGCTCTTCAGTGTTGACGTGAATGATATCGATATCTTTCTTCATGACATGATCTCTGAGAAAGTGATGACGAATTTCAATGTGCTTTGTCTTCGAGTGCTGGACTGGATTGTTGGCTATCTTGATGGCACTCTCGTTGTCGCAGAAGAGAGGTACTTGTTTCAGGTTGATGCCATAGTCCTTGAGAGTTTGCTTCATCCATAGAAGCTGAGCACAACAGGATCCAGCAGCAATGTATTCAGATTCAGCAGTTGAGAGTGATACACAATTCTGCTTCTTTGCAGACCAACAGACAAGTGATCGACCAAGAAAATGACATGTGCCTGATGTAGACTTGCGATCCACTTTGTCACCAGCATAATCAGCATCCGCGAATCCAACCAAATCAAATTTTGAGTTGTTGGGATACCATAATCCAAGTGTTGGGGTGTAAGCCAAATATCGAAGAATTCGCTTCACAGCTAAGTGGTGTGATTCCTTTGGTGCCGCTTGGAATCGAGCACATATGCAAACACTAAGCATAATATCTGGCCTAGATGCACATAGATAAAGTAAAGAACCAATCGTGGAGCGGTATACCTTTTGATCGAACTCTTTACCATTGTCGTCGGGACCAAGATGATGTTTGGCTGGCATTGGTGTCGTGTAGCCTTTGTAGTCTTCCATTCCGAACTTCTTCAGGCAATCTTTGAGGTATTTTTCTTGAGATATAAAGATGCCATTCCTTTGCTGACGAATTTGAAGACCAAGGAAGAACTTCAGCTCACCCATCATGGACATCTAATATTGCTCTTGCATCATGTACGGAAACTCATCAGTATATTTCTGGTTGGTGCAGCCGAAGATTATGTCATCCACATATATTTGGCACACAAACAGTTCACCATCATATGTCTTCGTGAAGAGTGTGGGATCGAGGGATCCTGGTTTGAAGCCTTTTCTCTTCAGGAAGTCTTTGATTGTATCATACCATGCACGAGGAGCTTGTTTGAGGCCATACAGTGCTTTGTTTAGCTTGTACACCATATCAGGATGTTTCCGATCTTCAAAGCCAGGTGGTTGAGCTACGTATACTTCTTCTTCAATCTTGCCATTTAAAAATGCACTCTTCACATCCATTTGACATAGCAAGATGTTGTGATGATTAGCGTAGGCTAGCAGTATGCGAATAGCTTCAAGCTTAGCTACAGGAGCAAATGTTTCATCGAAGTCAATTCCTACAACTTGAGTATATCCTTCAGCCACAAGACGTGCTTTGTTTCTGACGACTTGACCATGCTCATCTTGCTTGTTTCGATATATCCATTTTGTTCCAATAATGTTATGCTTGCGAGGGTCAGGTCGCTTGACAAGTTTCCAAACATTATTCAGCTTGAACTGTTGAAGTTCTTCTTGCATGGCTTGAATCCATTTAGGTTCCATAAAAGCTTCAGCTACTTTCTTGGGTTCTGATATTGACACAAATGAAAAGTGCCCACAGAAGTTTGCTAGCTGTGTTGCTCTTGACCGAGTGAGTGGACCAGGTGCATTGATGCTGTCAATTATCTTCTCTATTTGAACTTCATTTGCAACACGAGGATGAACATGACGAAGACTTTGCTCTTGCTGATCATTATCATTACTGGGAGGATTGTCTTCGGTTTGAGCATTGTCTTCAGGTTGATTAGGAGCTGAGATGATAAGTTCCTCTTCAGGCTGTCCTTCAGAGGGCATGATTTCACCAGTTCCCATCAGTTTGATAGATTCGCTGGGTGGAGCTTCGTCTAGTGTACTTGGCAGAATCTCTCTCTGTGAACCATTGGTTTCATCAAATTTCACATCCACAGTTTCGACGATTTTGTAGAGATACAGGTTGAAGACTCTGTAGGAGTGTGAGTCCTTTCCATAGCCAAGCATGAAGCCTTCGTGAGCCTTAGGTGCAAATTTGGACTTGTGATGGGGATCCTTGATCCAGCATCTAGCTCCAAATACTCTGAAGTAACTGACGTTTGGCTTCTTGCCAGTAAGGAGCTCATAGGATGTTTTGTTCAAAAGCTTATGGATGTACACACAGTTGATGATGTGACAGGCTGTATCAATAGCTTCAGGCCAGAACTTTCTTGGTGTCTTGTATTCATCTAGCATTGTTCGAGGCATCTCAATGAGGGTTCTGTTTTTGCGCTCAACGATGCCATTTTGCTGAGGTGTGTATGGAGCAGAGAACTCATGAGTGATTCCCATTGTATCCAGGTACAGATCAAGTCCGGTGTTCTTGAATTCAGTGCCATTGTCACTTCTGATATGCTTGATTTTCACGCCATAATTGTTCATTGCTCGATTGGCGAAGCGTCTGAAGACATCTTGCACTTCAGTCTTGTAAAGAATTATATGAACCCATGTGTATCTTGAGTAGTCATCAACAATGACGAAGCCATAGAGACAGGAAGTTTTTGTGAGGGTGGAGTAGTGAGTAGGTCCAAATAAGTCCATGTCTAACAGCTCGAGGGGTTGAGATGTTGTCATGATTGTCTTTGAGGGGTGCTTTGCCCTTGTCATCTTTCCAGCTTCACAGGCACCACACAGATGATCCTTCTTGAACTTGACATCCTCGATGCCAATGACATGCTTCTTCTTGACAAGTGAGTGTAAGTTCCTCACGCCAGCATGTCCTAGCTTTCGATGCCAGAGCCAGCATTCTGAAGCTTTTGTGAGAAGACATACGGCAAGCTGTGGACCTGCTGAGAAATCTACCATGTATAGATCATCTTTTCGATACCCTTCAAAGACTAGAGATTTGTCAGATTCCATTAGTACAAGGCAGCGATATTTTCCAAATAGCACAATCATGTTCAAGTCACACAGCATTGAGACAGACATTAAGTTCAAACCAAGGGATTCAACAAGCATCACTTTATCCATGTGTTGATCCTTTGAGATTGCAACTCTACCTAGACCCAATACCTTTCTTTTACCAGTGTCAGCAAATGTGATGTGACTCTTGTCGGATGGACGTAAGGTTGAGTCCATGAGAAGACTTCGATCACCAGTCATATGATTAGTGCATCCACTGTCCATAATCCATTCTGAAGCTTTTGGTGATGTACCCTACAGTGCAGTTAGGAGGATAGGCTTCACAAGATTATTGTGAAGCATAAGCATTTGACACATATAGGGATTGTCACAGCTTATATCAAAGTTAGGACGTATAGTATGACTGATAAGCGATTCAGATGTGAAGTATATAGAATGACATTTTATCATGCGTCCTTAATGTGTTTTAGGTCCCCAGCAATAGTATCGGACGCCATTGATTGCTGGCTGGAGACCGTTTTCTGCAAAAGAGAGTTAGTTCTTCTTTGCCACCCACATCCTCAGGGGTGGCTTAGAAGCAATGAGTCTATGTGCAACATCTGAGAGTTTTGGCTTTGAAGCCCTAGCAAATAGCCTTGCAGGAGATGAATGATACTCATATGAATAAGCAGAAAAGTTCTTAGTCCTATGAACATAGCGGTTCGAAGATACACGCTCATATTCATAAGTCTGAGCATGATTTCCCTGCAAAACATTGGTGTTAGGGTGACTCAAGTGAGTCATGTATCTGTATGAAGCCTTTGGGCCAAATGAAGCTATAGGTCTGGGGTTTGTCTTCTTCCTTGGTGGTGTCATGACGACATTCACAAGAAGATTCTCAAGGTACTGCTTAGGTACCCAGATCTTCTTCATAGGTGGTCCATTCCTGCAGTTAGTACCAATGTACCTGGCAAACACTTCACCGTTCTGATTCTTGAACAGCTTATAGTTTGCATGAAAGGATTCATTAATGATAATAGGATTAGCACAAGTAAAGCCAGATAAAGTGGATGGATCTACTGAAGGTTCCTTTGTAGCAACCCATGTGGTTTTGGGGTACTGCTCAGGCTTCCAGTACGAGCCATCAACATTCATTTTCCTCTCGAACCCAACACCCTCTTTCCTAGGGTTCGGTTCAGAATCTGCTTTTTGAGGACATCGCAGAGAGTCTGATGTCCCTTCAAACTTTTGTACATCCCTGTTTCAAGCAATGTCTTCAACATAGCATTTTCATCAACAATAGCAGTGGTATCCTCCGCAGAGGGGTTAGTAACCACATCAGTAGGTGAAGACAATAAAATAGTAGCAGCAGTGGAACATTCAGCAATAGATGTAGCGTTATCACGCTCAATGCATTTTAGACATGGTGGTTCAAATCCATCCTGAGCGGGACTGATCTGTTGAGCAAGTAATGAATCGCACTCCTTCTTAAGATCTTCATAATCCACTCTTATCTTTTCAAGGTCTAGCTTTCTTTGAAGACATTCAGAAGAAAGTTTCTCATGATCAGACAAGAGAGCATTATGTTGATCTTGAAGGGCGTCAAACATGGCATGAAGTCTCTGAAGACTATCAGCCAAAGCTTTTGACTGATCCATTTCTTCACCCAGCATATCATCGCTCTTACTAAGCATGTCTTGAACCTTTTCCAAGATTCTTTGCTGTTTAGTGGCAAGGGAAGCAAGCTTGTCATGACTGGGGCCAAATTCATCACCTGATTCATCATCGCTAGATTCGGAGAGATAGCATTCAGTTACCTTATCACCCCTTGCCATGAGGCATGGTGAAGATGATGACGATTCAGGTGCAAAAGTCATCTCTTTAAGAGACTCCTTGTAGTCCTGAAACCAAGGATCATGACGAGTACGATGACCTTCATAGACCTCAGAAAGCCGGTCCCAGATTAGCTTCGCGTGATTGAGGTGCATAACATTCCTGAGCTGATTTCGGGACAGATGAGAGCAGATGACATCCTTCGCCGTAAGGTTCAGTAGAGTGTACTTGCGAATGTCATCGGCCTCAGCCATCTTGCATAGATCAGTGAGGCCAATCTCAGTGACGGTCCACAGTTCGCTATCCATGGACATGAGTTGCTTCTTCATCATGGCCTTCCATCGAGGATACTCATGACCGTCAAAGGTGGGACAAGATATGTTCCTCAATCCTGCAGTCGACATAGCTGAAACTCCAGGTGGTTAAACCGAATCACACAGAACAAGGGAGTACCTTGATCTGATACCAATTGAAAGTGCTAGTATCGACTAAAGGGGGGTGAATAGGCGATTTTTATGAAAGTCTTCAAAACTTGGAAGTTTCGAAGACAAACAACATAAATGACCTAGTTGATATGCAGCGGAAGATAAAGTACCATAAGCAAGCCATAGTCAAGTATGCAATGATGTGAAAGTACAAGACTAATATCAGCTAAGTAGTAAGGATCAGGATGGAAGATAGTATGAAGCCAATCAACAGTAGTAGTCAAGCATTGAAGTCAAATAGATACATAGATAGGCAATAACTTCATGAAGACAAACTTAAGTAAAGGATGGAAAGGGATAGAACCAGTCGCTTGTTGAAGACACAGGATTTGTTGGACCAGTTCCAGTTGCTGTGACAACTGTACGTATGGTTAGGGAGGCTGAGATTTAACTCAGAAGACCGTGTCTTCACCTTATTCCCCTTGAGCTAAGGACACCCAGTCCTCACCCAATCACTCTGGTAAGTCTTCAAGGTAGACTTCCAAACCTTCACAGACTTCGTTCACCGGCAATCCACAATGACTCTTGGATGCTCAGAACGCGACGCCTAACCGGCTGGAGGATTCACAGTCCTCAAGTGTAATAAGTCTTCAGGTCACACAGACAAAAAGACTTCAGTGATGCCTAACACTCTTTGGCTCTGGGTGTTTGGGCTTTGTCCTCGCAAGGATTTCTCTCTCTCAAATGCTTCGAGGTGGGTTGCTCTCAAACGACAAAAGCCGTGCACAAACTCTGATCAGCCACCAATTTATGGTGTAGGGGGTGGGCTATTTACAGCCACAAGGCAACCCGACCTGATTTGTCTGAAATGACCCTGGGTCACTAAGGAACTGACACGTGTTCCAACGGTCAGATTTCAAATACATGCGGCAACTTTACTTGGGCTACAAGCAAAGCTGACTCATCCAGCTCTGGATAAGATTTGCTCTCATTGTCTTCGCTCGAAGACATAGGATTTGGGTTGAGCATCACTTCAATCACTCTGACTTAGTTCACTTGGACCCCACTTAACAGTACGGTGGTTCCTATGACTCAACAAATAAGAAAAGGAAACAACAAAACCACACAGTCTTCACGCTCCATAGTCTTCACGTAATGTCTTCTCATGTCATAATCTTTAGTATGAATATCTTCTCATACCACCATTGTCTTCAATATCTTCATACATTTTTAGGGGTCATCTCCAGTAGGTAAACCGAATCAATGAGGGACACTACTTGCGTTATCCTGCAATTCTCACAAACGCATTAGTCCCTCAACCTACTTACAATCTCCCCCTTTTTGGTGATTGATGACAAACTGGTTGAAGTTTTCAACGGGGGACGGGGTCAAACCCTGGTCAGACGGGGTCAAACCCGGTCAACCAGGGCTAACCCCACCGGCGGCTCGACACCGGCGAAGCCAGACGCGGCGGCGGCCTGCGGAAATCGCCCTCCTGTGACCAAATGCGCGGCGGAGACCACCTACGCGATGCCCAGGCTCGCGCGCATCCAATGGGACACGCGGGAGGCCATGGGGTGGCCGGAGGCGACGGCGGCATCGACCTCAGCGGCGGCCGGAGTTCGGCCGAGGAGGAGGTCGACTCTACGGGCTGCAGAACGCATGGCTATTTCCCCCTACGAGGAGGAGGAGAAGATGGCGGGGAGCGTGTCGGCGGTGAGCTGCAGCGACGGTGGCACTCGGCTGTCACGGGAGAGGGCGACAGAGGCGGGGAGGAGGATGGGGAGAGTGAGAGATCCTGGGGGGTCACGTGGCATCGTTCGGGCGATCCAGGGCGACAAGGAGGACGCCAGGCAGGCAGGCAGGAGGTGGCGCGCATGTGCGCGGGCGGCGAGCGCGTGCCCTTCGTCCTCCTGGCGCCAGGAGGACGACGACTGGCGTCGCCAGTCAGCTAGGCCGACCTGCTGGGCCGCTAGGCCAGGCCAGGCCGCACAATGCCAGGCCGCAGGTAAGCTCCTTTTTTCATATTTCTTTTTTGTTTTCTATTTTTCTGACATTTGTTTGATTTAAAAACAACACCAAACTAATTTAATTTCTTATGCCATTTTTTTGTAGGAGCTAGTGGTATTATTCCATAGCTCCTCAACAACTAGCATAATTTTCGGACAATATTATATATATATATATAAATATATATCCAAAGCAAATAATTACTTCATTAATCCAAATGCCCAATATAAATATCTATGAGCTCCTTAAAATATTGGTTTGATTTTTATCTCTGTCCAATATTTTCAGAGAGCAATAGGAACATTTTCTTGGACCTTTTTGGAGCAATTTTTATCTGGGTCATTTCCAGAAATGATTCTGACG
Source organism: Triticum timopheevii (assembly GCA_963921465.1). Lineage (NCBI taxonomy): Eukaryota > Viridiplantae > Streptophyta > Magnoliopsida > Poales > Poaceae > Triticum > Triticum timopheevii. The sequence continues at coordinate 250,766,013 of OY997272.1, forward strand.
GTTTCACAAATCCCCATTTCAAACTTTAATGGAATTTAAACATGATGCACACATGACTAGCTAGCCTTGAGCATCCAGAACTAGGGATGTGACAGAATTGTGAGAAAGCGAGCCACCACAAAGAGAGTGAGTGCCACAAGCCAAAATCGAGTGCCTCCACGATGAGCGATAGGAAAAATCTAGTCTTTTTTTCCACCAAAAGTGAGATAAGGGAAGTGTGTGAGAACCAATCAAGTGTTATACACTATGTCTTTTTGTGCAAGGACGAGTCACCTACAACTAACACCTCACACAATCTACCTTGAGTGTTGTCTTCTCTCTGGCAGGAATTCCAAGACATTTTCCCTGATGAACTACCTCCGGGACTACCACTTGTTCGTGGAATCGAACACCGCATCGAACTCATCCCCGGAGCACCACTTCCTAACAAGGCACCGTACCCCATCAACCCCGAGGAAACCAAGGAGATCCAATGACAAGTGCAACAACTCATCGACAATGACCATGTGCGAGACAGCTTGAGCCCATGTGCCGTACCGATAATCCTTGTTCCTAAGAAAGATAGAACCTATCGCATGTGTTCCGATTGTCGTCCCATCAATACTATCACCGTTAGATATTGTTACCCCATCCCACGATTAGATGATATGCTAGAGCTTAGCGGAGCCGCAATTTTCTCTAAGATTGATCTTAAAAGTAGCTATTAACAAATCCGCATACAAGAAGATAATGAATGGAAAACCACATTTAAGACCAAATTTGCCTTATGTGAATGGCTTGTTATGCCAATGGCTTTATCCGAAGCACCCGGTACTTTCATGCGAGTCATGCATTTTGTTCTTCACACCTACATAGGCGTATTTGTTGTGGTCTACTTTGACGATATCCTTGTCTTTAGCAAATCCCTCAAAGATCATGTCACACATCTTAGAACCGTGTTACAAACCCTTAGGAAACATCGCCTTTATGATAATATCGAAAAATGCCTTTTTGTTGTTCATAAGCTTGTTTTCTTGGGTTTCGTTGTTTCTTCTAAGGGTGTGCATGTATATGAATCCAAGATCAATGCTATTAAAACTTGGCCCCACAAACTTGCAACAAGTGCATAGTTTTCTTGGCCTAGCAGGATTTTATCATAGATTTGTGAAGGATTTTAGCACCATTGCTTTACCTTTCCATGCTTTGAGTAAGAAAAACATACCTTTTGTTTGGGGACCATCCCAATACACCACATTTAATAAACCTTTTGAGATACATTGCGATGCTAGCGGTTATGGCAGAGGAGGTGCCTTAATGCAAGAGAAGCACCCAATAGCTTACTTTAGTGAAAAACTGTCCAAAGCACAACTCTTACCCCATCTACGACAAAGAGCTATATGCTTTAGTTCGAGTATTGCATGTTTGGGAGCATTACCTCCATCCTCATGAGTTCATTATCATCGCCGATCACGAAACACTTAATTATCTTAAGGGTCAAACTAAGCTAAACAAGCATCATGCTAAGTGGAGTGAATTCATCGAGTCATTTCCTTATGTCATCAAGTATATAGAAGGTAAGGAAAATGTGCTGGTGGATGCACTTTCCCGTAGATGCATTCTTGTTACCCAACTTGAATTGAATGTCATTGGTTTTGAGCACATAAAAGACTTGTATGCGCATGATCCTACTTTTGCTATTCCTGATGACAAGTGTTTGACACATACATCTTGGGAACGATACTACCTCAAAGATGATTATCTTATGAGATCTAACAAACTATGTATCCCCGAGTCTTCTCTTCGTTTGCTACTTTTGCATGAGGCTCATGGAGGTGGACTAATGGAACACTTTGGACGCGACAAGACATTTGCCACGCTCTCTAAGAACTAATTTTGGCCCAAGATGTTCCACGATGTATCACGCTTCACCAATCAATGCTCGACATGTCACAAAGCTAAGTCAAAATCTAAATCCCATGGTCTTTACATGCCCCTTCCAATTCCATATCATCCATGGGAAGATATTAGCATGGATTTTGTACTTGGTTTGCCTAGAACTAGAAATGGCAAAGATTTTGTGTTTGTTGTTGTGGACTATTTCTCTAAGATGGCTCATTTTATACCATGCAACAAGATAGACGATGCTTGACATATTGCAAATCTTTTTTGCAAGGAAATCTTGCGCCTCCATGGTGTGCCAGAGGCGATTGTCTCGGACCGGGACGTCAAGTTCTTGAGTTACTTTTGGAAGACTCTATGCGCTAAGCTCGGCATCAAGATCTTGTTCTCTTCGGCAGACCATCCTCAAACCGACAGCCAAACAGAGGTGACGAACCGAACGCTCTCCACTCTACCATGCATGTTGATCAAGGGAAACATCAAGGAGTGGGAGGAGTGCCTACCCATCGCCGAGTACACCTACAACCGTGCAAGACATTCGACTACCGGCAAGTCCCCCTTCGAGGTCATCTACGGTTTCAACCCGTTGTCCCCATTGGACATTCTCCCTCTACCACTACAAGAGCGCGTCAACATGGACGTGAGTGCACGAGTGAGCTACCTCAAGAAGACGCATGAAGATACAAGGCACACCATCGAGCGCCAAGTGCAACGTCTCACGACCAAGCTCAACATAAACAAGCAACTCATGGTATTAGACGTTGGAGAAATCATGTGGCTACACCTTCACAAGGAATGCTTCCCCAACGAACACAAATCCAAGCTTCTACCCCGAGCCGACAGACCCTTCAAGGTGCTATCATGCTACAACAACAATTCATACAAGATCGATCTCCCACGCAACAAGTACAATGTGAGCGACGTCTTCAACATCAAGGATCTCTCTCCCTATCATGGTGATGAGGATTTCGATCCGAGGTCAGATATTTCCCAAGGGGGGAGATGATGCGGAGCATCCTTTGGTCATCCCCATGGACCTACCATCGTCTCATCAAGTACCAAAAGGACCTATGACACGAGCACGAGCTAGAGCTCTCGAGACTGAGGTGACAACTCTCCTTAGTGATATCTGCTACGTCTTGAGCTTGCGTTGGTTTTCCTTGAAGAGGAAAGGGTGATGCAGGAATAGTAACGTAAGTATTCCCCTCAGTTTTTGAGAACCAAGGTATCAATCTAGTAGGAAGCTCCTCAAAAGTCCCACGCACCTACACAAACAAACAAAGAACTCGCAACCAACGCAATAAAGGGGTTGTCAATCCCTCATGGCCACTTTTAAAAGTGAGATCTGATAGAGATAGTATGATAAGATAAATATATTTTTGGTATCTTATAATATAGATTGCAAAAGTAAAGATGCAAAGAAAAGTAGATTGAAAGCTTATATGATAAAAGATAGACCCGGGGGCCATAGGTTTCACTAGTGGCTTCTCTCAAGATAGCATAAGTATTACGGTGGGAGAACAAATTATTGTCGAGCAATTGATAGAAAAGCGAATAATTATGAGATTATCTAGGCATGATCATGTATATAGGCATCACGTCCATGACAAGTAGACCGACTCCTACCTGCATCTACTACTATTACTCCACACATCGACCGCTATCCAGCATGCATCTATAGTATTAAGTTCATAAGAACAGAGTAACGCATTAAGAAAGAAAACAAGATGTAGAGGGATAAACTCAATATGATATAAACCCCATCTTTTTATCCTCGATGACAACAATACAACACATGCCTTGCTACCCCTATTGTCACAGGGTAAGGACACCGCAAGATTGAACCAAAAGCTAAGAACTTCTCCCATTGCAAGAAAGATCAATTTAGTAGGCCAAACCAAATTGATAATTCGAAGAGACTTGCAAAGATAACTCAATCATACATAAAAGAATTCAGAGGAGATTCAAATATTTCTCATAGATAAACTTGATCATAAACCCACAATTCATCGGATCTCGACAAACACACCGCAAAAAGAGTTACATCAAATAGATCTCCAAGAAGAACAAGGAGAACATGGTATTGAGAACCAAAAAGAGAGAAAAAGCCATCTAGCTAATTACTATGGACCCGAAGGTCTGTGGTAAACTACTCACAACTCATCGGAGGGGCTATGGTGTTGATGTAGAAGCCCTCCATGATCGGTTCCCCCTTCGGCGGAGCGCCGGCGAAGGCTCCAAGATGGGACCTCGCGGATACAGAAGGTTACGGTGATGGAAATTGTTTTTTGTTGGCTCCCTGGATGTTTTTGAGGTACGTGGGTATATATAGAAGGAAGAAGTAGGTCGGTGGCCGCCCGAGGGGCCCACGAGATAGGGGGCGCGCCCTGTAGGGGTGGGCACACCCCCGCCCTCGTGGCCGCCTTGGCTGCTTCTTGGCTTGCACTCCAAGTCCTCTGGATCACGTTCATTCCAAAAATCACGCTCCCGAAGGTTTCATTCCGTTTGGACTCCATTTGATATTCCATTTCTTCGAAATACTGAAATAGGCAAAAAAAAGCAATGTGGGCTGGGCCTCCGGTTAGTAGGTTAGTCCCAAAAATGATATAAATGTGTAAAATAAAGCCCATTAACATCCAAAACAGGTAATATAATAGCATGGAACAATCAAAAATTATAGATACGTTGGAGACGTATCAAGCATCCCCAAGCTTAATTCCTGCTCGTCCTCGAGTAAGTAAATGATAAAAACAGAATTTTTGATGTGGAATGCTACCTAGCATAATTCATAATGTAATTTTCTTTATTGTGGCATGAATGTTCAGATCCAAATGATTCAAAATAAAAGTTCATATTGACATAAGAAATAGTAATACTTCAAGCATACTATTCAAAGCAATCATGTCTTCTCAAAATAACATGGCTAAAGAAAGTTCATCCCTACAAAATCATATAGTTAGGCTATGCTTCATTTTCGTCACACAAAAATGCTCCCAAATTCTACACCCCCAATGACAAGCAAAGCAATTGTTTCGTACTTAAATAATCTCAAACTTTTTCAACTTTCACGCAATACATGAGCGTGAGCCATGGATATAGCACTATGGATGGAATAGAGTATGATGGGGATTGTGTGGAGAAGACAAAAAAGGAGAAAGTCTCACATTGGCAAGGATAATCAACTGGCCATGGAGATGCCCATCAATTGATGTCAACATGAGGAGTAGGGATTCCATGCAACGGATTCACTAGAGCTATAAATGAATGAAAGCTCAACCAAAGAAACTAAGTGGGTGTGCATCCAACTTGCTTGCTCACGAAGACCTAGGGCATTTTGAGGAAGCCCATCGTAGGAATATACAAGCCAAGTTCTATAATGAAAAATTCCCACTACTATATGAAAGTGACAACATATGAGACTCTCTATATGAAGAACATGGTGTTACTTTGAAGCACAAGTGTGGAAAAAGAAATAGTAACATTGCCCCGTTTTTATTTATTTTCTTTTTTTCTTCTTTTTTCCTTTTTTGGGCCTTTCTTTTTTTCTTTCGGCCTTTCTCTTCTTTTTTTCTTTGGCCTTTCTTTTTTTGGCCTTTCCTTTTTTTTGGGGACAATGCTCTAATAATTATGATCATCACACTTTTATTGATTTACAACTTATGAATTACAACTCGAAACTAGAACAAGATATGACTCTATATGAATGCCTCCGGCGGTGTACCGGGATGGTGCAATGAATCAAGAGTGACATGTATGAAAAATTATGCAAAGTGGCCTTGCCACAAATACGATGTCAACTACATGATCATGCAATTGCAATATGACAATAGTAATGCATGTCATGATGATAAACGGAACGGTGGAAAGTTGCATGGCAATATATCTCGGAATGGCTATGGAAATGCCATAATAGGTAGGTATGGTGGCTCTTTTGAGGAAGATATAAGGAGGTTTATGTGTGATAGAGCGTATCATATCACGGGGTTTGGATGCACCAGCGAAGTTTGCACCAACTCTCAAGGTGAGAAAGGGCAATGCACGGTACCGAAGAGGCTAGCAATGATGGAAAGGTAAAAGTGTGTATAATCCATGGACTCAACATTAGTCAAAAGAACTCATATACTTATTACAAAAGTTTAGAAGTCATCAAAAACCAAGCACTACGCGCATGCTCCTAGAGGGACAGATTGGTAGGAAAAGACCATTGCTCGTCCCCGACCTCCACTCAGAAGGATGCACAATTCAAGGACACTTCATGTTTCAAATTTGTTACACAACTTTAACCATACGTGCATGCTATGGGACTTTCTCACTTCAACACAAGCATTCTTTAAATTCATAATCACCCAACTAGCATGACTTTAATATCACTACCTCCACATCTCAAAACAATTATCAAGTATCAAATTGATCATAGCATCCAATTCACTTCCTATGATAGTTTTTATTATACCCAACTTGGATGCCTACCATTCTAGGACACTTTTAAAACCATAGCAAATACCATGGTGTTCTAAGAGACTCTCAAAATAATATAAGTGAATCATGAGAGACTAGCAATTTCTACAAAATGAAGCCACCGCCGTGCTCTAAAAGATATAAGTGAAGCACCAGAGCAAAAACTATCTAGCTCAAAAGATATAAGTGAAGCACATAGAGTATTCTAATAAATTCCAATCAAGTAGGCTTCTCCCAAAAGGTGTGTACATCAAGGATGATTGTGGTAAACTAAAAAGCAAATACTAATATCATACATGACGCTCCAAGCAAAACACATATCATGTGGCGAATAAAAATATAGCTCCAAGTAAAGTTACCAATGAACGAAGATGAAAGAGGGGATGCCTTCCAGGGGCATCCCCAACCTTAGGCTTTTGGCTATTCTTGAATATCTCAGGGTGCCATGGGAATCCCCAAGCTTAGGCTTTTGACACTACTTATTCCATAGTCCATCAAATCTTTACCCAAAACTTGAAAACTTCACAACACAAAACTCAATAGGAAATCTCAGAAGCTCCGTTAGTGAAAGAAAGCAAAACCACCCTAAGGTACTGTAATCAACTTATTCTTTATTTATATTGGTGTTAAACATACTGTATTTCAAGTTCTCTATGGTTCTTACCACTTAATACTAGCCATAGATGCATCAAAATAAGCAAACAACACACAAAAACAGAATCTGTCAAAAACAAAACAGTCTGTAGCAATCTGTAACTAACGCAAACTTCTGGAACTCTAAAAATCCTACCAAAATAGGAAGTCCTGGAAAATTTGTCTATTTATCTACATCAAAAATAATCAACGCAAAAGCACGTTTCTGCGATTTAACAAAACTAATTTCGTGCACGCAAAGTTTCTATTTTTCAGCAAAATCAAATTAACTATCATTATAGATTATCCTATAGGTTCTACTTGGCACAAACACTAATTAAGACATAAAAACACATCTAAACATAATGTAGATGCAAAATTTATTACTAAACAGAAACAAAAACAAAAAACACAAATAAAATTGGGTTGCCTCCCAACTAGCGCTATCGTTTAACGCCTCTAGCTAGGCATAAAAGTGAAGATAGATCTAAGTAGTGCCATCTTTGGCACTAGATTCATAAGTAGCTCGCTTGATAGATTCATAAGGTAATTTGACTTTATTTCTTGGAAAGTGCTCCATGCCTTTCCTTAATGGAAATTGGAATCTAATATTCCCTTCCTTCATATCAATAATCGTGCCAATTGTTCCGAGGAAAGGTCTACCAAGAATAATAGGGCAAGAAAGATTGCAATCTATATCAAGAATGATAAAATCTACGAGCACCAAATTTCTATTTGCAACAATGAGAACATCATTGATCCTTTCCATTGGCTTTTTAATGGTGGAATACGCAAGGTGCAAATTTAAAGAGCAATCATCAAGATCATGGAAACCTAGAATATCACATAAAGTTTTCAGAATTGTGGAAACACTGGCACCCAAATCACACAAAGAATAACACTCATGATCTTTAATTTTAATCTTTATAGTAGGTTCCCACTCATCATTAAGTTTTCTAGGTATAGAAACTTCCAAATTAAGTTCTTCATCATAAGATTGCATCAAGGCATCAATGATATATTTGGTAAAAGCTTCATTTTGACTATAAGCATGAGGAGAATTAACAACGGATTGCAACAAGGAAATAGAACCTTCTAAAGAACAATTATCATAATCAAATTCCTTGAAATCCGAGATAGTGGATTCAATGCTATTTAAAGTCATGACCTCTCCAATCCCACTTTTACCAAATTTAGCATCAAGATCTAAAAACTCCGAATTATTGGGACGCCTTCTAACTAAAGTTGACTCATCTCCAGTCCCATTATTATTAAGATTCATATTGCAAAACAAAGATCTAATAGGGGACACATCAATAACTTTAAGATCTTCATCATTATTTTCATTGAAACTAGAAGAACACGCCTTTACAAAGCAATCTTTCTTAGCACGCAATCTAGCGGTTCTTTCCTTGCACTCGTCAATGGAAATTCTCATTGCTTTGAGAGACTCATTGATATCATGCTTAGGAGGAGTAGATCTAAGTTTAAGAGAATCAACATCAAGCAAAAGTCTATCAACGTTCCTAGCCAAATCATCAACTTTGAGCAATTTTTCTTCAAGCAAGGCATTAAAATTCTTTTGAGAGATCATAAATTCTTTCACTCTGTTCTCAAAATCAGAGGGCATCTTATTAAAATTACCATAAAAATTATTGTAGGAATTTCCATAATTATTAGAGGAATTACTAGGGAACGGTGTAAGATTAAAGTTTCCTCTATAAGCATTGTTTCCAAAACTATTCCTACCAAAAATATTCACATCCATAGATTCATTATTATTCTCAATAAAAGTAGACAAAGGCATATCATTGGGATCAAAAGGAGCACTCTTAGTAGCAAATAATTTCATAAGTTCATCCATATTTCCACTCAAAACATTAATTTCTTCTATAGCATGCACTTTTTTACTAGTAGATCTTTCGGTGTGCCATTGCGAATAATTAGCCATAATATTATCAAGAAGTTTTGTAGCATCTCCTAAAGTGATTTCCATAAACGTGCCTCCCGCGGCCGAATCTAAAGGATTTCTAGAAGCAAAGTTCAAACCGGCATAAAATTTTTGTATGATCATCCATAAATTCAAACCATGAGTAGGGCAATTGCGACTCATCAATTTCATTCTTTCCCAAGATTGGGCAACATGCTCATGATCTAGTTGTTTAAAATTCATAATATCATTGCTAAGAGTGATGATCTTAGCGGGAGGAAAATATTTAGACAAAAGCATCTTTGCACTTATTCCAAGAATCAATACTATTTTTAGGCAAAGACGAAAACCAAACTTTAGCACGAAATCTAAGTGAAAACGGAAATAACTCCAATTTAACAATATCATTATCTGTATCTTTCTTCTTTTGCATATCACACAAATCAACAAAGTTGTTTAGATGGGTACGACACCTTCACTAGGAAGGCCGGCGAATTGATCTTTCATAACAAGATTCAGCAAAGCTGTATTGATTTCACACGACTCAACATCATTAAGAGGAGCAATCAGAGTACTAAGGAAATCATTATTATTGGTATTGGAGAAATCACACAATTTGGTATTATCTTGCGCCATGGCGACAAGTAATCGAACACACAAGCAAACAGAAAAAGGCAAGCAAAAAAGAGAGAGGAGATTGGGAAAGAGAGGGCGAATAAAACGGCAAGGGTGAAGTGGGGGAGAGGAAAACGAGAGGCAAATGGAAAATAATGTAAATGCGAGGGAGATGAGTTTATCATGGGTACTTGGTATGTCTTGACTTGAGCGAAGACCTCCCCGACAACGGCGCCAGAAATCCTTCTTGCTACGTCTTGAGCTTGCGTTGGTTTTCCTTGAAGAGGAAAGGGTGATGCAGCAATAGTAGCATAAGTATTTCCCTCAGTTTTAGAACCAAGGTACCAATCCAGTAGGAGGCTCCTCAAAAGTCTCATGCACCTACACAAACAAACAAAGAACTTGCAACCAACGCAATAAAGGGGTTGTCGATCCCTTGCGAAAGTTAGATCTGATAGAGACAGTATGATAAGATAAATATATTTTTGGTATTTTATAATATAGATTGGAAAAGTAAAGATGCAAATAAAAGTAGATTGAATGCTTATATGATAAAAGATAGACCCGGGGGACATAGGTTTTACTAGTGGCATCTCTCAAGATAGCATAAGTATTACGGTGGGTGAACAAATTACTGTCGAGCAATTGATAGAAAAGTGAATAATTATGAGATTATCTAGGCATGATCATGTATATAGGCATCACGTCCGTGACAAGTAGACCGACTCCTGCCTGCATCTACTACTATTACTCCACACATCGACCGCTATCCAGCATGCATCTAGAGTATTAAGTTCATAAGAACAGAGTAACGCATTAAGAAAGATGACATGATGTAGAGGGATAAACTCATGCAATATTATATAAACCCCATCTTTTTATCCTCGATGGCAACAATACAATACGTGCCTTGCTACCCCTATTGTCATTGGGTAAGAACACCGCAAGATTGAACCCAAAGCTAAGCACTTCTCCCATTGCAAGAAAGATCAATCTAGTAGGCCAAACCAAACTGATAATTCGAAGAGACTTGCAAAGATAACTCAATCATACATAAAAGAATTCAGAGGAGATTCAAATATTTCTCATAGATAAACTTGATCACAAACCCACAATTCGTCGGATCTCGACAAACACACCGCAAAAAGAGTTACATCGAATAGATCTCCAATAAGATCGAGGAGAACATGGTATTGAGATCCAAAAAGAGATAAGAAGCCATCTAGCTAATAACTATGAACCCGAAGGTCTGTGGTAAACTACAAACAACTCATCGGAGGGGCTACGGTGTTGATGTAGAAGCCCTCCATGGTCGATTCCCCCTCCTGCGGAGCGGCGGCGGAGGCTCCAAGATGGGATCTCACGGATATAGAAGGTTACGGCGGTGGAAATTGTTTTTCGTTGGCTCCTGGATGTTTTTGGGGTACGTGGGTATATATAGGAGGAAGAAGTAGGTCGGTGGCCGCCCGAGGGGCCCAAGAGATAGGGGGCGCGCCCTCCACCCTCGTGGCCACATCGGCTGCTTCTTGGCTTGCACTCCAAGTCCTCTAGATCATGTTCCTTCGAAAAATCACGCTCCCAAAGGTTTCATTCCGTTTGGACTCCGTTTGATATTCCTTTTCTTCGAAATACTGAAATAGGCAAAAAAAATAGCAATACGGGCTGGGCCTCCGGTTAGTAGGTTAGTCCCAAAAATGATATAAATGTGTAAAATAAAGCCCATAAACATCCAAAACAGGTAATATAATAGCATGGAACAATCAAAAATTATAGATATGGAGACGTATCAGTATTCCATATGATCCACTCGAGACATGGCTACTACCTATGTCCGGAATGTTGTGCATGATCAGGTACCAAGAAGGCCCTCTCGAAGATGCACGTGAAGTCAGACAAGTCGTCAAGTTCACAAATGAAGAGAACCAACGGAGGAAGTCGAGGACAGCTCCCAAGACCCGGACATCCGGCCATGAACCTGGACATGCGGCCCCAGTAGGTTTGGCCAGCGGCAACGAGACAACGGTCAGGCCCACAGGGCCCAGAAATCCGGCGGCCAGCCCGGACATACGGTCCCTAGCCCGGAAGTCCGGCGTTCAGCCTGGACATCCGAATAAGTCCATCCAAAGAGCAGAAGTCCAGCGCCTCCAGCGCGGACATCTGGCCCGCAGCCCGGACATCCGGCCATTACCGAGCCGCCGGACATCCGGACACCCGCCCGGACATCCAGACCATGCCTATCCAGAGAGCCCGAGACTGGACCCATACAGCCCGGACATCCGGCCCGCAGCCCGGACATCCGGCGCCCTGTGAAGCCCCGGGCATCCGGACGGACACCCGGACGTCCGGCCCCGCCTGTCTACGCAGGCCCGTGTACCTCTTCGCCCACCTAGACTATATATACTTATGCTCCTCCCTCTTTCTAGGGTTAGTAATGGAGAAGCTCATTTGAGAGATAGAGCTTTGCTCATCCACTTGGTTACTTCTTCATTGGAGTCCACGAACTCTTGGAAGAAGATCTCCCGAGCAGATTCAAGACCCCATCACGGGAAGACCCCTCAAGACCTCCTCACGGAGAAGAACTACCGTCACTTGTATCGTCCTTTGTTGGATTTGGATCGTGTCTTTCTTTATGTTTTGAGGATCTAGCACATGTGTGATAGAATCTTGTTGGTTTGAGTGTTTTCTCTCGTGTTTCCCCTCGTGTTCTTGGTAGGACCCACTCCAATCGTGAAAGATCAGCCCTAGGGTTTCCACCCTACGTCACGTTTGGCCAAAAGAATGCCCCCGCGCGTTGCTCTAGCTTGCGCTAGCCGTCTACGGCAGCGGGGTGACAAAACGTGCGAGAGGAGGACGAAAGTACGAGTTGTTCGTTGCCCGACGCGGCTCTGGCTCTGCCTGCCTGGCGGCATCCTACGAAAACAAGCGCTAGGAATATCAATAGCGTTAGCGTTAGCGTCCTGGCCTTTGCTTGGGGATTCCGTTATGGAATTCCAAACATGCCATTGCTTTGGCAACACGACAACATCATTACCGTGCTCGATCTCGAGATAGGTGATTTAAAAGTTATGGTTTTGCAAGAACGGAAATATGTATGTGTGTGATATGACATAATCGGGTGATATGATGGAAATTGTGTGTGTGGCATGAGTTGCCGCCGAATTGTGCTTGTGAGTTACCTATGTTTTCCAGAAATGTTGGTTTATTTCCATTTTAGCGAATTCTAGGCAAACTCTATATGTCCTATTTTTAGGGAAGGTCATGCTGAATTTTTGTATGACTTTGATGCATGCATGCATTTTTATAATCAATTTGTTTATTATTACCATGCAGGCGTTCATGATGGCTAGTGGAACGGTGGTGGACAGGTTGTTGCGGTTGGCGGTGCAGGACATGAAAGAAAATAACTTGACAGAGGTATTTATGTCCGTGTCAAAGATGCAAAGGAGGAGTTTGGTTCAACCCCTATGATGTGATGGCGCACCTGCTCATGACTGGTTTCATGGATGGCTATACTCGGTGGATAATTGAAGATGAGGATGATGATGCTGAGGATGCCAACGGGGCAAGCAATGACAACATGGGGCAAGACAAAGAGATGATCGATAATGGCGGCGGAGAAGGGGCCGGACATGGTGGCAGGGAAGAGGCCGGACATGGTGGGGGAGAAGGGGCTAGACACTGCAGACTTCATTGGTACTAAGTTTAGTCGTGCGGAACCCTCATGTTCAAGCACTACTTCGCAAGGAGACGAGTACTGAGAGAGCTGCTTCTAGAGAGGAGTCCAAGCTGCAGCAACTGGTGGTAGACTCGAACACTCCATTGTATGATGGTTGCAATCCCGAGGTGACCCGCTTGATTTTCATGCTCGAACTCCTGAAGACGAAGGCTAAAAGCAAATGGATTGACACTAGCCTCGATGAGCTTCTCAAGTACCTAAAGGATGTTCTTCCCGTGGGGAATCTATGTCCTACTAGTGTGGATGAGGCCAAGAAGATCGTGTGCCCTCTTGATCTGCCGCATGTTAGATACCATGCATGGATCAACGATTGCATAATATATAAGAAGGACCACGTGGAAAAAACAAGTTATCTGGTGTGCAATGATTCTCGATACAAGAAGGCCGAGAAGAATCTCCCTAGAAAGTTGTATGGTACTTACCGATCACTCCCTGTCTACAGCAGTATTTTGTAGATCCCAAGGAAGCAAAGCTCATGCGCTGGCACGCAGAGAGGAAGAAGCCCAACGATGGAGACGATCCAAAGCTGACACACGTCATGGATGGAAGCCAGTGGAAAGCGTTCAACGGTGAATATTGGTATTTCGCATGTGATACAAGGAACATCATGCTCCACGCGTGTACCGATGGCATGCATCCATTTGGTAACTAGAACACCAACCATAGCACATGGCCCGTGTTTGTATGGATGTATAACCTCCCCCTGGTTGTGCATGAAGTTGAAGTACATACACATGAGCATGCTGATTCAAGGGCCGTAACAAACAAGAAATAATATTAATCTGTATCTGGGGCTACTTCAAGAGGAGTTAGACAAGTTATGGAAAACACCGGCCAAGACATGGGACGCCAGCAAAGACGAGTATTTCTATATGAGAGCCGTATTGATCATGACGGTGCACGACTATCTCAGTTACGGATATGTCACAAGCCAGGTGTGCCATGGATATTGCAGATGCACGCAGTGCATGGATGATACGATGTGTCAGCAGCTAACGTCAAGGAAAATGGCGGGTTTGGGAAAATCATGTACATGGGGCATCGAAGATGGCTCGAGAAGGTGAGGCTGAGCATAGAGGACCTCCATGTAAGCGAAGCAGCACCAAAATCGATGAGCTGTTGAAAAACTGGGAACAGTGCCCCACGTTAGGAAAGACGATGAGGAAGGCGCCGGAGCCGCTGCTGAGGGTATGGAAGACGAGGTCTGTTTTCTGGGACTTGGAGTACTAGCACAAACTCGACACGCCTCATTGCCTTGATCAAATGCACTGTAAGAATGTCCTTGAGAGCTTTGTTGCGACACTCATGAACATGCCAGATAAGACCAAGGATGGGCTGAAGGCAAGAAAAGACTTGCAGGATTTGGAAATCAGGGAAGATATGCACATGCCGCCCCGTAAAAAGTCAGAGGAGACAGAGGCACGGGAGAAGAAGGGCAAAAAAGTAAAGGAAGAGGATTATTGGCCCCCTTCTTGCTTCACCTTATGTCCGGCTGAGATCCATCAATTCTTCAAGTGCCTTACCGGAATCAAAGTTAGTTCCGGTTATTGTGGCAAGATAAGCAGGTATCTAGACACGAAGAAGAAAAGGTTCAGCAGGATGAAGTCCCATGACTGTCATATGATGATGACGTAGATACTACATGTTGCCCTTAGAGGGATAATGGACAAGCACGTCCATCACACGCTTATTGGTCACTGCAGCTTTTTCGACGTCATCTATGCATATCCAAATGCTACAAGAAGATATCGTCGTGATACTAAATGATCTTGAGATGTACTTCCCGCCTGCGTTCTTTGACATCACGGTGCATCTGTGTGTGCATATTCTGGACGACATAATAGACCTGGGGCCGTCATTCCTGCACAACATGATGCCATTTGAGAGGATGAATGGGATCATCAAAGGATTCGTTCGTAACATGTCTCATCCGGATGGAAGCATCGTCCAGGGCTATCTGACACAAGAGTTCATCTCTTTCTGCAAGAATTTTCTATACGGTGCAGACCGGCCGCCTGGTTGTGACCGCCCGGATAATTAAGCTACAGTAATTCACTGCTAATGATGCCATGTCACAACGGTTACTGTAGTTAAACTCACATTGGTTCGGAACCGATTCAAATTGAATTCGAAATAAAGTCAAATAATTACTTCTTAAGTTAATTATACAAAATAGTTCATGATATTGCAAATAATCCCAAAGCAATTATAAAAACAAAACCAACATTTTATAAAATACTAGATGCCCTAAAATAATTAAAACAGGGGCCAAAACAATATTTTAACCACTTTTAAAATTATAAAAAATTCCAAAGCTTTTCAAATGCCTCCCAAACTTTTTGTGGCAGTGCCATATAATGCAGTGTTATTTATGGGACTAGTTACATGTTTTACAAAAGCCAGTTTGTGTATAAAGAAAATATAAAACCTAAAAAAAGAAGAAGAAACTCTCCTATGCACTTGGCCCACCATGAATAGTACAAGGGACAGCCCAACTCACCTCATCCTCTTCTTCCTGTTCACAGCACACCCCGTGGATGATCTGAGCATGTCCACTGATGGTGATCTCCATGTGCCGAACATCCATCTACCCCCTGGATGCCTACAAGATGATCCCCGTGACCCCTGCAAACCCTAGCCATCACCTGTTCCCCTCACTCTTGTTTTCCTCCTTGTTTTCGTCTCCACCTAAGCAGAGTCGCCGCCTTGCCTTCGTCGATCCCGCGGCCACCGGCCTCCACTCTCCCCGCCAAGAGGGCCAGGAGCTCCGTCATCCTCGACTACATCGCATCCGTACCAGGGAACCACGAGGACCACGCTACACCGACGGGATCAAGCGTCTTCCTCATCTACAGCCTCATTGCCCCGCGCCCGGTCTGCCTCACCGGAGTTTCTCCGCCTCGCCGGACACGTCCTCGGCCTCCCCCTGTGAGCGGCACCCCCATTCCCCTCGCTCCCCCCTCCTTTCGTCGCTCCATTGCGCTGCCCCGTGTCGTACATGTTTCGTCCAGTGGTCGCGGTCCTCGCAACCGCGCCCAACACCAAGGCCGCGTCTAGTCCACGCCCCTGGCGTGACCTACGCCTGCCCGTGCGTGCGGCCTCCGCGCCCACTTTGCGCCCCACTGTCCTCGCCGACCTTGCACGTCGCCCACGCCCGCATGCTGCTTCGTGCTGCCTTGCAAGCTGCTACCGCTCCTCCCCTGCTGCTTGCTAGCCGCTGCTGCTACCCGCTTGTACTGCTCCTGTTGCCGATGCTCGACTGCTGATGCTGCTTCCATTCTGCTACTACTCCCGCTAGCTGCTGCTATGCACTTGCGGCTGCTAGCCGTCATTGCTTGTGGTGCCATAGCTACTACTGCTGTTCGTTGAGGCCGTAGGCACCTAGGCCTCATGTAGGTGCCGTGGCCATGGCCTTGGCCTTTGCGCATGGCCGTGTGGTGGCCGGACTATTAGTTTATTTTGGTTAGACTAATTAGTGATTAAGTATAGCCAAATGACATGTGGACCCTGTTGCTAATTAAAGGTTAAAACAAATAAAAATATATAAGCCCATGACATGCAGGACCCACTTCTACTGTTCACATGTTGACCAGACAATTGTTTACTCGGTCAACCTAGCCACTAGACTTCACTTGTAAGCCACTGTAGGTAAGCTGCAGCTGGGTGCACTTAGCAATTTCCTTTAAAAAAAGAATTAAAACAAATTCTAAAATGAAATAAATTTCGATAATTCATATAAAATAATTCATAAATCGGATGAGAAAACTTTGTACATGAAAGTTTCTCAGAACGACAAGAGGAATCCAGATACGCAGCCCATTCGTCTGCCACACATCCCTAGCATAGCGAACCTGCAACATTTCACCTCTGGTTCACCTGTCCGAAAAGGCGAAACACCGGGGATACTTTCCCGGGATGTTTCCCCCTTTCGCCGGTATCACCTACTACTGCGTTATGGCACACCTAACACCGCTCATTGTCATGTCATGCATCGTCATGCTTATGTTTGCATTGTATTTACTGTTTCGTCCCCCTTTTCTCTCCGGTAGACTACGAGACCGACGCTGCTGCTGCCCAGTTCGACTATGGAGTTGACAACCCCTCGTTCTTGCCAGAGCAACCAGGCAAGCCCCCCTCCCTGATCACCAAATATCGCCTATTCTTCTCTATACTGCTTGCATTAGAGTAGTGTAGCATGTTGTTTGGTTACTCCTATTCTGTTGCATAGCCTGTCATTGTTGCTACAGTCATTGATACCTTACTCGCAATCGTAAATGCTTAGTATAGGATGCTAGTTTATCATCATTGCCCTACATTCTTGTCTGTCTGCCTTGCTATACTATTGGGTCATGATCACTCGGGAGGTGATCACGGGTATATACTATACATATATACATACTATACAGATGGTGACTAAAGTCGGGTTGGCTCGTTGAGTACTCGCAAGTGATTCCGATGTGGGGGCTGAAAGGACAGGTGGCTCCATCCTGGTAGAGGTGGGCCTGGGTTCCCGACGGCCCCCGACTGTTACTATGTGGCGGAACGATAGGGCAGGTTGAGACCACCTAGGAGAGAGGTGGGCCTGGCCCTGGTCGGCGTCCGCGGTTACTTTAAAATAACACGCTTAACGAGATCTTGGTATTTGATCTGAGTCTGGCCACTGGCCTATACGCACTAACCAACTACGTGGGAACAGTTATGGGCACTCGACGTCGTGGTATCAGCCGAAGCCTTCGTGACATCAGTGACTGAGAGGCGTGCGCCGGATTGGACTGGAACGCCTGCTCTTGTATTAGGGAGGCTAGGTCTGCTTCCGTCCGCGTTCGCAACGTGCAGGTGTGCAAAGGGCGATGGCCCAGACCCCTGCCCCATAGGAGTTAGACCGGCATGCTGACCTCTCTGTTGTGCCTAGGTGGGGCTGCGACGTGTTGATCTTCCGAGGCCGAGCATGACCCAGGAAAGTGTGTCCAGCTAAATGGGATCGAGCGTGTTGGGTTATGTGGTGCACCCCTGCAGGGAAGTTTATCTATTCGAATAGTCGTGTCCCTCGGTAAAAGGACGACCCAGAGTTGTACCTTGACCTTATGACAACTAGAACTGGATACTTAATAAAACACACCCAGACAAGTTCCAGAGACATCCCGGTGATCGCTTTCCCACTGGGCGACGAGGGGAGGATCGCCGGGTAGGATTATGCTGTGCGATGCTACTTGTAGGACATCAATCTAATCTCTTCTACATGCTGCAAGATGGAGGCTGCCAGAAGCGTAGTCTTCGATAGGACTAGCTATCCCCCTCTTATTCTGGCATTCTGCAGTTCAGTCCACTGATGTTGCCTCTTTACACATATACCCATGCATATGTAGTGTAGATCCTTGCTTGCGAGTACTTTGGATGAGTACTCACGGTTGCTTTTCTCCCCCTTTCCCCCTTTCTTTTCTTCCTAGTTGTCGCAACCAGATGCTGGAGCCCAGGAGCCAGATGCCACCATCGACGACGACTCCTACTACACCGGAGGTGCCTACTACTATGTGCAGGACGCTGACGACGACCAGGAGTAGTTAGGAGGATCCCAGGCAGGAGGCCTGCCCCTCTTTCGATCTGTATCCCAATTTGTGCTAGCCATCTTATGGCAACTTGTTTAACTTATGTCTGTACTCAGATATTGTTGCTTCCGCTGACTCGTCTATGATCGAGCACTTGTATTCGAGCCCTCGAGGCCCCTGGCATGTATTATGATGCTTGTACGACTTACTTTATTTTTAGAGTTGTGTTGTGATATCTTCCCATGAGTCCCTGATCTTGATCGTACATGTTTGCATGTATGATTAGTGTATGATTGAATCGGGGGCGTCACACTGGTGTTGGTTTGCCCGTTAACAAGCACGATGGGAGGCTCAAAGGAGAAGGTCACTCCAACGGTCGCAGGGAACTACATGTGGCCTACTCAGATCAATGTGACGACTTTGACAGAGCAAACTTGGTAGTGCTACAACACCTAGACCAGGTAGATCCTTTCGTGGCACTGCAGAAAGAAACTATCGCAAAGAAGTATCATGACCGGGGGGTATTCCAGCGGACTCCGAAGTTACTAGAGAGCACAACTCCACTTTCCTGTATCGGTTCAGAGAGCATTTTTTGTTAATCCCCCGGAAAAGGGATCTAAGGACGGATTGCTCATATATGGCTTAGCACATGGCCCCTCGCCCAACCTCATCACCTATCAGGCATACGATATCAACGGATACACGTTCTACACAGAAGCAAAATATGTGGATAGTGATGATAAGAACTCGGGGGTGACGATGGAATGCATGACCGGCAGCAACAACGGTGCAACCGAGAGATTTTATGGAAGGGTCGAGGAGATCTGGGAGCTTGACTACTCTAGACTGCACAAGGCGATGATGTTCCGTGTCAGATGGGCTACGAATGTCGAAAGAGAAAACTGGTACTTCACTACCGTGATTATACCCGACGCCAAGAGTGCTACCGTGAACGCTATTGCACAAAACGAGCCATGGGTACATGCTAAGCACATGACACAATGCTTCTTCATAACCGACCAGTGCAATCCTAGCCTGTTGTCGTGAGGAAAGGCAAACGGAACATCATTGGAATGGATGGAGTCGCCAACGAGGAAGACTACGACCAGTACGGCAACCCAATGAGGGAAGATGACGATGACAATGAAGTATATGTCAATAGAAGAATCAATACTACATTACCTAAGAAAGATCGTACTCCATGGAAAAGGAAAAGTCACAATGAGGGGCTCAATTGTTCTTCAACAAACAAGAAGGGAAAGAAGCTCACTCAAAAACAAAAACGTCAACACTGAGGGACCGTTATCGTTCAAATGATGTAATATATATGTTCCTATTTTGTGTACACACTTAACCGTTATGCATGGGTCAAATGATGTAATATATATGTTCCTATTTTGTATACATACTTTACCGTCAAATGATGTAATATATATCACCTTAGTTGTATACATTGTATCACCTTCCATCTGTTCCTGCTCTCGGAAAAAAAGGAGAGAAAATAAAGGAAAAGAAAATAAAAGAAACCAACAGGAAAACCGCTATAGGTTCTCGTTATAGCAGTAGCACTTTTCTGAAAAAGGGCTACAGCTAGTCAAACTAGCGAGAACGTAGTCCATAGAAACACGCTATAACTACCTATGATAGCAGTAGCACGTTTGGGCAAACTGCACTATATCTAAGTTAGCTATAGCACATTCAGCACAAACGTGCTACTGCTATACTGACTTAACCCCCAAAATCCCCACTCTATGCTTCTTCCCACCTCTGCTTCCTCCCCCAAATCCCCACTCTCTCTTCCTCCTCGTATCCGCCAGAGCCCTGCTATCATCGCGCCCCTGGACTCGCCCCCGACCCCGGCACTCACCCCCGACCCCGGCCACATCACCCTCGCCCCCGATCCCGGCCCGAGCGCTCGCCCCCCCCCCCCCTGACCAAGGCGACCTCGCCCTCGCCCCCGACCTCCCAACCTCGAACACCGTCTGGCTTGCCTCCTCGACCCTGCACCCTCTGTAAGCCGCCCACCGCTCCTTCTCTCTTTTCTATCTTGGGTTCTTCGGTTAATTTAGTTAGGTTTTAGTTAGGGCAGTAGGTTAATTAAGTTATCTATTTCGTTTCAAATATTTTTTGAGTTTCAAATTTAGGTAGGCTGAATTTAGTTTCAAATATAGTGAAGAAAAATGACTTGTGCTATGTGGACATGTGATATTTGGAAATTTTATTAGTTGCAAATCACCCTTTCTTCCTTCTATATGCAATTTTGAAGTGGACATGTGATATGTGGACATGTGATGTGGACATGTCATATTTGGAATTTGGGCATGTGTTGTTTTGGACATGTCATATTTGGAAAGTGATGATTATGTGCAGGGTAAATGATCCGAGGGGCCTATGTTTCACCGGAATGTTGATTCATTTCCTTTCCGGTGATTTTAAGGCTCTCGATTTGTCCACTTTTTAGCAAAGGTCATGCCGAAATTTTCCGGGAATTTTGGCATGACTTGTGCTAGAAAGTAGGCATATCGAGTGCCGGGATTTGCTGGAAATGGCATTCCGGCAAAACATAGATTTTTTATGTCATTTCTCATTTTTTTTATAGTTTTAGAATTAAACAAGGAGACTTAATCATAGGAAAGATGTCGAACAACGAAGAAACCAGGCCTTCTAACCAAGATGCAGACGAGATGGATTATGCGGGTGAACAATAGTACCTCGACTTTTTGTTTGCTAAGAAGATTCAAGGTTTGCAGGTCGGCCTCGATGATGGTACTGACGCTGACATTGACACCGACGCCACCGGCACCGATGGCGGCGCCGAGACCGGCGGGGAAGGTACCGGTGGGGAAGATACTGGCAGGGAAGGTACCAGCGCAGATGCCGCTACCGAAAATAAGAAACATAAGAAGTAGAGGATACAAAAACCTAACAAACTCGACATCGGACGACTGGTGATCACAAAGATGGCCCCTTGTAAGTTTGAGACATTAGATCCAGAAGAACCTCGCAAGTGCTATGGAAACCAAGTAGGATGCGTCCTACGGGAATGCGCGAGCATCGACGACAATGACTTAAGGAGTAAAGAACATTTGAGGCAGTTGCTCCTGACGAAGTTGCACAAGAGATTCAAGTTCCCCGACCGGTATGATAGCACAGAGCAACCGTGGGACGATCCGAAGATGAAAAGATTAACAATCACGCCATGGGCATGTTCAGCAATGATTTGGCCTCTTGGAAAGGGAGGTGAAACGCGCTATTGAGGCTGAGGAACCCCTGTCCAAGATTTTGGAGGAAATTCCGACACTTACGGAAGAGGAGTTCAAAAAGTTCAAGGACACATGCGCTCTAGTACCACAGTCGGCACTTATTGAAGCTGAGCAACCCCTTGGAACTGACATTCCATAGCCAGCCGATTCCCCGTGGGCACTTTAGGGTTACCTTGGCAAGTGTGAAATCAGGGCACGAGGATTTTCTTCCTCTAGTACGGCTAGGGGGAGAGAACAACAAGACCCCACCGAAGATTGGAAGCTGCAAGGGTTGGGTGCTGCTATGGCCGAAGAATTTTCTTCGTCAGGAGCCGACCGAGGGCACAGCAATAACTACACATCAACAAGCAGGTATGGACACCACCACCCTGCCTACGCAATTACTAGCGAATTTAGTGGCGGGTGAGAGCGGCGGCCGACGTGATGATGGGGGTCCAATAGTAGCTGATGTAATCGCCCACGTGGAATGAAGAATGGATGAGGAGATGGAGGAGGACTCTCTTCGGTTCCTTGATGCAGGCGCCTATGACGGTGACTTAGATATGACGAGTCAGCCATATGAAGAGTTGGGCTATCAGCATGCTGATGAGGATATGGATGATCTTCCCAGGAAGGAATGTCCTAGCAGTGATTGCAAGATGTCGCTCTTCATGCAATCCTCATAGGACATGCCTGAAGATGCCGCTTCAACACAGGCTCAACTAGCCGGGGGTCATACAGTGCTTAGCCCGACAACATTGGGGCAGCTGTTAAGGAAGGGTCTGGAAGGTCAACTCTAGAAAAAGGAGACGAAGAGACCAGGGAAGAGAGGCTCTGCTGCCTACAAACAAGCCAAAGCACTTAGCAGCTAGATGGCTGATTTTGGAGAGCGTGTACCTATCAAAGGTGCGGCCAAGTTCCATGTCACGGGCGAGCCGATTCTACCGCCGAAACCGCTGGAGGCAATATCAGGGGATCTCAGGAGACTGCACGACCATGTGTTGTCGACTGAGAAAAGCCTACTAGCCTCGAAGTATCTAGGATATCCAACATACGCGGCTTGTGTGCCTAAGGGGAACTGCTACGTCGACACATGGCCCGCGAAGGTGTTCTTCCTGCGGTTTGACCATATCTTCGAGATGTTTCTGACAAGGCGGCTCGATTGTACAATCGTCCGCCTTTTTGCGCTACATATGAACTCCGTCATGAAGAGAGAAGATGTCTGCAAATCTGTGTGGTGGATCCATACTACATGCACGAGTCCTTCTTGAATCTCGGCGACTTTGAGCGTAAAATTGCTAGGGAGTACCTCGAAAACTTCATTGTACAGAATAAGGACCAGGAAATTATCCTCCTGCCTTATCATCCAAAGTAAGTCAGTGCCGGAAAACCCTTTCGTACATTTCAATCATTCCTTCTCGCTCATATGGAGAATAATTTAAGGTGTGTTTTCCCCGCAGCAATGGGCGCGCCGTCCTTATCATTATTTACCCGTGAGTCTCCCACGTCATGTATTTCGACCCTACGAGAAACTACGAGAAGAAGGACTACTCCCACATAATGAATATTCTAGATGATGCTCTCCAAGGCTTCATCTTGAGGGGTGGCCACCTGCAGATCAGGAAACTAAGGCACAACAAGACGGGTTTCTCGCATAAAACTAACTTCTGCTTCATCCATGTCCCAAAACTAAGCAAGAACGATGGATTCTACCTCCTCCATCTCATGATGGAGTTCACAACGGATCACCAAAAGCTTCGCATGACAAGCAGAAATGATGATCATATCCGAGTGGGTAGAATCTCATGCAGAAGCGGATTATAAACTTAGACATGTCTTCTTTCGCATCTAGAGGGACATTGCGACGATCATCGTGAAAGAATTCATCAATGAGAAGGGGATGTTCCACCACGGCCCTATATCGCGAGCTGACGTCCAAACTCTCATAGGCATGCAACGTCAGGACTTCACGCCATTCAAGAAGCTAGGGACCATCCTCGATGATATGGAAGGATGGAACTTCTATTTATTTTCGATGTCGATGATGAAGATATGTGTCGGTTGAACTTGTATAGCTTCTGTAGTGATGGAACTTTATGATGTCCACGGTCCCTGCCGAACCTGCATAAGGCTACTTTGTTAGTTTGGGTATGATGACCTGCATACCTCTAGTTAATTAGTTTGCGTACGATGAAACTGCGTTCATTATTTGTATGTTTACTATATGTTGTATCTAGGTTCTAACCCTTACTTTTTCGTGTTGCTCAAGTATATTTTATTGCATATATGATTGTACATTCTCTTGATGAAGATGCATCTCTAACAGACACCTAGATTCTTGATGGCGAAGAATAAATGCTATGTCATGTACAAAGGGAAGGTTCCGGGAGTGTACGACGAGTGCCCTGAGTGTCCGGTGCAAGTGGAGGAGGTCTCGGGCACCAGCCATAAAGGCTTCAAAAGTAGACAATAAGCAGAAGCTAGTTACTTGAGGTTCACGCTAGCGCAAGAGAGGACTCATAACCGCTGCGTCATGTACTTCATAGTTCCGCTCTCACTCATAGTGATAGCTCTTCTCGCGTATATCATTGTTTAGATGGATGACAATGTAGTTGCAAGTATTCGAGACTTGTATCGCTATTTTCGAGATGATGATTATGATGATGACATGATTTGATGAGACTATTTGTATGTATATGCTATGATTACATTTGTATGTGTATGATATGCTAGAGATTATTGTATAAAGCCCTAAAAAAAATTCAGCAGCACAAAAAATATGGAACTGAAAAAAAAATCAGAAACCAATAATAGTAGCGCGGGGTATGGCTTTAGCAGCAGCGAGGTCATTGCAGCAACGCTCTTTGCTGTAGGGCGCTACAGCTATTAGCAGCAGCGCCTGATGCAGACAGACGCTACTGCTATGCCTAGATAGCAGTAGTGCAGGTCACACCACGCTACTGATAAGCGTTAGCTGTAGTGTCGTATCAGTAGCGCGGCCACCCGCGCTACTGCTAAACATTTTACCCGCACTACTGCTAGGCTTTTCCCTAGTAGTGCATGTGTGACCGAATCTCGTTGATTTGAGTGTTTGCTATGTTTGTGTTCATCATGTTCTTCAGGCATTCCCCTCAAAATCGTGAAAGATCGGCCATCAGGGTTCCACTCTACATCACATGCCCATATTGGTTCTAACAGATTCAACGAAGATCTTTATCGGCTGAACCACGATTTTGAGGATTCAGTTAATCTTGTATACAATTCCCTTTGTCCGGCGACATGTTACTTGCCAGAGATTAAATCACCGTTATCTCTGTACCTATTTCTATCTTGTTACCAGCAAGTATCTTACTCATTCTGTAATACAAGATCCCATGACTAAACTCATTAGTCACATGAAGCTTCTTATGATGTTGTATTACCAAGAGGGCCCAGATATCTCTCTTCGTTACACGGAGTGACAAATGCCAGTCTCAATCTATGCAACCCAACAAACACCTTCGGAGATACCCTTAGTGCACCTTTATGACAACCAGTTACGAAGTGATGTTTGATAGCACACCAGGTATTCCTCTAGTATATGGGAGTGACATGATCTCATGGTCTTAAGGAATAGATACTTGATATGAAGAAAGTTGTAGCAAATAACTAAACGATCTGATGCTAAGCTTACAGTTGGGTCTGACCATCACACCATTCTCCTAATGATGTGATCCCGTTATCAAATGACAACTCATGTCTATGGTTAGGAAACCTTAACCATCTTTGATCGATGAGCTAGTATAGTAGAGGCTTACTAGGGGCACAGTGTAGTTTATGTATTCACACATGTATTTAAGTTCTCGGTCAATATAATTCTATCATGAATAACAAAGATTAATCATGAACAAGGAAATATGATAATAACCAATTTATTATTACCTCTAGTGCATATTTCAAATAGTCTCCCACTTGCACTAGAGTCAATAATCTAGTTGACATTGTAATGAATCTAACTCCCATGGAGTCATGGTGCTGATCAAGTTTTGCTCGTGGAAGTGGTTTAGTCAATGGGTCTTCCACATTCAGATCCATATGAATTTGCAAAGTTCTATGTCTCCGTCCTTTATTTAATTACAAATGGAATTGAATTGTCATTTCATGTGCTTAGTCTTCTTGGCTTCTTGGCAATGGCAATGGCACTAGTGTTGTCAAAAAAGATAGTCATAGGATCCGATTCACTAGATATCACCCCTTGGTCGAATATGAACTCCTTCATCCATACTCCTTGCACTACTTCCAAGGCTACTATATTTTCTGCTTCATATGTTGATCCCGCAACCATGCTCTCATTGGATCCTACACCAACCAGTTGCTACACCATTCAAAATAAACACGTATCCGGTTTGTGATTTCGAGTCATCTGGATTAGTGTCAAGCTAGCATCGACGTAACCCTTTTCGACGAGCTCTTTATCACATCCATAAATGAGAAACATGCCGTTAGTCCTCTTTAGGTACTAAATAATATTCTTGTCCGTTGTCTAGTGATCTACTGCTGGATCACTCTGGTACCTACCTGCCAGACTAATGGCGAGGCACACATGAGGTCTGGTACACAACATGACATACATTATAGAGCCTATGGCTGAGGCATAGGGGACAATTTTCATCCTTTCTCTTTCCTCTGTTGTGGTCAGGCTTTGAGTCTGACTCAGCTCTATACCTTGCAACATAGGTAAGAACCCCTTCTTTGACTGGTCCATTTTGAACTTCTTCAAAATCTTGCCAAAGACTCAAGGTATTTGCTTTATGAAAGTCCTATCAAGTGTCTTGATCTATCTCTATAGATCTTGATGCCCAATATATAAGCAGCTTCACCCAAGTCTTCCATTGAAAAACTCTTATTTGAATAACCCTTTATGCTTTCCAGAGATTTGATATCCTTTCCAATCTATAATATGCCATCCACACATAGAATTAGAAATGCTACAGAGCTCCCACTGACTTCCTTGTAAATACAAGTTTGTTCATAAGTTTGTATAAAACGAAATGCATTGATCACCTCATCAAAGCATATATTCCAACCTTCAAGCGGAAGCCTGGCGAGGGTGTTGGCCACAACTTGACTAGCCAGGCAAGAATCTAGTCCAGGTTTATCGCCTATCTCAGAACTGGCCCGTAACGGAAGTCCAACTGAAGTTTCCATCACGGCCCCAAATGATGTGTGTAGGGTTCCCAAGTCCACCTTGAGGGATGGTTCTACGCTTGGTACACCTGGCCATGGTGTCTAGCCTATCCCATGCCCACATGTACTGGGTGCCACTTGGTAGACTACTAGCAGTACCTACAAACACCAGAAACTAGTTGCAACTCCTGGAGAGAGATAAAGACAATTAATAATCTGAGAGGGGTTGAGTTATCGGAACCCAATGTGTGGTAGTAGCTAGTATTGGCTAACATACACAGAACTCAGTTCTTCAGAACGGCCTTAATGAGACAACCCACCATGTACTCCTACATGGCCTCTAATCGCTACCTTTACCAAATTGTGTTCATACACTTAGCTCTCAACATCAGAACATGCTCACAACATTCCAATTCATTCTCGGATGAATCAGACCTAACACAACTCTAAGCAATAGCAGGCATAGCAACCAAACATGGATGAGTAGTCATATCATGGCTCAAGCAATTGCTACTCATGCTAGAAGGTTTTTACTATTTACTGTAGCAAAGACAAGTCATGCAGAGGAATGTGTTCAACTACTGCAACATGTAACTATTGAATCATTGTTGTCATAATGCAATAAAAGAGAGCAGGAGCGAGAGAGTGGGATTGTATCAAAATTCTCAAAGGGTTTTTTCTTGCCTGGCACTTCTGAAGATAGTATAGCTCTTCATCGGTATCAACGATCACTTTGTTGGAACCGTCTTCTAGCGAGAAGGAACAACACCAGCAAGTAGGAAAAGGAAACACATTCCATGCAGTGCACAACCAAATGGATGACATGACTAGTTAAGGTACTGAATTGACCTAATGCAATAGGTTGTCATGTTAATTGAAGTGGAATTCAAACATAAAGTAAATTCCAACTCCAAAGCTAATTACCATATATTCCATAATCATGAATTGTCCCAGTTAGTGATGTTATCTTGCTCAACATGCATGAAGATGTTATAAATAGATTCTTTGGGTTTTTCCGATAATTTTTAACATATAACTTATTCTAATTGTCGTTACGGTTTAATTTCTATGATTTTTAGAAGTTTACAATATTTTCTGAAATTCATAAATCATTTTCTGATCTATTTTAATTCCAGAAACGTTTATGGCACCAGCCTTACATCAGCTCTGCGTCAGCAAGTCAACTGAGTTTACCAGGGTCAAAACTAAAGTGTGGAGTCCATTAGTTCGTGGCCAAGTGCTAGCTACACTACAAAAAAATACACTTCCATGATGATATGTGTTTGCCAAAGTAGGTCACGTTTTCTGTCATGCATATACATCCATGACGATTTTATGACATGATCATGATAGTCATACATGTGCTGTCGTAGAAGTGTTCCATGACATTACCAAAATTATCATCACGGAAGTGCCCACTTCCATGAGGATAAATCGTGCGTCATACAAGTGCTTTCGTCAAGGGTGACCGACATGTGGCGTCCACCGTAACGAGTCACCGTTAAGCTATCAGGTCTGGTTTCTGATCCGATAACCCGTTAACAGCCCGAACCAATGGCGATTTTCCACTTGTAAAATTCACATTGGCCGAAGGTAACATGTGTCAGCTCGTCATTGGGTCAGATAGGCGCCTATGATATGTCGACACGTGCGAAGGCCCAACACTGGCGCATTTAGCTTGCAAAGGCCGGCCCGTTTGACTTGGTCAAAAGTTAGCGAGTCGGCCCATGAAAAGCCTGGTAACGGTATGTTCGCATATAGCCCATTTTATGGCCCAGTAACTCACGAACCATTAGGGCCTTCCCGAAATCGGCCCAACTGCGTTATGTCGGGCCATCGAATATAACACCAGACCATTTAACTTTCGGCCCATCTATGGCCCACGATGTCTTTTGCCCCATATGAGGCCTTCCGTATCTTTAGGCCCTTCAGTGGCCAACGGTGACTCTAGCCCATAATGACCAGTAAATTTCTTTGTACCCATTAATGGCCCATGATTTCCATGGGCCTTTTCCAGCCCATGTTAGCTTTTGGCCTACTGACGGCCCATACGTTCTTGGGCTCCTTTCTGGCCCTCGATTACTTCCGGCCCGTTAGTGGCATGTTCCCCTAATGGGCCAAATTCGTCCCGTGGATAGAATCGGCTCGTTTGTTGCCTGTTAACCCATTGCAACGTTTCTAGCCCGTCCTATATTCTGGCCCATTAACGACCCATTATGCCTGTGAAGGAATTAAGCCTTTGCTGTCTTCCGGCCTATTAATGGCCCGTTACCCTGCTGGCCCGATACCAATTACGCCCGTTTACGGCCCATGTGCACCCATTTATCTGACGGCCCGATGCCCACCAATTCTACGGCCCATTGGCCCATTGGAGGCCCATTTATCCAACGACCATAGGAGGCCCATGGATCTTACAGCCTCTAGCATGCTCAAGGTTACCATGGTTCTTATATGGCCCATGGTTGTTGCGGCCACTAGCAAGCCAGGGAAAAAGAAGACTAGGAAATAAATAAACCCGAAACTAGCGCTGGGTTATTAAGGCAATTGCACAAATTACATCCACTGGGCATCAAAGTTCGCCACCCGTGCAAATATAGGAAACACCTTACACTATACAAAAATGGCTTGCTATTTTCTTCAGTTGGTTGCTGCACATTAAGAACAAATTTTGTATCGCAACAAAACAAATTACAACCATAAAACAAAAGGAAGGTTGGCATAAAAGTTAACAGTCTGGCAGATAAATGCACCACCAGAAGTTCAGAAGCTCAATTCATTTGACCTGACTGATATGTTTTCATGTTGTACTGTCTAATGGAGCACCATAACCTTCGCCTTCATTTCTCCTAGGCTCCTGAATAACATAGAAATTTTCTGATAGTCTGGTTTCAAAACCATGCATATCTTGATGACATCGAACAATTGTTGTCCTTGTTTCACAAAGGGTCTCTGTTAGGAAATGGACTTGTGTCTGGAGCGCAGATATAACATTGTTTTGAGCTTGCATATCTTGATCATGAGGCAGCTTGGACGAGATTTCCTTAATAACCAACCTAGTATTATGCATGAACGTGCTTTTGACATTGTTAGTGGACAGGTACTGACCCACTGCAACAAGAGGTGACATTGCGGTTATAGTTGCCTCGTCACCTACAGACGGTGATGGTTCGACCATTTTTTTCATAGCTTGCTAAAAAGTTGAGTTTTTACATTAGTACTACCAGAACAGAAGATATTAAAGAGGTACCAAAACCAAACAAAATAGCTTTGGTCTATATATAAAACTTATTCTGGTGAACCCGTGTAAAATATTAGTTGTATTTTACTGCAAAGTACATAATAAAACCAAGTTCCAAACATATGACTATGTACCATGGCTAATGTAATGTGTATTTCTTCACATTGGATTGACAGCTACGGATAAAGCGATAAAGTTTATAATATGGTAAGCATAGTATGACATAATTCATATCACAGAAAATTGAGAACAGACAAACAGGCAATTGTAATGTTGTGTGGGCAAGTCCAGCATGGAACTAGATTAAAGATCAAGATCAAAGGAACATCACTCCTCTCTTTTAAACCTTGTAAGGTGCAGTGATACGCTAAGACAACTATGTATAAAATTGAAAATAGTAAGAGACATTGGCTGCAAACCATGCAGTTCAATGCACGAGTTAGAGTAAGTAGTAGTTAAAAGGCATGAGGATTAAGTACTTACAACGGCGGCTTTAACTAGTGTAGTCATGCCCTTCATCTTGCTGGTGTGACAGTCCTTGAAGATGTCCACAACATTTGGTTCAGGTACTTTTTGGTCCTTGCGGGCTTTCCCCGGTATTTTAAACAAGTCAATATAGATCTGATAATATGGCACAGTGAAAAGAGTGAAACAGCAACTAATTACAAGAGCCTCATAGTGTGGAATATAGCTACGAGATCATGTCGTCTGTTGGAATTTCACTTTCGTACGGTTGGCCTTGTTCTTGGAACAGTTCACCTACAAGAAGATAGATTTGTGAGGCACGTGTGTAAATAGGAGTTCAACATGTGATCTGATCACATACATATAATGTACTTGATACTTTGGGTCA
The DNA here is from genome assembly GCA_963921465.1 of Triticum timopheevii. Lineage (NCBI taxonomy): Eukaryota > Viridiplantae > Streptophyta > Magnoliopsida > Poales > Poaceae > Triticum > Triticum timopheevii. The sequence goes on from OY997272.1 coordinate 250,797,308, forward strand.
GACCAGTGTTTAACGAGGCCTCTCCAGTCTTCATCCGATATATTTTCCACTGGAGATGTTTGGGCAAGTTCACTGTTCGCATTGCCTACAAAGTGAGTTTTCCTCAAGTTATACCGATACTGTTGCAGAGCAGACTCGAAAACATGGGAACAAGCTTGTCTGGTTGCATCATCTTGGTTATCCAACTTGAACCTCATATGTTCAAAATTATGGGAGTCTCATTATCAGCAACATAGAAAGTATGGGACAGAGCAAGACGATATTACTAGTTTCCAAACATAACCATACTTACAGATAATGGTCGAGGAAGGTGTTGAACTGGGTTTTGTCTTTGTCATTCCTGTACTGAATCCATGTTGGGAGGATACGTGCATGACACACTAGTGCAGGATGCTGCTATCACGACACTATAAGAGACCCTTTGACAAAACTATGTGCGATGAATTAATGGCAAACGGTGGTGTAAAAACCCGTCAAAAAAGGTGCAAAACATTTGCGACGATGGATGCATCAAAGACGTTTCAGATTTTAGTTCCGTGTGTGATATAGGGCATACAGTTCAGTGCAATTAACTGTTTGCAATGAGGAGGAACAAAATAAACGGACAGCCAGATGAAGGTGTGTGCAATAAACAACATACGGTTCACTAGGATGAACTGTTTGTGATTAGGCAACACAAAAGAAACGGTCAGCCAGATCAAGGTGTGTGCGATATATGGCATGTGGTTCACTCGGATGAACTGTTTATGTTGAGACAAGAGAACATAAACGGTTCAATATAACAAGATGTGTGTGAACATAAACAGGTCTATAATCAGAAATGTGTGTGAAGGCCAATAATAACATAGACGATTGCTGCTAATAAGACGTGTGTGTTGTGCGATGGGATTGCATACAGAACAACAACATATGTATACACACACACTTATAAGGACATGGTTGCATAACCAAATTAAACATCCACTTACATAGGTGGCTAATACAACCATAGCATCTGCACATACCAAAGTAAACTATTACATGCATAATTACATAGGTGGCTACTACACCCATGCCGTTTCCACATACCAAAGTAAACTATATATTACATGCATGATTGACTAGCATAAACGATCATCTTATCAGCATCTACTGCTTGTGACGCTTGCTCTGCTTTTGGCTCGATTCGGGCTTGTCGATTTGGGTAAAGAGGCACTTCCGCACGTCAACGGTCCGCCTGTGCATCTCATAGCATCTGTACACGCTCTTGGCTGCGAACCTGAGGTGAGGTTCATCCAGTCGCCGCATCCAGGCCCTATGCCAGGATTCGAGACTTGTTCTCTAGGCATCCTGCCTCATCTTTTTGTAGTACAGGTCGATGATGGCCGAGACGAGTTCAACCAGGGAGTCCTTCGTGCTGCCCCAGACCCTGTAGTGCTCACGGATTTCGACAAGGTTCTTGCAGGACAAGACCGTAACCCTCAGTGCTTTTACATTGTCGGTGGTTTCCACCATAGCGAACTTGTAGTTGGTGTTGTTTACAAACCTAGTGAAAAGGATGCAAGGCTCTGTGGCCATGCAGTAATGGTAGATGAGGACATGATGGCGCATGCACAACTAGGCGACGGCAACCTTCTGATCTTTGCTAGGAACACCGGCGGTGTACTAGAGGTCGATGCCGACCACCTTGTACTTGTCTCCAGAGATAAACTAATCAATGGTGTTGATGTAGTCGTCCCCCACAACCAGGTCGATGGTGTACACCACCAATAGATCTGTCTCCCTTGCGTGGGTCTCCACTTTATGCTCGCCGAACTCCGTTGGAGTGCCGCTAGACGTCCCCTCTCTATGTGTCGTCATGGGTGTGCTTGTTGTGTTGTGGGGCGCGATTGAAAGGCTGAAGAGACTAAGGTTATAATGGCCGCGGGAATTAAAGGGGAAGCCGGACGGCCTGGAACATCGATCGACATGCCCTGATGGCAGTTGTAATTGGAAGCGCGTAAATCCATCGAGCCGCACGTAACTACATCGCGTGGCAACGCGTGCCGTGCAACCGCATGCATATGGGGCCCCAGATGTGATCGTGCCCAGGCCCAACCGTTGGCAGAGCATGCGCAGAGGGACGTGAGCAGAGAGCTTTGCGGTCGCCTCAACCGAGCAGTTGAACACGCAAGTTGAACACACAAGAAAAAGCTATCCACAACCAGAGCGCGCCTACGGACGCGAGTAGAGCACGCCGCGGCGCCTAACGGCGAGCACAGTGCACTGGGTCGCCTAATGGCGAGCAGAGCACGCTGCCGCGCCTAACGGTGAGCACAGTGCACTACGGTGCCTAACGGCAAGCAGAGCTTGCCGAGGGACACGAGCAGAGGCTGGCATAGTGATACGTGGCAAATAAGATGAACTGTGTGAGCGATGTCGGAGACATCATGCATGAATCAGGTTAGAGTTGCGCGTGCGATAAATGGCATACAGTAGATCCATCCTAGCTGTTTGTGATTGAATAACCGTGTGTGTTGTGGGCAAACGCTTGCTGGTATATAACCTCAAATTTAACCAACAAAATGTTAATGGATGTTACAAACATTATATAACTGGAAACTATGTTCAAATACGAATCCAACAATATAATCTTCTGCAACATGCATTTGTATTTTATTAATTAAATTCTACTTACAAACCAGGATGGGGGTATAGTAGGTAAATAAATCACAAACATTTTTTTATTAAACATATGTGTACGTGTCCTTTCGACCTCCTCTCGCACATCTTGTCGGCCTGCTGCCGGCCTGCCGTAGACGGTTTGAGCACAAGCTTGAGCAGCGCGTGGGGGCGTTCTTTTGGCCAAACGTTGGTGAGCTAGTTCCCGTGCAACTGCACAAGTTCCCGTGCAAGCTTCCTACTCGACTCGGTGAACTCCCCCAAAATCCCAATGCATACCAGCCGACTATATAAACCCTCACGAACGGCGAGTCCTACGTCGCATTTTACCCTCCCTCCCTGTAGCTTATCTCATCTTCTTATCCCACAATCGCCAATGGCACCGGTCTGTCATCGTCGCTCAGCCACTCCGCCGTCATCAGAGCACAGCTCCACCTGGGAGGCTACACCATGGCGGTGGCGCAGTCCCCGACATTGTGTCGTGCGCATGGCGTCCCTATTGGGTCTGCGTGGAAGACCCACCACATCCTCGGTCGCCGGTGCCCGTCGGCAGCTTATGCCGGCCGCCTTTGCCGCCACAACTCCATCTAAAGCCAGGGCCATCGCCCGCTCTGCCGCCGCATCCCAAAGGTGGGAGGTGGCCGTCATGGCCACCACCCCACGGTCAGCCACTATGGCCATCACCCGCTCGACAACCGCGGCATGAAGGCGGGAGTTGGTGGTCGTGGCCGCGACCCCATCATCGGTCGCCGTGGCCGCCAGCCCATCGTCGATCACCGGGATCATCACCCGCTCTGCCACCGCTGCCCGAATGAGGGAGGTGGAGGTGGAGGCCCGCACGTGCGGCAGCAATCTTGTGTGCTACATCGAATTCCTGCAGGAGGAGAAGGAGCGCCTCGTCGAGCATGCAAAGAGCCTTACCGCCACCGTGGCCGTGGCACACACCGATGTAGAGGCGAGGAATCAGGAGATCTACGAGCAGTAAGGCCGCTTCAAGAGGAGTCGTTTGGAGCAGCAGAGGGCGTTCGAGGTTAGCATCGCTGAAGGTGCAGCAGCTGCAGGCACCGTATTGTTGTTGTCCAGCTCGTCGGTAGGCTCCTCCTCCTCTTCCTCTTACTGAGCACGCTCGACAGAGGAGAGGCTGCCATAAGTAGTACAAAGCCCCTCCATAGTAGTAGTAGTAGTATTTAGGGGCTATTTTTTCAGTTCATCTGACTATAGATGTGGTGGAACTATACAACGTACTTAAAATTAGATAGTATATATAGTTGAACTAGCTATTTCAGTACGTGGTTGGCAAAAATTGGGGAAAAGTTTGGTCAGTTCAGCTATCGAGCTGAACTGTTTGTATAAATTAAGAACGACTTCTTAATCTATGAATGATATCTATGCTTAATTACTGAATTTTATTTGCAAAAAATAGACAGTGCTAGTGATTTTTAGCTGCATATTTTGAAAAATCGTAGTGTTACAAGGATTGACAAATGGCATTGTTACTAGATCAATAAATGTCAATCTGTCCAGTTTGACAAATGGCAATATACCCAATATGACAAATGCAAATCTTACCAAATTGTCTGTACGTGGTTGCACACGGGTCATCCGAAAAAACCGTTTTCATTGAAGGGAGGTAGAAATCCTGCTTGCCAAATTTTCTCTTGGCTTAGCGTCGAAGTCTCGCTTTGCATACCTTATTCAATATGAACTGTTTGCGTTGAAGAGATACACAAATCCCACGCAGCAAAGTTCAGATGAGTTTTGGATTTACTAGAATTTATAAACAAAGTATCTCAACGTTTTGTCGGCAATCAATAGTGGCCACGTGTTAGAATTCATTCCCATTTCTTGCATGGGACCTAAGCATGCACCCCAAGGACACATATTTGATTTTTCAACCAATTTATATGCACTGGAGCATGTGCATGTAGTTCAAATTTGAATTATGCATATAAAAGGCCTAGAAAACTCAGTTAATGTATAAAATGTCCAAACGAACCCCGAAAAATTCCAAAATTTAACACAACATTCCTGTTGTTCTATGTTGACACTAGAATTTTTTTGAAAGTAATAACATGCAACGGGTATCATTTCGTCCCCAAAGGTGGCACGTTCCCTACCGAAACCATCACACTTCCTGTGAGAAGCTTTGATTTGTGAGAAGCCTATACCCAAACCTACCCCAAATGCGACAAAAATAATAGGACCCTAATGCACCAATACTTTAGGCATTCCAACTTCCAATACATACTTATCATGGAATGAAATCCAAGAGGAGCAAGCATATCACTGAGAATAGCTAGCTGAAATCAAGGATGCTATCACAATATTCAATGGAGTCATTACATCGGAATAAGATAGACCCGCTTTGATGCTGTATTCAGTATGTCACCTAGGAGCCAGAACTCACTATTTGGGCCTAGGAAGCGAAGGGAATGAGCTCGGCTGCTTCTTCCCCACACTTCTTTATTTCTCCAGGCCCCTTCCGCATGCGCTTCGCGCGCCATTGGCGCTTTGATTTCCTCATATTTCTTCATTGGAGGGTTTGGATGGACTTCGCCATTCTTTCCCAACAAAAATGGGAAGGGTTGTATCACATCGAGATTTACCATGGCATGTCGGGTGCCATTCCATGATAGCATGACAGGTTTCATGAATTTCAGACGAGTTTTGGATTTACTAGAATTTGAAAACAAGGTATCTCAATGTTTGCGGCCGAGTGACGTTGACAGGGTGTTTGACATACATTCCCATTTCTTGCATGAGGCCTAAGCATGCAACCAAGGACACATATTTGAATTTTTAACCAGTTTATATGCATTAGAGCATGTGCATCTAGTTCAAATTTGAATTACGCGCATAAATGCATTAAAAACTCAATTAATGCATAAGAATGTCCTAACGAACCCCGAAAAATTCCAAAATTTAGAACAACACTCATGTTGTTCTATGTTGACACTAGAGAAAAAATTAAAATAAAGAAGAGGGAACGACTATCGTTTTGTCCAGAAAGGTGAAATGTTCCCTACCAAAACCACCAGGCTTGGTGTGAGAAGCTCTGGTTTGTGAGAAGCTTATACCCAAACCTGCCCCAAATGGGACAAAAAACTTACGACAGCATGTTGATGCCGCTCCATGATAGCATGCCATATTTCATTAATTTCAGATGAGTTTTGGATTTACTAGAATTCAAAAATCAGGTATCTCAATGTTTGTGGCCGAGTGACGGTGGCAGGGTGTTTGACATTCATTCCCATTTTTTGCATGGGACCTAATCATGCAACCAAGGAGACAGATTTGAATTTTCAACCAATATATATGCATTAGAGCATGTGCATGTAGTTCAAATTTGAATTATGCACATAAATGCATTGAAAACTCAATTAATGCATAAAAATTTCCAAAGGAACCCCGAAAAATTCCAAATTTTAACACAACACTCCTGTTCTTCTATGTTGACACTAGAGAAAAAAATTTAAATCAAGAAGAGCCAACGGATATCATTTCGTCCAGAAAGGTGGAACGTTCCCTACCGTAACCATGAGGCTTGTTGTGAGAAGCTCTCGTTTGTGAGAAGCTTATAACCCAACCTTCCCTAAATGGGACAATATTTTTACCACTACATGTTGCTGCCATTCCATGATAGCATGTCAAGTTTCATTAATTTCATACAAGTTTTCGATTTACTAGAATTTCAAAACCATGTATCTCAATGTTAGCGGCCAAGCGATGGTGGCAAAGGTGTTTGACATTCATTCCCATTTCTTGCATGGGACCTAAGGTTGCAACCAAGGACAGACATTTGATTTTTTGACCCATTTATATGCACTGGAGCATGTGCATGTAGTTCAAATTTGAATTATGCACATGAATGCATAGAAAACTCAGTTGATGTATAAAAATGTACACGCGAACCCCAAAAAATCCCAAAAATGCACAACACTCCTGTTGTTCTATGTTGACACGAGAAAAAATTGAAAGTAAGAATAGGCAACAAATATCATTTCGTCCCCCAAGGTGGCACGTTCCCTACCGAAACCATCATGCTTGTTGTGAGAGAAGCTCTGGTTTGCGGGAAGCTTATACCATACCTGCCCCAAATGGGACAATAGTTTTTTACCCCAGCATCTTGATGTTGTTCCATGGTAGCATGTCAAGGTTCATGAATTTCAGACGAGTTTTGTATTTCCTAGAATTACAAAAGCAAGCACCTCAACATTTGCCGGAGAGCCATGGTGTTGTGGTGTTTGAAATTCATCCCAATTTCTTGAATGGGATATAAGCATCAACCCATGGACACACATATCATTTTACAACCCATTTTGGTGCACCGGAGCATGTGCATGTGGTTTAATTTTGAATTATGCACCTGAAATGCCTAGAAAACCAAGTTACTATATAAAAATGTCCAAACGAACCCTGAATAATTCCAATTTTTTATGACACACCTATAGTTGCATGTTCACTGCAGATAGAAGTTCTAGCAATTCAAACACCATCCTTTGCAGCTGTGACTCCATTATGTAATTCAAATCAAGATGAAAAATCGCACACAGTTTATTATCACCATCCGTGTGAGATGCAGTACAAAATATCCTAGAGCACTGTCGGTGTAGAGTACGCCTATGGCTTACGTGAGAAGGTGCCTAGTCGGCACGTCAAGCACATTATCTCGCTCCCAAATGTCACTTCACTGTTCAATCGTCGCCGGTGAAAGATGGGGACATGGACCCGTGTCGTGACGGAAACTTCGGCGGCCCACTCCAGAAAGAGCGCGGCCTCAGCCGCCATGCGCGTGCTAACAAGGTGCATGACCGCGCCCGCAATCTGCGACCGGGCGGCCAAGGCAACCCAAACAGCCGCGTTGCTTCTCAGATGGCGGCAACAATATCTGCCTCGGGGATAGCAACTGGTGAGAGCGGCACATCAGCTATCCGTTCCACAGCGGCGGCCTTAGCCCTGATGGAGGCCGCCCACGACCATGTCGAGGCCGCCCACGACCATGTCGAAGCCGCCCACGCCCAGCTCGTGGCGGTCATCGCACAAATCGAATGAAGCTTCTCCAACAACGGTCGGTGACCCATAGCCGAAGAGTTGGCAATCGCCGAGAGCATTTGAGCAGTTGTCCATTCCTCCGCCGCATACCTTGCAACGACAGAGCCCGTCCAAGCCCAGATCGCGGCCGCCCACGCCTAGCTCATGGTGGCCTTTTCCAAAAAGATGGAGGACGCGAATGGCGAGATGCTTGCCGAGTATCGTGTGATGGATGCCATGGAGCCCCTTCTCCAGGAGACCGTCGGGCATGAGCTGGACATGGAGGAGGCGGTGGAGATCGATGAGCACCATCCATAGTAGTACTCTTGGTTTTGTTTAATTAAGAGCACCGGTCTTTAATTTGTTAGAGTAATGTTTAGGCTAGCTAGCTCTATTTAATTGCTGAACTTGCTCGATTAAGAAGTGTGGGTGTGCTGTAGTCTCCTTTGTGTACCCAAATTATGCAATGACGTGGATGACCACTGTAACCAGGGAAATTGGAACAAAAAAATTTGACGTTCAAACTCATCACACACGGGTTAAGCTATCTGAATCGTTTGTGATGTTCACATATCGTACAAAGTTCTGAATACGGGACCATGTCTGATGACACTGTGCGCCATTTCGCTAAAACGATTCAAAATTTTTGGCCTCCGCGGAAATATCTACCTCCCTGCCCCCTCCCCCTTACCAAAAGCCACATTTCCCTATTTTCGCCTTCCTTTACAAGTTGAAACCTTCACTCCTTGCTTGCAGCACCGCTCCCTTCGCCGGCGACCCTCCTTTATGTTGCTCGGCCTTTTCTATCCAGGCAGAACATCGACACCAGACCCCCATCCTCCACCTCCTTCCACATCCCACATTCCCTGACGGCCGGCGCGACACCTTCCACCCAAATCACCGCCCCCTCCACCAAATAAGTGTTGCTCTAAGCCATGGTGCACGCAGTATAGCCAGGAGCTCCAAGAGCATTTGGTAGCGGAGAAGCAAACCGCGGCCACACACGCGGATGAGGTCACGACGGCTGCCATTCGTGGCTACCCCTAGTTTTTGGAGGAGCACCTCGCCGTCGAGGCCATCGTCGACGCCTTGCGCACCGACGCCGCAACGCAGTTGGCCGCTTTAAACGACAGTTCGTGGCATTTTCTCGAGGCCACCCTTGGTGCCTTCGACAAAGACTACGAGGTGTTTTCTCAGCATGCACGTGCTTACCTCAACTCGAGAGCCTGAAGGTTGGTGCCCGAAGAGGCTCAGTGTCAGGACCCCGACTCAATGCCACACCGATCTAGCATGTAACACCTCATATCACTTTGCGGTCTCACGCACGGTATTCCCATGGGTGTCGCCTTACCAGGCCCGGGACCGTTTGCGCCTTTTGGCACACGTATATGATAGTGTCGCTAGCAACCATATGACAAGGAGCCCGGGCTGACATGGCTAGTCGTGAACCCAAAATGGCACTAACTTACAGGGACAGGCATACATGACCCAGCAACGAACGTGTCGGTCATCAGCGAGTGAATCCGGGCTGTAGCAACTAGGCTAGCAGGACTCCGTATACGCCGTGTGACATTTCCTCGAAGGGATAGACACAGGAACAAAGAAGGACACATGCCGGCCAGCCTAAGTGTTCCAAAGCAGTAGTAAGCTACCAAGGCTCAGTGGAAGCACTAGGAGACATTTCCCGGTAAGAGAGGCTACCAAGGATAAACAACTAGATAGTCAGATCCCACACATACCAAGCATTTCAATCATACACACAATATGCTCGATATATGCAAATACAACATGGCATCACAACATGACTCTACAAATCAAGTATTTTATTCAATAGGCTCTGAGGAGCAAGACATTGCAAACATGGGTCTCTCGACCCAGCATTCAGAGCATACAACTCAAAGCACAAGCGAAAGCTTAACATGTCTGAGTACAGACATCTATAAATGAAAAAGGCTGAGAAGCTTGACTATCTACCAGATCCTGCCGAGGGCACAAGATCCTAGCTGAGGTAACAAGCTAAACATCGAAGTCCACGCAGAACTACTAGTGAGACTGAAGTATCTCTACAAAAACATAAAATAGGTAAATCTGAGTACAAATGTACCCAGCAAGACTTACATCAGAACTAACTACATATGCATCATTGTCAACAAAGGGGATGGTGGGGTTTAACTGCAGCATGCCAGCTTTGACTCGGTGGCTATCCTAACTACGACTGCAAGTAACTCTTTTGAGGTGGCACGATTCCACATATTCCCCATATCAATACACCACTATGGATCCGCTCCCGTCTCCCTACGAGAACGCCATCCATAGCACTCATGCTTATCTTGCGTATTTTAGAGTATCCACTTTCACTTGTCTATGAACTGTATAGGCAACCCAGAGGTCCTTTACCATGGATGCGGCTATTCGAATAGATGATGTTAACCCTGCAGGGGTGTACTTCTTCACACACGCTCTCACCACTTATCACCGTTTACACGACATGTACTCGGCAACCTTCAAGCAGAAGCCCGGCGAGGGTGTCGGCCACGGCCTACCTAAACACTCAAGTCTCTTGTCCAGGTTATCGCCTATTCATGTTCCATCCGCAGGGAGTCTCACCAAGGTTTCCACATTTGGCCCCGAATGAGGTGTGCAGGGTTCCCGAGACACCAAACAGGCGCCATATACACCATGCCACGTGCCTACCACATCACAGCCCACCCCTCGGGTCAGTGCTGCGCACGACCTCCAGCATACTACAAACACCAGAAACTACTTGCAACTCCTGGACAGAGGACAAGGGTCGTTAAGAAGCCGAGAGGGTTAATTAAGGATCCCAGTGAGTGGTAGTAGTTGTTCATGGATCACAAACACAGAATTTTTTTCTTGAGGACGGCTTCAATGAGACAAACCACCATGTACTCCTACATGGCCTCTCACCGCTACCTTTACCAAATCGTGTTCACAAACTTACCTCATTCATAGTAGGACATGTTCATCACTGTTCTAATTCATTCCCGATGAATCAGACCTGACTCAACTCTAAGCAGTAGCAGGCATGACAACAAGCATGAATGAGTAGGCACATCAGGGCTCAAACAACTCCTACTCATGCTAGTGGGTTTCATCTATTTACTATGTCAATGACAGGTCATGCAGAGGAAAAGGGGTTCAACTACCGCAGCAAGTAATACATGAGTCATTGTTGTCCTAATGAAGTAAAAGAGAGTAGGAGCGAGAGAGTGGGATTGTATCGGAATGAACAAGGGGGATTTGCTTGCCTGGCACTTCTGAAGATAGTATAGTTCTTCATCGGTGTCATCGACCACATCATCGGTACACGTCTACTGAGAGGGGACAAGCACGGAGAAATAAAGAAGAAACACAATCAATGCAATGCACAATATTATGTATGATCATGACATGGCAATATGCTGTGGTTTGAGCTAATGCAACTAGCAGCAGGTTAAATGGTGTTGGTTTGGATCTAAGATTCAAATTCAAACTCCATATATAACATTTCAAATGCCATTAATTCAAATTGTCATATACAGTAGCTTTAGGTTGCTCAAACATGCATGAAAATTCCATAAACAGATTCTTTGGATTTTTCTGATAATTTTTCATATATAATTTGTTTCATTTGGAGTTACGGTTGGTTTTATATGATTTTTAGAAGTTTTGGATATTTTCTAAAATAAATAAATAATTTTGATTTATTTTAAATCCCAAAAAATATTTACTGCGTCAGCATGACATATTAGTGATGTCAGCAGGTGAACGGGCGGCCCAGATCAAACTGACCAGTGGGTCCCGAGTGTCAGTGTCTAACTAAACTAACCTAGCTTAGTTAATACTAACCTAACTTAATTAGCCGGGCGGGGCCCGCATGTCAATGACCCAGGGGAGTCAAACCGCAGGTCAAACAAGTCAAACCCACCGGTGACTCGACGACGGCGAGGCCAGACACAACGGCGAGGCTCGGAAATCTCCCTCTGGCGACCAAATCAACGGCGGAGCCCATCTACGAGTAGCTGGAGCTCACGTGCGTCGAGTGGTGGTCTCAGCTTCGCCGGAGATGGCCCAGAATGACGGCGGCGATGGCAAGTGTGGTGGCCAGCATTCGGGCGTCGAACGAATCGACGGTGCAGGGCATGGCAGGAGCCGCAGGTGGGCACGTTAGACTCGTGGGGGTGCAGTGAGTTCAGTGGTAAGCTTGAACGCGTGCTTGCAGGGCCGTAGCCGTGGTGGCGACATGGCCGGCGGCGAGGAGCTATCGGCTCCGACGGCCACGGTGGTTAGACGACGCAGGGAGAGAGGGGAAGAGGGAAGGGGCTCACGGTGAATTCAGTAGAGACAACGGCGAGGCCGGGGACGGTCTGGAACTCGCGAATCCACGCCGGCGAGCTTCGGTGGCCGACGATGAAGAAGAGGTCGGGACTATGCGTCGGGGCTCTTCCGGTCGCGTGAGACGATGGAGAGGACGAGGGTGGCACGGCGGAGCTCGGGGGCGCGTCGGAGAGGCTCGGGGATGGCTGTGGACATGACTATGGCGACAGCGGTGCTCGGCATGTTCGGTGGCAAGAGAGAGAGAGAGCAGAGGAGGCGGATGAGCTCGAGAGAGAGTGAGAGGGGGGTCAGGGGTGTGCGTGGCGCTCATAGGCGCGTCGGGGTAGCGGCGGGAAGCAGGAGGTGGCGCGGCACGTGGTCGCGCGCATCAGGCACGCGCCCTACCTACTGGCCTGAGGAGGAAAACGACAGGAGCTGCGGTGGTGGGTTGGGCTAGCTCCTTGGCCAGCCAGGTGGGCTGCACAGGAAGGTAAGCCCAGGTAAGTTCTCCCTCTTTCTCTTTTAATTCCGTTTTCTATTATCTGTAGTATTTAGGGCTTTATTAAAAATACTTAGACACTTCCAAAAATCATGAAACTACTCATGATCACTGTTGGGAGTATATCCTACAGTAAACATTTTAGTTTATGATTATTTGAGCATTTAAAACATTTAGTAGCATTTAAATGCCCAAATGCAAATAGAGTATGATTTAATCCAGAGCCCAAATATGTCATGGAAAAATGTGCATCACCTCTGGTTACTATTTCCAGCATTTTCCAAGAATGATGAACATTTTTGAAAGCCATTTCGATTTATGGAAATATTTTGGTTGAACCTAGTGAATTCCTTTAATGCTAGGGTTTAGGCAATCCCCATTTCAAGTTTCTTTCAAGATTAAACATGATGCACACATGAAGCTAGCCTAGTGCATTGCCAGGAGCTAGGGATGTGACAACTCACCCCCACTAAACAAGAATCTCGTCCCGAGATTCAAGACGTGAGGTAAGAAGACAAAGGGGACACTAAGCATCACAAACTTCATGATCCATCTGTCTCCTCGAGGTTGTTGATTTGTTGAATCAGATTGATCTTGATGTCTTTGCTTTCGATATCTTCATCCAACACGAGGACAAAAAGCGAGACATGTCTACATAGATGGATCATCTTAATGATCACAAGATCAACTCACGGAACGAGACGTAGAAACGTATCTCGAGCCGAGACACGAAGCATACATCCAGAGGGATGGAGTGTAATAGATGACGAGGGTTCACTAGGTAGACAACAATTCCACACCTAAGAGGGTGGTGAACGGTTGTCAACGTAGCGAGAATTTGAGTTGCCATGATACCATAGCGAGACACCTCAGAGAAGGTGACTCGTGGAACCATTACATGAGGTGACAAAAAGAATTACTTTTGATATAGAGATCATTGAGACTCTCTAAACCAGCCTAGGGCAATTCTCGAGCGATCGTTTGGAGGGGTTCGTTAGAATGGCATATCCAGACTAGGATGGATGATGTGGATTACCTTGTTGAAGACAACGCAAGGGGTGATTTTGCTTATCACCGAAAATGGATGGGACCCATGGTAAGACTACTTTTGAAGATGATCTTGACCAGTAATTATAGGGAAGGGTAGTCCATAGTAGGGTGGCACAATGGCGGCGCAAGCTGGGAACAGATACAAATGCTGGGAATGATTCTAGTAACTGGGAAGAAACCCAACAGTAGAGAGTGATTCCACTATTGGAATGGTTATAGCATAACCGGGGAAGCTAGGAGCAATCCCAGTTAATGCCAATGATAACACCTAGTGCTTGTGCGTGCTCTCAAGAACTTGAGCATTTCAATATTCATCAAGGTTTTACCAATATCCGTGTCAAGGGTCCTGGCAACACAACTTACTACCATGATGAATGGTGATGGCTGATGCAGATGCAGAAGAGGATAACACATTCTCAGATTTCACCTTAGCGAGGCCAAGGAAACAGAATCTGGATGATCGACCGAAAGACATTTAGCACTCCGCTTCTAATGTTCTCCTTGATGTGCTAGCGTATCCCATTCATAGATATGGTTTGATATCTAGAACATCAAGTAAAAGGTCGGACTTCGGGAACACGAAAAATACATAAGGAATAACTACGGAGGTAAATCCTGTGAAAACCTTAGGGGGAGGTTGCCAACTTCTTCAATCAAGATACTATGATAATAGGCCTTCCGGTTGGGTGTGTTGGCCACGACATCCACCTTACCGGTTACGGTGAGACCAATATTATAGTTCTTGGGAAACATTCCAACCATCATATCTACCTGAGATTCAGATCTGGTTGGCGTCATAATAATCTAGACTCATTGAGTCTAGAAAGATAAATGAAAGTTTGCAACACAAATCGACGAGATGGCGTTGCGAGATTCTCGGGGAATGAACCACGGTAGTAAGCTCCAAAACATGAGCTGGTTCTGCTACAAACATGTGAACACGCTGTCCAAGACAAGCATGCCCACGTAGTAGTCTTTCAACAAAACACTACCGAGTTCTGGTTGGGAACCATAAACGAGGATATCGAAGTCCTAATATAAGTCATGATTCTTAAGAAGGAACTCCTTCTCCTTGAACAAATCAATCAGTGGCTTGGTGTGCTAGGGATACATATGGAATGAAGGTAGCTAATCTCACAAACCAATGTATACTTTGCACATGCATGACTAACTTGGGATGATTCTAGATGAAGAAACATTGACTTTCTCGAGTTCACAGCGGCAACTTGCACCAAATGCACATGAATTTGAGGAAGTCACTCCTTTCAGCCGAACATAGGCTTCATGAGCGGGACATGAAGATAATGCTTATATAAGTTTCCAATACTAGCTTAATGTTCAACAAAATCATGGAGAGGATAGGAATGTTGTCGATGAGCTCAACAACAATTCATCTAGTTTTCCATATAAATGGAGTTCCACAATCATGTGAACAAAGTGATAGCATTGGGAAGACCAAAAGATATAATGGTGTATGCTCGCAGGATCAACCAAGAGTAAGACAACATTATGAACGTCGTTGGTTCTGATTTGATTTGATGATAGCCCATACGCAAATCAATGATTTGGGTAAGATAATAGATCCAACAATTGACACGAAAATCAATCAATGAGGACATCATCTTTCTTCAACACACACGCACAGGGATATCCCTTGGAATGAACTGAGTTGGACAAGCTTTTATCTTCCAACTCTCTAATTTGCTGTTTAGCTTAGCCAACTAGCTCGGGGTATCCTACACAGATTCTTGGGGAGAGGGTGGCTTACAAGAGAACCAACATGTGCACAAACTCAACATAGCGGTCAGGTGACAACCTGGCGATACTTTCGAGAAAATATTCGGAAAATCACGAACCACCGATATGTTACTAAGCTCGAGAACAATCTTGCTTTTCAGGGCAAGATGATATGACCAAATGAGCAAGGGATTGACACAATCCTGACTCATTGATTGAAGAGTGCACCGGAAATAAGGGCTAGGTGACACGATCAATCTTAGATTGATAATTCAATAACCAACATGCTAAGAATGAGGTTATTGTCCGTTTAACTACCAAGCAAAGGAGTTGCTAGGATTATAGATTTCACACGTCACAATTCACTTGTCGGCACTCCGGTTGTGACAACACGGAACCGAGAAATGAATAATGATGGTGAGGAGTATCACTGAGTCAAGAATTCATAAGAGTTGGTGCAATTCTCATGACATTCTTGACATAAGATGGTAATACTTCAGGGTAGAATAGAATCAAAAGCTGGGTTGGCATTTTGATCTGCGGAGCACAACTATTTTGACCCAATCCTGGATATGGATGAGGTACTGGAGTTTCTTTCTCCTAGTCATTCTGAATAGAACGGCTTGATGGACCACAAGAATAATAAGCATCGATAACACGAATGCACAATCACTCGTGACTATCAATTGATAGACGAAGGTCGGAATACGACCGAAGAGGGACAACTCAAAGGAACATATATCTTCCTGAGTTGTGGATGCATACATTAGTATGTCGAGCAAAGCTCAACATTTCTTCCGGATAACACATGCAGAAGGGTAGAATTGGCAGAGCACAACATAGAATCGAGAACTCATCGAGAGCACTCTGGTTGTGATCTTTCAGTTCAACGAGAAACTTCTGCCAGAAGTAGTTCATGGTATTTGGAAGATGGAAATACCACGGACCTAGAGAACTATCGCAAAGGTTACTAATATCCAAAAGGAACTAGCAAACACTATCAACAAGAAGTAAGTAGGGTGAATCTCGGGTTCAAGAACCCAGGAATAGAATGCCTACTAACTAAGTGGCATCACGGGATGCTTTCGAGAATGGTGGCCAGAATCATCACATTGGGAACACTAATCATGGCTAGATTACTAGGTGGTTCTCTAAGACACCTAGGGTCATAATAATATCTCTAACATATATATCGAGGTAATAGAGTACCTCAACGCACTAGTTAGTGTGGTTATTCTGGCCAAAAGGAATATCAGGAACTGAAAGAAGGAATTTACAAATGCTTCAGACTATTTAGAAACCTGGGATGACTCGGACAGCATAACGGCTATAAATGTTCGAAGAGATTTGAGACATCCTGCAAAATAGTGGCATAACCACTCAACATCATAATATCAAGGTTCTGAGACCAACAATCATCACAAGGAAGTAGTAGGAACTGAACTGAGGCTTAAAACCATCAATCCTATAAGTCCACGGATTAGTAACACATGATCCTGATAGAAAGAAGAGAAAGCCTAGTTCCTTAACCCCGTAGGGAAGATAAGATGACTCGGATCAGAAGGGCATAAGGTATAAGGAGTAAAAAGAGCCTTACGTTCCATCCCACAATCAATTCCCTTATATAACTAAAGAATTTCTAGACTCAACTTCGACCAGTTTGGCTTGGTAATCCTACAGGTAGTCAGGCTCTGATACAAAAGCTGTCAAGACCCCGACTCAATGCCACACTGATCTAGCATGTAACACCTCATATCACTTTGCGGCCTCACGCACGATGTTCCCACGGGTGTTACCTTACCAGGCCCGGGACCGTTTGCGCCTTTTGGCACACGTATATGATAGTGTCGCTAGCATCCATATGACAAGCAGCCTGGGCTGACATGGCTAGTCGTGAACCCAAAGTGGCACTAACTTACAGGGACAGGCATACATGACCCAGCAACGAATGTGTCGGTCATCAGCGAGTGAATCCGGGTTGTAGCAACTGGGCTAGTAGGACTCCGTATACACCGCATGACATTTCCCCGAAGGGACAGACACAGGAACGAAGAAGGACGCCTACCAGCCAGCCTAAGTGTTCCAGAGCAGTAGCAAGCTCCCAAGGCTCAGTGGAAGCACTAGGAGACATTTCCCGATAAGAGAGGCTACCAAGGATAAACAACTAGCTAGTCAGATCCCACACATACCAAGCATTTTAATCATACACACAATATGCTCGATATGTGCAAATACAACGTGGCATCACAACATGACTCTACAACTCAAGTATTTTATTCAATAGGCTCCGAGGAGCGGGACATTGCAAACATGGGTCTCTTGACCAAGCATTCAGAGCATACAAGTCAAAGCACAAGCGGAAGCTTAACATGTCTGAGTACAGGCATCTATAAATGAAAAAGGCTGAGAAGCCTGACTATCTACCAGATCCTGCCGAGGGCACAAGATCGTAGCTGACGTAACAAGCTAAACGTCGAAGTCCATGCGGAACTACTGGTCAGACTGAAGTCTCTCTACAAAAACATAAAATAGGAAAATGTGAGTACAAATGTACCCAGCAAGACTTACATCAGATCTTACTACATATGCATCATTATCAACAGAGGGGATGGTGGGGTTTAACTACAACAAGCCAGCTTTGACTCGGTGGCTATCCTAACTACGACTACAAGTAAATCTTTTCAGGTGGCGCACACGAGTCCACATATTCACCATATCAATACACCACTATGGATCCGCTCCCGTCTCCCTACGAGAACGTCATCCATAGCACTCACGCTTATCTTGCGTATTTTAGAGTATCCTCACTTGTCTATGAACTGTATAGGCAACCCAGAGGTCTTTACAGCGGACGCAGCTATTCGAATAGATGATGTTAACCCTGCAGGGGTGTACTTCTTCACACACGCTCTCACCACTTATCGTCGTTTACACGACATGTACTCGGCAACCTTCAAGCGGAAGCCCACAAGGGTGTCGGCCACGGCCTACCTAAACACTCAAGTCTCTAGTCCAGGTTATCGCCTATTCAGGTTCCATCCGCAGGGAGTCCGGTCGAGGTTTCCACATACGGCCCCGAACGATGTGTGCAGGGTTCCCGAGACACCAAACAGGCGCCCGGTACACCATGCCACGTGCCTACCGCATCACAACCCACCCCTCGGGTCAGCGCTGCGCATGGCCTCCGGCATACTACAAACACCAGAAACTACTTGCAACTCCTGGACACAGGACAAGGGTGGTTAAGAAGCCGAGAGGGTCAATTAAGGATCCCAATGATTGGTAGTAGCTGTTCATGGATCACAAACTCAGAACTCAGTTCCTGAGGACGGCTTCAATGAGGACAACCCACCATGTACTCCTACATGGCCTCTCACCGCTACCTTTACCAAATCGTGTTCACACACTTAGCTCACTCATAGTAGGACATGTTCATCACTGTTCTAATTCATTCCCAATGAATCAGACCTGACTCAACTCTAAGCAGTAGCAGGCTTGACAACAAGCATGAATGAGTAGGCACATCAGGGCTGAAACAACTCCTACTCATGCTAGTGGGTTTCATCTATTTACTGTGGCAATGACAGGTCATGCAGAGGAAAAGGGGTTCAACTACCGCAGCAAGTAATACATGAGTCGTTGTTGTCCTAATGCAGTAAAAGAGAGCAGGAGCAAGAGAGTAGGATTGTATCGGAATGAACAAGGGGGTTTTGCTTGCCTGGCACTTCTGAAGATAGTATAGTTCTTCATCGGTGTCATCGATCACATCGTCAGTACACGTCTACTAAGAGGGGACAACCACCGACAAACAAAGAAGAAACACAATCAATGCAATGCATAATATGATGCATGATCATGACATGGCAATATACTGTGGTTTGAGCGAACGCAACTAGCAGCAGGTTAAATGGAGTTGGTTTGAATCTAAGAATCAAATTCAAACTCCATATATGACATTTCAAATGCCATTAATTCAAATTGTCATATACAGTAGCTTTAGGTTGCTCAAACATGCATTAAAATGCCATAATCAGATTCTTTGGATTTTTCTGATAATTTTGCATATATAATTTTTTTCATTTGGAGTTACGGTTGATTTTATATGATTTTTAGAAGTTTTGGATATTTTATGAAATAAGTAAATCATTTTTGATTTATTTTAAATCCCAGAAAATATTTACTGCGTCAGCACAGCACAACGTATTAATGACGTCAGCAGGTCAACGGGCGACCCAGGTCAGACTGACTTGTGGGTCCCGAGTGTCAGTTTCTAACTAAACTAACCTAGCTTAGTTAATACTAACCTAACTTAATTAGCCGGGCAGGGCCCGCATGTCAATGACCCAGGGGAGTCAAACCCCAGGTCAAACAAGTCAAACCCGCCGGCGACTCGACACCGGCGAGGCCAGACACAGCGACGAGGCTCGGAAATCTCCCTCGGTGACCAAATCAACGTCAGAGCTCATCTACGAGTAGCTGGAGCTCGCGCGCGTCGAGTGGTGCTCTCAGCTTCGCCGGAGATGGCCCAGAATGACGACGGCGATGGCACGCGCGGCGGTCGGCGTTCAGGCGTCGAATGAATCGATGGTGCAGGGCATGGCAGGAGCCGTGGGTGGGCACATGAGACTCGTGGGGGTGCAGTGAGTTCAATGGTGAGCTTGAACGCGTGCTTGCAGGGTCGTAGCCGCGGTGGCAACATGGCCGGCGGTGAGGAGCTACTGGCTCCGATGGCCACAGTGGTTAGACGACGCGGACGAGCGCGGGGAGAGAGGGGAAGAGGTAAGGGGCTCACGGCGAATTCAGCAGAGGCAACGACGAGGCCGGGGACGGTCTGGAACTCGCGAATCCACGCCGGCGAGCTTCAGTGGCCGATTGATGAAGAATAGGTCGGGGACGATGCATCGGGGCTCTTCCGGTCGCGTGAGATGACGGAGAGGACAAGAGTGGAATGGCGTAGCTCGGGGGCGCGTTGGAGAGGCTCGGGGATGGCTGTGGACACGACTATGGCAACGGTGGCGCTCGGCACGTTCGGTGGCGAAAGAGAGAGAGAGAGAGAGAGAGAGAGAGAGAGAGAGAGAGAGAGAGAGAGAGAGAGAGAGAGAGAGAGAGCAGAGGAGGCGGATGAGCTCGAGAGAGAGTGAGAGGGGGATCAGGGGTGTGCGCGGCGCTCGTAGGCACGTCGGGGTAGCGGCAGGAAGTAGGAGGTGGCGCGGTGCTTGGTCGCACGCATCAGGCTCGCGCCCTGCCTACTGGCCTGTGGAGGAAGACGACAGGAGCTGCGGTGGTGGGCTGGGCCAGCTCCTGGGCCAGCCAGGTGGGCTGCACAGGAAGGTAAGCCCAGGTAAGTTCTCCCTCTTTCTCTTTTAATCCTGTTTTCTATTATTATGTAGTCTTTAGGGCTTTATTAAAAATACTTAGACACTTCCAAAAATCATGAAACTACTCATGATCACTATTGTGAATATATCCTACAGTATACATTTTAGTTTTTGATTATTTGAGCATTTAAAATATTTAATAGCATGTGAATGCCCAAATGCAAATAGAGTATGATTTAATCCAAAGCCCAAATATGTCATGGAAAAAGTGCATCACCTCTGGTTGCTGTTTCCAGCATTTTCCAAGAATGATGAACATTTTTGAAAGCCATTTGGATTTACTGGAAATTTTTTGGTTGAACCTAGTGAATTCATTTAATGCTAGGGTTTAGGGAATACCCATTTCAAGTTTCTTTCAAGATTAAAGATGATGCACACATGAAGCTAGCCTAGTGCATTGCCAGGAGCTATGGATGTGACACTCAGGCAACTCACCACTATGACGAGGGCACCCACGATGTGGAGGCCTTGCCCTCTTCCATGTCCAAGGAGCCAATCGTCCTCGATATCTCCGACAAGGAGGAGTAGCTTGTCTTATTAGCTCACTATAAGGACCCATGTTCAGTTTGCTAGCTACTGCCATTCCTTAACAAATTCTAGTGAATTGTGCTATCTACTTTTACAATGCAATCTGTTGCTCTAGTGTATATGTTCTATATGTCGTGCAATGTAGTGCTCACTTATTAACTGTTTGGTTCAGTTTTGCAAATGTGATGGTCAATTCTTCAGGGTGCAATTTTGTATTGTCTTCCATGTGAGAAATAAATCGATATTTTCTTTACAAAATACATGGGAAACAAATCCAATTGCTATATTTCCAATTTGTCAAGCATGCTTAGTTTGGTTAACTATTTGATCTTCTAGTATGTTATACATTTTGCAATGTGGTGCTCAGTTAACATTTTGTTCATTTGTTGTGGTGTTTAGTTAACTGTTTGGTTCCATTCTGCAATGCGATGTTCAATTGTTGTGGGTGCATTCTGTTATTGTATACCATGAGAAACAAATACAATAGCTATATTTCCAAGTTGTTAAGCATGCTTGGTTTGGTCAACTGTCTGATCTTCTATTAGGAGTATGTTATATTGTGCAATGTGGTGCTCAGTTAATGTTTGGTTCATTTGTTGTGGTGTTTAGTTAACTACTTGGTTCCATTCTGCAATGCAATGTCCAATTGTCGTGGGTAGAATTTTGTATTGTTGTGCATGTGAGGAATAATCGAATTTGGCTGCACTAAATACATGGGAAACATATACAATTGCTATATTTTCTAGTTCTTAATCATGCCTAGTTTGGATAAATGGGTTTTCCATGTGGCTTGAATTAATCTAATGAATCTGCAATGTGCTTATTTTTCATCAACATATTTTACTAATAGCATGCGAACCCTCACTTAACCTGATCACTAACTACCTTATATGTGTTGTAGGCAAACGATGGGAAGCACTGAGGTTTACCATCAAGGTTTGCACATGCATGGTCCTTTGTCTAATAGCACAGTATTGTGCAATTGCAGGAACAATTCTAATACTTAACTTTTAAACAATTTGGTCTTGCACATGTAGGTCCTACTGTCAAAGCATTTGGCCCACTGTTCGACCCTTTTTGCATATGGGGAAATAAGTTGTCCATGAAAATCAGTCAAGTCAATAAACTCAGAGAGATTGTTAGGATAAAGAAATTAGCCAAAAAAAGGAACAAGATCTTTGTTTGCACAATGAAGAAGACATCAGTTCACTACAGGTTGGTACTAACTATTATACCTTGTCTTTTTTATTCCTTTACCCCATTTCCAATATAGAGAAGATATTTATGCACATCCTTGCTTTCAGGCCTTTCCAAAGCAGTTCACTGATGATTACCTCTCAAACCACTTGTTTGGTCAGGAGGCGAGGAAGGTATTCATATAACACCCATGGTTCAGTATTGAAGTGTTCCTGAAGAGGACGAAGGATGGACGGTCAATCATCAATAGGCACTAGCCTAAAGTTGCAAAGACCTTCAACATCAATGAAGGCTCAATATTCGCCTTCCACTACAGCAGTTTTTCAGATGAGATGCATCTGTCTATGTACCATCTATGATGCTAATTTCGAAAGGTTCTAGATGTTGCATGTGAAACTTGGTGCTGGTGCAGTTGTGTAATGGGGTAGCTGAGTGCTGAAGCTATATCATGTTGTAGTCTGATGTATTTCAATTATGAAATCCTGCTTCCTTAATATGGGAATGAAATATATTATGTGTTTAATATGAATGTCAATTAGATTAATAAATGGATTATTAATTATAGGGCAATTAGCCTGCTAATGGCGAATTATCCTGCTAATTGGTTTTTGCGATTGCAAACGCTTGTTGAGAAAATACCGTGGGCGATGACCTAAGGCGACACACACAGTTTCTAGGAATAAACCGTGTTGGATTGATGAACAATCACACACGACATTCTCTTCAAAATTGTTTGTGTTAGGCCACCTTCCCCAAACGTTTACCACATAAAAATTGTGTGTAATGGACAACCTTTGCCACACAGTTACTTCTACGCACCGTGTGTGATGTATTTAATAACGCAAATGATAAAATTGTTAATATTGTGTGCGATGGCAACGCTATCACAAACGATTTAACAGGGAAAATTGTGTGTGATGTACCTGCGAATGGAAACGTTTTCCTTGGAGCGACTGTGTGGGATATATATATAAACGGAAACGTTTCGCGGGGACTAACTGTGTCGGATGTACTTACGACCGGAAATGATTTTGCCTGCATAATTGTATTTTTTTAGCACTACTATATGTATAATCGTATTTGCTTGCTCGTCGGTCACACACGACCTCATTTTGCCGAGCGTGTGTGCCAGGAGGGCATATCCCTGACGGTTTCCGGGTCGTGTCGGAAGGACCCCCCTATCGCCCATACTCACTTGGTGACGGTTCCAAATGTCATCACGGAAAGGGGTGAAAAACTATTTGTATAGCACCAACGCGTACTAGTGACACCTAATGGCAACCGCTGCCTCTGATACTAACTTGGCTGGCTGTAGCATCACGTGGCCTTTTTAAACCTGTGTAACATCCCAAATTTTCAATTTGGAATGTTTTACAATTACTAGCTAAGCATCTATGCATATTCTTTGAAAATTGAGTGGCATTTGAAATTTCAGAGGCAGTTGAGTGTTTTTTGAATTTGAACTTGATTGGCAATTGAAATTTATTTCAAAAAAGCCTGGCATATACTTGAGCAAAAGTACGATAGGAGTAAACATGACACTCCAAAAATGTCAGAAGAAAAATATTGCCAAAGGGTTTGAATTTTATTTAGAATTTTCAGAAAGTGTTTTTTTTAGTTTTTGTTTAACCTCTTGGAAAATGTCCATGTTGTAGGATAAACTCCGTTGTGTTTTTTTGATATATATATGTCCTATATAAAATATACATATTTGTTACTCTATTTAGTTTCTCTCTATGTTTTTTTTGAGGGAGTAACCAAGCTTTATTCATGAAAAGCCACATTAAGTGGAATACATATGTGGTCATGGGGTTGGCCCAGCCAAATATATCGCCCCGGACCTGATGAAAAAGCATGCTTGGCTAATCTATGTGCCTCTACATTCACGGCACGACCTTCGAAAGCAAAAACACAATTTAGAGAAGAAACTCTACTGCAAATTTCAGAAATAATGGCACCACTATTACCCTGACTTTTACTGATAATAGCTTCCACTACAACTTTGGAGTCTGAAGCAACAACAAGGTTGGTGATGTTAAGATCCTGGGCTAGAGCGAGACCTTCCCGACAGGCAATCATTTCAAGAATTTCCGGGTCGTCTACCCCTGCTATCACGAGAGCCGAGCTCCCTAGATAAGCACCAGTTTCATCCCGGCATACAGCAGCAACTGATCCTCCCAGACCCTTCCGACAAGCGGCATCAACATGAATTTTTGCATGACCCTGTGGTGGAGCTTTTGGCCGTTGAATTGTAGTAGTAGAAGCCGGAATTGTGCGCTGCTGTTGTCTTTGTGGCTCCCCCAACAATTTCAGTTCAGAAAGATATCTATTTATGAATCCATGGATAGCTTGTGGGCTCTGAAAAATGCCTTCATGTATAGCTTTTCTTCGAGCCGCCCAGATCGCCCATAATGTTACTGCTAACTTCACAAAAGCCGCATGTGATAGAGAGTCAATCAGAGTAAAAAAGCCAATGTTTAGCATGTGGTTCCGTGATAGTTGCTAGGGTTTGCGCCAATTCATCATCCACCATAGCCCATGTGCATCTTGACATTGTGCACTCCAAGAGGGAGTGTCTCCATGAATCTGGAGCCCCGCATAGCCCACAAGCACTTGAGTCTGACATATGCCTATGTGCGCGAACATCATTAGTTGGTATAGAATTTTTTGATAGTCTCCAAAGAAACATACGTACTTTCCCAGGAACTTCTGTTTTCCATAATCTCTTCCATGGCTTTTCCTCCGCTGCTACATTAGATGAACCCGGTCTATTTTCCAGCCATAGTTCCCGTCGCTGCCTTGTGCTGACAAGCATGCGGTATGCGGATCTGACCGAGAAAATCCCATTCTTTTCATAGCTCCAACACCAGAAATCAGTTACATTCATTGTGCAAAGAGGGATAACCAGTATGATCTTGGCATCCATATTAAGGAAAGACATTTGTATTTTCTGTTTATCCCAGGTGGCCGATGTCATGTCAATCAATTCAGAGACCAAAGTCGGCGGATCATTACTCAAGCAACCATAAGGCCTCATCATCTCTGGCCTAGGTAACCAGTTGTCCTCCCAGACTCGCGTGCTTTGT
Source organism: Triticum timopheevii (assembly GCA_963921465.1). Classification (NCBI taxonomy): domain Eukaryota; kingdom Viridiplantae; phylum Streptophyta; class Magnoliopsida; order Poales; family Poaceae; genus Triticum; species Triticum timopheevii. The sequence goes on from OY997272.1 coordinate 250,822,771, forward strand.
CCATTGCCAATGCGGCGGATCAGCCCCTGTCGCAAAATATCACGTCCTTCAATTATAGCTCTCCAAACCTGGCTTGGGCCGTTGCCTAGATGAGCAGTCAGGATCGTGTCGTCCGGGTAGTATATACCCCTCAACAACCTCGCGCACATACTCTCCGGCTGCTGTAATAGATGCCAAGCCTGCCTAGCGAGCATTGATAAGTTAAACAACTCGAAATCCTTGAAACCAAGGCCCCCCATACCTTTTGGTTGTGTCATCTCTTTCCATGACACCCAATGGGGCTTTCGTTTGCCATCTCTGCTCCCCCACCAAAACTTTCTGATGAGTTTGTTAAGGTGTTCACACAGTCCTCGGGGAAGTTTGAAACAAGACATGGAATAGACTAGCACCGCCTGGGCTACTGATTTCACAAGTACTTCTTTTCCTGCCGACGACATAGTTGTCTCTATCCACCCCTGGACCTTGCTCCACAACCTATCTTTCAAGTATTTGAAGGAGCCATTCTTGCTGTTTCCAATATCAGAAGGCATCCCGAGATATTTTTCATTGAGCGTCTCATTGGGCACATTCAAAGCTATTTTTATTGCCTCCCGAACACTGTCTGGCACCCCCTTGCTGAAATATATAGATGACTTTGTCTTGTTGATTCTCTGTCCCGATGCCTGACAATAGAGTTCAAGAACCTGGTTCACCTCAATAGCACCCGTACCATTTGCCTTGAAAAACAGTAGGCTGTCATCAGCGAATAAGAGATGGTTTACGGGTGGCTCCGACGGTGCTACCTTCAACCCCTCCAAATTGGATGACTCACTTCTCGATTTTAACAGGCACGACAGGCCCTCTGCTGCTATCAAGAACAAGTACGGGGATATTGGGTCCCCCTGCCTTATCCCTCTCGAAGGCTTAAAACTTTCAAGTTTCTTCCCATTAAAAAGTACCGAAAAATTAACCGTGGAAACAAGACTCATCACAGTATCCACCCACTGAGACGAAAATCCCAGCTTTAACATAATGGCTCGCAGATAGTCCCACTCAACTCTATCATAGGCCTTCATCATGTCCAGTTTTAGGGCAGAAGATTGGTGTTTCTTAGCTTTGTTCCGCTTCATAAAATGTAGGCATTCATAAGCCATGATTATGTTATTAGTGATCATCCTACCTGGCACAAAGGCAGATTGTTCCTCGGAGATTATATCCGGTAGTATAAGTTTAAGCCTGTTTGATATCACCTTTGATGCTATCTTATAAAGTACATTGCATAAACTTATTGGCCGGAATTGAGACAGAAGTGTTGGGGTTTTCACCTTTGGGATGAGCACTAGAGTAGTGTCATTGATGCTTTCGGCCGACTCTTTCCCCTCTACAATTTTCAAAACAGCTTTAGTTACCTCATCTCTGCAAACATCCCAGTGACGCTGAAAAAAATGAGCTGGGAAGCCATCCGGGCCTGGTGCTTTTGTAGGAAACATTTGAAACAATGTGGTCTTGATCTCTTCTGCAGTATATGGGGCGTTCAAACCCTCATTCATCTCCTGCGAAACCTTCCTGGGCACAGTATCAAGCACTTGGTCCATACCTTGGACTCCTTGAGAAGTGTACAACTCTTTGTAGAACCCAGTAGCCATTGTTTCCATCTCATTCACTTCCGTTGCCATTTGTCCATCCGGCCGCTGTAGGAATTTGATTTGATTCTTCCTCCTACGCCTGCTAGCCCTTAGATGAAAGAAATAGGTGTTCTTATCACCATGCATTAGCCACTCAACCCTGGCTCTCTGTCGCCACAAAATTTCCTCACGGTGAAAAAGTTCCACTAAGTTATCCACAATTTTTATTTCAGCAGATGAAGGACCAGATCTTCCTCGGGAATCCCGCAGCTCCTGTAGCTCGCCCTGCAAGCAGCGAATCTGCATGCGGATGTTGCCAAAGTGCACCCGATCCCAATGAGACAAATCACCTGCAAGAGTCCTGAGTTTGTCCCCTAGCTGCGCAGCCGAATCGCTCGGGGAAAGAGCCCAGCCAGCGCTCACCACGTCCCGCAGTGCTGGGTCACGCTCCCAGCAAATTTCGTATTTAAACCTGCGCGGGGCCCGCCTGCATGCATGCATATCTTTGATCTTCACGTATATGGGTACATGGTCTGAAGACGCTGCATTCTTGTGTTCGGTAATTGCATCCGGAAAAGCCAAGCACCATTCCATATTTGCTACGCTTCTATCGAATAGTCGTACTTTAGTGAACGACCCTCCAGATACTTTCTTCTCAAAGGTCCAGCTCCTCCCGATGTAACCGATATCTGTCAGGCCGCATGTATCTAGCGCATCGCAAAAAGAGTCCATTTGATATTGGCTTCGACCACCCACACCATCATGTTCGTGAGCGTGTAGTACCTCATTGAAATCACCCATCACAACCCAGGGGAGGTTACTAGAGCCAACAATCCCCTTGAGGGTATCCCATGTTTTATAGCGTAGGTTAACTTGTGCTTCACCGTAGACGAAAGTTGCTCTGATCTTTGTGTCTACAAGTTCATCAACCGTCATATCAATGTGATAATCAGAGTAACCAATAACCTCAAGCTTTATTTCATCATTCCAAAAAATTCCAAGTCCACCACTTCTACCACGACTACTAACAGCAAAACTTTTATTAAAGCCTAACGACTCCACCATATTCTCTACTCGAGAGCCCTCAATTTGGGTTTCAACAATGCACAATATTGAGGGGGCAAGTTGCCTCGTGAGGTCACGAAGCTCTCGAACTGTCGCGGGTTTGCCAGCCCCGCGATAGTTCCAACATAAGAGACTCATTGCGCAAGGCGCGACTCCCCGAAGGAGCCCGCCAAACGCGCATCAAAGGTTGTGTTGTTGATGTTTCTCATCCCGCTACTAGAACTGGTGTCCATATGTGTCTGCCTGTTCCTCTTTGGCTCTTGTTTCGAAGAAGGACTTATTGGATCCACCGGAGCAGCCGTACTTGTCCCTCCCTCCAGCAACAATATGGTTTTGGCCACACCATTCACGTCCTCAGTATGGACTGCTCCCCTTTTCCTCGTGAGCTCAATTTCATCCATGTGAGTATCTTCGTCCTTCCTGACTTGGGTGTTGTCCGTCCCCTTGTCTTCATAGAAATCACCTCGGCCATGGCCACCAGTACGGCCCCCTCTACGTCCACCCATTCGACCTCGGCCGGCCCCAGGTCCCTGGCCATTACGCATAGCCCATGTCGCTCGCAAATTTTTGAAAACCAGCGCGGCCGGTGGATGGATTCCGTTGCCATGTTCCTTGAACAAATGCCCCAACATACCGCAAACAGCGCACCAATCCGGGAGCTTCTCATATTTCACCTTGTATATCTGTCGCTTCCCCTCTCTGATTATGGAAACTGCATTTTTCAGAGGCTTCAACACACTGATCCGAACCCAAACCCGGTGAAAGTTGCCGGCGAAGTCTTGTGACTGGGGTTCAGCATAGAGAACTTCACCCACCTTTGATGCGAGGGACGACACCAGATGGGCATAAAGAGGTGGTATGTCATGCACTTGCACCCAGATATCAATGGAATCAAGCTATACTGTCGATGGTTTGGATATGCCATCATAGGGTTTTAGTATTACAGCATCTCCTCTAAAGTGCCACGGGCCTTCCTGAATAACCCGCTCCCAATCCCCAAGGCAAGAGAGTTGAACTGTGTATAGATTATCCTCCAATGGTTTGAACTTCACCTCTTGGGCCAGATCCCACGCTGCTCTCATGTTCCTATAGAACCAGAATTGGCTGTAGGTTTTGGTGCAATGAACCCTAGCCAGGGCTATCCAGTGGGCACCTCATGCGGAGCAGATTCCTCATCAAACACCACATCATCTAGGTCCTCCTCCCGAAGACCCAATTCCTGCATCATTGCTTCCACATCGTCAATCTCCTGCGCCCCTGATGAAGCAGCACCCGAAGATTTGTATTGACGCCATCTCGAAACCCTAGCCCGATGGAACAGTATCAGGGCTTGTGGACGAACCCTAAAAACCGCTCTCCTCCACCCGTTCTGTCGAGGCTCGAGTCGTCCCACCGGACACCCCTGACCCCAAGCAGCTCCGGGGGAGATCGATGGAGAGGTAGGGGAGGCAGATCTCAACGGCAGCGGCAGTCGCCCCGAGAGGAAACCAAAACCCTAACTAGAGGGAAAAAAATCTGATGGGGCTCTCGTTTCTTGCACAATGTCAATGGATACAGTTTCTCTCTATGTAGTATTTCAAAAAAAAGGAAAAGCTTCACCGAGCTGGCCAAGCCGACGGCCCAGCCAGCAGCGCCGCGGCCCACCAGCATCGAGGCCGCTAGCCCAGCACAGCGCCGCGCCGGACTCCCTTCGCCTCGGTCGCCCGATCTCCTCCCCCGTCCCTCTCTCTCACTGATCAAGGGGCCCACTCCTCTTCTTCCCCTCTCCCACGCAATCAGAGCCGGATTCGCTCCGCCGCCGTCGCCGAGCCCCGGGGATCGCGGGATTCCCTACCCCGATTCGCCCACTCCTCCAAGTCGTGGCCCCCTCTATATGAACCTCTCCCACTCGATGATTCCGCCCCTACAACCCCTCACCTGACGCACCCTCACCTCGCAATCCCTCGCCGGATGCCGAAACCGTGGCTGCGCCATTACCACCACCCCGAGTTACCTTGACCCCCTCGCCACCTCCCGAGACCATCTCTGCACTCCCCTCACCTTCCCGCATCACCCGCACCACCGCCGCCTACGACCACCGGACCGCCGCCACCAACAACCACCGAACACCATCTCCGCCCCGAGCTCACTGTCGTCCGACTCCGGCCACCTCTGACGCTGTCGCGACCACCAATGTGATCCCCGTCGACTGCCGCATCCTCCCGTCTACTTTGCCGACGTCGTAGATCACCGGAGCGCCGCCACTGTCGTCTCCCAAAGCCACCATCGCCCATCGCTGCCGTGTCTATAAGCCACACTCCCCTCCACCGTCTGATCAATAACTTGTGGTCCAGATTAGATACACGCGAAAAGTTAGGTTATTTTAGTTAGATCGGTTTTTTAGGTTAGTTCAGTTTATTTTTTGTTTACTTAGAATAGATCGAACCGGTGCGGTTTTAGTTATTTAGCACCGTGTATGTTTTGGTTAAAAAAATCGCCCGTGCGTTGTTTAGTTTTAGAGTGCTCACTCAATATGCCCAGTAGCGCACGTTTTGTTTTTAGTTTTAGTTTTCAGTTTCTATTTTTAACAAAAATAGTTCTGTTTTTGTTTTAGCTGTATCTTTTAGGTTGTTTATTGTTTTTAGTTGATTATTTTTTGTTAGTTTACAAATTTCCTCTAGTTTCTATAGAAAATAGGTTTAGCCATGTTTAAGTTTATAAAATAGTTTTATATTAGTTTTAGTCAGATTAGCTTTTCTGCAATAAATTAAGTTAGGATTATTCCTTTTTAGTGATTCTTTTTGCTACTGCTTAGTTTTGGCCTTGCCTAGCAGTTGGAACTTGTTTGGGTATTTTTAGATCGTATTAAAATTAGTTTTAGTCGAAATCAAGCTTTTCTAGTTTTTTTAGCTTGCTACTGTTTCCAACATTTCTAGTTACTATAGAATTTTATTTTTTGTATGTTATAATTTATTTTAGTTTCTGCAGTTACAGAGGGTGAACTTTTATTTACAATAGAATAAAAAGTATTTTATTTTATTGCTAGTTTGGTTTTAGGCATAATAGAGAGTTCTATAATTGCTTTTGATGTGATTCTTTTTGCACCTAGTTTGTATGATGTTTTCCTTTCTGTTAGTTAGCAAAGCCCTTGCTTCGGTTATATTAAGAATAGTTTTAGTGGGATAAAACTATTTCTTAGTTTTGCTTGAAGTGATGAAAACCTTGATTTGTTTTTCTTTGAATTTTCCATGGTTTTGGTTTGAGTGATTGGGTGATTTACTTTAAATTGTTGTTATGTTATATTGTAGTATATTTATTTGTGCTATTGTTTGACTTGATAGAATTTCCGGAGTGTGCGGCCTGCTATTACGAGTCGCTAGCTTTCGAAGACCGTCAACCAGGCAAGTCATTTGATCATGTTTTACAATACCTATGATTTTGTTGCATTAGAATTATTCCTCCCCACCATGCATGCAGTAGGAGAATTTTAGGTTATGTTCTTGAGTAGTATCATGAGGTAGGATGAACCCTTTCCCCGTTTACCAATGCCCAGGACGATGTAGTTGATTGCTATGCTTTCGTAGATGGGGTTGGTTGAGTGATTCATAAGGGAGATGTGAGAGTCAAGATGATGACAACCCCATGACTTCAAGCTCAAGATGGACATCAAAATTCAATACCGGGTGGAGGACGGTTGACGGGCACCCTGGAGAAACCAGCGAATGGCCGGGATGCATGGAGAAGCGCCATGACAACTTGTGGAAAACTTCACCCAGCCACGAAGAGACGAATGGATACCCCATTGACGGGAAGCTTACCTGTGCAGCCGCAAGCCATTATGGGCTGTAGCTTGGTCGACCCTAGGCGTGACTCTGCCCGGACGGTGCTACGTAATGTAGAAGAATGGTAGGATTGGATGGGCACAGGCAGTGGCCCAGAGAAACTCTTTGGAAGACCCTATTTTGTTTATCCCATCTTCAAACACCAGGCAGTGCGAGGACTTAAAAGGAGGGAACGATTCTTGCGGGTAAAGTGCACAAGACTCTGCAGATTGAATACCTAATCGATTAGCCGTGTCCTCGGTTACGGACAATCTGAGCCTCTAGAATTGGAGTATTTCGGAAATCTCAACACCGAACTCAATAAATTAATTGAGGGGTTATTTAATAATTGGGAATGAGACATTGGTTGGCGGAACCATCTCAATAACAACCAACATTTCGTAGTAATTGCAAACAAGTCCTTTATTGTAGGGAAAAAATTGATTTTTTCACAAAAACAGAAAACTTAGAGCCCCATAGCCAAATTGCATATAGTATTAGTAATTTTATTGTTGTTCTCTCTTCTTGACTTGCCGACATGTTCAAAAATGCTGACCTACACGGCTGCAACGTCTTATGTTGCAGAGGAGTTTTCCGACCAGGAGTTAGGCTACGCACCACGCTTGGCGATTGCCCTATGGAGTCGGATGGACTCGCTATTTCGTCTATGCTTCCGCAGCTTTATTCAGTTATTTCTCATGAGTTGGCCTTCGGCTTAATTTATTATGATGTAATAAAGACTCGATATGAGAATCATGTAATAAATTTAGGTTGATTGAACTTTGAATCTTTGCATCAATGTACTGTATGTGCCAGCAGGATTGATGAGGACATCAATACCATTGTTACACCCACAGCCCCTGCTGCTATACATACTGGACCAATTACTAGAGCTCGCGCACGCCAACTAAATTACCAGGTAGTTTCGTTTCTTGGTAATGATTCTAATGTTCATGAGAATATGATGCTGCCTAAATTGGATACATTTGTTTTGCTTACAAATGAAGGGCCTACCTTGGAGAAGGATGAACATTGGAGCAAGAACAAGCATGGAGATGATGGCATGCGCAAGGGGGACAAGAATGGAGTTACAAGTGATGATTTTAGGACTTTGAAGCCACCATAATGAGTGCATGAAGCCTTGGACAAAATATACAAGATGCCACTTCATAAATTTTGTCCAGAGGCTATTCTAGGTGCTGCGTCACCTTACTATTGGGCCAGGCCCATGTAATTTCGAAATACATAAGTATAGGCTATTTTTAGAGTCCGTATGTGTGGGGAAACAAGAGATAGGGTTAGTATCGGACCCCTCCACCAAGGGCCACGAAATTCACCCCCTCTTCCTCCATATATACAGCCCTTAGGGCACCGTTTAGTCTTTGGGTTTTGTTTAGATTAAAAGTTCGCCATAGCTGCAACATCGCATACTTCGTTTGTGTTCAACGACCAGACAAAGGCGTCACAGAACCCCACCTTGATCAATAAAGCTTTCATCTTATATTCGCAATATCCAGATTGCAATCTCAGTTTCTTGCTTGTTCTTCGTTTGCTCGCAGGAAATAGACCCTCGTGGTCAGGTTGATCGTGCTCCGGCGTGGTCAATAACCTCTCGGAGTTGGTTTAGCGATTGCTAAGGCGCGACGTCCTCACACGTTCGTAGTCGGATCGTCAAAATCGACTTCCACCAAAGCGAAATCCATCATCTCATCGAAAGACGGGACACCTTTGCCTCTATCAAGTGGTATCAGATTTCCAGGTTGCTCGATGAGATTTTACAGTTTTTCGTAGTTTAGATCAAGTCTGTTCTTCATACCTATAGTCCACGAAAAATCCACAAAAAAATTAGGGTTAGTTTATCATATCTGAACCAATCTGAGCCTTTGCATAATCTTTTCTGTATTTGCGTTTTTGAATTTGCGGTTGCATCGTCGTGTTTAGTTGCTGGTCTTAGAGTCTAGTCTTTTAGAGTTTCGAGTTCTGGTCATAAGTTGTCACGCCGCCGCCGCACCGTCATCATCGCCCCTACCATCTACCACCACCGCTTATCCGCCACCGCTTCGAATCCGTATCCATATACCACCACCGCTATCATATACCACCACCGCTGCCATATCCTACCACCATATATCCACCACCAATCCGAGTTCCTTGCATATTAGGTTTGTTTTCGGGATCCATCTAGTTTTTGATTCGTGTTTCCTTGTCGGAGTAGGTCCGGAAACCACCCTCCGTTTAGGCCCAAAATTTTCCGAAAACGCACTTGACAAAAAAATTTCTGGCTATCCTATTTTTAGGTGTTTCTAAGCGTATTGAGACAGTCGCCGTTATAGAAAGTTTGTTTTGACCCGTTTCCAGTTTTTGGGTCCAGGCAGTCAAAAAAAAAATTTTGCTCGAGAAAAATTCCGTGCCCATCCTGTCAGTTTGACCTGGGAAGAGTTTTGAGACACTCGCCATTATAGTGATTTTTCGCAAAAAAAAGAGCAGCGCAAAAAAAAGCAGCGAAAAAAAAATTCCAGAGTGTGCTTTTCCCTTGTTTACGTGCAGCGCCGTGATTTTGTTAGTGTTCTAGGCTCGCGTCTCTAGCACGGTCTAGCCTAGGACCAGCACAGTACCGTCGTTGAGCGTTTATTCAACTTTGCATCTCTGAATTGATTATTGCTGCCCTTTTTTTTGCTACCATATTATAAGCCATCCCAGCTCCACATACATCTACGTCGTGCGATTGATTCTCCCTGGTAATCGCTATATCCAAGCTTTGAGAGTTTTGACTACAACGGTTGCCGATCACCACCTGCTGCTGGGTAAGAACTGGTAAGAATTTGAGATTTGCTTGACGGATTTGTGATACACCACCACCACTTCTTAGTAGTCTGTAGGATCATATTCTTGTGTGTTTCTATTTGCTGCTAACCATGGTAGGATCACAAGCCGATGAGACTGATTGGGAGAACCTGACGAACAAACAGCTACATGATAAATTTCAGCAAATGATGAGTGGACAGGTGCAAGATGTGCTAAACAGATTTGACGAGGCCATGGAGAAGATAGATTGCATTGAGAAGACGTTTGAAACAAAGCTTGATAGCAAGTTTAATGAATTGCTCGCGCGTTTTCCACAACCACCGCCGGCTGCACCTATCGCACCTCTGCAACACCAACTACGCCCCCTTCCGAATCAGTATGGACGAGCTTAGCGTGTTCCTATTGAGCCAGGACAAAGTTCTGGTGCCGCTGCTACTGCTGTTGGTGCTTCTTTGGCTCCTGCTACTGCTGCTGCTGGTACCGAGGAGGATGATGAGTATGCGGGCGATTATGAGGATGAGGTTGATCAAAATCAGAACTACGTGCAGCCACCAGCACCACCACAAGCAGGTCGACCTCAGGTATATATTCGTAATGGTAGGCCTGCACCACCACCTCAGGTACGAGATGATGTCCATATTCCTAAACTGAAATTGAATATTCCACCATTTGAGGGTAGATATGTTCCTGATATATATCTTACTTGGGAGTTAGAAACTGAACAACGTTTTACATGTTTACAATATCCCGAGGAGAGACGGGTTGCTGCTGCTATTTGTGCTTTCACTAGTTTTGCATGTGTATGGTGGTCTGAACATTGTAGATTATATCCTTTTCCCACTACTTGGGCTGGTTTGAAAACTGCTATGCGTACTCGTTGGGTTCCACCATATTATCAACGTGAATTTCTTCAAAAATTGCAGTGTTTAAGACAGGGAAAAAATTCTGTAGAAGAATATTATCAGGAATTACAAAATGGCATGATTAGATGTGGTATTGTTGAGGAGAATGAAGCTATGCTTACACGTTTTATAGGTGGATTAAATATAGAGATTCAGACCATTCTAGAATATAAGGAGTATACTAATATCACTCGTTTATTCCATCTTGCTTGTAAAGCTGAACGTGAAGTGCAGGATCGACAAGCATTGGCGCGAACTAACTTTTCGGCAGGTCGACTTTCATCATGGACACCGCGTGCATCCTCTACTTCCACTACACCAGCACCTCCATCAGCTGCTACCTCCAGCCGTGATACAAGAAAGCAGGCACAACCTCCACTATCTGCCAAGACCGCACCTGCCGGGCCTACACAGAGCTCTTCTTCTTCCATGGCATCAACTGGGCACACCAGTGATATTATTTCTCATCGTTGTAAGGGAAGAGGTCATTATGCGAGAGAATGCAAATCTCAGCGTGTGATGATTGCTACTGAGGATGGTGGGTATGAGTCCGCTAGTGACTATGATGAGGAGACGTTGGCTCTTATTACACGTGAAGAACACGGTGGAGATGATTCTGATCATGAGACGCAATACATGGCTCCTGAAGACGCTGACAGGTATGAATGTTTAGTTGCTCAACGTGTTTTGAGTGTGCAGGTCACACAAGCTAAGCAAAATCAGAGGCACAATTTGTTCCATACCAAGGGAGTTGTGAAGGAACGTTCTGTGCGCGTCATCATAGACTGAGGGAGCTGCAACAACTTGGCTAGCATGGAGATGGTGGAGAAGCTTTCTCTCACCACAAGACCACATCCACATCCTTACTACATCCAATGGTTCAACAACAGCGGCAAGGTTAAGGTAACACGTACTGTTCTTGTGCATTTTAGTATCTCTACATATGCTGATTATGTTGATTGTGATGTGGTACCTATGCAAGCATGTTCCTTATTACTTGGTAGACCATGGCAATTTGATAAAAATTCTGTACACCATGGTAGAAGCAATCAATATACTCTTGTTCATAGGGATAAAAATATTACTTTGCTTCCTATGACTCCAGATTCTATTTTGAAAGATGATACTAATAGAGCTAATAAAGCAAAACAGGAGAAGAATAAGAGCGAAAATAAGATTGTGGCAAAAGAATTTGAGCAACAAATGAAGCCTAATAATAAACCATCTAGTGTTGCTTCTGAAATAAAATTGAAAAGTGCATGTTTATTTGCCACCAAATCTGATATTGATGAGCTAGATTTCAGCAAATCTGTTTGTTATGCTTTTGTGTGCAAGGAGGCATTATTTTCATTCGAGGACGTGCCTTCCTCTTTGCCTCCTTCTGTCACTAACATTTTGTAGGAGTTCGCTGACATCTTTCCACAAGACGTGCCACCGGGATTACCGCCTATTCGAGGGATTGAGCATCAGATTGACTTAATTCCCGGTGCTTCACTACCAAACCGTGCACCATACCATACCAATCCAGAGGAGACGAAGGAGATTATGCGTCAAGTACAAGAGCTACTCGACAAAGGTTATATACGGGAATCCCTTAGCCCTTATGCTGTTCCTATTATTCTAGTGCCGAAAAAGGATGGTACATCACGTATGTGTGTTGATTGTGTTGGGGAACGTTGCAGAAAATTAAAATTTTTCCTATGGTTTCACCCAGATCCATCTATGAGTTCATCTAAGCAATGAGTCATGGAAGAGAGATTGCATCTACATACCACTTGTAGATCGAGTGCGGAAGCGTTCAAGGGGATGGTGATGATGGAGTCATACTCGCCGTGATTCAGATCACCGATGACCAAGTGCTGAACGGACAACACCTCCGCGTTCAACACACGTACGGGAAGGGAGACGTCTCCTCCTTCTTGATCCAGCAAGGGGGAAGGAGAGGTTGATGATGATCCAGCAGCACGATGGCGTGGTGGTGGATGCAGCAGAACTCCAGCAGGGCTTCGCCAAGCGGCTGCGGGAGGAGGACGAGGTGTAGCAGGGGGAGGGAGGCGCCAATGCACAGGGTACGGCTGCCCTCCCCCTTGCCCTCCTTTATATAGGCCCCCAGGGGGGGCGCCGGCCCTGGGAGATTCAATCTCCCAAGGGGGCGGTGGTCAGGGGGGGTGGAGTGCCCCCCAAGGCATGTGGTGTGCCCCCCCCCACCCTAGGGTTTCAACCCTAGGCGCAGGGGGTGGGCCTAGGGGGGCGCAGCAGCCCACTATGGGCTGGCTCCCCTCCCACTTCAGCCCATGGGGCCCTCCGGGATGGGTGGCCCCACCCGGTGGACCCCCGGGACCCTTCCGGTGGTCCCGGTACATTACCGGGTTACCCCAAAACTTTCCCGATGGCCGAAATACCACTTCCTATATATAATTCTTTACCTCCGGACCATTCCGAAACTCCTCGTGACGTCCGGGATCTCATCCGGGACTCCGAACAACATTCGGTATGCTGCATACTCATATTCATACAACCCTAGCGTCACCGAACCTTAAGTGTGTAGACCCTACGGGTTCGGGAGACACATAGACATGACCGAGACGACTCTCGGGAAATAACCAACAGCGGGATCTGGATACCCATGTTGGCTCCCACATGCTCCTCGATGATTTCATCGGTTGAACCACGATGTCGAGGATTCGATCAAACCCCGTATACAATTCCCTTTGTCAATCGGTACGTTACTTGCCCGAGACTCGATCGTCGGTATCCCAATACCTTGTTCAGTCTCGTTACCGGCAAGTCACTTTACTCGTACCATAATGCATGATCCCGTGACCAACCACTTGGTCACTTTGAGCTCATTATGATGATGCATTACCGAGTGGGCCCAGAGATACCTCTCCGTCATACGGAGTGACAAATCCCAGTCTCGATCCGTGTCAACCCAACAGACACTTTCGGAGATACCTGTAGTGCACCTTTGTAGTCACCCAGTTACGTTGTGACGTTTGATACACCCAAAGCACTCCTACGGTATCCGGGGGTTACACGATCTCATGGTCTAAGGAAGAGATACTTGACATTGGAAAAAGCTCTAGCAAACGAACTACACGATCTTGTGCTATGGTTAGGATTGGGTCTTGTCCATCACATCATTCTCCTAATGATGTGATCCCATTATCAACGACATCCAATGTCCATAGCTAGGAAACCATGACTATCTGTTGATCAACGAGCTAGTCAACTAGAGGCTCACTAGGGACATATTGTGGTCTATGTATTCACACGTGTATTACGATTTCCGGATAATACAGTTATAGCAAGAATAAAAGACAATTATCATGAACAATGAAATATAATAATACTTTTATTATTGCCTCTAGGGCATATTTCCAACAGTCTCCCACTTGCACTAGAGTCACCAATCTAGTTACATTGTGATGAATCGAACACCCATAGAGTTCTGGTGTTGATCATGTTTTGCTCGCGAGAGAGGTTTAGTCAACGGATCTGCGACATTCAGATCCGTATGTACTTTGCAAATATCTATGTCTCCATCTTGAACATTTTCACGGATGGAGTTGAAACGACGCTTGATGTGCCTGGTCTTCTTGTGAAACCTGGGCTCCTTGGCAAGGGCAATAGCTCCAGTGCTGTCACAGAAGAGTTTGATTGGCCCCGACGCATTGGGTATGACTCCTAGGTCGGTGATGAACTCCTTCACCCAAATTGCTTCATGCGCTGCCTCCGAGGCTGCCATGTACTCCGCTTCACATGTAGATCCCTCCACGACGCTCTGCTTGCAGCTGCACCAGCTTACTGCTCCACCATTCAACATATACACGTATCTGGTTTGTGACTTAGAGTCATCCAGATCTGTCTCGAAGCTAGCGTCGACGTAACCCTTTACGACGAGCTCTTCGTCACCTCCATAAACGAGAAACATGTCCTTTGTCCTTTTCAGGTACTTCAGGATATTCTTGACCACTGTCCAGTGTTCCTTGCCGGGATTACTTTGGTACCTTGCTACCAAACTTACGGCAAGGTTTACATCAGGTCTGGTACACAGCATGGCATACATAATAGATCCTATGGCTGAAGCATAGGGGATGACACTCATCTCTTCTTTATCTTTTGTCGTGGTCGGGGACTGAGCCGAGCTCAATCTCACACCTTGTAACATAGGCAAGAACCCCTTCTTGGACTGATCCATTTTGAACTTCTTCAAAATCTTATCAAGGTATGTGCTTTGTGAAAGACCTATGAGGCGTCTTGATCTATCTCTATAGATCTTGATGCCTAATATATAAGTAGCTTCTCCAAGGTCCTTCATTGAAAAACACTTATTCAAGTAGGCCTTAATGCTGTCCAGAAGTTCTATATCATTTCCCATCAAGAGTATGTCATCTACATATAATATGAGAAATGCTATAGGGCTCCCACTCACTTTCTTGTAAATGCAGGCTTCTCCATAAGTCTGCATAAACCCAAACGCTTTGATCATCTCATCAAAGCGAATGTTCCAACTCCGAGATGCTTGCACCAATCCATAAATGGATCACTGGAGCTTGCATACTTTGTTAGCGTTCTTAGGATCGACAAAACCTTCCGGCTGTATCATATACAGCTCTTCCTTAAGATGTCCGTTAAGGAATGCCGTTTTGACGTCCATCTGCCATATCTCATAATCATAGTATGCGGCAATTGCTAACATGATTCGGATGGACTTCAGCTTCGCTACGGGAGAGAATGTCTCATCGTAGTCAATCCCTTGAACTTGTCGATAACCCTTAGCGACAAGTCGAGCTTTATAAATGGTAACATTACCATCTGCGTCCGTCTTCTTCTTAAAAATCCATTTGTTTTCTATCGCTCGCCGATCATCGGGCAAGTCTGTCAAAGTCCATACTTTGTTTTCATACATGGATTCTATCTCGGATTTCAAGGCTTCAAGCCATTTGTTGGAATCTGGGTCCGCCATCGCTTCTTCATAGTTAGAAGGTTCACCATTGTCTAACAACATGATTTCTAGGACAGGGTTGCTGGACCACTCTGGTGCGGAACGTGTCCTTGTGGACCTACGAAGTTCAGTAGCAACTTGATCCGAAGTACCATGATCATCATCATTATTTTCCTCTTTGGTTGGTGTAGGCATCACAGGAACATTTTCCTGAGCTGCACCACTTTCCCGTTCGAGAGGTAGTACTTCATCGAGTTCTACTTTCCTCCCACTTACTTCTTTCGAGAGAAACTCTTTTTCCAGAAAGCATCTGTTCTTGGCAACAAAGATCTTGCCCTCGGATCTTAAGTAGAATGTATACCCAACGGTTTCCTTAGGGTATCCTATGAAGACGCACTTTTCCTACTTGGGTTCGAGCTTTTTAGGTTGAAGTTTCTTGACATAAGCATCGCATCCCCAAACTTTTAGAAATGACAGCTTAGGTTTCTTCCCAAACCATAATTCATACGGTGTCGTCTCAACGGATTTAGACGGTGCCCTATTTGAAGTGAATGTAGCTGTCTCTAGAGCGTATCCCCAAAATGATAGCGGTAAATCGGTAAGAGACATCATATACCGCACCATATCCAATAGAGTGCGATTACGATGTTCGGACACACCGTTACGCTGAGGTGTTGCAGGCGGCGTGAGTTGTGAAACGATTGCACATTTCCTTAAGTGTGTACCAAATTCGTGACTTAAGTATTCTCCTCCACGATCTGATCGTAGCAACTTTATCTTTCGGTCACGTTGATTCTCTACTTCATTCTGAAATCCCTTGAACTTTTCAAAGGTCTCAGACTTGTGTTTCATTAAGTAGACATACCCATATCTACTCAAGTCATCAGTGAGAGTGAGAACATAATGATATCCTCCGTGAGCCTCAATGCTCATTGGACCGCACACATTGGTATGTATGATTTCCAACAAGTTGGTTGCTCGCTCCATTGTTCCGGAGAACGGAGTCCTGGTCATTTTGCCCATGAGGCATGGTTCGCATGTGTCAAATGATTCATAATCGAGAGACTCTAAAAGTCCATCAGCATGGAGCTTCTTCATGCGCTTGACACCAATGTGACCAAGGCGGCAGTGCCACAAGTATGTGGGACTATCGTTATCAACTTTACATCTTTTGGCATTCACACTATGAATATGTGTAATACTACGCTCGAGATTCATTAAGAATAAACCATTGACCATCGGAGCATGACCATAAAACATATCTCTCATATAAATAGAACAACCATTATTCTCGGATTTAAATGAGTAGCCATCTCGCATCAAACGAGATCCCGATACAATGTTCATGCTCAAACTTGGCACCAAAAACAATTATTAAGGTTCAAAACTAATCCCGTAGGTAAATGTAGAGGTAGCATGCCGACGGCGATCACATCGACCCTGGAACGATTCCCGACGCGCATCGTCACCTCGTCCTTCGCCAGTCTCCGTTTATTCCGCGGCTCCTACTGTGAGTTACAAATATGAGCAACGGCACCGGTATCAAATACCCATGAGTTACTACGAGTACTGGTAAGGTACACATCAATTACATGTATATCAAATATACCTTTGGTGTTGCCGGCCCTCTTATCCGCTAAATATTTGGGGTAGTTCCGCTTCCAATGACCCTTCCCCTTGCAATAAAAGCACTCAGTCTCAGGCTTGCGTCCATTCTTTGACTTCTTCCTGGTAACTGGCTTACCGGGCGCGGCAACATCCTTGCCGTCCTTCTTAAAGTTCTTCTTGCCCTTGCCCTTCTTGAACTTAGTGGTCTTATTGACCATCAACACTTGATGTTCTTTCTTGATTTCAGCCTCTACTGACTTCAGCATTGAGAACACTTCAGGAATGGTCTTCACCATCCCCTGCATGTTGTAGTTCATCACAAAGCTCTTGTAGCTTGGTGGGAGCGACTGGAGGATTCTGTCAATGACCGCCTCATCAGGGAGGTTAATCTTCAGCTGAGTCAGGCGGTTGTGCAACCCAAACATTTTGAGTATGTGCTCACTGACATAACTATTTTCCTCCATCTTACAACTATAGAACTTATCGGAGACATCATATCTCTTGACCCGGGCATGAGCTTGGAAAACTAGTTTCAGCTCTTCGAACATATCATATGCTTCGTGATGCTCAAAATGCTTTTGGAGCCCCGGTTCTAAGCTATAAAGCATGACGCACTGAACGAGGGAGTAATCATCAGCACGAGACTGCCAAGCGTTCATAACGTCTTGGTTCTCTGGGACGGGAGCGTCACCTAGCGGTCCTTGTAGGACATATTGTTTCCTGGCAGCTATGAGGATGATCCTCAGGTTCCGGACCCAGTGAGTATAGTTGCTGCCATCATCTTTCAGCTTGGTTTTCTCTAGGAACGCGTTGAAGTTCATGTTGACATGAGCGTTGGCCATTTGATCTACAAGACATATTTGCAAAGGTTTTAGACTAAGTTCATGATAATTAAGTTCATCTAATCAAATTATTACAATGAACTCCCACTCAGATTAGACATCCCTCTAGTCATCTAAGTGTTACACGATCCGAGTCGACTAGGCCGTGTCCGATCATCACGTGAGACGGACTAGTCATCGTCGGTGAACATCTTCGTGTTGATCGTATCTTCCATACGACTCGTGTTCGACCTTTCGGTCTCCGTGTTCCAAGGCCATGTCTGTACATGCTAGGCTCGTCAAGTTAACCCTAAGTGTTTTGCATGTGTAAAACTGTCTTACACCCGTTGTATGTGAACGTAAGGATCTATCACACCCGATCATCACGTGGTGCTTCGAAACGACGAACTGTAGCAACGGTGCACAGTTAGGGGAGAACACTTCTTGAAATTGTTGTAAGGGATCATCTTATTTACTACTGTCATTCTAAGTAAACAAGATGCATAAACATAATAAACATCACATGCAATTATATATAGTTGTGACATGATATGGCCAATATCATATAGCTCCGTTGATCTCCATCTTCGGGGCTCCATGATCATCTTGTCACTGGCATGACACCATGATCTCCATCATCATGATCTCCATCATTGTGTCTTCATGAAGTTGTCACGCCAACGACTACTTCTACTTCTATGGATAACGCGTTTAGCAATAAAGTAAAGTAATTTACATGGCGTTCTTCAATGACACGCAGGTCATACAAAAAATAAAGACAACTCCTATGGCTCCTGCCGGTTGTCATACTCATCGACATGCAAGTCGTGAATCCTATTACAAGAACATGATCTCATACATCAAAATATATCAATCATCATTCATCACAACTTCTGGCCATATCACATCACATGAACAATCGCTGCAAAAACAAGTTAGACGTCCTCTAATTGTTGTTGCATCTTTTACGTGGCTGCAATTGGGTTCTAGCAAGAACGTTTTCTTACCTACGAATAACCACAACATGATTTTGTCAACTTCTATTTACCCTTCATAAGGACCCTTTTCATCAAATCTGCTCCAACTAAAGTGGGAGAGACAGACACCCGCCAACCACCTTATGCAACTAGTACATGTCAGTCGGTGGAACCGGTCTCACGTAAGCGTACGTGTAAGGTTGGTCTGGGCCGCTTCATCCCACAATACCGCTGAAGCAAGAAAAGACTAGTAGTGGCAAGAAAGTTGACAAGATCCACGCCCACAACAAAATTGTGTTCTACTCGTGCATTAGAGAACTACGCATAGACCTAGCTCATGATGCCACTGTTGGGGAACGTTGCAGAAAATTAAAAAATTTCCTATGGTTTCACCAAGATCCATCTATGAGTTCATCTAAGCAACGAGTCATGGAAGAGAGATTGCATCTACATACCACTTGTAGATCAAGTGCGGAAGCGTTCAAGGGGATGGTGATGATGGAGTCGTACTCGTTGTGATTCAGATCACCGATGACCATGTGTTGAACGGACAGCACCTCCGTGTTCAACACACGTACGGGACGGGAGACGTCTCCTCCTTGTTGATCCAGCAAGGGGGAAGGAGAGGTTGATGATGATCCAGCAGCACGACGGCGTGGTGGTGGATGCAGTAGAACTCCAGCAGGGCTTCGCCAAGCGGCTGCGGGAGGAGGACGAGGTGTAGCAGGGGGAGGGAGGCGCCAATGCACAGGGTACGGCTGCCCTCCCCCTTGCCCTCCTTTATATAGGCCCCCAGGGGGGCGCCAGCCCTGGGACATTCAATCTCCCAAGGGGGCGGCGGCCAGGGGGGGTGGAGTGCCCCCCCAAGGCATGTGGTGTGCCCCCCCCACCCTAGGGTTTCAACCCTAGGCGCAGGGGGTGGGCCTAGGGGGGCGCAGCAGCCCACTATGGGCTGGCTCCCCTCCCACTTCAGCCCATGGGGCCCTCCGGGATGGGTGGCCCTACCCGGTGGACCCCCGGGACCCTTCCGGTGGTCCCGGTACATTACCGGGTGACCCCGAAACTTTCCCGATGGCTGAAATACCACTTCCTATATATAATTCTTTACCTCCGGACAATTCCGAAACTCCTCATGACGTCCGGGATCTCATCCGGGACTCCGAACAACATTCGGTATGCTGCATACTCATATTCATACAAGCCTAGCGTCACCGAACCTTAAGTGTGTAGACCCTACGGGTTCGGGAGACACGTAGACATGACCGAGACGACTCTCGGGCAATAACAAACAGCGGGATCTGGATACCCATGTTGTCTCCCACACGCTCCTCGATGATTTCATCGGTTGAACCATGATGTCGAGGATTCGATCAAACCCCATATACAATTCCCTTTGTCAATCGGTACGTTACTTGCCCGAGACTCAATCGTCAGTATCCCAATACCTTGTTCAGTCTCGTTCCCGCAAGTCACTTTACTCGTACCGTAATGCATGATCCCGTGACCAACCACTTGGTCACTTTGAGCTCATTATGATGATGCATTACCGAGTGGGCCCAGAGATACCTCTCCGTCATACGGAGTGACAAATCCCAGTCTCGATCCGTGTCAACCCAACAGACACTTTCGGAGATACCTGTAGTGCACCTTTATAGTCACCCAGTTACGTTGTGACGTTTGATACACCCAAAGCACTCCTACGGTATCTGGAAGTTACACGATCTCATGGTCTAAGGAAGAGATACTTGACATTGGAAAAATCTCTAGCAAACGAACTACACGATCTTGTGCTATGGTTAGGATTGGGTCTTGTCCATCACATCATTCTCCTAATGATGTGATCCCGTTATCAACGACATCCAATGTCCATAGCCAGGAAACCATGACTATCTGTTGATCAACGAGCTAGTCAACTAGAGGCTCACTAGGGACATATTGTGGTCTATGTATTCACACGTGTATTACGATTTCCGGATAATACAGTTATAGCAGGAATAAAAGACAATTATCATGAACAATGAAATATAATAATACTTTTATTATTGCCTCTAGGGCATATTTCCAAAAGATTGTAGAGGCATTAATAATATTACTATTTGTTATCGTCATCCTATTCCTAGGCTAGATGATATGCTTGATGAATTGAGTGGCTCTATAATATTCTCCAAAGTTGATTTGCGTAGTGGATACCATCAAATTATTATGAAATTGGGGGATGAATGGAAAACAGCATTTAAAACTAAGTTTGGATTATATGATTGGTTAGTCATGCCTTTTGGGTTAACTAATGCACCTAGTACTTTCATGAGATTAATGAACGAAGTTTTATGTGCTTTCATTGGACGATTTGTGGTAGTTTACTTTGATGACATATTGATTTATAGCAGATCTTTGGAGGAACATTTGGAACATTTACGTGCTGTTTTTATTGCTCTACGTGATGCACGTTTGTTTGGTAACCTTGGGAAGTGCACCTTTTGCACCGACCGAGTGTCTTTTCTTGGTTATGTTGTTACTCCACAGGGAATTGAAGTTGATAAAGCCAAGATTGAAGCTATTGAGAGTTGGCCGCAGCCCAAAACGGTCACCCAAGTGAGGAGTTTTCTTGGCCTTGCTGGTTTCTATAGGCGTTTTGTGAGAGATTTCAGCACCATTGCTGCACCTCTCAATGAGCTTACAAAGAAGGATGTGCCTTTTGTTTGGGGTACTGCACAGGAAGAAGCCTTCATGGTATTGAAAGATAAGTTGACACATGCTCGTTTACTCCAACTTCCTGATTTTAATAAGACTTTTGAGCTTGAATGTGATGCTAGTGGAATTGGATTAGGAGGTGCGTTATTACAAGATGGCAAACCTGTTGCATACTTTTCTAAAAAATTGAGTGGGCCTAGTCTGAATTATTCTACTTATGATAAAGAATTATATGCTCTTGTTCGGACTTTAGAAACATGGCAACATTATTTATGGCCCAAAGAATTTGTTATACATTCTGATCATGAATCTTTGAAACATATTAAAAGTCAAGCCAAACTGAATCGTAGACATGCTAAATGGGTTGAATTCATTGAGACTTTCCATTATGTCATTAAACACAAGAAGGGTAAAGAAAATGTTATTGCTGATGCATTGTCTCGTTGCTATACTATGCTTTCACAACTTGACTTCAAAATATTTGGTTTGGAGACCATCAAAGGTCAATATGTGCATGATGCTGATTTTAAAGATGTATTGCAGAATTGTAAAGAAGGAAGAACATGGAACAAGTTTGTCGTTAATTATGGATTTGTGTTCCGTGCTAATAAGCTATGCATTCCAGCTAGCTCCGTTCGTCTTTTGTTGTTGCAGGAGGCGCATGGAGGAGGACTAATGGGACACTTTGGCGTGAAGAAGACGGAGGACGTACTTCCTACACATTTCTTTTGGCCAAAGATGAGACGGGATGTTGAGCGTTTTATTGCTCGCTGCACTACATGTCAAAAAGCTAAGTCACGACTCAATCCTCATGGTTTATATATGCCTTTGCCTGTACCTAGTGTTCCTTGGGAGGATATATCTATGGACTTTGTCTTAGGTTTACCTAGAACAAAGAAGGGGAGGATAGCATATTTGTTGTCGTGGATAGATTCTCGAAAATGGCACACTTTATACCATGTCATAAAAGCGATGATGCTGTTAATGTTGCTGATTTGTTCTTTTGTGAAATTAGTCGCTTGCATGGTGTGCCAAATACTATTGTTTCAGATCGTGATACTAAATTTCTTAGCCACTTTTGGAGATGTTTATGGGCTAAGTTGGGGACTAAACTGCTTTTTAGTACTACTTGTCACCCCCAAACTGATGGACAAACTGAAGTAGTCAATAGAACATTGTCTACTATGCTTAGGTCTGTTCTAAAGAATAATAAGAAAATGTGGGAGGAATGCTTGCCTCATATTGAATTTGCTTATAATCGTTCATTGCATTCTACTACTAAGATGTGCCCTTTTGAAGTTGTGTATGGTTTCCTACCTCGTGCACCTATTGATTTGTTGCCTCTTCCATCTTCGGAGAAGGTTAATTTTGATGCTAAAGAACGTGCTGAATTGATTTTAAAAATGCATGAGTTAACTAAGGAAAACATTGAGCGTATGAATGCTAAATATAAACTTGCTGGAGATAAGGGTAGAAAACATGTTGTGTTTGCGCCTGGAGATGTTGTTTGGTTACATTTGCGTAAGGATAGATTTCCTGATTTGCGCAAATCAAAGCTAATGCCACGTGCTGCTGGTCCCTTTAAGGTGTTGGAGAAAGTAAATGATAATGCATATAAATTTGATCTGCTTGCAGATTTTGGGGTTAGTCCCACTTTTAACATTGCAGATTTGAAGCCATATTTGGGTGAGGAAGATGAACTTCCGTCGAGGACGACTTCATTTCAAGAAGGGAGGATGATGAGGACATCAATACCATTGTTACACCCACAGCCCCTGCTGCTATACATACTGGACCAATTACTAGAGCTCGCACACGCCAACTAAATTACCAGGTACTTTCATTTCTTGGTAATGATTCTAATGTTCATGAGAATATGATGCTGCCTAAATTGGATACATTTGTTTTGCTTACAAATGAAGGGCCTAGCTTGGAGAAGGATGAACATTGGAGCAAGAACAAGCATGGCGATGATGGCATGCGCAAGGGGGACAAGAACGGAGTTACAAGTGATGATTTCAGGACTTTGAAGCCACCATAATGAGTGCATGAAGCCTTGGACGAAATATACAAGATGCCACTTCATAAATTTCGTCCAGAGGCTATTCTAGGTGCCGCGTCACCTTATTATTGGGCCAGGCCCATGTAATTTCGAAATACATAAGTATAGGCTATTTTTAGAGTCCGTATGTGTGGGGAAACAAGAGATAGGGTTAGTTTCGGACCCCTCCACCAAGGGCCACGAAATTCACCCGCTCTTCCTCCATATATACAGCCCTTAGGGCACCGTTTAGACTTTGGGTTTTGTTTAGATTAAAAGTTCGCCATAGCTGCAACTTCGCGTACTTCGTTTGTGTTCAACGACCAGACAAAGGCGTCACAGAACCCCACCTTGATCAATAAAGCTTTCATCTTATATTCGCAATATCCAAATTGCAATCTCAGTTTCTTGCTTGTTCTTCGTTTGCTCGCAGGAAACAGACCCTCGTGGTCAGGTTGATCATGCTCCGGCGTGGTCAATAACCTCTCGGAGTTGGTTTAGCGATTGCTAAGGCGCGACGTCCACGCACGTTCGTAGTCGGATCATCAAAGTCGACTTCCACCAAAGCGAAATCCATCATCTCATCGAAAGACTGGACACCTTTGCCTCTATCAAGGATCTTGGGATGGTACAACTACATAGAGACTTGATCGATTTCAGGTCGGGTCGTTACAGAGATGGTATTTAGAGCACATGCTGACCGTAGGACGTAACCCCTAGGTTCGGAAAGCCATAGGAAGAGACTATTTAACTTATGTCTTTATTATTCTGTAATTCTCCCCTGTTCATTTCTGACTTCTCTCCGATTTCAACATTCTAGATGGCCGTCAAGTTCATCCCTGTTCTGCTCCCGGAGTTTTGCCAGCCAGATGAAACGATGATTTTTGGTAGGAGGCTGGTCCAGATCGCAAAGGAATTGAAGATTGCTCTGCCTTCAATAACCGGGACCCCTACCATGGCATTTCTGGAAGACCGTTGCTATAGGATTAAGGTGCACATACCAGGAAGGACATTTAGAAACCTCTTGGCGCCTATTGACTTCAGGTTCACTGCTCCCAATTGGATCCTCAGGAGTGACATAGCAGTTCATAGTGCACTTGGACGCATACAGGAGGAATACATGGCTGAGCTTGTTGGATCAGACCACACCATGATTTCTCACAGGACTGTAGATGGAGAGATCATCCGCAACAGAGAGACAACTCAGTTCACTCATTTGTCCAAGACTTGGAGGCTCTCATCCGCAATAGCTTGAAGACAATTTAAAAGTTGCACCATCATGAACTTGATCTGGAGGCTACAGCATGTGAAGCCCACTATGAGCATGAGGATGAAGTCAAGGATTTCATGGAGAGAGTCGACAACCTGAAGATGGATGTGGCTACATTGGAGGAGAAGCTGGATTAGCGAGAAGACCTTTTTCTGAGTGGAGATGATGGACCTCTCGTGAGCAATGACTAGGATTATGAAGAGAGCTCCACCGAAGGAAGCCGCAAGAGGAGGCGTCGTAGCAAAGGATGCTGCACCAAAGGACGCCACACCGGAGGACGCAAGGATGATTGATGAAGACATTTAGTCGACTACCATGTTTATTTTTTTTCCGTCGATCAGTTAGGCCGTTATTTTCGATTAGTCATGAGATTTTGTAATCCAAGATTGAACTATGTTTGAGATGATTGAATAAATGATTGGCGTGATTATGATTGTGCATTCATATGGGTAGTGCTATTTTCTCATTAGACCCTTATTCTATTCTAATTTTCTCATCCACTCCAAAACACCAAATGCCTCCGAGACGTGACCGCGGTTTCAACTTTCCGCTGGAGCTCATCCAGCAGATCCATCAGCAGAATGCCCTCATGTAGATGCTCATCCAGAACTAGAACAACAACAACAACAATCCACCGCCACCACCCCCTGTTGACAACTTGACCCGCTTCCTAGGACTGAATCCACCAGTGTTCTCAAGCAGCACAGAGCCGATTGTGGCCGAAGATTGGCTCCGCAAGGTCGGAAAGGAGTTAGCCACTGCTGGATGCACAGATGCAGAGAAGGTGCGCTTTGCCGCACATCAAATTGATGGACCTGCTGCTTCTTTGTGGGAGAACTACACCGCCACTTATCCGGCCGCCACCATGACATGGGATCAGTTCCAGCAGGCCTTCCACAACGCTCATGTCTCAGCTGGAGCCATGAGTCTGAAGAAGCGTGAGTTCCGCAACTTACACCAGGGGAACCGTACTATGGGGCTGGATGAGTTCAGCAAATTATCTCGCTATGGCCAAGATGATGTGGCCACAGATGCTGCAAAGCAGGAGAAGTTTCTCGAGGGACTCAATGACGAGCTGGGAATGCAGCTAATGGTGGCTACCTTTAACAACTACCAGGAGCTGGTAGACAAGGCCACCATACTTGAAGGCAAGTAGCAGCAGATTGATAGCCGCAAGCGGAAGTATGGCCAGGGGAAGTACAACTCCGGAGCGGAACAGAAGCCCCGCTATGCCCCATACTCGGGAGGACATACCCATCACACCCATGGAGGACATAGCCATGGAGGACATAACCGTGGAGGGAATGGGAACAACCGCAACCATGACAACAATTCCAACTCAGGCAATGAAGGCAATGGCAACCAGCATCGTCCTGCCCCGCTCGGAAAGATCTGAGTCACATCACCTATTTCAAGTGCTAGAAGACAGGGCACTATGGCACCGATTGCCTGGAGTCCAAGCAGAGGAATGGAACGGCAACAACAATGGAAGCTCAGCAAAGAAGAAGAACCCTTTTCCTCGTGCTCCGGTGAATCACATTGACGTGGAGGACGTCAATGATCAGCCACAAACTATGGTTGGTAAGTTTTTATTAAATTCATGTACAGTATTCATACTCCTTGATTCTGGTGCAAGGCATTCATTTATATCAAGGGTAGTTGTGGAAAAGTATGGGTTTCCCACTAGAACCCTTAGAAGCCCTCTTCATATCAGTTCCCCAGGACGAGAGATGATGGCAGGCTTAGGCTGTCGTTCAACCCTGAGCATCGGAAACCATAATTTTCCCGCAGACCTCATAGTATTGGAATCCTAGAGTTTGGATGTAATCCTAGGCATGGATTGGTTGACAAAGTTTGAAGGAAACATCGACTGTGCCCGCAAGACGATTCTTCTCACCACCCCGGAGCAGAAGAGAATCAAGTACGTATCCAGGCGCACCCCGACGAAGCATCAGGTGAATTTCCTCACGGGAGTTGTTCAGGAGCAAGTGCCGATAGTGCAAGATTTTCTTGATGTATTTCAGAGGAATTAGCAGGAAGGCCACTGAACAGAGACATTGAATTTCTGACTGAGTTATTGCCCGGCACAGCCGCAATATCCAAGTGACCTTATCGGATGCCCTCGAACAATTTGGAAGAGATCAAAAATAAAATTAATGAACTATTGGAGAAGGGATATATTCGGCCAAGCAAATTAATGAGCTATTTTAGAAGGGATAATTGCCCCAGTACTTTTGGTAAAAAAGAAGGATGGAACCTTGAGAATG
The DNA here is from genome assembly GCA_963921465.1 of Triticum timopheevii. Classification (NCBI taxonomy): domain Eukaryota; kingdom Viridiplantae; phylum Streptophyta; class Magnoliopsida; order Poales; family Poaceae; genus Triticum; species Triticum timopheevii. The sequence goes on from OY997272.1 coordinate 250,849,570, forward strand.
GTGGTGGACTACCATTCATTGAACGACGTGACCATCAAGAACAAGTACCCTTTGCCGATGATTAATGATTTATTTGATCAACTAGTGGGAGCCAATATATTCTCCAAGATCGATCTTCGATCAGGGTATCATCAGTTGAAGATTCGGGGAAAGGATATACCCAAAATAGCTTACACCACCATGTATGGTTTATATGAGTATACCGCCATGTCATTCGGATTGACTAATGCCCCTGCATATTTTATGAGTATGATGAACAAGGTATTTATGGAATATCTGGACAAGTTTGTCGTGGTATTCATCGATGACATATTGGTTTTCTCCAAGAGCGAGGAAGAGCATAAGGAACATTTGCGTCTAGTTCTGGAGAAACTCCGAGAACATCAGTTTTATGCCAAGTTTAGCAAATGTGAATTTTGGCTGAAGGAAGTCAGATTCCTCAGACATGTTATTTCAGGAGAAGGAATAGCAGTCGACCCCACCAAGGTTGAACCAATAACCAATTGGCAGTCACCCACCTCGGTCAAGGAGATCCACAGTTTTCTCGGACTCACGGGATATTATGAGAGGTTTATTGAGAATTTCTCCTAGATTGCCAAGCCCATGACTGAGTTGTTGAAGAAGGACACCAAGTACATTTGGACCGAGGATTGTGAATCTAGTTTCCAGGAATTGAAGAAACGTTTGGTTACAGCCCCAGTGCTAATATTGCCGGACATACACAAGGATTACCAAGTATATTGTGACGCTTCTCGTCAGAGACTCGGAGGAGTACTCATGCAGGAAGGAAAGGTTGTAGCTTATACCTCCAGACAGCTACGACCTCATGAGGTGAATTACGCCACACATGATTTGGAGTTAGCAGCCGTAGTGCATGCACTCAAGACCTGGAGACATTTCCTTGTCAGAAACAGTTGTGATGTTTACACGGATCATAAGTGCTTGAAGTATATTTTCATGCAGAAGGAGTTAAACCTCAGGCAGAGGAGATGGCTAGAGTTGATCAAGGACTATGACATGAGATTGCATTACCACCCAGGAAAGGCTAATTTTGTAGCAGATGCCTTGAGCCGTAAGAGTTACGTGAATACTCTTATAGTAGGAGGATTACCCCAGGAGTTAGTCAATGACCTCAGAGATCTTCGACTGGAGATAGTTCTGAGAGGATATGTTGCAGCACTGGAAGTTCAGTCCACTTTGATCGAAAGAATTCGTGAAGCGCAGAAGTAGGACAAGGAAATTGATGAGGTAAAAAAAGGATGAATGAAGGAAAAGCTAAAGGGTTCCGTAAGGATGAATACGGAGCTATATGGTTCGAGGATCGTATTTATGTACCCAATGATCCCGATCTCAGGAAGCTATTTCTTCAGGAGGCTCATGATTCACCGTACTCGATTCACCCAGGTAACACTAAGATGTATCTGGATTTGAAGGAAAGTTTTTGGTGGACAGGTATGAAGAAGGATATTGCCGAGTTCGTAGCAGTATGCGATGTTTGCCAGCTAGTAAAGGCGGAACAACAGAAGCCAGCAGGGTTACTTTAACCTCTACCGATTCCCGAGTGGAAATGGGAGAAACTTGGAATGGATTTTATCACAGGATTACCTAGGACCGCTCAGGTTATGATTCCATCTGGGTAGTGGTTGATCGCTTGACCAAAGTAGCTCATTTCATTCCCGTGAAGACTACATATACCAGCGCTAAGTTAGCCAAGATATACATGACCAGGATCGTATGTCTGCATGGAGTTCCGAGGAGTATCATGTCAGATAGAGGAAGACAATTTACCTCAAAGTTTTGGAATTAGTTGCATGAAACTTTGGGTACGAAGCTGGAGTTCAGTACAACTTTTCATCCACAGACAGATGGACAGACCGAGAAAGTCAACCAGATTCTAGAGGACATGTTGAGGGCTTGTGCGCTAGACTACGAGTCTAGCTCGGATGATAATTTGCCATACGCAGAGTTCTCGTAAAATAGTAGCTATTAGACCAGTCTAAAGATGGCCCCTTTCGAAGCTCTATATGGAAGGAGGTGCAGAACACCATTGTTGTGGGATGGTGTGGGAATCGAAAACTTTTCGGTCCCAATATTATTAGAGACTCCGAAGAGAAGGTCAAACTGATTCTAAATAGACTCAAGGTAGCTCAGTTGAGGCAGAAGAGTTATACCAATAGTAAACACAAGGAAGTAATGTACGAAGCGGGAGACCGAGCATATCTCTGTGTGTCCCCACTTCATGGAATCAAGAGGTTTGGTATTAGAGGAAAGATGGCACCCAGGTTCATTGGCCCCTACAAAATCCTTGAACGTCGTGGAGAAGTTGCTTACAAGCTGGAATTGCTGGAAGGATTGTCCGGAGTTCACGATATCTTCCATGTTTCTCAGCTGAAGAAATTCCATGCTGAGATGGCTGATATTCCGTTGAGAGACACAGTGCCCCTAGACGCCATACAGCTCGACAGTGATCTAACTTATGAGGAGAAACCCGTCAGAATTCTCAGGACTGCGAACGGAGTTACCCGCAGCAATATCACCAAGTTTTGCAAGGTTTTGTGGAGTCATCATTCCGAGGCGGAAGCCACCTTGGAGCGAGAAGAAGATCTCCGCCGAGATCACCCGCACCTATTTGCTAGGCAACCTGAATCTCGAGGGCGAGATTCATCTTAAGGTGGGTATGTTTGTAACATCCCAAATTTTCAATTTGGAATGTTTTACAATTATTAGCTAAGCACCTATGCATATTGTTTGAAAATTGAGTGGCATTTGAAATTTCAGAGGGAGTTGAGTCTTTTTTAATTTGAACTTGATTGGGAATTGAAATTTATTTCAAAAATTCCTGACAAATACTTGAGCAAAAGTATTAGAGGAGTAAACATGACACTCCAAAAATGTTAGAAGAAAAATATTGCCAAAGGGTTTGAATTCAAATTTGAATTTTATTTGGAATTTTCAGAAAATGTTTTTTTTAGTTTTTGTTTTCCCTCTGGAAAAATGTCCACCTTGTAGGATTAATTCCCTTGAGTTTTTTTGATATATATGTCCTATATAAAAAATATATATTTATTTCTCTATTTAGGTTCTCTCTCTGTAGTATTTGAAAAAAGGAAAAGCTTCCCCGAGCTGGCAGCGTCGCGGCCCACCAGCGCCCAGGCCGCCAGCCCAGCACAACACCGCGCCTGACTCCATTCGCCTCGATCGCCCTATTGCCTCCCCTCCCTATCTCTCACTAACCATGGGGCCCACTCCCACTTCTTCCCCTCGCCCACGCAATCAGAGCCGGATTCGCTCCGCCGCTGTCGCTGAACCCTAGGAATCGCCCCTCCTCCAAGTCGTGGCCCCCTCTATATAAACCTCTCCCCCCCCCCCGACAATTCCGCCCTTACAACCCCTCACCAGACGCACCCTCACCTCGCAATCCCTCGCCGGAGCCCAAAGCCGCTGCCGCGCCATTACCGCCACCCCGAGCTACCCCGACCCCCTCGCCACCTCCCGAGACCATCTCTGCACTCCCCTCACCTTCCCGCATCACCCGCACACCACCACCACCACCTACGACCACCGGACCGCCGCTGCCAACAACCACCGAACACCATCTCCGCCCCGAGCTCGCTGCCGTCTGACTCCGGCCACCTCTGACGCTGCCACAACCACCGCTATGATCCTCGTCGATCGCCGCATCCTCCCGTCTACTACGCCGACGTTGTAAATCACCAGAGCGCCGCCAGCATCGTCGCTGGAAGTCACCATCGTCCATCGCCGCCGTCGCTGTAAGCCACACTCCCCTCCACCGTCCGATCAATAACTTGCTATCCAGCTTAGATTCAGGCGAAGAGTTAGGTTATTTTAGTTAGATCGTTTTTTTAGGTTACTTCGGTTTATTTTTTGGTTTAGTTAGATTAGATCCAACCGGTGCGGCTTTAGTTATTTATTCGCGTGTATGTTTTGGTTAAAAAGTTCGCCCATGCATTGTTTAGTTTTAGAGCGCTCACTGGATAGGCCTAGTAGTGCACGTTTTGTTTTTAGTTTTACTTTTTAGTTTCTGTTTTTAGCAGAAATAGTTCGCGCTCCCAGGTGGCTTCCTCCTCGGAATGATGACACCATAGAACCTTGCAAATAGGTGCGGGTGGTCTCGAGAATTCTGACGGGTTTCTCCTGATAAGTCAGATCACTATCGAGCTATATGGCCTCTAGGGGCACTGTCTCTCTCAAAGGAATATCCGACATCTCAGCATGGCATTTCTTCAGCTGGGAAACATGGAAGACCAGGTTGTAGGTAACTTCTCCACGACGTTCGAGGATTTTGTAGGGGCCAATGAACCTAGGTGCCAACTTTCCTTTAACAACAAAGCTCTTGATCCACGAAGTTGGGACACACGGAAATATGCTCGGTCTCCCACTTCGTACGTTACTTCCTTGCGTTTACTGTCGGCATAACTCTTCTGCCTTGACTGAGCTACTTTGAGTCTATCTCGAATAAGCTTGACCTTCTCTTCAGAGTCTCTGAGGAGATCGGGACCGAAAAGTTTTCGGTCTCCAACACCATCCCACAACAATGATGTTCTGCACCTCCTCCCATATAGAGCTTCGAAAGGGGCCATCTTCAGACTAGTCTGGTAGCTGTTGTTATACCAGAACTCTGTGTATGGCAAATTATCATCCTAGCTAGACCCGTAATCTAGCACACAAGCTCTCAACATGTCCTCCAGAATCTGGTTGACTCTCTCGGTCTGTCCATCTGTCTGCGGTTGAACAGTTGTACTGAACTCCAGCCTCGTACCCAAAGTTTCATGCAACTGATTCCAAAACTTTGAGGTAAATTGTGTTCCTCTATCAGCCACAATACTCCTCGGAACTCCATGCAGACATACGATCTTGGCCATGTATATCTTGGCTAACTTAGCATTGGTATCTGTAGTCTTCACGGGAATGAAATGAGCTACCTTGGTCAAGCGATCAACCACTACCCAGATGGAATCAGAACCTGAACGGGTCCTGGGTAATCCTGTGATAAAATCCATTCCAAGTTTCTCCCATTTCCACTCAGGAATCGGCAGAGGTTGAAGTAACCCTGCTGGCTTCTGATGTTCCGCCTTTACTCGCTGGCAAACATCGCATACTACTACGTACTCCGCAATATCCTTTTTCATACCTGTCCACCAGAAACTTTCCTTCAAATCTAGAATCATGTTGGTGTTACCTGGTTGAATCGAGTATGGCGAATCATGTGCCTTCTGAAGAATTAGCTTCCTGAGTTCGGGATCACTGGGTACATAAATACGAACCTCGAACCATATAGCTCCCTATTCATCCTCACGGTACCCTTTAGCTTTACCTTCATTCATCCTTTTCTTTATGTCAGCAATTTCCTTGTCCGACTTCTGGGCTTCACGAATTCTTTCTGCTAAAGTGGACTGAATTTCCAGTGCTGCAACATATCCTCTCGAAACTATCTCCATTCGAATATCTCTAAGGTCATCGACTAACTCCCGGGGTAATCCTCCCGCTATAAGGGTATTCACATAACTCTTATGGCTCAAGGCATCTTCTATAACATTAGCCTTTCCTGGGTGGTAATGCAATCTCATGTCGTAGTCCTTGATTAACTCTAGCCATCTCCTCTACCCTAGGTTCAACTCCTTCTGCGTGAAAATATACTTCAAGCTCTTATGATCTATGTAAACATCACAACTATTTCCAACAAGGAAATGTCTCCAGGTCTTGAGTGCATGTACTACGGCTGCTAACTCAAAATCATGTGTGGCGTAATTCATCTCGTGGGGTCGTAGCTGTCTAGAGGTATAAGCTACAACCTTTCCTTCCTGCATGAGTACTCCTCCGAGTCCCTGATGAGAAGTGTCACAATATACCTGGTACTCCTTGTGTATGTCCGGCAAAATTAGCACTAGGGTTGTAACCAAACGTTTCTTCAATTCCTAGAAAGTTGCTTCACAATCTTTGGTCCAAATGTACTTGGTGTCCTTCTTCAACAGCTCAGTCATGGGCTTGGCAATCCTGAAGAAATTCTCAATAAACCTCCGATAATATCTTGCGAGTCTGAGAAAACTGCGGATCTCCTTGAACGAGGTGGGTGACTGCCAATTGGTGACTGATTCAACCTTGGTGGGGTCGACTGCTATTCCTTCTCCTAAAATAACATTTCCGAGGAATCCGACTTCCTTCAGCCAAAATTCACATTTGCTGAACTTGGCATATAACTGATGTTGTCAGAGTTTCTCCAGAACTAGACGCAAATGGTCCTTATGCTCTTCCTCCCTCTTGGAGAAAATCAATATATCATCGATGAACACCACGACAAACTTGTCCAGATATTCCATAAATACCTTGTTCATCATACTCATAAAATATGCAGGGGCATTAGTCAATCTAAATGACATGAAGGTTTACTCATATAACATACCTGGTGCGGAAAGCTGTTTTGGGTATATCCTGTTCACGGATCTTCAACTGATCATACCCTGATCGAAGATCGATCTTGAAGAATACTTTGGCTCCAACTAGCTGATCAAATAATTCATTAATCATCGGCAGAGGGTACTTGTTGTTGATGGTAACATCGTTCACAGAACGATAATCCACAATCATTCCATCCTTCTTCTCTACCAAAAGAACTGGGGCTCCCCAAGGTTACGAGCTTGGCCGAATATATCCCTTCTCTAATAGCTCATATATTTTCTTCTTGATCTCTTCCAAATCATTCAGGGGCATCCGATAAGGTATCTTGGATATTGGGGCTATGCCGGGCAATAACTCAAAGAGAAAATCAATCTCTCTGTCCGGTGGCATTCCTGGTAATTCCTCTGGAAATACATCCAGAAAATCCTGCAGTACTAGTACTTCCTCCTGAACAACTCCCTTGAGGGAATTCACCTAATGCTTCATCGGGGTGCCCCTGGATACATACTGATACATCTCCGTCGTATCTACTTTTCCAAACACTTTTGACCTTGTTTTGGACTCTAACTTGCATGATTTGAATGGAACGAACCCGGACAGGCGCTATTTTCAGCAGAACTGCCATGGTGTTAATTTTGTGCAGAAATAAAAGTTCTCGGAATGACCTGGAAATTCACGGAGCAACTTTTTGGAATTAATAAAAAATATTGGCGAAGGAATCAACATCAGGGGGCCCACATCCTGTCCTCGGTGGGGGCACGCCCCCCTAGGGCGCGCCCCCTGACTCGTGGCCCCCTGAAGCTCCACCGACCTTAACTCCAACTCCATATATGCATGTTCGCGGAGAAAAAAATCAAAGAGAAAGATTCATCACATTTTACGATACGGAGCCACCGCCAAGCCCTAAACTCTCTAGGGAGGGCTGATATGGAGTCCGTTCGGGGCTCTGGAGAGGGGGATTCATCGCTGTCGTCATCATCAACCATCCTCCATCACCAACTCATGATGCTCACTACCGTGCGTGAGTAATTCCATTGTAGGCTTGCTGGACGGTAATGGGTTGGATGAGATTTACCATGTAATCAAGTTAGTTTTGTTAGGTTTTGATCCCTAGTATCCACTATGTTCTGAGATTGATGTTGCTATGACTTTGCTATGCTTAATGCTTGTCACTAGGGCCCGAGTGTCATGATTTCAGATCTTAACCTTTTATGTTTTCGTGAGTATATGTGAGTTCTTGATCCTATCTTGCAAGTCTATAGTCACCTATTATGTGTGATGATCCGTTAACCCCGAAGTGACAATAATCGGGATACTTACCGGTGATGACCGTAGTTTGAGGAGTTCATGTATTCACTAAGTGTTAATGCTTTGGTCCGGTACTCTATTAAAAGGAGGCCTTAATATCCCTTAGTTTCCAATAGGACCCCGCTGCCACGGGAGGGTAGGACAAAAGATGTCGTGCAAGTTCTCTTTCATAGGCACGTATGACTATATTCGGAATACATGCCTACATTACATTGATGAATTGGAGCTAGTTCTGTGTCACTCTATGTTATAACTGTTACATGAGGAATCACATCCGACATAATTATCCATCACTGATCCAATGCCTATGAGCTTTTCACATATTGCTCTTTGCTTAGTTACTTTACTGCTGGTGCTGTTACAATTACTACAAAACTGCTACTGTTACTTTTGCTACTGTTACCGTTACTTCCATATTACTTTGCTAGTAAATTCTTTGCTACAGATACTAAGTTATCCAGGTGTGGTTGAATTGACAACTCAACTACTAATACTTGAGAATATTCTTTGGCTCCCCTTGTGTCGAATCAATAAATTTGGGTTGAATACTCTACCCTCGAAAACTATTGTGATCCCCTATACTTGTGGGTTATCAAGACTATTTTCTGGCACCGTTGCCGGGGAGCATAGCTCTATTCTCTGAGTTACTTGGTATTTATATCTACTGATCACTATGAGGAACTTGAAAGACGAAAGAACTAAGATTTATCCCTCAACTACGAGGGCAGATAAGGAACAGCCATCTAGCTCTGCACTTGATTCCCCTTCTGTTATGAGTAAGCTTGCGACACCTAAACCTGCTTTTGCTATTAATTCTGATATGTCACATGTTATTGATGATGCCACTTCTACTATGCATGATACTTATGATGAAACTACTTCTGTGCTTGATACTACTGTGCCATTAGGTGAATATCTTGAGGAACAACTTGCTAGGGCTAGAGAGAATGAAATTATTGAAACTTATATTATTGATGAAAGTGATGATGAAGATTCTCCCCCTAGATATGAATTGCATGTTGTTCCTGAGGGTTATGTTATGGATGAAGAAACTGCTAGAGATTTTCTTGCTTGCAATGATAGATCTGGTCTTAAGAAGTTATTAGCTAAGCTGAAACAGAAGTCTCTTAATGCTAGAATGCAATATGACCCTGCTTTTGCTACTTCACCTATCTATGTTACTGATAAGGATTATGATTTCTCTGTCGACCTTGAGATAATTACCTTGGTTGAATCTGATCCTTTCTATGGCTATGAATCTGAAACTGTTGTGGCACATCTTACTAAATTGAATGATATAGCCACCCTATTTACTAATGACGATAAATCTCGTTACTACTATATCCTTAAGATATTTCCATTCTCATTAAAGGGTGATGCTAAAACTTGGTTTAGTTCTCTTGATCCCGGTTGTGTGTGTAGTCCCCAAGATATGATTTATTACTTCTTTGCTAAATATTTCCTAGCTCATAAGAAACAAGTTGCCTTGAGGGAAACATATAATTTTGTGCAAATTGAAGAAGAGAGTATCCCACAAGCTTGGGGGAGGCTTCTCCGATTACTTAATGCTTTGCTTGATCATCCTCTTAAGAAAATTGAAATACTTGATATCTTTTATAATGGACTAACCGATGCTTCCAGAGACCACCTGGATAGTTGTGTTGGTTGTGTTTTAAGGGAAAGAGCTGTCGATCAAGCTGAATTGCTATTGAATAATATGCTGTCTAATGAAAATAATTGGACACTTCCTGAGCCAACTCCTAAGCCAACTCCGATGAAAAGAGGTGTTCTATTTCTCAGCCCTGAAGATATGCAAGAGGCAAAGATATGAAAGAAAAAGGTATTAAGCTGAAGATATTAAGAATTTACCTCCTGTTGAAGAAATACATGGCCTTAATATACCACCTATTGAAGAAGCACATGGTCTTGATAACCCGACACAGGTAGTAAAGGTAAATTATCTCTATAGATATGATAAAGTTGAAATCCCGTCTACTAAGTTTGCTAGCCAATGCTTGGATGAATTTGATGACTTTGTGGCTAGACAAGAAAATTTCAATGCTTATGTTGGTAGACAACTGAAGAGTAATGCTTATATGATTGGAAACTTGAGTGATTATATGGCTAGAGTTAAAGGTGAACTTAAACTCATTAGCAAACATGCTTCTATGGTTACCACTCAAGTAGAACAAGTGCTTAAGGCTCAGAATGATTCGCTCAATGAATTAAATAATAATAAACATGACTTTGCTGCTAGAGTAGCAACTAGAATAGGTAAAATGACTCAGGAACCTTTGTATCCTGAGGGCCACCCTAAGAGAATTGAGCAATACTCTCAGAGAAATAATGTAGATGCACCAAGTCCTTCTAAAAGAAGAAGAAGAAAAATGATAGGACTTTGCATGCTTCTAGTGAACCCGTTGTACACACACCTGAGAATCCCAATGATATTTCTATTTCTGATGCTGAGACACAATCTGGTGATGAAAAATAACCTAGTGATAATGTTAATGATAATGTTCATGTTGATGCTCAACCTAGCAATAATAATGATGTGGAGATTGAACCTGCTGTTGATCTTGATAACCCACAATCAAAGAATCAACGTTATGATAAGAGAGACTTTGTTGCTAGGAAGCACGATAAAGAAAGAGAACCATGGGTTCAGAAACCCATGCCTTTTCCGCCTAAGCCATCCATGAAAAAGGATGATGAGGATTTTGAGCGCTTTGCTGAAATGATTAGACCTATCTTTTTACGTATGCGCTTAACTGATATGCTTAAAGTGAATCCTTATGCTAAATACATGAAAGATATGATTACAAATAAAAGAAAGATATCGGAAGCTGACATTTCCACCATGCTTACTAATTATACTTTTAAGGGTCGAATATGTAAGAAACTTGGAGATCCAGGAGTACCAACTATACCATGCTCCATTAAAAGAAACTATGTTAAAACTGCTTTATGTGATCTTGGAGCCGGTGTTAGTGTTATGCCTCTCTCTTTGTATCGTAGACTTGAATTGAATAAGTTGACACCTACTAAAATATCTTTGCAAATGGCTGATAAATCAACTGCTATACCTGTCGGTATTTGTGAGGATGTGCCTGTTGTGGTTGCAAACGTCACTATCTTAACGGACTTTGTTATTCTTGATATTCCCGAGGACGATAGTATGTCGATTATCCTTGGTAGACCCTTTTTTAGTACAGCAGGGGCTGTTATTGATTGCAACAAAGGCACTGTCACTTTTCATGTCAATGGTAATGAGCATACGGTACACTTTCCAAGGAAACAACCTCAAGTTCATAGTATTAACTCTATTGGAACAATTCCAACAATTATTATTGGAGGTTTTGAATTTCCTCTTCCTACTGTCAAGAAGAAATATGATATTCTTATTATTGGGGATGTGCATATCCCTGTTGAGTTAACCTAGTGTTATTCAAAGTTTCTCCAGTTTCATGTTATTTGGAAAGAGTTCATTAACAAGACTGGATCAACCTTGTTAGTGGATTCCTTTTGATAAGCATCAGATGGATAAAGTTAGAAGGTACAACCTTCTATACCCTTCTTATACTTTATGTTATTTAGATTAAATAAAGAAAAACTAGTATTTTCTATCTGTTTTCTAAATTACCCATGCAATAAAAAATACCCCGAAAATAAAAGTTCTCCAAATGCCCTGCGAATTAAATATGATTTTTTTCTGCAATATTTGAGAATATCTGGCACTGAGAACACAGCAGGGGGAGCAAGCACCTGGCCACGAGGGTCAGGGGCGTGCCCTCCCCTTGGGCGCGCCCTCCTGCCTCGTGGGCCCATGGTGGCCCACCTCCACTTATTCCTGCACCCATACTCATCTTCTTCCTCCCAAAAAAAATCACTATCCAGCTCAAGAACGAGTTCTAGCTCATCCTGCTGCCATTTTCGATCTCCTTGCTCAAAGCTCCATTCACAAAATTGCTTTGGGGGATTGTTCGTTGGTATGTGACTGCTCCAATGGTCAAATTAGTTTTTGCCTAGTGCTTTATTCATTGCAAATTTTACCTACCTAGGTGACCCTGTTCTTGAGCTTGCATGTCAAATTTATATGGTCCCAAGTAGTTCTAATGCATGATATAGCCTCTAGGCACTTGTGGGAGTAGTTGCTATCAATTTTGTTGAGTTTGGTTCACTTTTATTTTGAGTTACTAAAATTTCAGAAATTTTTCAGAGGAAGAAATATGTCTAGGAAAATGTACCAAGGTGGTTCTTCAAGGAAGCAAGGACCTAGGCTCGCAATACGTGAGCAGGACGATGAACCACCGAGGGAAGCTTACGTGCGGCCTTGTGAATGGCCATTAGAGGAGTTTATGGTCAAAGCAGACATTAAGGATGAATTTGAAGCGTATGTGCGTAATGCTGACCTCGAGGACTCTTGAGAACAATGTGCAACTGTTACAATTACTACAAAACTGTTACTGTTACTTTTGCTACTGTTACCGTACTTCCATATTACTTTGCTACTAAATAATTTGCTGCAGATACTAAGTTATCCAGGTGTGGTTGAATTGACAAGTCAACTGCTAATACTTGAGAATATTCTTTGGCTCCCCTTGTGTCGAATCAATAAATTTGGGTTGAATACTCTACCCTCGAAAACTGTTGCGGTCCCCTATAATTGGGGGTTATCACATACTTGATCCTCTTCTGCTCCGGGGTGGTAAGCAGAAACGTCTTGCGGGCACAGTCAATGATTCCTTCAAACTTCGTCAACCAATCCATGCCTAGGATTACATCCAAACTCTGGGATTCCAATACTATGAGGTCTGCGGGAAAATCATGGTTTCTGATGTTGATGGTCAAATGACAGCCTAAGCCTGCCATCATCTCCCCTCCTGGGGAACTGACCTGAAGGGGACTTCTAAGGGTTCTAGTGGAAAACCCGTACTTTTCCACAACTACCCTTGATATAAATGAATGCGTTGGGCTAGAATCAAAGAGTACCAATACTTGACGTGAATTTAATAAAAACTTACCAACCACAGTTTCTGGTTGATCATAGATGTCCTCCACGTCAATGTGATTCACCTGAGCACGAGGAAAAGGGTTGGGCTTCTTTGTCAAGCTTCCATTGCCGTTTTCGTTTCCATTCCTCTGCTTGGCCTCCGGGCAGTCGGTGGCATAGTGCCCTGTCTTCTGGCACTTGAAACGGGTGATCTCAGATCCTTCTAAGCCGGGGCAGGACGATGCTAGTTGCCATTGCGTCCATTGCCTGACTTGGAGTTGTTGTTGTGGTTGCGGTTGTTCCCATTCCCTCCATGGTTATGTCCTCCATGATTATGTCCTCTATGGGTGTGATGGGTAAATCCTCCTGAGTATGGGGCATCGCGGGGCTTCTGCTGAGCTCCGGAGTTGTACTTTCCCTGGCCATACTTTTGCTTGCGGCTATCAATATGCTCCTGCTTGCCTTCAAGTATGGTGGCCTTGTCTACCAGCTCCTGGTAGTTGTTGACGGTCGCCACCATTAGCTGCATTCCCATCTCATCATTGAGTCCCTCGAGAAACTTGTCCTTCTTTGCGGCATCTGTGGCCATATCATCTGGTGCATAGCGAGATAATTTGCTGAACTCATCCACGTACTGGCCCACAGTATGGTTCCCCTGGCGTAAGTTGCGGAACTCACGCTTTTTCAGACTCATGGCTCTAGCTGAGACACGAGCGGTGTGGAAGGCCTGTTGGAACTAATCCCATGTCATGGTGGTGGGAGGATAAGTGGCGGTGTAGTTCTCCCACCAAGAGGTTGCAGGTCCATCAAGCTGATGTGCGGCAAAGCGCACCTTCTCTACATCTGTGCATCAAGCAGTGGCTAACTCCCTTGCGACCTTGCGGAGCCAATCATCGGCCACAATCGGCTCAGTGCAGCTAGAGAACACTGGCGGATTCAACCTTAGGAAGCGGGTCAAGTTGTCAACAGGGGATGGTGGCGGTGGATTGTTGTTGTTGGTTCTGGATGAGCATCTGCATCAGGGTATTCTGATGCTGGATCAGCTGGGTGAGCTCCGGTGGAAAGTTAAAACTGGGGTCACGTCTCGGAGGCATCTGGTGTTTTGGAGTTGATGAGAAAATTAGAATATAACAAGGTTCTAATGAGAAAATAGCACTACCCATATGAATGCACAATCAAAATCACACCAATCATTTATTCAATCATCTCGAACATAGTTCAATCTCGGATTACAAAATCTCATGACTAATCAAAAATAACGGCCTAACTGATCGACGGAAAAATAAAAATAAACATTATAGTCGACTAAATGTCTTCATCAATTATCCTTGCATCCTCTGGTGCGGCGTCCTCTGGTGCGGTGTTCCTTGCTACAGCGCCTCCTCTTGCGGCTTCCTTCGGTGTCGCTCTCTTCATAATCCTGGTCATTGCTCACGAGAGGTCCGTCATCTCCACTTGGAAAAAGGACTTCTCCAAGATCCAGCTTCTCCTCCAATGCGGCCACATCCAACTTCAGCTTGTCGACTCTCTCCATGAAATCCTTGACTTCATCCTCATGCTCATGTGGGTTTCACGTGCTGCATCCTCCAGATCAAGTTCACGATGGTGCAACTTTTGGATCGTCTTCAAGCTCCTGCGCATCCGAATCTCTAGAGCCCTGATGCGAGCCTCCAAGTCTTGGACAAATGAGTGAACAGAGTCGTCATCTATGGTGTGGATGATCTCTCCATCTGCAGTCCTGTGAGAAATCATGGTGTGGTCTGATCGAACAAGCTCGGACCTGTATTCCTCCTGTATGCGTCCAAGTGCACTATGAACTGCTATCTCTCTCCTGAGGATCCAAGTGGGAGAAGTGAACCTGAAGTCAATGGGCGCCGAGAGGTTTACGAATGTCCTCCCTAGTGATAGAGGCAAAGATGTACCGTCTTTCGATGAGATGGTGGCTATCGTTTTGGAGGAAGTCGACTTTGACGATCCGACTACGAACGTGCGAGGACGTCGCGCCTTAGCAATCGCTAAACCAACTCCAAGAGGTTATTGACCACGCCGGAGGACGATCAACCTGACCACGAAGGTTTGTTTCCTGCAGGCAAACGAAGAACGAGCAAGAAACTAAGATTGCAATCTGGATATTGCTAATATAAGAGGAAAGCTTTACTGATCAAGGTGGGGTTCTATACGCCTTTGTCTGGTCGTTGAACACAAACGAAGTACGCGAAGTTGCAGCTATGGAGAACTTTAATCTAAATAGAACCCAAAGTCTAAACGATGCCCTAAGGGCTGTATATATGGAGGAAGAGGGGGGGGGGGATTTCGTGGCCCTTGGTGGAGGGGTCCGAAATCAACCCTATCTCTTGTTTCCCCACACATACAGACTCTAAAAATAGCCTATACTTATGTATTTTGAAATTACATGGGCCTGGCCCAATAATAAGGTGACGCAACACCTAGAATAGCCTCGGGAAGAAATTTATGAAGTGGCATCTTGTATATTTCGTCCAAGGCTTCATGCACCCATTGTGGTGGCTTCAAAGTCCTGAAATCATCACTTGTAACTCCGTTCTTGTTCCCCTTGCGTATGCCATCATCTCCATGCTTGTTCTTGCTCCAATGTTCATCCTTCTCCAAGCTAGGCCCTTCATTTATAAGCAAAACAAATGTATCCAATTTAGGTAGCATCATATTCTCATGAACATTAGAATCATTACCAAGAAACGAAAGTACCTGGTAATTTAGTTGGCGTGCGCGAGCTCTAGTAATTGGTCTAGTATGTATAGCAGTAGGGGCTGTGGGTGTAACAATGATATTGATGTCGTCATCATCCTCCCCTTCTTGAAATGAAGTCGTCCTCGACGGAAGTTCATTGTCCTCACCCAAATAAGGCTTCAAATCTGCAATGTTAAAAGTGGGACTAACCCCAAAATCTGTAGGCATCTCAAGTTTATATGCATTATCATTTATTTTCTCCAACACCTTAAAGGGACCATCAGCACGTGGCCTTACCTTTGATTTGCGCAAATTAGGAAATCTATCCTTACGCAAATGTAACCAAACAAGATCTCCAGGTGCAAACACAACATGTTTTCTACCCTTATCTCCAGCAAGTTTATATTTAGCATTCATACGCTGAGTGTTTTCCTTAGTTAACTCATGCATTTTTAAAATCAATTTAGCATGTTGTTTAGCATCAAAATTAACCTTCTCCGAAGATGGAAGAGGCAACAAATCAATAGGTGCACGACGTAGGAAACCATACAGAATTTCAAAGGGCACATCTTAGTAGTAGAATGCAATGAACGATTATAAGCAAATTCAATATGAGGCCAGCATTCCTCCCACATTTTCTTATTATTCTTCAAAACAGCCCTAAGCATAGTAGACAATGTTCTATTGACTACTTCAGTTTGTCCATTAGTTTGGGGGTGACAAGTAGTACTAAAAAGCAGTTTAGTCCCCAACTTAGCCCATAAACATCTCCAAAAGTGGCTAAGAAATTTAGTATCATGATCTGAAACAATAGTATTTGGCACACCATGCAAGCGAATAATTTCACGAAAGAACAAATCAACAACATTAACAGCATCATCGCTTTTATTACATGGTATAAAGTGTGCCATTTTCGAGAATCTATCCACGACAACAAATATGCTATCCCTCCCCTTCTTTGTTCTAGGTAAACCTAAAACAAAGTCCATAGATATATCCTCCCAAGGAACACTAGGTACAGGCAAAGGCATATATAAACCATGAGGATTGAGTCGTGACTTAGCTTTTTGACATGTAGTGCAGCGAGCAATAAAACGCTCAACATCCCATCTCATCTTTGGCCAAAAGAAATGTGTAGCAAGTATGTCCTCCGTCTTCTTCACATCAAAGTGTCCCATTAGTCCTCCTCCATGCGCCTCCTGCAACAACAAAAGACGAACGGAGCTAGCTGAAATGCATAGCTTGTTAGCACGGAACACAAATCCATCATTAACGACGAACTTGTTCCATGTTCTTCCTTCTTTACAATTCTGCAATACATCTTTAAAATCAGCATCATGCACATATTGATCTTTGATGGTCTCCAAACCAAATATTTTGTAGTCAAGTTGTGAAAGCATAGTATAGCGACGAGACAATGCATCAGCAATAACATTTTCTTTACCCTTCTTGTGTTTAATGACATAAGGAAAGTCTCAATGAATTCAACCCATTTAGCATGTCTACGATTCAGTTTACCTTGACTTTTAATATGTTTCAAAGATTCATGATCAGAATGTATAACAAATTCTTTGGCCCATAAATAATGTTGCCATGTTTCTAAGGTCCGAACAAGAGCATATATTTCTTTATCATAAGTAGAATAATTCAGACTAGGCCCACTCAATTTTTCAGAAAAGTATGCAACAGGTTTGCCATCTTGTAATAACACACCTCCTAATCCAATTCCACTAGCATCACATTCAAGCTCAAAAGTCTTATTGAAATCAGGAAGTTGGAGCAAACGAGCATGTGTCAACTTATCTTTCAATACCGTGAAGGCTTCTTCCTGTGTGGTACCCCAAACAAAAGGCACATCCTTCTTTGTAAGCTCGTTGAGAGGTGTACAATGGTGCTGAAATCTCTCACAAAACGCCTATAGAATCCAGCGAGGCCAAGAAAACTCCTCACTTGTGTGACCGTTTTGGGCTGTCGCCAACTCTCAATAGCTTCAATCTTGGCTTTGTCAACTTCAATTCCCTGTGGAGTAACGACATAGCCAAGAAAAGATACTCGGTCGGTGCAAAAGGTGCACTTCCCAAGGTTACCAAACAAACGTGCATCACGTAGAGCAATAAAAACAACATGTAAATGTTCCAAATGTTCTTCCAAAGATCTGCTATAAATCAATATGTCATCAAAGTAAACCACCACAAATCGTCCAATGAAAGCACGTAAAACTTCGTTCATTAATCTCATGAAAGTACTAGGTGCATTAGTTAACCCAAAAGGCATGACTAACCACTCATATAATCCAAACTTAGTTTTAAATGTTGTTTTCCATTCATCTCCCAATTTCATAAGAATTTGATGGTATCCACTACGCAAATCAACTTTGGAGAATATTGTAGAGCCACTCAATTCATCAAGCATATCATCTAGCCTAGGAATAGGATGATGATAACGAATAGTAATATTATTAATGCCTCTACAATCAACACACATACGTGATGTACCATCCTTTTTTGGCACTAGAATAATAGGAACAACACAAGGACTAAGGGATTCGCGTATATAACCTTTGTCGAGCAGCTCTTGTACTTGACGCATAATCTCCTTCGTCTCCTCTCGATTGGTATGGTATGGTGCACGGTTGGGAAATGCTGCACCGGGAATTAAGTCAATCTGATGCTCAATCCCTCGAATGGGAGGTAATCCTAGTGGCACGTCTTGTGGAAAGACGTCAGCGAACTCCTGCAAAATGTTAGTGACGGCAGGAGGCAAAGAGGAAGGCAAGTCCTGGAATGAAAATAATGCCTCTTTGCACACAAAAGCATAGCAAACAGATTTGCTGAAATCTAGCTCATCAATATCAGATTTAGTGGCAAGTAAACATGCACTTTTCAATTTAATTTGAGAAGCAACACTAGATGGTTTACTATTAGGCTTCATTTGTTGCTCAAATTCTTTTGCCACAATCTGATTTTCACTCTTATTTTTCTCCTGTTTTGCTTTATTAGCTCTATTAATATCATCTTTCAAAATGGAATCAGGAGTCATAGGAAGCAAAGTAATATTTTTATCCTTATGAACAAGAGTATACTGATTGTTTCTACCATGGTGTACAGAATTTTTATCAAATTGCCATGGTCGACCAAGTAATAAGGAACATGCTTGCATAGGTACCACATCACAATCAACATAATCCGCATATGTGGAGATACTAAAATGCACACGAACAGTACGTGTTACCTTAACCTTGCCGCTGTTGTTGAACCATTGGATGTAGTAAGGATGTGGATGTGGTCTTGTGGTGAGAGATAGCTTCTCCACTATCTCCATGCTTGCCAAGTTGTTGAAGCTCCCTCCGTCTATGATGACGCGCACAGAACGTTCCTTCACAACTCCCTTTGTATGGAACAAATTGTGCCTCTAATTTTGCTCAGCTTGTGTGACCTGCACACTCAAAACACCTTGAGCAACCAAACATTCATACCTGTCAGCGTCTTCAGGAGCCATGTATTGCGTCTCATGATCAGAATCATCTCCACCATGTTCTTCACGTGTAATAAGAGCCAAAGTCTCCTCATCATAGTCACTAGCGGACTCATACCCACCATCCTCAGTAGCAATCATCACACGCTGAGATTTGCATTATCGCGCATAATGACCTCTTCCCTTACAACAACGACAAATAATATCACTTGTGTGCCCTATTGCTGCCATGGAAGAAGAAGAACTCTGTGGAGGCCCGGCAGGTGCGCTCTTGGCAGATAATGTTGGTTGTGCCTGCTTTCTTGTATCACGGCTGGAGGTGGCACCTGATGGAGGTGCTGGTGCAATTGAAGTAGAAGATGCATGCGGTGTCCATGATGAAGGTCGGCCTGCAGAAAAGTTAGTTCACGCCAATGCTTGTCGATCCTGCACTTCACATTCAGCTTTACAAGCAAGATGGAATAAACGAGTGATATTAGTATACTCCTTATACTCTAGAATGGTCTGAATCTCTCTATTTAATCCACCCATAAAACGTGCAAGCATAGCTTCATTCTCCTCAACAATACCACATCTAATCATGCCAGTTTGTAATTCCTGATAATATTCTTCTACAGAATTTTTCCCTTGTCTTAAGCGTTGCAATTTTTGAAGCAATTCACATTGATAATATGGTGGAACCCAATGAGTACGCATAGCAGTTTTCAAAGCAGCCCAAGTAGTTGGAATAGGATATAACTACAATGTTCAGACCACCATACACATGCAAAACTAGTGAAAGCACAAATAGCAGCGGCAACCCATCTCTCCTCAGGATATTGTAAACATGTAAATCGTTGTTCAGTTTCTAACTCCCAAGTAAGATATATATCAGGAACATATCTACCCTCAAATGGTGGAATATTCAATTTCAGTTTAGGAAGATGGTCATGATCTCATACCCGAGGGAGAGCCCTACCATTGTGATTATTTGCATGTGGACGACCTAGTGGTTGTGGTGCAGGTGGTTGCACGTAGTTCTGAGTTTGATCAACCTCATCCTCGTAATCTCCCACATAATCATCCTCCTCCGCATCAGCTGCAGGAGCCACAGAAGTATCAACAGCAGCACCAACAGTTTGGCCAAATGCAAGAGGGACACGGCTCGCTCGGCGGAGGGCTGTTTCGCGACGTGGAGGTAGTCGTTGTGGTTGTTGTTGTAGAGGTGCGTTAGGTGCAACCGGCGGTGGTTGTGGAAAACGTGTGAGCAATTCATTTAACTTGCTATCAAGCTTTGTTTCGAACGTCTTCTCAATGCCATCTATCTTCTCCATGGCCTCGTCAAATCTGTTTAGCACATCTTGCACCTGTCCACTCATCATTTGCTGAAATTTATCATGTAGCTGTTTGTTCGTCAGTTTCTCCCAATCAGTCTCATCGGCTTGTGATCCTACCATGGTTAGCAGCAAACAGAAACACACAAGAATATGATCCTACAGACTACTAAGAAGTGGTGGTGGTGTATCACAAACCCGTCAAGCAAATCTCAAATTCTTACCAGTTCTTACCCAGCAGCAGGTGGTGATCGGCAACCGTTGTAGTCAAAACTCTCAAAGATTTGATAGAACGATTACCAGGGAGAGTCAAACACACGACGTAGATGTATGTGGAGCTGGGAAGGCTTATAATATGGTAGCAAAAAAAGGTCAGCAATAATCAATTCAGAGATGCAAAGTTGAATAAACGCTCAATGACGGTACTGTGCTGGTCCTAGGCTAGACTATGCTAGAGACGCGAGCCTAGAACACTAACAAAATCACGACGCTACACGGAAACAAGGGAGAAGCACACTCTAAAAAAATCACTCTTTTTTTTGCGCACCTTTTTTTTCGAAAATCACTATAATGGCGAGTGTCTCAAAACTCTTCCCAAGATAACAGGATAGGCACGAAATTTTTTCGACCAAAATTTTTTTTTCGACTGCCCGTTCCCAAAAACTGGAAACGGGTCAAAAAAAACTTTCTATAACGGCGACTGTCTCAATACGCTTAGAAACACCTAAAAATAGGATAGCCAGAATTTTTTTTGTCAAGTGCGTTTTTGGAAAACTTTGGGCCTAAACGAAGGGTGGTTTCCAGACTCTTTTTTTTCGAAACCTACTCAGGCAAGGAAACACGAATCGGAAATTAGATGGAACTCGAAAACAAACCTAATATGCAAGGAACTCGGATTGGTGGTGGATATATGGTGGTGGTATATGGCAGCGGTGGTGGTATATGGCAGCGGTGGTGGTAGCGGTGGTAGTATATGGATATGGATCGGTGGTAGTATATGGATACGGATTGGTGCTGGTATATGGATACGGATTCGGAGCAGTGCTGGTAGGTGGCAGGGGCAATGATGATGGTGCGGTGGCGGCGTGACAACTTATGACCAGAACTCGAAACTCTAAAAGACTAGACGCTAAGACCAGCAACTAGACACGAAGATGCAACCACAAATTCAACAAAGCAAAACCCTAAAAAGATTATGCAAAGGCTCAGATTGGTTCGGATATGATGAACTAACCCTAATTTTTTAGTGGCTTTTTCGTGGACTGTAGGTATGCAAACAGACTCGATCTAAACTACGATAAACTGTAAAATCTCACCGAGCAACCTGGAAATCTGATACCACCTGATAGAGGCAAAGGTGTCCCGTCTTTCGATGAGATGGTGGCTATCGTTTTGGAGGAAGTCGACTTTGACGATCCCACTACGAACGTGCGAGGACGTCGCACCTTAGCAATCGCTCAACCAACTCCAAGAGGTTATTGACCATGCCGGAGCACGATGAACCTGACCACGAAGGTCTGTTTCCTGCAGGCAAACGAAGAACAAGTAGGAAACTAAGATTGCAATCTGGATATTGCGAATATAAGAGGAAAGCTTTACTGATCAAGGTGGGGTTCTGTGACGCCTTTGTCTGGTCGTTGAACACAAACGAAGTATGCAAAGTTGCAGCTATGGCGAACTTTAATCTAAACAAAACCCAAAGTCTAAACGATGCCCTAAGGGCTGTATATATGGAGGAAGAGGGGTGGAATTTCGTGGCCCTTGGCGGAGGGGTCCAAAATCAACCCTATCTCTTGTTTCCCCACACATACGGACTCTAAAAATAGCCTATACTTATGTATTTCAAAATTACATGGGCCTGGCCCAGTAATAAGGTGACCCAGCACCTAGAATAGCCTCGGGACGAAATTTATGAAGTGGCATCTTGTATATTTCGTCCAAGGCTTCATGCACCCATTGTGGTGGCTTCAAAGTCCTGAAATCATCACTTGTAACTCTGTTCTTGTTCCCCTTGTGCATGCCATCATCTCCATGCTTGCTCTTGCTCCAATGTTCATCCTTCTCCAAGCTAGGCCCTTCATTTGTAAGCAAAACAAATGTATCCAATTTAGCCAGCATCATATTCTCATGAACATTAGAATCATTACCAAGAAACGAAAGTACCTGGTAATTTAGTTGGCGTGCGCGAGCTCTAGTAATTGGTCCAGTATGTATAGCAGCAGGGGCGGTGGGTGTCAATGGTATTGATGTCCTCATCACCTAGTATGTGCACGTTAATCCTATAGCGACGGTCTTCTAGAAATGCCATGGTAGGGGTCCCGGTGATTGAAGGCAGAGCAATCTACAATTCCTTGGCGATCTGGACAAGCCTCATGCCGAAAAGCATCGTTTCATCTGGCTGGCAAAACTCCGGGAGCAAAACAGGTATGAACTTGACGGCCATCCAGAATGTTGAAATCGGAGAGAAGTCAGAAATGAATAGGGAGAATTACGTAATAATAAAGACATAAAATAAATAGTCTCTTCCTATGGCTTTCCGATCCAAGGGGTTACGTCCTACGATCAGCGTGTGCTCTGAATACCATCTCTGTAGCGACCCGACCCAAAATGGTCAAGTCTCTGTGTAGTTGTACCATCCCAAGATCATGCTGGCACACATAGTACATTGATTAAAAGATTCAAAGTTCAATCAAACCTGAATTTATTACATGATTGTCATATCGAGTCTTTATTACATCATAATAAATTCGGCCGAAGGCCAACTCTTGAGAAATAGACTAAACAAAGCTGCGGAAGCTTAGATGAATAGCGAGTCCAACTGACTCCATAGGGCAATCGCCAAGCGTGGATTGTAGCCTCACTCCTGGTCGGAAAACTCCTCTGCAACATAAGATGTTCCAGCCGTGTAGGTCAGCATTTTTTAATATGCCGGCAAGTCATGAGGAGAGAACAACAATAAAATTACTAATACTATATGCAATTTGGCTGTGGGGCTCTAAGTTTTATGTTTTTGCGAAAAAACCAATTCTTCCCTACAACAAAGGACTTGTTTGCAATTACTACCAAATCTTGGTTGTTTTTGAGATGGTTCTGCCAACCAATGTCTCATTCCCAATTACTCAAATAACCCCTCAATTAATTTCTTAAGTTCGGTGTTGAGATTTCCGAAATACTCCAATTTCCAAAGTCTCAAGTTATCCATAACCGGGGACACGGCTAATCGATTAGTCTTCACTCTGCGGAGTCTTGTGCACTTTACCCGCAAGAATCGTTCCCTCCTTTTAAGTCCTCGCACTACCTGGTGTTTGAAGACGGGACGAACGAAACAGGGTCTTCCGAAGAGTTTCTCTAGGCCACTGTCGGTGCCCATCCAATCCTACCGTTCTTCTACATCTTGTAGCACCGTCCGGCTAGAGTCACGCCTAGGGTCGACCAAGCCAGAGCCCATAATGGCTTGCGGCTGCATAGGTAAGCTTCCGGTCAATGGGGTATCCATCCGTCTTTTGTGGCTAGGTGAAGCTTTCTGCAAGATGTCATGGCACTTCTCCATGCATCCCGACCATCTGCTGGTCCCTCCAGGGTGCCCGTCAAACGTCCTCCACCCAGTAGTGAATTTTGAAGTCCATCTTGAGCTTGAAGTCATGGGGTTGTCATCATCTTGACTCTCACAACTCCCATATGAATCACTCAACCAACCCCGTCTACGAAAGTATAGCAATCAACTACATCATCCCGGGCATTCGTAACAAGGGGAATGGGTTCATCCTACCTCATGATACTACTCAAGAACATGACTTCAAATTCTCCTACTGCATGCATGGTGAGGAGGAATAATTCTATTGCAACAAAATCATAGGTATTGTAAACCATGATCAAATGACTTGCTTGGTTGACGGTCTTCGAAAGCTAGCGACTCGTAATAGCAATCCTCGTACTCCGGGAATTCTATCGAGTCAAAAAATAGCACAAATAGTATACCACTATATAACATAACAGCAAGTTAATGTAAATCACCCAAGCACTCAAACCAAAACCAAAGAATCTCGATTAAATCAAATCAAGGTTTACATCACTTCAAGCAAACAACTAGGAAATAGTTTTATCCTACTAAAACTATTCTTAACAGAACCTAAACAAGGGTTGAGATAACTAACAAAAAGGAAAAGATCATACAAACTAGGTGCAAAAAGAATCACATCAAAAGCTATTATAGAACTCTTATTATGCCTAAAACAAAACTAGCAATAAAATAAAATAAAACTTTTTATTCTACTGTAAAATAAAAGTTCACCCTCTGTAACTACAGAAATTAATCTAAAATAAATTATAATAGAGGTAAAAAAAATTCTATAATAACTAGAACAACAGGAAACAGTAGCAAGCTAAATAAAACTAGGAAAGCTTGATTTCGAGTAAAACTAATTATAATACAATCTAAAAATACCGCAACAAGTTCGTACTACTAGGCAAGGTCAAAACTAAGCAGTAGAAAAAAAGAATCACTAAAATAGAATAATCCTAACTCAATTTATGATAGAAAAACTAATCTGACTAAAACTAATGTAAAACAATTTTTTTATAAACTTAATGCCGAACCTATTTTCTACAGAAACTACAAGAAATTTGTAAACTAAAAAAAAGAATCAACTGAAAATAATAAATACCCTAATAGTTATAGCTTTTACAAAAACAGAACTATTTCTGCTAAAAACAGAAACTAAAATAAAATAAAAAAGAAACTAACGCGCTAATGGGCCGAAACAGTGCACGCTCCAAAACTAAACAGCGCCTAAGCGCTTAATAAACTAATACGTCTACGGGCTAACAGAAATAAACCAATCGGGCCAATCTAAATAAACCAGCAACTAAACCGGAATAAAACCGAAACTAAAACTGAGCTAATCTAAAAAAACAATCCCTTCATTGTTCTAATCTGGGCTGTAG
Source organism: Triticum timopheevii (assembly GCA_963921465.1). Lineage (NCBI taxonomy): Eukaryota > Viridiplantae > Streptophyta > Magnoliopsida > Poales > Poaceae > Triticum > Triticum timopheevii. The sequence continues at coordinate 250,874,725 of OY997272.1, forward strand.
GCTAAGGATCCAACGGTGGGGAACGGGGCCGGCGACTGACAATGGTGGTGACAGCGACGATGGACGATAGCGGCTCGGGCATGGTCGGCGGCGTCGCTCCGGCGGTCGGGGAAGGCGGCGGAGACGTCGGGCGTGGTCAACGGAGTGAGGCAAAGTCGGGGGGTGGTCTCAGCGGCGGTCGAGGGCGACGGTGGCGAGTGGTACGGGCTCGGCAGAGCTCCTGGTGAACTCCAACTCCGGCGGTGGGCGGTGATGCTCAAGGCGGCAACTCCGGCGATTCCTAGGGGAAGTGAGGATGTCAAGACGGTGCGAGAGGCGGAAGCGGTTCGGGTGGTGGTGCTTAGAGGGCAGGGGGTTACTCACCGGCGTCGGGAGCGGCGGCGAACCAAAGCAGTGACAACGAGAAGCATTTTGCGAGGGCGTGGTCTGTGGTAGGGTTTAGGCTAGGATTTTAGGGGGGGGGGGCGGGAGAGGAGGCCAAGGGTTTTATATAGGGCATGGACTTGTGCGAGGGGGCAATGCGGGATCACGATCCCGAGAAGATCGCGATGAAGGGCGGCTCCGGTCGTGCTTCGTGTTGACATGGCGTGGAGTAGGGGAAAGAGAAGTGTGGGGCTGGGGGGTCAAAGAGAGAGAGGGAGGGGGAGGCTATCGGGTGACCGGTGCGAGCGGGTTTCGGGTGTGCGTGTAAGTGCATCTAGTGCCCCTTAGTGATTTTGGTATATTGAAGACTTATAGGTTAAGGGACTAATGTGTTTATGAGTGTACACAGGTCTATAAGTATATGAGGAGTTTGATATTTACAGAGAAAGTCGACCCCTAAAAATGAATATCTTCGACTGAAGATTTTGGTATTCCTGAAGACTTTCATGAAGACATTGAAAGTGAAGAAATTGGTGTGTCCGTGAAGACTTGATATTCATGCGAGGAATATGAAGCTTGAAGACTTTCGTTTTCGTAGTTTTGTTTTTCTCTTTCTTGAGTCATAGGAAACACCGTACTGTTAAAGGGGGTCGAGGAAATACTAAGGAAAAATTACCAAGTGATGCTCAACTCAAAATCCTACACCTACCAATCCCTTCGAGTGAAGCCATTGGAAATCTCATACAGTTCAGTCAATTTCAGTGACAGAGACGAAGTTCTTCTGGTCGCTGAGGAATTTGTTCTGACTGAGGAGTTAGAAATTCGCCAGTGTGGATTGCCTACACAGTGAGGAACATGATAGCCCTGAGGAATTTAAGAGTCAAATTTCTGACCGTTGCTGTGCTTCGCGCCAGCTGTCCCAAAATATCTTATCCACATAACGGTCATATCATTGAAGGGCATTTATGTCTTATCATGTCGGGCTCCTCCCTAGGCTATAAATAGCCACCCCTACAACCACTACTTGGTTGGCTGCTCCGAGAGAAACTGACACTTGTCATTTGAGAGCAACCCATCCTCCGAGGACTTTGAGTGAAAATCATCAAGTGAGGAAAATCCAAACCCAAACACCCACAAACCCAAAGTGATTGAGCATCACTGAAGAGATTGATCCTGCGTGGATCCGACACTTGTTACCTTTGAAGACTGTGCTTCTTCCAGACGGTTAGGCGTCATGGTCTAGAGCATCCAAGAGGAATTGTGGATTGCCGAGTGACCGAAGTCTGTGAAGGTTTGGAACTCCCCTGAAGACTTACCACAAGTGATTGGCCGGGGTCTGTGTGACCTTAGTTCAAGGAGAATACGGTGAGGACTTGGTGTCCTGAGTTGCGTGCTCAGTGACTGGGTGTCCGGGACTGTGTGTCCTCGAGTTTAAATACTCGGCCGCTCCAACCAGACGTACAACTGAGACAACAGTTGGAACTGGTCTATCAAATCATTGTCTTCACCAACCCTACTGGTTCTATTTCCTCAACTCTTTCATTTCCTCATTACTGTGTTGAGTAGTTGTTCATATCTGTGTTAGAAGACTCTGACTGAAGACTTTCTCAATTTCCTCAGTTCAATTTTTTCAGTCTGTTTGTCTTCATCTTGTGCTATCCTATGTTTATGCTTTCTGTACTTTGTGATTGTCTTCATTTCATCATGATGACTATGTGTGTATTCTGCTATGCTTACTTCTGAGTACTTATTCCGCTGCAAGTAGTTCTTCGCTAAGGAATTTCCTCACCGGCAAATTCCTCAGTGAAGAATTCATAAAAATCGCCTATTCACCCCCCCCTCTGGTCGATATAATGCACTTTCAATTGGTATCAGAGCAAGGTACTCCCTTGTTCTGTGTGATTTTGGTTTAACCGCCTGGAGTTTTAGTTATGTCGACCGCAGGTATGATCAAGGTCTCTGCTGGGTGTCCTACCTTCGATGGCACAGACTACCCCTACTGGAAGAATAAGATGTGAATGCATCTTGAAGCAATTGACAATGATCCCTGGTACGTTGTGGAAAATGGTGTTCCCTCAGTCACACCTTCCCTGAATGCTGCTGATGTGAAGAGATTCAAGCAACTCGATTCTCAAGCGAAGAATATCATATGTGGCCATCTGAGTAAAGGGCAGTATGGTAGAGTGAGTGCTTTGGAAACTGCTAAGCTTATCTGGGATAGGCTCTCCAACATAAATGAAGGAGTCTCAACTCAACGTGACTCTCGTGTTGACGTTCTTCGCAATCTCTTCAACCGCTTCAAAAGACTCGACAATGAAAATGTTCAGCAAACCTTCGATCGCCTCACTGATATCTCAAATGAGCTTCAAGCGCTCGGTGCCACTGACATCACCGATCATGAGGTGGTGAAGAAATTGCTGAGATCACTCTATTCGTCATTTGACACTCTGGCACTAATGATTCAAGAGCGTGCTGATTACAAGTCACTAGATCCCGCTAATATCCTCGAGAGGCTAAATACTCATGAGTTCCAGCTTGCTGAAAAGACAGATCTCTATTGTTCAAGCTATGGCAAACCACGTGCCATGAAGGCCAAGGCAGTGTCTGAATCTTAGTGTGAAGATTCTGGTAGTAGCCTTGGTGACCCTGAAGAATTGAGCAAGGAGCTCGCGCTGCTCGTGAAGAAGTTCCAAAAATTCTCAAGACGTGGTCGCTTTGGAAAATCTTCCAGGAGCAGTGATTCCTCATCAAGTGACTATAAGAGAAGGCTATGCCACAAATGCAAGAAGCCTGGTCACTACCTTCAAGATTGTCCTCAGTGGGACAAGGAACTAAAGAAGAAGAAATACAAGGATTACAGTTCTGATGATGCCAAGAAGAAGAAGAAATCTTCAAAGTCCTCATCATCAAAATCCTCAAAGTCTTCATCCCACAAGAAGAGCAGCTCCAAGAAGGCTCAGGAATTCATTGGCAAGGAAATGAATTATGAGGCTGAATCTGAGGATAATGAGGAAGAAGAGGAATCCGAGGAGTCTGAGTCAGGTGTGGCAAGTCTAGCTCTTGCTACTGCATTTGTCAGCAAGTCTATCTTCAACTTTGAAGAAAATGCCAACACCAACAACGCTGATGAAGGCAATGATGACTATGCCCCCACCTATTGCTTCATGGCAAAGGCTGCTAAGGTAACTAAATACCCCTCCTCTGAATCAAGTGAGGATGAATCTGATGAAAATCTTAACCCTAGCTACTCTAAACTTGCTAAGATTGTTGTGAAACAACAGAAGGCTATTGAAAAACTTCAAAACATGCTAGACAAAAGTGATGATATGTTCGGTGAAGAAATGGACCGCACTAAAGACTTAACTGAAAATCTTCACAGACTTCAGTCTAAGTTTGACAACTTTCAGAGTCATCATAAAACACTCTTAACTGATCATGAGAGGCTTTCTTATGAATTTCTTCAAAGAAAGCAAGATCTTGAGAAGCTAAGAGTGAGTTATGAAGATCTTCAGAAGGAGCGCGATTCATTTACTAGCTCAACAAATCAGCGCCACTCAGGAACAATTTGATCCTCCATGCTTAAAGTGCATTGAACGTGAATCTGCTAATTCTTCACCTGAATGTTCAAATGCTTCAAATGTTACAAATTCTTCACCTGCCTCTGCTATCACTAATTCCTCATCTGAGGAAATTGCTAGTATCACTAACAATGCAGGGCTGAAGGAATTGTACATGACAGGCATGTACAAAAGCCTCAAAGGGCATCAGACTCTTTGTGATGTGCTTAAAAAGCAGATCCTCAACAGAAACCCTAGGAAAGAGGGTATTGCCTTTGAGAGGAAACTCAATGCTGATGGAACATATTGGACGCCTGAGCAGTACCCCAAAACCTCATGGGTTGCTGCAAAGGGACCTCCAGTTGATCCATCTAACTTGTCTGGCTTTACATGTGAATCTCCTCATTCTTCTGATGAGTCACTTGACTCCAACTATAAACTGTTCAAAAATCAGAATGGTGAAGTATTTGCTAGATATGTTGGCACTAACTGCAGGAATGGTTCCCCTATGAAGAAAATCTGGGTTCCAAAAAAGTTATGTTCAAAGTCTTTAGGTGAATGTCCTCATGACACCACAAGTGAAGAACAGGAACCCCAGATCAAACTCTTCATATGGACCAAATTCTTCATATGGATCCAAGTCCTCATACGGACCAAATTCCTCACATGGATCAAATTCCTCAAAAGGATCAAAGTCCTTATATGAACATCATCGTGCTAACAACTCTGTTTCGCAGGGTAGAGCTAAGGGCTATGAATATGAGCATTATTCTTCAAATCATTATGTTCATAAGTCCTCGAAGAATTTCTCTGCTTATTCATATGCTTACCCTAACCCCTCTTATGTGAAATGAAATGGTTTGGCATCTTTGCCACCTTTCTCATATGGTGCTCGCAGAGTGATGAACTCTTTGCCACCCCTCCGGATGTGGGTGGTGAAGAAAAAGAACTAATCTCTTATGCATTGTCAGGTCTCTAGACGTGCTTTAACGTCTGAGGAATTTGCTGGGGGCCTGACAAAATGCCTGAAAGGACGTAGGCTAATCATGATGAAATGAACCTTCATTTCACACGTCCTCAATACTGATTATCTGTGCTATTGCTTGATGAAATTGAACTGATGATACTGATGTCATATTCTTTACTGATGAAGTATATGAGTTTGTAAGCTGCACTAATTCATCTGCAGGATGATCAACCCAAAGCAAACGAGTGGGTCCTCGACAGTCGTGTACAAATCACATGACTGGTGACAAGAATATATTGATGGATGCTCCATTAACACCGTCACATCTAAAGCATATCATCTTCGCTGACAAAGGCAAAAGTCGGGTATTGGGTCTAGGTAAGTTGCGATCTCTAAGGATCGACACATGGACAAAGTCATGCTTGTCGAGTCCTTAGGATACAAGCTCATGTCTGTCTCAATGCTTTGTGATCTTGATTGTTGTCTTTGGCAAGTATCGTTGTGTTGTGATCATGGAAGCTGACAATTCCAAAGTCTTCGAAGGCTTTAGGAGAGGAGACTTGTACATTGTTGATTTCTCTACAGGACCACAACCTGCCGTGTGCTTACTTGCAAAAGCTTCACAAGGCTGGCTATGGCATCGACGACTTGGTCATGCTGGCATGAGGAATCTGCACACGCTCGTGAAGAAGAAGCATGTCGTTGGCATTGAGAATGTCAAATTCCTCAAGGATCACCTGTGTGGTGCCTGTGAAGCTGGAAAAATGACCAAGGCCAAGCATCCAGCGAAGACTATCATGACTACCACTCGACCATTTGAATTGCTTCACGTGGATCTCTTCGGTCCTAATCATTATTCTGCTGTGACTAACGATGCATCTCTATATGGCTTTGTTATTGTTGATGATTACTCTCGTTATACATGGGTACACATTGTTACTTACAAACATGAAGTGCAGGAAGTCTTCAAACGATTTTCCTCGAGGGCTTCAACCAACTTTCGTGTGAAAATCAAGCACATCAGGAGTGACAATAGAGCTGAGTTCAAGAATTCCGGTCTTGATGGCTATCTTGATGAACTTGGTATTACTCATGAATTATCTGCTCCTTATACTCCTCAGCACAATGGCGTCGTGGAGCGCAAGAATAGAACTCTTCTTGAGGTGGCTCGCACTATGCTTGATGAATACAAAACACCTCATCGGTTTTGGATTGATGCAATTGATACCGCGTGCCACATCATCAACAGAGTATATCTTCACAAATACTTCAAGAAGACTGCCTATGAACTCCTCACTAACAAGAAACCAAATGTGAGTTATTTCAAAGTCTTCAGTGCTAAATGTTGGATTAGAGATCCTCATCACAATGCTAAATTTGCACCGAAAGCACATGAAGGTTTTATGCTTGGTTACGGAAAGGACTCACACACCTACAGAGTCTTCAACATCGCTCTTCACAAGATTGTTGAAACTATAGATGTGTGGTTCGATGAAACTAATGGCTCGCAAAGAGAGCACCTACCTTCTGTGATAGATGAACCAGCACCTGAAGATTCAATCAAGCTCAAGGCTACTGAGGATGTTATTCCTACCGAAGAATCTACTGAAGAATTCATTCCCGAACGCCAAGACCGTCCAGCTGATGTACCTGAGCAAAATGCTGAAGAAAATGGTGCTGAAGAAAATGCTGATCAAATTCCTCGATGACAACCAGCTCATCCTCGCGTTGCAAAAGAAGTGCAAGTTGAAAAGATCATCGATGACATTGAAGCACCAGGTCCTCTCACACGCTCAAAAGCTTCACATTTATCTAACTTTTGTGGGCACTACGCTTTTGTCTCTATCACAGAGCCCACTAAGGTAGATGAAGCATTTCTGGAGCCGAGTGGATTCAGGCTATGCAAGAAGAATTACATCAGTTCGAGCTCAATAATGTCTGGGAACTGGTCAAACGTCCAGATCCTCGCAAGCATAATATCATCGGCACAAAGTGGATCTACCGCAACAAGCAAGATGAAAATGTCCTTGTGGTGAGGAATAAGGCACGACTTGTAGCTCAAGGCTACACACAGGTTGAAGGAATTGATTTCGATGAAACTTTTGCACCTGTTGCTAGACTTGAAGCTATTCGCATATTACTTGCATATGCTAATCATCATAATATCACTTCATATCAAATGGATGTCAAAAGTGCATTCCTCAATGGTAAGCTTGAGGAAGAAGTATATGTTGCTCAACCCCTAGGTTTTGAAGATCCTAAGAATCCTGACAAAGTCTTCAGACTCAACAAGGCCCTCTATGGCCTCAAGGAGGCCCCTCGGGCGTGGTATGATACTTTGAAGGAATTCTTCGTGAAGAATGGCTTCACACCCGGTTCACTCGACCCTAATCTCTTTACTAAATCTTATGATGCTGAACTGTTTGTGTGCCAAATATACGTTGATGATATTATCTTTGGCTGTACTGACCAATGTTATAGTGATGAATTTGCCTATATGATGAGTGAAGAATATCAAATGTCTATGATGGGAGAGTTGAAATTCTTCTTAGGTCTTCAAATTCGTCAACAGCACAATGGTATATTCATATCTCAGGAGAAATACCTCAAGGATGTATTGAGGAAATTCGGCATGCAAGACTGTAAAGGAGTCAAAATTCCTATGCCCACAAATGGCCATCTATGCACTGATGAAAATGGTATCAACTTCGATCACAAGGTATACCGCTCCATGATTAGTTCTTTATTGTACTTATGTGCATCTAGGCCAGATATAATGCTTAGTGTTTGCATGTGTGCCCAATTTCAAGCAACACAGAAGGAATCACACCATAAGGCTGTGAAGCATATTATTCGATATCTAGCTCACACACCAACACTAGGATTATGGTACACCAAGGTCTCTACCTTTGATCTCATTGGATATTCTAACTCTGACTATGCTGGTGATCGTGTGGACCGCAAGTCAACATCTGGTACTTGTCATTTCCTCGGACGATCTCTGGTCTGTTGGTCATCGAAGAAACAGAACCGCGTATCACTGTCCACTGCTGAAGCTGAGTATATTGCTGCTGGTTATTGCTATGCTCAATTGCTATGGATGAAGCAAACTCTCAAGGACTACGGCATCAACATGAAGAACGTGCCTCTCTACTGTGACAATGAGAGTGCCATCAACATTGCTCATAACCCAGTTCAGCATTCGAAGACAAAGCACATTCAGATCCGTCATCATTTTCTTCGTGATCATGTGTTGAAGGGCGACATTGTTATTGAACATGTGAAGACTGAAGAACAGCTAGCCGATATCTTCACAAAGCCCTTGGATGAGAAGAGATTTAGCAAGTTGCGTGTGAGCTAAATATCTCAGAATCTTCGAATCTTCTTTGAAAAGGACACACATCCTACCACTTATGCAAAATTGATGACTTAGATGTGCAACACATGAAGAAACGTTTTTCTTCAATCAATGAAGAATAACACTCTAAGTGTGAAGAAATTAATGAAGAATTTGATTCTCAGAACCCTACGACAATTGTACGCGGTGTCTGAAATCATCATTCTTATACGGTGGGTCACGCCACCACCAAAGTTGAAAATCTTCAATTTGAGTTTTTCCTCAGTCTTTGAAATTCTTCAACTTTGCAAAATCTCCACTGTTTCCGTCGTATTTCTTCATTGACTATATATATATATATATATATATATATATATATATATATATATATATATATATATATGGGTTTATGTCCTCTACAACATTCACTTATGGCTATTTCTTCAAGTTGCATTTTCTGCTAAGTGAATGTGATCGGACCCTTCCCCCTCTATGCTATACTCAACCCAATCTATTCAAAAACTCTTCATGTGCGTTCTATTTGAAACCCATTAAAAATCTTCACTGTGTCCTTGTCAGCTGAAGAAATTGCGAACGAAACTTTAAAACTAATCTTATCCAAATTTTCGGTTTTGCCGCTCAAACTGTCCCGTTTCCCACGATAGACTTATCTATTCACCCACGATCTAACATGATCTTCACTATTCAGTATGTGGGTGACACATGTCAAGCGAATGACAAGGGCCAGGGGCACGTTCATCCTAAATCTTCGGGCGAACAGTTTTTCACTGTGACTATAAATACCCCCTCACCCTTCCTCACTTCCTTTACTCCGCTCAACAGCTCTCTCCCGCACTCGATCTTCTCAAACCCTAGCGCCGCCGCTACTCCATCATCACCGGTGAGGAAGAGCTTCACTGCCTTGACCTCGTCGCCGTCGTACTCCCGCCGGCCGCGGAAATTTTCACTCCGCCGCCGCCGTAGCTGTCTTCCTCCGCCAAGTTAGGGCGTGGAAGATCTAAACTGACGAGCTTCCAATCTACTCTTCTCAGTTCATCATGTTCTTCAATCAGGGTAATTAAAAGTTACTTTTACTGCCCTCTTTGATTCATATTTTCACTACAAAATCTTCAAAGGTGTTTTATTCTTCAAATCCTCACACACAAAACACCTCACAAATTATCTGTTCTTGATTCGTTTCCCTAAGCTTCATTTTCTTCAAGATTCCTCAATTGTGTGGATCGTAGATCTATACAACTCTGGAACCTAAGACAAAGTACGCTTAGTGAAATTCTTCAAGACTCATCTGGTCAAATTCCTCAAACTTGTTCATTTTGAAAACCCTCTGAGAATGCATATGACCTCTTCAAATTCCTCGCAACGATACTCTGTTCACAGGTACTCATGTCCGCTGATGAATCACTAGGTTCTCATGAACTTAACTCATTTGCAGCGTTCCTTGAAGAAAATTGCATACTTCTTCAGAGTGTTCAATTGTTCAAATTCCTCGTCTAAAGAATATGACTGAAGGTAAGAAACCACAGAAAGGAGGAAAGAAGCCTGAGGTCATGACTGCTTTTGAGATCCCTGATGACATTTATAAGGACTATTGCACACCTGATGAGGCCAAGTTCGGCAAAGAAAACAAAAATCAGCGCAAAGTGTGCATACAGAGGATTGAAAGGAGATGGGCAAGAGAATGGAGGGAGTACAGATATGTAACTCCAAAGTATATGAAGAAATTTGCTCTAAATCCTCCATGCCCAAGAGCTCCATTGGCCCCTGGCCAAGAAGCTGATCCCACCAGCCTCAAGCGCGGTGAGGATTTTCCTGATGAATGGGCCAAGCGCCAAGCCAAGTTGGCTAGACAAGCTAAAGAAGCAGTAAGGAAATTTAATGAAGACTCTGCTGCTGCTGCTGCCACAAAGGCCTCTGACAAGCCTAGGAAATCAATGGAAAAGAAGCCCGCTCACAAGCCAAGTGCTTCCACAACTGTGCCCTCACGGCCAAGTTCCTCAGCTATGCTCTCACGGCCAGAATCTTCAAAGTCCTCATGGCAAATTCCTCAATCTGCACCAGCTCCTCCAAAGTCCTCAGATGGTCCGCCAAAGTCCTCAACCCCTCTTCACCTGGCCACATGCCAAAGGCATCTCCATTGCCTCTGGTGTCTCAGCAAGTTCCTCAGCTGCACCAAATTCTTCATCTGGCCCCACTCTGCTGAAGACAAAGGCCACTGCTGGACGAGGTCCTCGGCCCAGTCCGAAGAAGAAACAAGTTGCCTTCCATGTGCCATCTGACGATGAAGCTAATGATGAAGAACTTGCAGATATCATTAGAGACACGCAGGAAAGGGCCGCTAGAGCCAAAGGCACAAATGTGCCATTGCTTTTGGATCCTAAGGTGATCCTCGACTACATTGATCTCTGGCACAAGGACCCAAACACTCCTATGCCTGATTTTCATCTGACACCTGGACAAAGTCACGTGCTGACCCACTTCATCAATGAAGAAAAAATGGAAATTTGAGAAGGCCAGGCAGATCAAGAAGGCTCAGTTCAGGAAAGAGAAGTTCCTGAAGAACAATGTTGTCAAAATGACACCTGATGAACTCCTCAAGATCCAGTCTGAGATCAAAACCCTCAGCGATAATTTCAATTCCTATTATGCTGATTGGCAAGGAGCCAAAGTCAGGTTTGTTAAACTGACTGAGAAGTTCACAAATGTTGCAGCCCCATCGCAACAAGAAATTCCTCATGCTGCAGCCTCTGCTCTGCAAACTGAAGAACATGCCAGCACCACTGATGATTTTTAGCCTGCTGAAGAAAATACTAGTTCCAGAGCTGATGACTCCATTCCAGCTACTGAAGAAACTGCCAGGGCATCCACTAGTGGTGCGCCTGAAGAAACTGAAGAACTCAGGGCAACTGCATCAGTTGCGCCTGAAGAAATTCAACCAGATTCCTCAGCTCCTCCTGCGCCTACACCAACTCCTACCCTTCCATTTGCATGAGATGTGAGGAAGACCAAGGCTGCAGAGAAAGCTGCAGTGAAGAAAAGGAAAGCATCATCTGCTTCAGATTCTTCAGCTCGGAAGAAAATGAAGACAATGACCAGCTCTTATGAAAACCCTATTGATGCTGTTCCGATTTCCACCATGACATCAAAGGAGCTTGTTCCTTATGGTGAAGAATATGTGATCCCTAGCAGATTTGATGAAGAACATCATTCTGCAGCTTCGTCAGAGCAAATTGATGAAGAAATTGAAGTGGATGCAATCCCTTCAACTCCTGCTGCTTCCTCGCCCATGCCGCAGTTCACAGCTGAAGAGGCTGGCATTGAAGAACTTGAAGATGAAGACGTGGACATTGGATGCACCACACCTGTGATGAATGATGACTTTTGGGAAAGTCAGCATCCCAATTCCCCACACTTCACTCCACTACAGCAAATACCTCAGTCCCCTGCACCAACTGTTCAAATGGGCTTTGAAGAAACTCATCCCACCTCATCTGTGCATGAAGAAATTCCAGCCACTAGTGCTGAAGAAACTGCTGCTGCCGATAACTTGAACATGCAGACTGCCACTGAAGAGGAACCATAAATTCCTCAGCCTGGAGAACCTGAGATTGTGATTCCTGAGGTTGTGCTGCAAATCACTGACACTCCTGTGTCCAAGCCAAAGGATCCTTTCTCAAAGAAGCAGAAGTTCAAGGCTGCTGATTTCTTCAACGAGCATGTGTTCTTCACTGACTATAATCCATATGATTTTTCTCGCATAAGGAAGAGGCGTTTCTGGACTGCTAGTCAAGCAAATTTCTATTCACTACAGGAAACAGGTAATTTGCCGTCTGTGGATCACAGATGACAAAGGCCTAAATCTAGACGGCAAAGAGTTTGCCGTCAGGAAGCAGACGGCAAAGTAAGAAGGCAAAGATAAGTCGGCAAAGAATACTTTGCCGTCAGCTTTTCTAGAAACAGACGGCAAAGACTTTACCGTCAGCCAAATCTACTTCGCTGTCATCCTTATAAATCACAGACGGTAAAGAAAGGTATTTTTGCCATCAGCCAGACTATATCTTTACCGTCAGCTATTTTTGTCTTTGTCGTCAGCCTCATATATCACATATGGCAAAGGAAGGGATCAAATTAAAAAAACATCAGTGTTGTCCCCGAGGGATGCAGTCAACGCACGCAGTGCACTGCCCATGTTTCTTCTTCTTTTAACAGGCAAAGGATCGGCCATGTTTAGTGCTTTCATTCCATGACATTGAAGTACAAAATGTAAACATGACCCCGAAAAAACTAAAGCTACAGAGTAGTCCTGGAAATTAACACAAAGGACCCTAAAAATTAAATCTAAAAATCAATCGGGTCCTTCTTCTCCCCTGCAGTGCTCTGTTCGCCCCGCTGCCCGGCCCCAACGCTTGTCGCACTGCTCTGTCATGCTCTGCTCGCTGCACGGTCTCCAGGACCTGCTCAGCCATGTCGCTCCGGCCTAGCCGCGCTCGGGAGTTGACTCGCTCCAACGCCACGGCGAGGCAGTGAGGGAAGTCGGGGATGGGCGGTGCTTGACTAGCAGAGCTCACGAGGTGGAGCGCCCGGCTGCTCTGGCGGCGGAGCTCGTGAGGAGGAGAGCACGACCAGCGGGTGAGGAGCTCGGAGTGTGGACGGGCTCGGGTGCGCAACCGGAGGAGCTGTGGTGCGCGGCGGCGGCCGGAGGATGCTGGGCGCGGCCGGAGGATGCTTGGCGCGGCGGCGGACGTGGGAGGGCGGGCCAGAGGGCGGCGGCCAGAGGATGCTGGCCGCGGCGGCGGACGGACGTGCGGGACGGCGCTGGCCGTGGCGTGCAGCTCCTTGGGGACGGGCGAGCGCTGGGATCAGCGTTCGGCTGGTCGGGGTGCCTTACGGGCGGGCGGGCATTGCCCTGCGGCCTGTGGCAGCTCGGGGGAGAAGTAGGGAGCAGGGAGCAGGAGAGAGGAGGGCGCTGGCTGGCGGGGTGCTACTGCTCGATTGGCGAGGTGGAGGCTGGAGAGAAGAGGGAGCACGGGGGATGAGATTGGAGTCGTGGCTGGAGCATGTGGGGTCGTGGCCTCGTGGGTGGGGGCGTGCGTGGGGGTGCGTGCGTCATGGGGTGGGTGGAGGCGTGCGTCCAACGGCGTGGGATGGGCGTCTGAGATATTGCCAAGTCATCGATCCGTGTGATTGATCCGCGTGATGTGCTTCTTCTTTGTCGTCTGCGAAAATAAATGCAAATGGCAAAGAGATCACTTTGTCGTCTGCCAAAAAACATAGATGGTAAAAAACTTTGCCGTCTGCCAAAACGAATACAGACGGCAAAGATTCTTTGCCGCCTGTGATTTTTGTTGCAGACGGCAAACCGAGCTCTTTGCCGTCTGTATTTATTTTTGCAGATGGCAAAGTTTTTTTTAACGTCAGTTTTTCTTCGTCGTCTACTAATGACGGCAAACCCACTCGTTGCCGTCTTCCCAACGAAAAGCTAACGGCAAAGACGCCTACTGACGGCAAATTACTTGTTTCACGTAGTGATTCCTTTGTGCTTTTTGACAAAGACAAAGTCTTCGAGCATGCACACATTCCTCACGTGGACATGGATTCTCTGCCGTGCTTCGAGCCAGTCCTAAGTGTTCTTCACGATGCTGGATTACTGAATTTCAGCACTGACATATGTGATTGGAATGAAGAACTCATTCTTCAATTCTATGCGACGCTGCACATCACAGGAAATTCTAAAGATGTGAACACTTGGGTGCTGGACTGGATGTCTGAAAATACTCACTACAAGGCACCAGCAACTGAATTGCTTCGTGTCCTCCCACTCAGTCCTCCCCTTGATGGTGCTCGTTGCATCTACAACGAACCTGAGCTTACAAATCATTACATGCAAGTGCTGATGAAGCCTTTGAAGCTAGGGCAGGCCCCAAGAACCAAATTCCTTGTCAAGGAATTACTGTATGTGCCACGGACAGTCTATTGCATTCTGACGAAGACAATGAGTCCTATCAAAGGCCACGACTCAAATGATGAAGAAGTCATTGGCATCATGAAGAATATGCTTTTCAATATCATTCATGGCGTTCCCATAAACTTCCATGATTTCTTCATGAGGACTCTGGCCAATATTGCTATGTCACCGTTTGAGCTGAAGCCTTATGCACCATGGATTATGAAATTCATCAGGACAAGGTCTTCACTCAACTATAAGGCTGATACTCTGAACCATGGCAGTTTCTTGCCTCCAATTGAAGTCCTCAAAAGGACATATTCCTCAGCTGATGACAAAGGCAAGGCAACTGGTGTGATCGATGAAGGCACTCGTCCATTGGATGGTCAATTTCGCAAGGCTGCATCTTACTCCACCAATGATGACTCTGCCACACGTGATTCTGCCGCCAACACCTCTGCCAAGCAAATTCCTCAAGCCACAGCTCCCAGGGTGATGACTGATCATGAGTTACTCCTCAGTCTTCATCAGAAAGTTGATCGCAATCATAAATGGGTCAAGCATCAATTTGGTTCAATTCTTCACAAGATGACCTCAACCCACAATGCAATGAGGAAAAACCAATACTACCTCCATGAAACCTTTAACCGTACCTGGGCTGTTCTATCTCATATCTACAGTGATGATGATCTAAAGAGCATGGGACTCAAGAAAGAATTTGACTCGTCTGCACCTCCACCGAAGAAATTCAAGAAGGTTAAGGTTCCTTCCCTGGAAGCCAGCTCCTATTCTTCATCGCGCGCCACTGATGAAAATGAAGACTTGGACGACACTACGGCAGGCCCTACTACGACAACCAACCCCGACAACGCTGGCGCTCCTCCATCAACTTGATAATCTTCAGGGGCGTTAGTCCTTAGTTTCAATCATTTTGGTCATTCGATGACAAAGGGGGAGAAATCTGAGTTAGTCTTCAAGCGGGTCTATTATATGGGCATTTTTTTGTTAAGTTACAACTCTCGCTCTTCTGAACCTTTTATTGGATCGAGTTGTAATCTTAAAACCGATGGTGCTCTGATACTTTTTATGCACTGTGCTCTAATGCTTTTGATGTGTGACTCTGCATGCTTGTTACTCATTAATATTATTGCTCGCATGCTGAATCTCTTGAGGCACCATATTTCATCATGCATTTCAAATTCTTCATATTATATGTCAAATGCATGTATGAATTACAAGATATAGGGGGAGATCTCCATGATTCAACTCTTCAAGAGTGCATTGCTTCAAAAGCAAATTCCTCACTATGCACATCTTCAGGGGGAGTTCTTCTATATCTTGCAATCAAATTCCTCAATATTAGTACTTACACTTCATATGTTTATCCCCGTTGAAAACTTAACCTATATTGTCATCAATCACCAAAAAGGGGGAGATTGTAAGTGCATCTAGTGCCCCTTAGTGATTTTGGTGTATTGAAGACTTATAGGTTAAGGGACTAATGTGTTTATGAGTGTACACAGGTCTATAAGTCTATGAGGAGTTTGATATTTACAGAGAAAGTCGACCCCTAAAAATGAATATCTTCGACTAAAGATTTTGGTATTCCTGAAGACTTTCATGAAGACATTGAAAGTGAAGAAATTGGTGTGTCCGTGAAGACTTGATATTCATGCGAGGAATATGAAGCTTGAAGACTTTCGTTTTCGTAGTTTTGTTTTTCTCTTTCTTGAGTCATAGGAAACACCGTACTGTTAAAGGGGGTCGAGGAAATACTAAGGAAAAATTACCAAGTGATGCTCAACTCAAAATCCTACACCTACCAATCCCTTCGAGAGAAGCCATTGGAAATCTCATACTGTTCAGTCAATTTCTTCAGTGATAGAGACGAAGTTCTTCTGGTCGCTGAGTAATTTGTTATGACTGAGGAGTTAGAAATTCGCCAGTGCGGATTGCCTACACAGTGAGGAACATGATAGCCCTGGGGAATTTGAGAGTCAAATTTCCGACCGTTGCTGTGCTTCGCGCTAGCTGTCACAAAATATCTTATCCACATAATGGTCATATCATTGAAGGGCATTTATGTCTTATCATGTCGGGCTGCTCCCTAGGCTATAAATAGCCGCCCCCTACAACCACTAGTTGGTTGGCTGCTCCGAGAGAAATTGACACTTGTCATTTGAGAGCAACCCATCCTCCGAGGACTTTGAGTGAAAATCATCGAGTGAGGAAAATCCAAACCCAAACACCCACAAACCCAAAGTGATTGAGCATCACTGAAGGGATTGATCCTGCGTGGATCCGACGCTTGTTACCTTTGAAGACTGTGCTTCTTCCAGACGGTTAGGCGTCATGGTCTAGAGCATCCAAGAGGAATTGTGGATTGCCGAGTGACCGAAGTCTGTGAAGGTTTGGAAGTCGCCTGAAGACTTACCACGAGTGATTGGACGTTGCCTGTGTGACCTTAGTTCAAGGAGAATACGATGAGGACTTGGTGTCCTGAGTTGCGTGCTCAGTGACTGGGTGTCCGGGACTGTGTGTCCTCGAGTTTAAATACTCAGCCGCTCCAACCAGACGTACAACTAAGACAGCAGTTGGAACTGGTCTACCAAATCATTCTCTTCACCAACCCTACTGGTTCTATTTCCTCAACTCTTTCATTTCCTCATTACTGTGTTGAGTAGTTGTTCATATCTGTGTTTGAAGACTCTGACTGAAGACTTTCTCAATTTCCTCAGTTCAATTTCTTCAGTCTGTTTGTCTTCATCTTGTGCTATCATGTGTTTATGCTTTCCGTACTCTATGATTGTCTTCATTTCATCATGATCACTATGTGTGTATTCTGCTATGCTTACTTCTGAGTACTTATTCCGCTGCAAGTAGTTCTTCGCTAAGGAATTTCCTCACCGGCAAATTCCTCAGTGAAGAATTCATAAAAATTGCCTATTCACAGCCCTCTAGTCGATATAATGCACTTTCAGTGCGGCGCGTTGGACTGGCGGCCTCGGCCCTGGTGGGCTGCGGGGCAGGCCGCTGGCTGGGCCGTCGGCCTCGCCAGCTCGAGGGAGGCTTTTTCCTAAAAAAAATTGAATTACGACAGAGGAAAAAACTAAATAAAGCAAATATATATATTTTTATATAGGACATATATATATATTAATAAACTCACAAGAATTAATCCTACAACATGGACATTTTTCCAGAGGCAAAACAGAAACTAAAAAACATTTTCTGCAAAAACCAAATAAAATTCAAATTTGAATTCAAAATTTTTGGCAATATTTTCTTCTAAGATTTTTGAAGTGTCATGTTTGCTCCTCTCATACTTTTGCACAAATATTTTTAGGTATTATTGAAATAAATTTCAATTTGCCAAATCAAATTGAAATATAAATAAAACTCAAATGCCTCTGAAATTCTAATGCCACTCAAATTTCAAACAACATGCATAGATGCTTAGCTAATAAATGTAAAACATTCCAATTGAGGATGTTACAGCATCAAACGTCGCAACGTAAGTGGGTGACTATAAAGATGCTCTACAGGTATCTCTGAGGGTGTCCATTGAGTTGGAATGGATCAAGACTGGGATTTGTCACTTCGTATGACGGAGAGGTATCTCGGGGCCCACTCGGTAATACAACATCACAATGAGCTTGCAACCAATGTTACTAAGGAGTTAGTCACGGGATCTTGTATTACGGAACGAGTAAAGAGACTTTCCGGTAACAAGATTGAACTAGGTATGGAGATACCGACGATCTAATCTCTGGCAAGTAACATATCGCCGGACAAAGGGAATTGTATACGGGATTAATTGAATCCCTGACATCGTAGTTCAACCAATAAAGATCTTCATGGAATATGTAGGAATCAATATGGGCATCCAAGTCCCGCTATTGGTTATTGACCGGAGAGGAGTGTCGGTCATGTCTACATGATTCTGGAACCCGTAGGGTCGCACACTTAACGTTTGGTAGCGCTAGGGTAGTATTGAGATATTAATAGTGGAAATACGAAGGACATTCGGAGTCCCGGATGGGACCCAGGACATCACAAGGAGCTCCAGAATAGTCCAGAGGTAAAGATTCATATATGGAAAGTTGTTATCGGGGTTCCAAAAAAGGTTTGAGTTTTTTCGGTATTGTACCGGGATGGTTCTAGAAGGTTCTGCAGTGGGGCACACTTGCATGGGGTCCACATGAACATGGGTAGTGGGTAAAGTCCCCACAACCCTGGTCTAGGTGCGCCAAGATCCTCCCTTAGATGGAATAGTATCATATCCCAAGGGGGTAAGATCAGGATCCCTAAAAAGGGGGGATAGCGATCGGTGGGGAAGGAAAGGTGGGATTTTCTTCCTCCCCCTTTGGCCAACGACCCTAGGGCCTTGGAGGGAAAACCACCAGCCCCCTCCACGCCTATATAAAGGTGGGGAGACGTTGGGGTCAGCCAAGCTTCGACCCTTGCCCATTACGTCTCCCAACTCCTCCCACGTTTCACCGATATGCGCTCGGCAAAGCGCTGCTGGAATTCCGCTGCCACCACCATATCGTTGTGTTGGTCCCGATCTCATCTACCCCCTCTCTATCACTTGCTGGATAAAGAAGGAGAGGACGCCGCTGAGCTGCACATGTGCTAATCTCGGAGGTGTCATCCGTTCGACACTTGATCGGGATGTAGCGCCCAAGATGCGATTCTATCCCAATCACGTGATGAATTCATGATTGGGGCACAATCGCATTTCGAGCGCATAGAAAGGTGGATATCATTACAACATACCATGTACTAAATAGATCAGAGTACCAAAGGCTTACACTCACAACAAGCTACAACATCAATACATAGCATTCATCATGCAGAAGAGCAGGATCCGACTACAGATGAAATCAAATGAAAAAGAAGAACGACATCCACCCTACTAATCCCAGGCTCCCGACCTGGAACCTAAATCCCTTGATGGAAGAAAAAGCCTAAGAAGAACTCTAAACAAGCAAGCATCGCACTCGCGTCAGATCATTGCATTACCTGTACCTGCAACTGTTGTTGTAGTAATCTGTGAGCCACGAGGACTCATCAATCCCATTACCATGGGTATTAAGACTAACAAAGCTTAATGGGTATGGAATGGATAAGTGGTGAGGTTGCAGCAAACGACTAAGCATTGTATGGTGGCTATCTTACGAGTACAAGAATAAGATGAGAAACTACACAAATGGTCACAAACTAGGAATGATCAAGAAGTGATCCTGAACTACTTACGTTCAAACATAACCCCACCATGTTCTCTTCTCGACTCGCTCGAAGAGAGACAGTCACGGTTACAAACGCGGTTGGTGTATTTTAACTCGGATCTGGTGTCAAGTTCTCTACAACCGGATATTAAAAACTCTCATCTGCCACATAACCGCGGGCATGGCTCTCGAAAGTTAATACCCTGCACGGGTGTCCCAACTTAGCCCATGACAAGCTCATGACCCGCGGAGACAATCGTCCATCGTGGGATCCGATCAAACTCGGGGTCCCGGTGCACAAGACATTTTGACAATGGTAAAACAAATCTAGCAAGACCTCTCAGCGTGCCGACACCCTGATAGTACCCACGCGTATCTCTTCTCAGGCCACGATGGATGATCTAAGCGTACAGGTATCAGAAATCCCAAGTTGCCAAGGGGCGGTCCCGCATGATGCTCTAGTTTGGGACCAACACCATCAGCACTGGCCCCCTGTATTATGTTCAATTAAGAATCCTCGGGGACGCGACCCCCTATGCAATTAATTAATTAATTCAATATTATTATGTTGGCAAATGTTAAAACCAATGTTGGGTCTTGCTGGAAGAGTTTTATTCAAAGCGAATTGCCAAGAGGGGCCCATAAACCCTCACCCTGTTAGGGACACAAAATGAACGAACATAACGGAAACTAGGGCAGCAAGGGTGGAATAAAACATCAGGCATAAGGCCGAGCCTTCCACCCTTTACCAAGTATATAGGTGCATTAGTTAAACATAAGAGATATTGTGATATCCCACGATATCCATGTCCCAAAATAGAACAACCTGCAACTAGCAACGCTATAAGAGGGGCTGAACAAAGCGGTAACATATCCAAACAATGGTTCGCTGGGATGGGGAAAAAGGTTAGAGGCTATCATGGAAATTTGGGAGGCTTGATAAACAAGTGGTGGGAAGCGCGACATGGCGATAGCATCGAGACAACTAGCATAGCAACGATAGTAATGAGATCCAAGGTGACGGTCATCTTGCCTGAGATCCCACCAGAAAGAAGACCAAGTCCATGAAGAGGATGAGCGGGCGTAGTCGAACGAATCCTCACAGTTGCAACAATATTGGAACTATCGAGAAGAAGCACACCCGGAAAGAAGCGAACAACATAATAAACCAACAAGCATAAACATGGCATGATGCACAACCAAGTATGATGGATGTCCAGTTTAAATATACATGGCATGGCAAAATGAAATAACAATACTACAAATTAAGTGGAGCTCAATATGCAACGAGTTGCATATTGACGAAACACCACATTCAAGTATTAAGTTCACTCTCGTTTATGCTACTCATCAATATTAATTGTTGATTAACATGGCAAGAGGTGAAGCATAATTAAAGTACCTACCTAGGCAAATTTAAGTGAGGCCGGAAATAACAGACAATAATTCTGGTAAATCCCCACATGTCATGTAGCAATTTTAATGCAAACAACAATGTTAAACATTTTAGATGTTGTTATCAATGACGCGGATAACATATGCAAGTTATATCCAATTTTAAGAAAATGTTGACATGAGCATGTTATGAAGCATTTGTCACTATGGCGGCACGAAAGGAGTGCCACGGCAATGATAAGGAAAGAGTGCCATGGCAACATTCCGATGATCCGACAACTCATTAAGATACCGCTGCAAAAGAGCAAGTGTGCGGATGTGCGGAACATGCTAGAGATGGTGGGGTGATCCCGGTTACCTGTTCCCACTGGTCGACGCATGGCAAACGAGGAGGACCGTGCAATGACAACTCGGACACGGTGCAAACATGAGCATCTCATACAAAACATGCTTTAGTCCATGGGCGTCTTCTCGGTGGTTATACCTTCGAAGCGTGCATTTTCAGAACAGATCAAGTCATAGGGAAGTAGTCGTTCATCGGTCGTTGAGGGAAGTAGTGGTGCACATGTCGAAGATGAACTTGACGTATCCGAGGTCTTCGGGGGTCATGGTGGAAGTAGACGAAAGTAGTGGTACACGGCGTCGGTTGAGGAACTCGCGATCTTGGCGACGGTAGTGGCACACGTTTGAAGTGAAACTTGATGCATCGTCGTGGAACTTCGTGCATCCAAAGGGTACTTGACGGGCCCGGTCAGGTGGTGAGGTATCTTTGAACTTGGCGGTCTTGACGGTTCGACATCGATCGTAGAGGTACATGTTTCATAGATGTTCGGTGTCATAATGGAACTTGGCGTTCCCTGATTTGGACGGTCTTGACATAGATAGAAGGGCTAGCGGTGGTGCACGAAGGCAGCGAGAGTTCTAGTGTCATGCAACGCGAGGTGGTGATGCTCTGGGTCCATGTGAACAGAGGAGCAGCGGTGGTCTCGACCAAGGTTCAGGCGCTGAAAGGGGTACTGACGGTGGTGGTCTGACGGAACAACGAAGAGGGTCGGTCGCGGATGTAATAGAGGCAAGGCGAAGCCTGTAGCAGCGAGCATCGGAGGCATCGCGCAGGAGGCGCAGTAGGGAAGAATGGCAGGAGCACCGGGCGAGGAGGTGATGTGCACCGGCACTCGAGATGGTCAGACAGAGGACGAGGACGGGCTGGTGTAGGAGAGGAAAGGGCGGCTGGAGGTGGTGGTGCTCGCAGGTGCAAGGTGGCAGTGGGAAGAGCCCGGCGCTGCAGTCACGGGAGACGAAGGAGAGCAGCTCTAGCAAGCGGCACGATGAGGAACAACAGCAGAGCGGCGGCAATGGCGTCCATGGCAGCATGAGCAGCCGGAGACGGGAGAGATGAGCATGAGCTCGAGGGCAAGAGGAAGACAGACAATGCATGGAGCAGCGACCTGCAGGTGGTCGCCGGGGCAGGCGCCATTGCTGGAGGCGTAAGTCGAGGACGGCGATAGAGGGTCATCGCGGATCGAGGGAGGCACAGGGGAAGGAGTCGTCGGGCGGCCCTCTGGCCAGCGGGGGGCAAGGAGGCGCTGCTCCTCTGTGTGTGTGGGTGTGTGTGCGTTGGCGGCACTAGAGGAGGAGACGAGGGAGAGGTGACCTCCTATATGCCCCTTATTGGGGCAAGAAGTCGCCGTTTCGCACAGGATCCGGTTCACGTGGGCCGGCCCATTCGCTGTCCTTTGCTGAATGAAAGAGATGCCAAAAAAGGCACCAGTTCTGGAATCGAACCCGCGATCTCTACATGCGCCATCATAAAAAAACCAAACAGAAGCAGTAAAAAATAAAACAAATTCACAAAATTCCATAAAAACTTGTGGGCGAGGGATTGAACACAAGTCCTCCCGCCATGAAAGTGCATCCATAGCCACTGTATAACTGAGATTTAGTGTGTAAAAGGAAGCCCGGTATATATGAACTATAATACGTGGCAGATTAAAACTTTTTACAAAAATGCCAAACAAGAATTTTTTAAAGGAAATACTTTTTGAAACGAAAACATTATTTGGGAAACTCAAAAAAGTTAAAAAATGATACAAAAAATTAAATAAGAGAACATTTTTCGAAATAATGAACTAGTTATTGTAAACAAAAAACATTTATAGAAAAACAATAAGGAATTCAAAAATTGAATACATTTCAAAATTTAAAACTACTTTTAGAAAATTCTAGCATTATTTTAATTTGCGAACTAATTTTGAAAAACATGAACCTTCAATATGTGAACAAAATATGGACAAAGGAATATTTTTTAAAATTCACAAACACTATTGAATTTTGAATGAAAATTAAACATGAGAAGATTTTTTTTTTCATGTGTGAACAAATTTTGAAACCAATTTTTTTTGCAATTTGTGAACAAATTTGAATAACATGAAGAATTTTCGAAATTCCTGTACAGCTTTGAATTTGTGAACAACATTTGGAACATTTTTTGAAATTCCCATACATTTTTGCATTTGCAAACAACATTTAAACATGTGAACAGTTTTTGTATTTGTGAACAAATTTTGGAAATGGGAACTTTTTTTGAAACAAATTTTTTTTGTTTTGTGAATAAAACATTAAATGGTGAACAGTTTCTGAAACGATGCGAACAATTGTTTAAAGCACGGACAATTTTTGAATGTTGAGAACAATTTTTGAAATGGAGAACAAATTTGGAAGCTCGAACAATTTTTGAAAGCACGAACAAGTTTTGCATGTTGAGAACAAATTTTGAAATGGAGAACAAATTTGGAAGCGTGAACAATTTTTTAAAGCACCAACAATTTTTGAATGTTGAGAACAAATTTTGAAATGGAGAACAAATTTGGAAGCGCAAATTTGAAATGGAGAACAATTTTAAAACTCCCAAAAATTTGAAACGTGAACAAAAAGAAAATAAAAAGGGAAGAAAAAGGAATTAAAAGATGAAAAAGAAACAGAAATACAAAGAAAGAAAAAGAAAAAAACTGGAAAAACAACAAAAAAAAGCAAACAGAAAAAACCAGTGAAAACCCGGTTCAAGAACCTTCTAGAAGTTTCCCAAAACTGTTCAGGAACCCTCCAGAAGGTTCTCAAAATAGGACGCTGTAGCGCTAGCGCTATCTCCTAACTGGGCTGGCCCATCTTGATCGCTAGTTGCTCACCTCTCTGTGCGAAGCCTCGACAACTCGACGTAACGAGCGTCCGTTAGGAAATACCGAGGGAGAGTGGGGGATCGAGAGGGGAGGCTAGTGCAGTCAGATGGGCCTTGGGCCAACTGGTTGCTGTGAGCAGGCCGAGCTGCGGTTGCTGGGAGTAGGCCGAGCTGCGGTAGCTGGGAGGCCCAGTTGGGCTGGCTCTCCTCTCTCTCCTTCTAATTTTGTTTAACAGAAGAGCATTAGAGAGAAGGAAGAGGAAGAGGGGTTAGTGATAGGAATTTGAACACGAGGACAGTTTTCTTGGACTCATAAAAATAATCTTGATCCAAGAAAATAGAAAGTGAGCATGGGCGTGGAGTTGAATTCCACCTCATTGGAATTAATTCAAATGGGTTTGTACTAGGACTAGGATTTAGAAGTGCCCAAAAATGTTGAGAATTTAGAAAGGGCCTTGATAGATGGGAAAAGAATTATAGGCAAGGTTAGAGAGTCAAAACTTGAAAGGCCAAGGGATTTAACATGCTCGTGTGTTGTGGTAAATCTTAAATTCAAGGAATATAGTTTTATAGCTCCATAATAATATTGGGAGGATATATGATATAAAGAGAAATCACCATGTGCATTTCCCTCAATTTAAATGGATCGAAGATCCATACAATTTTTATTTATGTTAGTATTAAAAGGGTTGCATGATGACATGATGCAATACAAATGATGCAACGATGAATGCAACAAACAAAACAAATCACCCGACGAAACTCGGAATACATGGAAGGCATCTGAAGCTTCGGTCTTGGGTCGTTACAACTCTCCT